>OX451737.1:1469614233-1470814233 GCA_948472305.1 Vicia faba
ATTCAATGTGCTAAATCCATGGATTCAAGGTCAATTTCAAATGATTCAAGTTTTGCAAGACATAATCAATTTGTTCATAAACTTCATTCAAAGTCTCATTATCCATTCAAGTTCAAAATTTCTACATGTGAATCAAGTTCACATCAATTATACATATTACAAGACAAGGTTTATTCCAAGTTTCCATTCTCAATTTCAACTCCAAATCTTATTCCAAATTCAACTTTTCAAGGCTATATTCAAAAATCAACTCATCATTCTTCAAAGGAATTTGCAAAGCTTACAAGACTACAAAGTGACTTTTGAATACCTAAGTCCTCACCATTATCATTCAATTTCCTTTTGGTACAAGGCTTACATTCAATCTATCATCTAAAGTGTTGTTCAAGATCAAAGAATGTTCAATTGCTAAAGTTTTTTTACAAGCTTGCAATTACAAAAAAAAATATGTTACAAATTCCTAACAAAGCACTAAAACTACAAAAGAGTTTTCTTCATCATCAATCTTTCTTCAAGTGCTTCAAGTCACTCTTCATCAATTCTCCCTATCATCCAATGGGCCAGTACATGTAAACAAAAGAAAGAGCATTAGTTAGCAAAATTCATATTGGAATAAGATTGGAAAATTGAAAAAAAATCTCTATATTTTCATCATTAGGGATTGGTAAAAAGAATCAGAAATAAGGGGACAACGTTTCGTCCGTGTTTGGTCCATTGCAAATCGCAATTTTCAATTGGTTCACAGAGGACAAAATAAGGAGAAATGCAAGTCAAAATCAATAATTTCATCATGGTTTCAAATGCTGCAAAAATTAGTTTACATCACAATGAAAAAGCATAATCACAAAAATCAAAAATGCTGCCAAAAATGGACTGCATTGCAGCCCTCCATATGCTGTCCATAAGAGGCCAAAATCTGTGCAAATAGCTGCAAACATACAGCCCAAAATTGCACAAATATAGGATAAGTCAAAACTGCAACAAAAAGGAGCAAAAACAGCATAATACAATTGTTCAAACCCAATTGATTTTCCCCCCAAAAGTTTTGTTTTCCCGCATATAATAGGGCCATTTCGGGACAGCAAGGAGGGGAGGAGGAAAACAATTACATTATTTACAAAGAACCAACAGCATAACAAAGCATACCAAAAAACCCAAAAAAATATCATCATTTTCTAGATACCACCCTTCAGAAAGAAAGAGACATTACAACAAAAGTCAACAAAGAGGCATAAAAGAGAATACCACCTTCAGAAAGAAAGAGACATTACAACAAAAGTCAACAAAGAGGCATAAAAGAGACTTCCTTGTTAAACAAACACCGACAACAAAAAAGCGAGTGAGGAACAAGAAGGCGAACGAAGGCAACAGTGTCAAGAGATTGTTTGCAAAAAGCTCCAATACTGTAAGTTTGATTCCCGATCTTTTAAGCTCATTGCTGTTTTGCTATGCCTCAAACTGCTTCATACTTTTTTTCCACTGTAATCAAGACAAAAAGATTCTTTTATGTTATAACTAAAAAAAATAACAAAAGCAAGGAAGAGAGAAAAATTTTACAGAATAAACAACTTCCCTGCCAAAATCATAAAGAAAAATTCGACCTTTCATCAACAATAGCAAACATGCAACATCATAAAACTCGCCCAAACCATCATCACTCATCAACCAGTAAGAACCAGAACAAAACAAAACCGCAACCATCTCAAAACCATCAGCATCCAGAAAGACCAAAAACATAACAATCAAGAAAACCAACAAACCTGAAAGAAAAAAAAACAGTAGAGCTAGAACAAACAAAATCGTAACTATCTCAATACCATCAGCATCCAGAAAGACCAAAAACATAACAATCAAGAAAACCAACAAACCTGGACAAACAGTAAGAACCAGAACAAACAAAGCTGAAACCATCTCAAAACCATCATCATCGTCGTTAACCCAGCCGCGTCTCACATCTCCTCCGCCTCTGACTCCTTGCCGCGTCACACATCTCCCCCGCTCACCCGATCACCATCCCAACCTTCACCACCAATCTTCAAAACCGGCAACATGCAGAATCAAGAGTGGAAAACGCGTTAGATTAGGGCCAAGTTAGGAGAGAGAGAGAAAGAGAGAGAGAGAGAGAGAGAGAGAGAGAGAGGAGAGAGAGGAGAGAAGAGAGAGAGAGAGAGAGAGAGAGAGAGAGAGAGAGAGAGAGAGAGAGAGAGAGATGAGAGAGAGAGAGAAGAGAGAGATGATAGAGAGAGAGAGAGAGAGTGAGAGAGAGAGAGAGAGAGAGAGAGAGAACGTTGGAGCAGAGCGAGGAAGAGAGTTTCTTTTTTTAGCGTAAGGACAAAAAGCAAAATTAGAAGAGAAGAAGGCGGCCTCTGAACAAAGCGAGGAAGAGAGTTTCTTTTTTTAAGCGTAAGGACAAAGCAGAAGAGGAAGATGGAGATGGATCAGTTTATGGAGAGAGAGAGAGAGAGAGAGAGAGATTTATGTTTATTTTGTTTTCTTTTACGGTCAATAATGCATAATAATAATTAAGTAAAAAAATTGATTTTCCAATCATAACAGCTGGCAGCGGCACGGTTCTTTGGGTTTAGGGTTACAAAACCTTCACTTCCTCTTCCAGCCGAGTCTGTTTTTGGGCTTTATGGCCCAATCCAATATCTGCTGCCATTTTCCCTTTTATTCTAATAAAACCATAATTATTTGATATAAGCAGTGTAGTTCAGTTGGTAAGTGTATCCTGGATAACCCGAATGGCCTGAGTTCGATTCCTCCTGTGAGCATTTTTTTTTTTGCTTATTCTTTCAACCTATCTTCTCCATTTTTTATTTATATTTAGTTTTAATAAAATCTTTCAACTAATCATAAAAAACATATATTTCTTTTTTATACATAATTAATTGATCTAAACTCTGTGATTATTTTTATCAACTTTTTTTTAATAAAATTTGTTGTAGATAAAATTATTAAGTAATACATATAACGAAACCACCAAAGAATAGTAGAATAATTATCCTTCTCATTCTAGATTTATTTAAGTAAGTAAAATACAAAAAAAACCATACATACGATCTAATCAATATATTATTTTATTTTAGAATAGGTTTTACTTTCCTCTTTTCAGTAAATACTTAAAATTTTATTTCCATATTTGTTGGTTAATTTTATTTCATAGATTATTGTAGCTTTAATTAATCGCTCAAATTTCGATCTGGTTGTATTGTTTGCTATTTGGACTTTGTTTATCGCATTTGACTCATCCCCTTTTGTAAAAATTGTACCCCATTCCCGAACACTTTGTAATAGCATAGAATTTCAATTCCCGCAATTTACCATTTTCCTTATAATGTATAGTAATTAGGCGTGATGGCAAGATTCAAAAATCATCGCTAGATAACCTAATCAAAGAACAAAATAACTTGAAACAAACAAACTTTTTCACACACGCACCTCTAGGGTAACCTCGCTCGTTGCCTCGGAAATACAGTCATGTCCCTCGAATATGGGACGCCTTAGCAATGACCCTTCGATAAAAAAGATCGTAGTCCCTCGATGACCTCGACGTTGCCTTCGATAAAACGATCTCGTCCCATACGAAAATTTCTAAAGCGTCTCATAAGTTCCCTTCGATGACTGTAAAATTGACCCGCGCCCGTCCCTTCACATCTAACAATGGGGCTTCTTACCAAATTAATGGTAAGATAGCAACATTAAAAGGAGGAAGAAAAGAACAATTTAAGACCTTTCGAGTAGATAGATTTGCTCCTAGTTACTCGTTTGCTCACGATAAAACATTTTTACACCTACACTTTCATTTCAAAACATTTTCAAAAAGACAAAAATTTTGTATACGTTCTTATAGAGAAGAGAACCATTGCAAAACATCTTTTCAAAATACTTTCCGACACACGTTCCACAAACACATCTTTGAACCACTTTCCGAAACAAAACTTTGTACGCGTTCTTATAGAAACGAGAACCATTACAAAGAGATTTTTCAAAACACTTTCAAAGCCCACACCACAAGCACCCTGTCAAATGAAAGCAAGTGATCTAAACAAGTAACTAATAGCCCATGGAAAACGATGGATGAAAAGGGTGCTAATACCTTCCTTTTCATAATCTACCCCCGAACCCGAGAATAATCTCGAAAGGTCTTTCCTGTGCTTTTTTACCTTTCCTTTTGGATAAAATAAAAGTCTGTGGCGACTCTGCTATCCGCATAAATGCGATTGAAACACAAAACACTCAAGTCATTTCTCCACCGTATCACACACGGGGACACCACCTCTGTTGCCCGACGATTCACCACCAGATGGCAACTTCCTGTTGTGATCCCTGCACTGCTCAACTCTTAAGTCTTGTTGCAATTTCACATAAAAGAAAACCCCAACTCATCTAAACATAACATTTTCACAACATCACAATAGCACAACATAGCAAGCATCCCACACATCATTCTTTAGCATTATAACATCAATTTGACCATAATTTCATCATAATCTCATGTTTAACATCAAAATAGCACATTCGTAGTATAGAAAGATATAACAAATAAATCTCATAAACACATAGGTATTAGAATCATGTATCAAATACTTATATAATTTAATCATAATATATTTCATCATGCCAACTTTCTAACGCTTCAAACGACGCGTCAAACGGACTCCTGAAACTCAAGATACGATGTTTCAAAGATTTCAGCTGCATCGCTTCTGCTATTCGTCGCCCGACGCAGCCTTTGCGGTGCCGGTGAAACTTGTTTCTCCTCTGTGTTGCCTAGAGACTCTAACTAAACAGCACTTCTCCTTCTGAGATTTTCCATGGTTTGAGGCCTTCTGGACCTCCGAATTCGATTTCCTAAAAAGTCCTAGTTTTAGAATTCGAAATCCTATAATTATATAATATTCTTAAAAATCAATAACACTTATTTAAAGGTACTAAAACCACACATCATCAAGGATTCATTCATTCATTCATTCAACACATGGTTTTTCATTAATTTCATCAATCTTCATCAAAATCAACACATTAAACACAAACATACCATTATCTAAACCTTAGATCGATTATAATAACAATGATAAACACCTATTACCTTAATTATTAGTTGAATCCGACTTCTCTTGGAATTCTACCGAAATCAAATGTCCTCTTGCCTCTTTATGCCCTAGCCTTCTCTTCACGGTGTTTCTCCCAATTCTCACGATTGCAAAAAATGAGACAACTAAACTCTTTCCCATATTTTAACCCTTGGACCCATAATATCTAGCTTCCCTATCTTATCCTCACTATTCCTTCCAATTGACCATCTTGCCCTTACTTCCTCTACACTAAAATAACTCTTATTATTCTAGTTAAAATAACTCCACTTATTTTCTAATTATTATAAATATTCTAAAATATTCAAAAATCCCTTCAATACACCTAAGAATCACACAAATCACCACAACATTACATGAATCATTCAAAACATCACATAAGTCACCATACCCTCAATTATCCCATATCATCACAAACCATCATGAGGTCTCAACATAACATAACATATTCAAATACTTCACAAAAATCTCTAAAACATCATTTATATCAAATATTTCACAATGACTCATATATTCACGCTAAATTAATTAAATAAATAATTTATATTAATCTAGATTTTTTGGGTGTTACATTATCAAACCTTGGCCTTTCAGGGGATGGGCTTTGGATCTTATTGGAGAAATTAAGTATGCATCATCAAAAGGCCACAAGTACATCTTGGTAGGTATTGATTATTTTTCAAAATGGGTAGAAGCGGTCGCTTTGGTTAAAGTATACCAAGATGAAGTCATGGACTTCATTCAAAACAAAATCATATATAGGTTCAGGGGACTCCAAAGGACCATAACAACTGACCAAGTAATTTTGTTTATAGGGCGAAAGGTGAATAGTTCGCTGCAGAAATTGGGGTTCAAACTGTTAACATCGACACCATATTATTGAAAAATGGAAAAACACAAGAAGGGGGGGGGGGTTGAATTTTGGTTTTCAAAAATAGACAGTTGACATGTTAGTTATCCTGGTTCGTTTAAACTCAAACTACCTCCATTCCACCCGCCAAGGTGAATTCTCCTCTCTCAAACGAGGTTTTAATCCACTAATCAAAACTTGATTACATAGATACAATAACTATTGTCAAGTCTTCATTGATTTTAAACCACAAATCGGTTTTCTCAAGGTATTACAAGATGAATCAATTAAATGTGTGAACAAGATGTTTTCTAAACAAAAAACTATATCACAAACAGTGATGTATACACAATTGAAAAGCACAAGATAGAACTGGATAAGAATATTTCTCTTTTGGTGCACAGTAGAGTTGTGTAGTTCTATTTCTCTTCAAGTTTTAATTATATAGGTGATGCGTGAGAGACATGAGAAGATTCCTTTGGAAGGTTGATAAAGTGTAGTTAATGTACTTTCCAAAAATATAGATCTTGTCTTGGTTCAGTCGTTACTTTTGATTTGTAATGAATGAGTTGTAACGCTTCAGAACATTTCTTTCTTGGGATCATATCAAGATGAATATCAAGATGAACATTTCTTTTATTCTTCCAGAACATTATTTTATCAGAATATCAGAGTTTGGCTCATAGTGTTGGTGCAATCAAAAGTTGTAACATTAGAACTTCTTCATTTAAGCGTGTTACACTGATTTTCTTCTAAGTTTGATGTGTCATAAAAGAGATTTAATAACGTAACTCTCTCATCTTCTATGCTTCTTACATCATAATTTCCCTTCATATTAAAATACATTTTTAGAGAGCATATTTATTCTTTATATATATCATGTTTTTGTTATCATCAAAACTCTTACAAGGATGTAGAACCAAACTATGTTGTAACAATCTCCCCCTTTTTGATGATGATACAAACTTGTATATTTTGATAGATTACTTAAGAACATAGAGAATTAAAGTCTCCCCCTGAGTTGAATACTCAGATACAGAGCTTTGTGATGGATGTTTTGATACGTCCATGTGACAGAAGTTACTTTCAGAGGTTCTTTTTAAAGAGAGTTTTCCTATTTTGCTTTCAGAGGATAAAAACATAGGTTATAATATTCAAAATGTTTGAGACTGAGCCTCGATACTGTTATATTCAAAATATATTATGTTCTCCCCCCTTTTTTTCAAGAATCAAAAAGCAATAAAAACACGTAAATGTGAAAAAAAGGATTTTGTATTCAAAGTGGATTAAGATAAACATAAGGAAATAAATAAACAGAAGATCGAAATGAGAAACAAATAGAAGAAATAAAACAGTTTTCAGAGCTATGGTTGAGGAGGTGGAAGTCGTGCGAACAAGGCTTCCAATAAACTCTTGATCTGATTATTTGATTCCTCTTGTTTCATAAGCATCCCCTTAATTTATTTGCTAGTTTCATCATGTTTGTCTAGTCGTTCCTTAAACACGTCATTTTCTTTCTTCAAATCCTCCAGAGTTTTCAACATAAGAGAGAATGAGGCTATTCCAGCAGAAGATACCACATTCTCATAATTAACTGAAGTTGATTCTTGCTCAGGAGATTCTTTGACGGCCTTGCCTTTGTCTTGAATCATGACCAGAGGAAGAGGTTTCAGAAGACAGTTTGTTATACTGTGATGTCTGAGGAGCTTCCCAAGGGGTGTTGTCAAAAAAAAGGAGGGGTTTCTTTACCCAGTGTTTAATAAATTTATCCTTGAAGACTTTCAGGAGATCGCAGAATTTCTGTTGAGCAATTTCATAGCTGAGCTCCTTTAGATTCAAAGATTCAAAGTTAAACCATTTTCTTAACTGATTCCAGTGAGAATTAGAAGAATTTGGGTTAAGATTATCCATGCAATCTAGCTTTAAGGAGTTATCCCATTCCTATATTTTTGCTTCAAAAATAAGCAAAGATTTACCAACATCTGATATGGGTATTTTGGTGTTGGTTTAGGAACGTCTATTTTCTGCGAACTTATGACAAGATTGTCCCAAGCTTCTAAATCAATGATTGTTCTGAGGGGATCTTCTGGGTAGTTATTGGGAGATGTAGAGTTGGAGAGAATTATAAATCAGTTAGGTGGTGTTAAGAGTTATGGAGATGGAAGATCTTGAATGGAGAAGGTTTGTGATGATGTTGTGGGGATTATTGGTGGTTGAGAAATCGTGAGAGGGCAAGTGATGCCCTGGAGGAATGTTGTGGTTTCAGAGTCAAAATTTGGATTTTTGGTTTGGGGAGCTTCAAATAGTGGATCAAATTGATCAATATCAGAGAGAACTTATGCAAGTTCTGGCTGAGTCTGATCAAAATGGGAAGAAGGTGGATTAATCAGAGGAATGTTTGTACGTATAGAGGTGTCAATATATAATTCAAAATCATCAAGGGTTTGAGGAGATGGATCTTAAGCGGGTTTTGGAGAATAAGGAGTTTCAGATATTGATGAAAGTACTGATTCAATCATAGAAACAAAAGATGAGTTATCTTTCTTTTTGTTAGCTTTAAGGGTTTTCAGAGAAGTTCCTTCTCCAGTAGCTTTCCTTTTTCTTGATTTTCTGGGAGCAACTTCCAGATGTTGTTGCCTTAGATCAAGAATGTTCACATCTGGAATCGTACCATCACTCTTGCAGGCTTCTAGATTACTAAGAACAATTTCAGGAGATGATTATGCTTAGGTGAAGAGAGGGAAATCCTTCAGAGGCACTCTTTGGGTTGTCATGACTTCCTTGGTGGTGATTGTTGGATCCTTCTTAACTGTGTAAGTAATCTTCATCTTCTTCAGATTCTTGGTGTTTAGAGGCTATCTAACACAGGCTTCCAGAACATTTTCTTGTTGACCCTCAGTCATATGTTCTATCAGTTTATTTTCTGTTAGAATATCTGAGTTGAGTCTTCCCAGAGGAATCCAATCTCTCTTTATTCTTTCTTATTTTCTTGTTTCTTTGAGGCTAGTCTTCAGATGATTGAACAAAATACGTGGAAGATGAACTTTTTCTTTGGTGGAGATAAAGTACAGGAGGTCCTATTGATCAATGTTGATGTAGTCTAGAGAGCTGGTTGGTTTTCTATGATTGATGCACCCCATAATTATTTTGGACCAAATTTTGAGATAATCCTTCAGATCTTTAATTTTGTTGGATGGCAGTCCAAAGGAGAAAATTTCTTTTGAGACAGTGGTTAGGTCAGAACCTTTTTCTTCCATATCATTTCATCTTATTCTGGTTCCGTCATGACCTATAAGCTTCCCTATAAGATCTTCAGTGATGATGATCTTCTTTCCCATAACGTAATACGTTAAATGATGATTTGAAGTTGTGGAATGGATCCAAAATTATTTCACTAATTTTGGAAAAACTGGACCTATGAGACGATCAAAGTATTTCCCCCATTTTTGGAACTCAACCTTGGGGGTTAAGTTATACCCATTTTCTTTCATGCTTATGAAATCCATAATAAGCTCACATAGAACTTCTAGAGAATCAATGGGTGTGAGAAGAATTCGTGATGGTTCGATGTACCTTTCTTCATTTGAGGAGGAAGAAGCAGGAATGATTTTAGGAACTTGAGTAATTTGTTGAGAGGAAGCCATTTGTCCACTGAATCTATTAGGTTTTGAAATATGAACAAATGAGGAGAGAAAAGTGAGTGAGAGTGAATATATGATAGTGTTTGTGAAGGGGTGAAGTATAAATAGCTAACGAAAAAAAATAGGAGTTTTGATTTTATTTTAAAAGGGTTAAAGAGAATGATTACATGCATTTAATGATTCCTGAAAAGAAGGATAACATGAAGATATGGAACAATTACCGATTTGACTCACGCCTCAATGCATCAACTCAACTATTTCAGTCCCTTCTGATTTTGAACACGTGTTCAGCCTTAGAGGGTGACTTTGCGTTTAGAGTTGACAGATGTTGATATTGTGAACTTCTTGCTTCTATCTTAGAAATGAAAAAATTTTGCGGGATGTTCAGATCTTCTGGATAGTTCCTGATACAACTTTCCTTCTCACTTCTAAGGAACTATTGTTTAGATGTTCACAAAAAATTAAAGTCTGCAAGCTGATTCTTCATCCAGAGCATCTGTGTACTTCATCTAGCTGCATCTATATATTCAGCTTCAGCAATTGATAGTGCAATAGTGGATTGTCTTTTTTTGGACCACGAGATTAGATTTTCTCCCAGAAACTGGAAGCTTCCAGAAGTGCTTTTTCTTTATATTTGTCTCTGACAAATTCAGTGTCACAATACCCTACTAATTTATATTCTCTGTATTTTCTATAACAAAGACTAAGATTAGTAGTACCTTTCAGATACTTTAAAATTCTCTTAACTGTTGTTAAGTGAGATTCTCTAGGATCTGATTGGAATCTAGCACAAAGACAAATGTTATACAGAATGTCAAGTCTTGAAGCAGTTAAATATAAGAGAGAACCAATCATACCTCTATAGAGCTTCCATTCTACATTCTTACTTACCTCTTCACTTTCCATAATGCATGTACGATGCATATGAGTTTTGGATGGCTTACATTATGACAAATCAAATTTCTTCAGAAGTTCTTTGACATACTAGCTTTAATGAATGTAGGTTCCTTATGGAGTTTGATTAATTTGGATACCCAGAAAGAACTTGAGTTCACCCATCAAGCTCATTTCAAATTCTTTCGGCATTGACTTAGCAAATTCTTTTCCCAAAGAGGCTGGCAACTAGATCAAAGATTTATGTATAGTCTATCCCTTCTTGCTCACTATAAACTTGTGCCACCATTTGTGCTTTTTTCTGACTACTTCTCCTTGTTTTTTTAACTTGTTTCTAAAGACCCATTTGGTTCCAATGATGTTGAAGCCTTTTGGTTTAGGCACCATATCCCACGCATCGTTTCTGGTGAATTGATTTAGTTCTTCCTGCATTGCACGGATCTAGTCATTTTCTAGAAGAGCTTCGTCAATGGAGGTTGGCTCGATCAGATATACTAATCCAAGTGAGTGATTCTTCAGAACTTCTGAATGTAGATCTTATTCTGATTGGGTCATTTTTCTTTCCCAGAATCATGTCCTCCGAATGGGCTAAGATGCTTCTGGATTGTCTCTTCTGGATGGTGTCTTCAGAAGTTGATGTGATGTTTGTGACATCTTCTTCTGTATTGGGATGATATTCTTTATTAAGAATTTCTGACGATCTGGCTTCAGCACCTGTAAGTTGAACTTCTATATCTACAAAAGTTTTTCCCTGCTTTGACTCTTAAGAGCCAAGCTTATCATAAAATTTGAAACTAATAGATTCTTCCACAATTCGTGTTTTTGTGTTATATACTCTATAACCTTTTGAGTGTTCAGAGTATCCTAACACGAGACACTTTTATGCTTTAGAATTAAACGTGTTCAGATGTTCTTTGGTGTTAAATATAAAGCAAGTACATCCAAAAGGATGGAAATAAGAGATGTTGGGCTTTCTGTTCTTCCACAATTCATATAGAGTCTTATCTAGAATAAGTCTTATAGAGATTCTATTATGAACATTAAACGTTGTGTTAATTTCTTATGCCTAGAAGTTTTTAGGAATGTTAGTCTCATTGATCATGGTTCTGGTCATTTCTTGTGAAGTTCTATTATTTCGTTTTACAACTCCATTTTGTTGAGGAGTTTTAGGATAACAGAAATTAGGAGAGATGCCATTATCGTTAAAAAAGTTTTCAAATCTTTTGTTTTCAAATTCCCCACCATGATCAGTTCAGACTTTAACAATTCTAATTTTTTTTTTGAACTTGGTTACATAAGGTAGAGAACACAGAGTGTGACTCGTCCTTGTGTCTTAAGAACTTTACCCATGTCCATCTGCTATAGTCATCTACGATCACTAATCTATACTTCTTGCCACTGATGGATGTTGTTTTCACTGGCCCAAACAGATCTATATGCAGAAGTTCTAATGGTCTAGAGGTAGAAACAACATTTCTTGATTTGAAAGGATGTTTTGCAAACTTGCCTTTTTGACATGCTTCACATAGAGCATCTGAGCTAAACTTCAGTCTAGTAAGTTCTCTGAACAGATTTAGTTTGTTAATCTGAGATATTCTTCTCATACTAACATGCCTCAATCTTCTGTGCTAGACCCATTACTCGTCATTAACAGACATAAGACATTTTACATTCTAACTTTTTAGTTCATAAAGTTTTATTTTATAATTTTTTGTTCTTTCTCTTACCATTAAAAAGGATAGATCCATCTTTCTGACTAACTGCTTTACATGACTTTTGATTAAAGATTATATCATAACTGTTATCAATTAATTGACTTATGGATAACATGTTATACATTAATCCATCTACTAACAGAACATTAGTTATAGATAGAAGTTTACTGTTACCAATAGTTCCAGAGCCAATAATCTTTCCTTTATGATTGCCTTAAAACCTACATAGCCTCCATATTTAAGCTCCAGACTTTGAAACATATGCTTTCTTCCCGTCATGTGTCGAGAGCATCCAGAGTTCAGGTACTAAGATTGATGTTTCAACTTTGTTGTTAATGACATCTGCAACATAGATGATTTTATCCTTAGGTACCCATATCTTTTTGGGTCCTTGTTTGTTAGAGTTTCCAAAATTATGTTTGAATTTTGGTTTTGCGGAAAAAGCATTACTAGTATATTTTATTTCATATGTATGTCCATATGTAAAGTGTGAATAGAGAAAGGTGTGTGTTTTATAACTATATCATCAACTTTCTTTGGTTGAGATGTTTCTTCTCCACTTGGTTTCACATATCCTATACCTTTTCTGCTGTTTCCGCTAACTCCATAGATCATTGAAGCCATCTTTCTTCTATCTATGTTTTTAACTAGAAATTTTTTAATGTTGTGATCATATTCTTTTATGATTTTATCAGACTTATTTGAAACTTTTGAAAAAGTTTCTTTTTGAGGTTTTTGTAATTTCATTTTTAATAACATAGTTTTTAGTTTTAAGTTTGGAAAAGGTTTCTTTTAGCTAAGAGTTTTATGTTTTTAGTTTCTTAGTTTCTTCAGAATCAGAAACTAGATCCTTTTTCAAATTCTTGTTTTTGACTCATAGTTGCTGATATCTTTCAATAATTTCTGACAGACTTTCTTCTAATTGAGATATAGAAAAGTTAGAGAATACCTATTCTGCCTCTAAGTCTGACTCTGATTCAAATAATCTAGTTTCGTCATTAATGTTGGCCATTAAGGCTATATTGGCTCATTCATCTTCTGATTATGTTTCAGCTTCAGAAGATTCTGAGTCATCCCATGTTGCCATAAGACTTTTCTTCTTTTCTTTGGAGAATTTATTTTTAGGCTTTTCTTTTTGTAGATTTGGGCAGTCGCTTTTGTAGTGACCTAGATCGTTGGATTTGTAGCGTACAATGCCTTTGTTACTAAATTTTCTGTATCCATAAGATGTTTCAAAGTGATTTCCTGTTCTTCTGGGGTTTCTAAACTAACTTTGTCTGTGCTACCATAGCTGATTGACTCTTCTGGAGAGAAGAGATAGTCCATCTTCTTCTAACGAGGATCCACCAGAGTTTTCTTCTTTTTCCTAAAAAACTTTTGGTTCATATTTTTATTAGATTTAAAAGCGAGAGACTTACCTTGCTTCTGGGTCTCATCTTATTTAAGTTATATCTCATGACTTCTCAATGAGCTGATAAGTTCTTCAAGATATATTTTACTCAGACCTTTGACTAGTTTTAAGGCTGTGACCATGGGTCTTCATTTCTTGGGTAAACTTCTAATGATTTTCTTTACATGGTCTTCTGTTGAGTACCCTTTGTCCAAAACATTCAGTCCAGAAACCAAAATTTGAAACCTTGAGAACATTTTTTCAACTATTTCATCTTCTTTCATTTTGAAGGACTCATACTTCTGAATGAGTGCAAGATCTTTGGTTTCTTTGACTTGCGTGTTACCTTCATGCATCATTCTCAAAGAGTAAAACATGTTTTTAGCTAATTCTCTTTTCGTGATTTTCTTATACTCGGTGTACGAGATAGCATTCAAGAGGATTGTTCATGCTTATGATGATTTCTAAATTCTTTCTTTTGTTGATTTGTCATTCTCTTTCTGTCAATCTTTTGAACGCTCTCGTCAACTAGATGATTGTATCCATCACTTACCATATCCCAGAGATCAGGGTCGTGATCTAGAAAGGAACTTTTGATTCTGTCTTTCTAGTAGTCGAAGTTTTCACCATCAAAGATTGGAAGTTTGCTGTTGATTCATTCTTTATCATCATGATTTGCATTGCTAATGATCTGACTTGGTCCCACCATTGTGTTTTTCTTGCTAGGATCTTTTTTTGACACCGTTAGGTGTTTGCACCCAGAACCAGGCGCTCTGATACCAATTGAAGAATGGAAAAACACAAGAAGGGGGTTTGAATTGGGGTTTTCAAAAATAAGATAGTAGACACATTGGTTATCTTGGTTCGTTTGAACTCAAACTACTCCATTCCACCCGCCAAGGTTATTTCTCCTCTCTCAAATGAGGTCTTAATCCACTAATCAAAATTTGATTACACAGATACAATGACTACTGTCAATGTCTTCTTGAGTTTAAACCACAACTCGATTTTCTCAATGTATTACAAGATGAATCAATTAAAAGTGTGTACAAAGATTTTTTCTAAACAAAAATGTATCACAAATAGTGATGTATTAACAATTGAAAAGCACAAGATAGAACTGGATAAGAATATTTCTCTTTTTGGTGTGCAATAGAGTTGTGTACTCATATTTATTCTTCAAGTTTTCATTATATAGGTGATGCATGAGAGACATGAAAAGATGCTTTCGGAAGGTTGATAAAGTGTAGTTAATGTACTTTCCAAAAATATAGATCTTGTGTTGATTCATCCGTTACTTTTGAATTGTAATAAATGATTTTTTAACGCTTCAAAATATTGCTTTCTTGGGATCATATCAGAAGATGAATATTACCATTGAGACTTATTTCGTTCTTATAGAACTTTACTTTATCAGAATAACAGAGTTTGGCTCGTAGCGTTGGTGCAATCAAAAGTTGTAACATTAGAACTTCTTCATTTAGGATATGTTACACTTATTTACTTCTAAGTATAATGTGTCACAACAGAGCTTTAAAAATGCAACTCTCTCATCTTGTATGCTTCTTACATCAGAGTTTTCCTGCATATTAAATTACCTTTTTAGAGAGCATATTTATTCTTTATATATATCATGTGTTTATTATCATCAAAAATCTTACAAGAATGTAGAATCAAACTATGTTGTAAGAAATTATAATAAAGAAAAAAATAGAAAACCATTCATTACATAATAAGAGGCCACTAAAGGGCCTGGAATGTACAATGGACATTACAAAGTTGGCTAAAATAGCACATTATCTTTAAGGGTCAAATAGCAGTCTCGAGCGAGGGACATTCGAGCATTAATCAATGAAAGAGAGGTATTCAGTTCCACTATCTCAATGTCCAACACCTCTACACGCTCCGAGTGGACAACCCCAGCAGATGCTTTGTCATTCAGCGCCTTTTCATCTGTCTCAAATCCAGCAGCTTGCGAGGTTTCAGCTTCACTAATTTTCTTTTCCAGCTCTTCAATTCATTATTTCAAAACAACAATATGTCGTTGCCACAAAGGGGTGTTATCGGCCCTCTTTTTGAAGTCCTATTTGGCTTTGTCAAGATTTTTCTTCAATGTTTCACTAGCAGTTATGGAGGACTCCACGAAGGAAAAATTCGAGGTTATGTTCCTTCTCTTTAGGAAGACATTCCCCCATGATCTCCTTGTGTTTGGCCAAGTCTATCAAGAACTGGTCAAGAAAAGCAGATACCTTAGACACAAAAGTGAAGACCTGAGGAGAAGTTGTATGAACATCAACCTTTTACAGCACCTCTTCGACCTTAGCACCATCAGATGGAAACGCCTCTAAATGATTGATCAAATCGACATGAAAGAGCTGCATTTTCAGGTGACTGAGGACTTCGCCTTGGGTTCCAAGAGAAAAAACATCCCCATAGACGGTCGAAGTGCTAGAGCCCCTGTCAGTAGAGCGATTCTAGCAGCCACCAAGAACTTTAAATATTCTAGAGGGCTACTTTATTTTAAAGCAAAAATGTATTGAGGCGACATAGTGGTATTGGTAGGAATGGCATTGGGAGGAGTTGAGACGGTGCTAAAGGGAGCATCTTTTTCAGGAGACTCTTCACCTGTTTGAAAAAGTTGTTGGTTGATAGCCTCTTCAATATTGTCAGCATACTCAGGGCCATCCAATTCATCATCTCCAGCACCACTCTTTAAGATGTCGTTATCGGTGTTATCTTCCACCCTTCACTGATGGGAGAGTACTCAGGGGCCCCATGATTGATGGGAGAATTGAGATCGCTATCAGTAGATTCATTGTCTGACAGAATCACAGGCCTTTTATTTTTCCCCTTTGAAGTCCTTAAAATGAGTTGGGTTGTAAGTACACATCAATTATGGCTTTTGGACTGGACGGAACTGGAATGACGCATGTCAAAAACATGTATGGTTTTGTTATGCACATCTTATGAGGGAGGTTGTAAGGGTTTACAATAACTAGCCAACAAGAATACGCACTTCCTGAAGCTTGCACATATGGGGAAAAACCATCAGAGCATATTGCAAGCCTGACATTTCTAGGTTCTGCGAAAAAATCAGGATGTGTCCGATCAAACTGCTTCCATGCCTCGCCATTCGACGGATGTTACATAGTGCCTAAACTTGTTTGGTTTATATGATGACATGTTATTTGACTTGCACTGTGCATTAAAGCAAACATTCTTTTTAACCTTGGTATTATCGGAAGATAAAACATGGACTTTACAGCTACACACTTTTGCTTGCTGTTAATGGATCTACTGTGAACCTGATATCTTGGACTCTTACAAAATATGCATTTCTCCAACAATCCATCTTGAGTACCAAACTTATTGTCATAAAACAAAATGCAACCACTAATGCAACAATCAATCTTTCTTACTTTTAAACCCAACTTCGACACCCACTTCTTTGCATCTTAAAAACTTGTAGGCAAGTTTCCTTTCGTTATGATGGAGTCCAACATCATTTTTGCGAAATGTTCCAAACATTGATCAGGAACATTCCAATTTGATTTGGCGACCAAAAATCTCACACACATTAATAACTTTGAGTCTGACGACCCCTTGAACAACGACGTATTCATCTCATTCAACAACTGATAAAATCTTTGCGCTTCCTCATTTGGCAACTCTTCCCCTTCAAAATCTTCAGGTTGATCATATGTCATGTTCACACCAAAAGAATCCTCAACCATCTCACCGATCAGATTAAAGTTTTCCTCATAATCCATAGGCGGACGACTACTTGAAGCATGTGTGTTGCTAGTCACTGGTACTTTACTTGACAGTTATTCACCATTACATGTCCAAACCCCATAATTTTCAATGAAACCCCTTTTATGCAAATGGCGTGTTACTTCCTTCGGGTCGCTAATTATTCGTCTACATTCACATTTAAGACAGAGACACGTAACTCATCATTTCCTTCGACAATATTCCTGAGCAAACATCCACTTGATAAACTCGTTAACTCCTTCTATAAAACGGGGTTTAAGTGCACGTCTTCCCGAATACAATCTATCATACATTAAACTACGACCATACCGATAATATTTCATACTGCATATTTATTCATTATCTTCTTATTAACTATAAATAATTATTTAACTATAGTAACTATATATATATATATATATATATATATATATATATATATATATATATATATATATATATATATATATATATATTACGTTACTCGGCAGTTCTTCACCAATATACGTCCAAACCCAATAATTTTCAGTGAAACCCCTTCTATGCAAATAATGTGTTACTTCCTACGGATCACTAATTATTGGTCTACATTCACATTTAAGACAGGTATACCTAACTCCTCCTTCGCTTCGACAACATTCTTGAAAAAACACCCATGTGATAAACTCATTAACTCTTTATATAAAATGAGGTTTAAGTGCACGTCTTCCTGAATACAATCTATTATACATCCAATACGACCATACGAAAATATTTCATACTGCACATTTATACATTATCTTCTTATTAACTATATATACATACATAAAAATATAAATAAAAATTTCTAAGCGCTTTTTTATCAACAAATTTTGTCCAATGATTTTCATATGAGGCCTTTCTTTTGTTTTCAACTTTATTTTAAATTTATTTGTTATTTAAACGAGATGATGATTCCTTATGGTTGTTTTTTTCTTTAAAATCAATTCGTTTATATTAACAATCTTCACCCAATTGTTTAAACAATGGGCTCTGTTTTATTTCCACCACATGATGATATTGTTGTCAGATGGTTATGTTGGTTTTTAAAATCATATTAACACTTTGCAATTTTCACAAAAACTTGCACATAATTTTTCTCTAGGCATTGACTTTGTTTTCATTGTCAATTCCTCCTAAAATCTGGTTTTTTCTGCATCGAGTTTACTTCAATTACAAAAAAACCTTTTACCTTCTAAACAATTCTAAAGTCAAACCTGTAGCATAAAAAGTCGAAATTTTTATCCTGCTGATCTATCCAGGTTTTCTTATCATCAACTTTTTTAAAAAAACCAATTTCTAACCCACCTATAAACCAATATCACGAAACTTGTAAAAAAGATTTATATATATATATATATATATATATATATATATATATATATATATATATATATATATATATATATATATATATATATATATATATATATATATATATATATATATATATATATCGTTCTAGAACTAACCAAGAATTATAGCTATCTAATGTTGAATGCTCCAACATCAATATTTATACATTACACTATTTTTTACAAGTTATAACACTCAACAACTAAACAAACAAGCTCATGCCAGGGTGAATGATAAAACTGTTAAATAAGGAGCAAACTTCTACTTCTTGTTGGTGAAAATAAAATATAATCTTGGTCTTTATATAGATCCAAAAACCTCTACTATTCTAGGAAAGTAAATGTTATTAGTAAATACTATTATAATCCACTATCTCTTGACCTTCCAAATTACATTTGATTTTTAACCTTCCCACTACCTTATTTAATAAAAAATCCACTACTAATAACATTTAAAGTTTATTCAACAAAACTCCTTTGTAAACTTAAATGTTTCTTCCATCCATCATGCCTATCAATTTCTTGCCTCTGTCGAAAATTTCTTTCGATAATGGTTTAGTGAACATATCTGCTGCTTGATCCTTGCTTGCTACATGCCTCAATTCGACACTTCCTTTCTTCACATGTTCTCAAATAAAGTGGAAGTGAACGTCAATGTGTTTGCTTCTTTCATGGTTCACTGGTTCTTTGCCAACTCGATTGCTGATTTGTTGTCAACTTGTATTACAGTTGCACCTTCATGTTTTAGCTCCATTTTGCGCATTAATCTTCTAAACCATACTACATGACAAACGCCCCAAGATGTTGCCATATATTCAGCTTCACACGTCGAAAGTGTTACTATAGGTTGCTTTTTAGAAAGTCAAGTAAATGCAGTGTTTCCCATGAAGAACACATATCCAGAAGTGTTTTTTCGATCGTTTATATCTCTGCACCAGTCACTATCAGAGTAACCAACTAACTTGTAGTCTTCTGTTCTTGAATAAAACATTCCAAGTGACACAGTTCCTTGGATGTACCTTAGGATTCGTTTCAATTCCTTCAAATGTGTGTGTACTGGCTCCTCCATGAATCGACTTACAATGCCAACACTTAATGAAATGTCTGGCCTTGTGCATGTGAGATAGTGAAGACTACCTACCAAGCTTCGATATTTGCTTACTTCGACACGTTCTCCTCCATCAAATTTTGACAGTTTTGCACCAGGTTCCATTGGCGCCGAAGTTGGATTGTAGTTTTTCATCTTATATTTTTCTAAGATTTCTTTTGCATATTTTTCTTGTGACATAAAGATTCCAGTTTCTTCTTGTCGAACCTCTAGACCAAGAAAGAATCTCATCAGACATAAGTCTGTCATTTTGAATTCACGTGTCATGGTGCTCTTGAATTCTTCTATCATATGAACATCACTGCCTAGAAAAATAAGGTCATTAACATAGCAACAAGTAATACATTACTTCCATTTTTCTTCACATATAGGGCATGTTCATAAGGACGTTGCTCGAATCCATTCTCTTTGAAATATGTGTCAATGCGTGTGTTCCATGCTCGTGGTGCTTACTTCAGCCCATATAGCGCTTTCTTCAATTTCATCACCTTCTTCTCTTCTCCAATTCTCATATACTTAAGTGGTTGTTTGACATAGATTTCTTCTTCGAGTACACCATTCAAAAAATTTGTCTTGACATCCATTTGAAATATTTGCCATTTGAATTGAGCAGCTTGAGAAATGAGCAATCGAATTGTCTCTATTCTTGCAACAGGTGCAAACACTTTGTCATAGTCAATTCCTGCTTCCTGTTTGCATCCCTTCACAACAAGTCACACTTTGAATCGTTCGATTTCTCCTTGAGCGTTCAACTTTTTCTTGAATACCCACTTTACACCAATGGGTTGACTACCTTTTAGAAATTCGACTAGCTCCCAAGTATTGTTGCGGTCTATTGCTCTAATCTCTTCGTCCATGGCACTTTTCCACTTCTTGTATCGTAATGCTTCTTCGACACTGATGTTTTCAGCATCTTCCAGAAGGCACACAAGGTGTACCTTATTTTTAGAATTATATAAATCCTACAAACTTCGCATTCTGAGTTGTAGAGGTTCATCTTCATCTTAAATATCTTCATGTTCTATTGAGATGCTTGTTGGTACAACTATAGATGATTCTTCGACTGCATCAATAGCTTTTGTCGAATTGTTCCAATCCCACTTGTTTGCTTTGTTTATTCGAATGTCTCTACTCACGATCACTTTCTTGCTTATGGGGTCGAATAGCTTGTACCCTTTTGTCTTCTCATCATATCTTATAAATATATACTTTTGACTTTTGTCTTCAAATTTTGTTCTTCGTTGATCTGGTACATGTGCATAATATACACTACCAAATACTTTGAGATGAGAAATTGTTGGCTTCTGTTCGCTCCATGCTTCTTGTGGTGTTTTATCTTCTAACTTCGAATGTGGACATCTATTTTGAACATAAATAGCACATTGTACAGCTTATGCCCAGAATTCTTTCGACATGTTCTTGCTTTTAAGCATTGATCGAATCATGTCAAGAATAGTTCGATTATTTCTTTCAGCCACACCATTTTGCTGAGGTGAATATGGTGCAGTTAGGAATCTCCTTATGCCCTTCTCTTCACAATACTTCATAAAGGCCTTCGAAGTGTACTCACCACCTTTGTCAGATCGAACTGCTTTGATATGTCTATTTGTTGCCTTCTCCACCATTACTTTGAACTTTTTGAACACCTCTAATGCTTCAGACTTTTATATCAAGAAATAAACCCATGTCTTTCGTGAGAAATCATCGATAAAGGAAATGAAGTACCTTTTTCCACTGAAGGATTCTGGAGTGATTGGCCCACATATGTTTAGCTTGATATTCTGCCTTCTTTTGAAATGAGGTTCTTATTTGTTTGCTGAGCACACATTCTTCACAAAACTTTCCTTCATAATCCACGTCTGGTAGTTCATGCACCATGTTCCTTTTTGCCAACCTTCTCAAACCAGCATGATGTATATGACCAAAGCGCATATGCCATAATGACGCTTTGTCTTGCATTTCGACTTGCATACATTTCTCTCAATGTTCCTCAGGTTCATTTTGTACATTTGATTTCCTTCTATTTCGACATGGGAGATCATATGTCCTACTTTGTCTTCAAATGAAGTACTCGATCTTTCATAAGTATCGAAACCCCTTTTCTGTAAGTCGTCCCAAACTCAAGATGTTGGTCTTGAGATCTGGCACATAGTAAACATCTTCGATTGATCCAATCAAGCAATCCTTCTGCAAGTAACGGATTATGCCCTTTCCTTCGATGTTCACTTTCGATGCATCTCTGAAAGACACATTACCATCTTCAACTTTCTTCATTTCTTTAAATAGGTGTTTGTAACCATACATGTGATTACTTTCTCCTGAGTCAAGATGCCAAACAATGTCATTATTGGTGTTGATTTCATTTTGAGCCATCAGGAGAAAGCCTTCATTCGCTGCAGGTTCCAAGGATATATTGGTTATTTCTTCAATCTTCTTTTCGATTCGATAATCTTTTGCAAGATGTCCCACTTTATCACAATTGTAACATTTATAGGAGTTGCAATCCTTCGTGTAATGACCATACTACCGACACTTGTAGCATTTGAAGTTGTAGTGGTTCAATCGACCACCTCTTTGACTGCATCCTCTGCCACGCCAATTTTGTTGGTTCAATTGTCCTCTTTCGAAGTTGTTGCTTCGAACACTTAGACCATTGTCACGACCTCCACGGCCACGTCCTCTTCCTCGAAAGTTTTGAGAAAAGAGTACCTTTTCATCTTTGTTTGACTCCTTGGTTTGATTTGCTTCTTCGATTGCTTCTTCCTTCTTTTTCATCTTTTGTTGTTCATGTGCTTCGAAAGAACCAGCGAGCTCTTCGAATGAGAGTGTCGAAAGGTCCTTCGACTCTTCTATTGCACACACAATATTCTCAAATTTATCTCTTAAAGATATCAAGATCTTTTCAACAACTCGTGCATCAGTTATATTTTCGCCATATCTAGTGAGTTAGTTCACCATCTTTTGTACACGTGTGATGTAGTTAGATACAGTTTTTGTCTCCTTCATTTGTATCCTCTCTAATTCTCCACGAAGAGTTTGGATTCGAACTTGCTTCGCTCGATCTTCTCCTTTGAACATTTTTTCTAACGTGTCCCATGCTTCTTTCGACGTAGTCGAACCAGCAATCTTTTCAAAGCTTGATTTGTCTACAACCCTGAACAACATGTATGGTGCCATTTTGTCCTTTGATCGTGTCTCTTTTAGCGCCTTATTTTGAGCTTCCGTATATCCCCCAACATATGTTGGTTCTTCAAACCCATCTCTGCTCACATCCCACGCGTCTAGAGATCCAAGAAGAGCTTTCATTTAGATACTCCAGTTTTCGTAGTTTGACTTCATTAGCCGTGGAAACGGCATTTGATTCATCATGTTTTCCATTTTCTCTGATACCAATTTGTTAAATTAGGATCAAACTTCTACATCTTGTTGTTGAAAATAAAATACAATCTTGGTCTTTATATAGACCCAAAAACTTCTACTATTCTAGGAAAGTAAGTGCTATTAGTAAATACTATTATAACCCACTATCTCTTGACCTTCCAAATTACATTTAACCTTCCCACTACCTTATTTAATAAAAAACCCACTACTAATAACATTTAAAGTTTATTCAACAAAAACTCAACAACACTATGTCAACTAACAAAAAAATCATTGTAAAGGAAAATGAATTTCAGAGTTAAAATCTGATTCAAAGTCACCTGCAGAATTGTTCAAACAATCAAACCGCCATCATTATTTTTTTGTTTTTTCCGATTTTTTGTTTCAGAAATATAGGGAAAGAAACCGAAGAAGGAAGACGGGTCTAAACTCCAAAGAATACCTTGTCAAAGGTCCACCACCACGTCCATGCATAACCGCCGCGAGCCTAGTCACGACCACCAGCCCCGCCACAAACCGATCACGATCCGTACAACACCGCCACCATGAAATTCTGAATCTAGATTCTACGATGCATCTAACACGGAGCCCGCGCATCCCTCAGTCAAAGACTCCGCTCTCGTAGTTGATAAGTGCAAATTGTAGCTATTTTTATATAAACTTTTTGTTGCACTTATCGACTTTTTATTGTTAATATCGTTGAATAAACCCGACTTTTGTATAAATATATTTAGCTTGTGTTTATTTGTGTTTTTTGTACATTGGGTACCGTTTGATGTTTTTCCATTCGTTTTGTAGGTATTGATGTGTATTTGGAGCATGAGCAATAAAGTGTCGAAGACACGGCTTCAAACGCACGATTTTGAGCAACTCGTCAATGAATAAAGCTCAAAATCAAAGAATAAGAAATCATAAATTTGGTTTATATTTTTCAATTTTTAGAAAGAGAATTGAATAAGCTTTCCAATGCTTTGAATCAGGCGCAAATAAGAGTTAAGGTTCAAAAGTTATGGCTGAAACAATGCAGGATGTTGTGCTAAGAGATTGTCAGTGTGATTACATAGTTGTCTTCTGTGTTGTTGAGGAGGTAGAGAGATCATTTCCTTGGTGATACAGTCGGTCTCTCAATTTGGGTTAGAAATGACTTAGGTTATGAGTGATACATAGTGACATTGATGAGTATTGTTAGGTTGAATGTAACTGGTTGATAGATTTAAGTCTGTGATGAGTAGATTATATGCAGACTTGATAAGTTCTTCCTTAGTTTTTACTTTTGTTTACATTTATTTTCTGTTAATAACATTCTCTTTACAAAACCCATTCAACCCCAAACTCATTAACAACAATTTGTTGAACGGCAATTCAATAACCAATCTATGTGGACACGATAAATTCCCGAATAAATATTTCCAAAACTTTTGTTGTTTGCTGCTACACCGCTCCAACAAAAGGGAGTCGTTGCCGGGTATTGGTTATATTGTTTTCGCATTTCGATAATTCTTTTGTTTTTGAGTTTTGTAGATATCATATATATTGTCTATTTTTCCTTGTGTATATTGATACTTGTATATGTTTACTATACTTATAAATTTGTTATATCATTGTTGTTTCCTTTCACATTTTCTTGTATGTTGGTTAGGAATAACCAGGTGGAAGCAACTTGGAGGAACATTCTTAAATAACAGGCGTCGAGCTTACGACGTAAAACAAACATGTTTTATCATTTTCCATTTTATTAGTTTAGGTAGTGTGTTGATTGTTGTATAAACAAGTTGAAATAGGACTTGTTCTAAATTCTTATATCTTCACTTTTCAACTTGTTTATTTCACTTTCATTTATTTGTTTTTATTTATGTTGTTTGGACTCGAATTTTGGTTCGATAGCTTGAGGATATTGAGGTAATTTGTCAACTTTGATCGGTTCAACTTACGAATGCGTGGTAATGATTTTGTTAAAGTATTGTACACGTTCAAGTTATGTGTTTATTGTTTTCTATACTTTAGCATATTCTTGATACATAGAATTTTTACAATTTTTATGCCATTCATTCTTTTGTATACTTGTTCATTTGTGAATCACTTTAGTTCCTACCTTTTTGTGAGGTAGCTTTCCATTATTCACATATGCTACAGACCACAATGCTTGTTTTAACTGGATTTTATTATGCTTAATCCTTTGTTTTGTGTTAATTGTATGACTGCAATAAAGTGATCAAGGCATTTTTGTTCTATTTTTAGCACAACTACCTAGCCAAATAGTCAATTCACCTTGTGAGTGTGTGATCATTAGTAACCCCTTTGAGCTTTTTGTTGATACCCATGTTGTATTTGCTAAATACTTGTCTATGAGTGTTTAGTTTCCCTTTTTGCATGGACGTTGATTCGTTGTTTTCTTGAACCCTCAATCATTGTTTTGATTTTGATTTTTACCTTGCCTTAGAAAGTAAGGAGTATTCATTTTAATGTATGGTTGAATTCAAGTCGGGGAGAAAAATTATTGTGTATTTATTGGTTGATTGCTACGAGGTTGAAAAGAAAAAGAAAAAAAAGTGAGAAAATAAATGGAAAAAAAGTGATAGAAAAAGAATGGAAAAAAATAGAAAAGCTTTGAAAAAGAAAAACAAAAAGAGTATGGAATAATGTTGTGTTGAATAAGTGATGTGTGGTAGTTTGAAATTTGGGATGAAGAAGACGTTTGATTGAAATTCTATTGTTTGAAACTTTGTGGGAGTAATTACTCCCTTAGGTTTAGGAAAGTTTTTGTTTCGATTAGATTTAGGACTTATCACTTGTTTGTTAACTAAACCACATTACAACCTTGAAAAGTCCTTGAGATTCTTGCTTTTATATTTTCAATGTAATTTTTTGGATGAATGCATAATTTAGTCTATTGTTTTCAAGATTGTTGGATGAGTGAAAATACCCTATTTTTGTGTGTTTTTCATCTACCGATGATTATATTTGCTAGGTGTGATTCATTTGTGACCAAGTATTGTTTTAAAATGTTTGGCATATTCTTTGTATTTAGCATTTGTTTCATGTTTATGTTATCGTCGTAGTTTACTGGTAAGTATGTTTCTTCGTGTGTACTGTTTTTCATTTGAACCACTCCATTTGTTTTCCGTTTTCAAAACCTGTTGATTCGTGATTCTTTGATTTATCATTCTTTGTTCTTTATGTTATTTTACTTTGTTTGAGGACAAACAATAGTTTAAGTTGGGGAGAGTTTGATAAGTGCAAATTGTAGCTATTTTAGTATATAATTTTTGTTGCACTTATCGACTTTTTGTTGTTAATATCGTTGAATAAACCTTACTTTTGTATAAATACATTTAGTTTGTGTTTATTTGTGTTTTTGTGTACATAGGGTACCATTTTATGTTTTTCCATTCACTTTGTAGGTATTGATGCATATTTGGAGCATGAGCAATAAAGTGTCGAAGACACAGTTTCAAACACGCGATTTTGAGCAACTCGTCAATGAATAAAGCTCAAAATCAAATAATAAGAAATCATAAATTTGGTTTATATTTTTCCATTGTTAGAAATATCATTGAATAAGCTTTCCAAAACTTCGAACCGGACGCAAATCGGAGTTACGGTTCAAAAGTTATGGCAGAAATAATGCAGGATATTGTGCTAAGAGATCGTCAGTTTGATTACATAGTTCTCTTCTGTGTTGTTGAGGAGATAGACAGATCATTTTCTTGGTGATATAGTCGACCTCTCGATTTGGGTTAGAAATGACTTAGGTTGTGAGTGATATGTAGTGACATTGATGAATATTGTTAGGTTGAATGTAACTGGTTGATAGATTTAAGTCTGTGATGAGTAGATTATATGCCGGCTTGATAAGTTTTTCTTTAGTTTTTACTTTTGTTTACATTTATTTTCTGTTAATAACATTTTATTTACAAAAATCATTCAACCCCAAACTCATTAACAATAATTTGTGGAACGACAATTCAATAACCAATCTCTGTGGACACGATAAATTTCAGGATAAATATTTTCAAAACTTTTGTTTCTTGCTGCTACACCACTCCAATAGTAGCCTCCTCCGATCTCGCCACACAACAACATCATCCTTCTCCACCGTCACCTCCCTTTCACTCCCAAATCCAATCGCAGCAATCATGCCCTCTGACCATGTGAACGCCAACGACACCGCACCTCCGACCATTGCGCAATGCTCCGATCCAAATCACCTGATCCTGCTGCAACTCTGATATCTCGGTCATTCGCATAAGATTCTCCCATTTCATTAACCGATTGGTAAGTGACTATTTTAGTTGTTTGATTTTGAGAATAAGGAATATGGTGATGCGTTCTCAGAGAATAGAAAGACGATTGGATATTTGAGAAGATTTGAGAAAAAACTGAACAATGAGATTAAGAAGTGGGGGGTGGTCGAATAGGTTGGTAATACTTCCATGTTATTTTTCTTCTGTTTTTTTTGCTTATTTTGTTTATATAAAAAAATTGACAAATGAAAGAACCATGGAATCAAACACTCCCCCCATCTGCTGCATGAGTGTTTTGTTTAAATTTATTTTTGTTTATTTATTTATTTATTTTCATTAAATTAGGATTAACGTAGATTATGGGCCTCTATCGACATTTTTTAACATTTCTACTAGGCCAGCACCCCAATATTTATTTTCACACTTCCTTCTAATTTATGTTAATATATCCTTTGGTTAATTTATTTTATTTAGTTAGGGTTGTTTCTAAACTTAGTTAGGTTATTATCTATTACGCAAAATACCAAAAAATCTCAAAAACATGTAATTTATTTTAATTAGGGAAAAATCAATAAGCTTTATACATATTTAGTTTCCCGATTCAATTAGCATTCACATCATTTGTCAATAAAAAAATTGGTACATATTTAAACAATTTTCACAATCAAATTAATAACATTTTTTACAAATAATGGGATACACATCCTCGAATAATCAATATGTCGACTTGATGTCACACTAATTGATTATCCAAATCAAAACAATTAAATTCATGTGAATCTCGGTTTTGCTCAATGCAATAATCAAACGTTATCGTTCAACGCGATAAATAAATGATAATTAATTTCTTCACTTAGCGCGATTTAATTCTAAAGAAGATCAAATCTTCTTTAATCGATCCTAATTAAATATTAAAATAGCTAATCAACCAAAAACTATTATTCACTAACTTAACAAAAACATCATGAACATTTTCAAAAAAGGATTAAATAGATTTGCTATCAAACTTAACTGCGTCTACGATCACTCATTTTTCAAACCCAGACAAAGGTCAAAGGATAATTCGAAAGCAATTATATGCTATCCTATAAAAAACACTAACCAAACACATACGAACTACAAAATTGGACTTTGATTCTTTACAAGAAGATACGTAGGCACGCGGTTAAAACCAAAGCGAGTCTCGCTATTAAAAAATTAAACATTTTCTTAAACACATAGAAATAACAAACTTTTAAGTAGAAATCTCCGATTTACCCTAGGAACTAAAAAATGAGCCCTTTTGAGAACAAGGGAGATGAATGGTGCCTAACACCTTCCCTTTGTCTAACCAACTCACGAGCTTATAATCTCTAATTAATTAGGGTTATCTGTTATCCCCGCGTCCTTAAGACCAAATTTAATGGTGGAAACTCTCTTATTTTTTGCCGGTTACGACAACACCCACCATGCTCCTTTGTTTTGAGTGCTTTGACTAATATATCACGTCGTGGTTCTGGAACAAATGAAGCTTCACAGGACGATATAACCAACTAATCCTACACAATATGATAAGATATACATTGTTAATTACCCAAGTGATTTAAATAGCACATAACATACACACAACAAGTCCCACTTACAATTTTCCCAGCGACTAATCTTAAGGAACCCGAAGTGGAGTATCCATTTGGTATTTGTCGAGCCTCTTCTACTTCTCTTGCCTTGATGGTGGACATGGTTCCCGGTCACAACTCATGGAGTCCTCATCTCCTAGTTGTTGTCTTTTTCATCAATCATTTTTTCTCAAGTTTCTTGTATCCCCCACTAGACAATCTAAGGGGGTTTTATTTTTTGCCTTGTTCAACTTTCCTTCTTCACTTTTAACCCGTTTTAAACATATGAAAAATATTAAATTGCATGGTTGTATCTATAAAGCATAAGCATAAAATTATCTGAAAATACAATTAGTACTAACCATGAACTCATCAGAACTACGAGACTTCACAAACTTTTTCAAAATCTTATTGTCAAAATAAGTATATCTCACCCATGAAAGCTCAAGATCAGGCTTAGGCTCCCTAATGTAGTCATGTGTAAACCATGACTTAAGGCCCCTCCAAGACGTACCGGTATAAGTGATCCATTTTTTGTAACTTAGAATTATTGGTAAACTCAAACGGCAACTACACAGTTACATTAATAAGTATGTATTAGTGATTATATAAAGTAATATCGAATCGATGAAAATTAAAATTAATACCTTAACGTCTGTCCATATGCTCTCTTTCACATTTTCTAGTACATCTTTCCAATCATTTATCAATATAACTATTTTTCTACATCCAAGGAATGCAACATAACTCTTAAAGAGTGAAGTATGAGGACCATCAGTATCGTATAAACGACACGAAATTCGATTGTAAATTTAACACCTTGCTAATATAGCCATCATTGTGGTACATCTTTGTTTTTTATTATGTTTTCCACATATAAATTAAGAATCATTTGTATGAGTTTCAATTGTATAATTAGTTTCATCCATACTAGATGAAGAAGAGGCAATCTATCAAGACATAAAACAATCAACATCAAGACACAAACACAAACATCAACAACAATGGCATAAGCATGTATACTAGACACTTCAATATAAATACACAATGGCATCAACCATGATGGCACAAATTTTTAACATTAAGACACAAACACAAATATCTACCAATCAAGCATGTATACTAGCTATTTTAACATCAAGACACATACAAAAACATCAACCAATTAAGCATGTATACTAGCTATTTCATCATCAAGACACAATGGCATCAACAACAATGTTGGCGTCATTAACAGTAATGGCATCATCAACACAATAACATCAATAATAATGGCATCATTAATAATATTGGCATCATAAGCAATATTGGCATCATCAACAATAATGGCATCATCAACATAATAGGATCATCAACAATGCCATCATCAACAACAATGTCATCATTAACACAATGGCATCAACAATAATGGCATCATCAACAACAATGGCATCATCAACATAATGGAATCAACAACAATGGCATATCAACAATAATGGCATCAACAACAATAACAAATACATAAACAACAACAGCAGCAGTAGTGGATGTATTTATGATCACATATCATCATTGAAAAACATAGAAATACTACTCATAAAGCATATAATCATCAACAAACTAAACATAAACATAATGGAAAATGAATTTGACTGTAGATGAATTGGGAAAAATGTTTAGATACCAGAAACGTGATGAATAAGTAAAAAATTATTGTCATGATCTTTATCTTCCTCCTTGAAGGTACGTAAGCCAAGAACAATGAAGTTAGTGTCGTTTTCCACCTCGATGATATGTAAGCCTAGAACGATGAAGTTGGATGAAAATGGTGTTGTTGGATGAAAATGGTGTTGTTTTGTTAGGGTTGAAATGGTATTATTTTGTTAGGGTTGAAAATGGTGTTGTTTTGTTAGGGTTAAAAATGGCATTATTTCATCAAGGTTGAAAATGGAGTTGTTTCCCTAATGGAAATGAAAAAAATGCAATTGAAGAGAAAATCTAGCTAGTTGTGTTTCCTTTAAGTGAATAAGCCAATCCACCACGGTCTTATAAACCAACCGTTTTGATATTTGGCTAGCTTAATAAAACTTTATAACAAAAGCTCCAAGTTTAAAGCATTTAAAAATTATAAAAAATTGAAACATATATCACAACGGTGGAATTAAAAAATTGCACTGATATATGATTTTTTTTAATGTAATTTTATTAAAAAAAAGAGTCGGGTTTTAGGCATTTAAAAATTTTAAAAAATTGAAAAATATATCACAGGGGTTGTATAAAACAACCCAGGTAATCACTTTTATTTTTTATCTAAAAATAAATGAAAATGAAAGGTGCAACTAAAATACTGAAGAAATCACGAATTTGCTATCTCTGAGATTCGATCCCATGAAAGATTAAAGGTATCAACATGGTTATTCTAAACAATTGTGGTAATATGTTAACAATTTTTAACACAAACTAAAAAAGATATATTGGCTCTTAAATTTAGAAATATCACCATGATCCTTCAAATGACTGTGGTAATATGGGCGTTGTTATATATACTTTTTGTACTAGTGTATAAATGTATTCTCGCCCCCTGTTTGTTCTTGTGTTGTCCTTACGTATGTGGTGCAAATACTTGGGTAGAGGAGATTTAGTTGTTGCTTGTAATAGAGGATGGTATAATTGACCTTCTTCATTGTTTATCGTTTTTCAATTGTTTAGTTTATGTGTGTCGCTCTAATAGTGTAACACTGGGATATGATTATTGTTTTCTGTTTTGTGTTTTGCAAGTTGTTGAACTATTCATTTCATGATTTAAAATGAAGTTTATTTTATTTATGAGACAATTAAAGTTGTTTTAAGATTTATTTCTGCTGCTATAGTTTGATAATTGAGAAATATGTTTTATGTCGATAAAATACGACAACTTTTAGAGTAAATTATTTTGCATATTTTATAAATTAAGTGTTTGGGGTTAGGGTGTTACATATTACCCCTTGATCCTACTAATTTGTTGAGTGATGAATTGTCTAAATATTTGAGAAGAACTCCACCTTGTCATTAGCCTTCCAGACAGTCACTACCAAGGTAATATGAAGAGAAGAACCTCCTTCATTCACTAGAATTTGTCAGCTCCAATGACAATAACCTCAATCTTGCAAGCTACCGGGAAATCTCAACTAAATCTGCAAGAACAATTAGTTTCATGACGTCGTCTCTCTCAATTAATTACAAATCTCTCATTATCAAGATCTTAAATCGTACTAGAGGTTGAAGATGAAATAATGGCGTTGTAAGGGTTTTGAACTTTTTCAAAAGTTAGAGGAAGTTGATTTTCATAAAATCACAATGCAAAATGTTGTAAAGTTGTGTAAGGTTGTGATTGTAAAATGATGTCAAAAAAGATTTTATATGTCCTTGAGATTAAGCACAAAAATAGACTTAAAAATTAGTTAGAATTGAATCAAGAACATTTCATGATTTGAGTCAAATGAGCAAGTCAAGTGGAATAAGAAATAAAAAATATTTTACCCCATTTCTCTTTTGATTCAAATCAAGTGAAAAATATGATTCGAATCAAATAGTTCATGATTCAAATCAAATGTAAATTATTATTCGAATCAATTTAAACAAAGCCAAAAGAGAAATGTGAAAAAACTGTCTAATTTAAATCAAGTGTAAAGTCTAATTCGAAGCATATCAAGTAGAGGTGACCCAAAATTGCCTGATTCTAATCAAGTGTAAATTTTGATATGAATCAAGGAGTTTGAAAAACTTTGGTTTTCCTCTATTCAATTTGATTTAAATCAATATATGTGCTTGACTCGAATCATGCACACAAAATCTTAATTTTTCACAATTTTCAAAATACTAAGATTTTTTTCCACCTAACTTGAATCAATAATACACATGGTTCTTATTCTGCTGACACATGCAATTGACTAAAAGCATCATGATAAAGCTAAAATATAACTATTGATTTATGCATTCTAAAACAAATCGATTATAACTATATTCTGAGATGTGAAATCATGAAGGATACTCAATAAACGATAATAAATGAAAGTGAAAAGACAAGCAACAAAATAATCGTATTGGAGGTGCTCTCCATGGATGTGTTATGGATATGAAACTTTTTTCTTCCGTTAGGGGTATGCAGCTTCATTACAGTCAATAATCCCTACTCATTTAATTCCACTTTGCACGCTCGTCAACACCCAAAGAGATGTAAGCATAAAAGTAATTGAATAGAAATTATATAGTCAAAACATTCAAATAACATCAAAAAATCGTATCACTACTACGAAAAACACATATAACAATGGTTGTGATAATCACAATTGATGGTTCATTGTTACATAATGTATGGTTGTAAGTGAGTTATTTACAATCACGGCCTATTTCACATGGTAGTAAAATGGATAACATGTTATATACAATAATGGTTGTATCAAACATCTGTTGTTGTATGTCTTTTAATAAAATGAAAAAAATGCAGCATTAGAATAACAACAAAAACAAGAGAAACAACAAGAAGAACAAGAACAACAACAACAATAACAACAACAACAATAACAACACCAACAAAAACAACAAGAACAAGAACTACAACAACAACAAGAACAATAAGAACAACAATAAGAACAACAATAAGAACAACAATAAGAAAAACAATAAGAATAAGAACAACAACACCAAAATAAATAAATAAATAAATAAAATTGTTAAACATTGAATCTCAACAACAATAACAACAACATCAACAAAATCAATAAAATTGTTAAACATTTAATCTCAACAACAAAAACAATATTAAACATATTTCTTGACACAACAACAACTAACAAGTTAGAGAAGAGATAATGAAATTCTAAAATTTGTTAATGAAAGAAATGATGTTTTCGAGTTTTGGTTATGAAAGAAATTATGTTTTTGAGCTTGGTTTAGTGGAGAAATAGAGTGTCGTAAATTGAAGATGGCGTTTGGAGGTATAAGATAAAGTTTGTCAAATTTCTTCTAACTTTGTCTAGGGAAAAAAGAATGAGCAAAGAGCCTTGTATATATTGGAAAAAAATTGGGTGACTTTTCAACACGGTTGAATTCCAACCGTTGTGAAAAGTGGCTTAAAAACAAATAAAAAACAAAAATTTTGGTGTTAGAATTCGAACCTATGACCCTGATTGACTTTTCATCACAGTTGGAAGTTCCACCCTTGATAAAAAGTAGTTTAAAAATAAATAAAAAACAAATTTATAAGTGGTAGAATTTGAACTAATGACCATGCAACACTATTGTTGTACCCCAAAATTTGCCCTCTCATGTTTTCTAAGATTTTTTTTCTTATATGGGTGGTCACAAACACTTGATTAAAGAAAAATAAAATTTTTGAAGATGAACAAGGTGTCTTTCGATTGGCATCTTGACAGGCTTTAATTGAGCACCTAACCACCTCCAAGCTTGCTTCAAATTTCCAAGCTTCGATTGAAGCCTTGGCCTTTTGTTTGTTTGTTGTATACAAGCTTCGATTGGGCATGTGTTTCCTTTGAAACAGCCTCCTTCAATTCAAAAGGGAATAGCCTCATGTTGGCGCTCCTTCGATTCAGAAGTTAGTAGCTTCCTACTAGCTTCTTTCGATTCAGAGGGCGTTGGCTTCTTCTTGGATTCTTTCGATTCAGAAGGTGTTGGCAATGGCCTCCTACAGCTTTCCTTCGATTCAGATGACAAGTTCCTTCTCTACGCTTGCCTTCAATTCACAAGGAAAGAACTTCCTTCATGCCCGTAGGCACAAGGAAATGGCCTCCTACATACGTCCTTCGACTACACCATTTGCTTTACATGGTTGCTTGATTCACAATGTAATGACTACTTGCACGATTCCTGCTTCGACTGGGCAGTATCTCCCTTGGAAAGTTTGTTTGGCCCTTTCGAAGGAATGACAAGTGATGCATATAAGTGATGCATGTGGTCCCTTCAAAAGAGCACACACATTGGTTCAAAATGAAGGATACACCTATTGCTAGCCAAAACGGAAGAGAGATATACAAAGATGCTGGTTGGCCCAAAATCCCACATATTGCCATACTCAAGTTTCCTGCACAAGCATTATGAAGGAAGCTTCGATTATCCTGGAAAGAGTTTTTTGTTGGGGCTCAATCGAAGAGGCCTCAAGGATGAGATTTGAGCCATTCGAAGGATACACCTTGGTGGCCTATTCGAAGAGGGCACAAAGCATACATATGAAATACACTCAAAAAGTCCATTCGAAGGAGGCAACCAAAGGCCCATTCGGAAGGTACACAAAAGGTCCATTCAAAAGGCCCATTTGAAGGGTACACAAAAGGTCCATTCAAAAGACCCATTCGAAGGATATACAAGAGGTCCAGTCGAAGGGAAGGGACTGCAGTTATTCGAAAGCCAAAATTGTTAACATTCATTCAAATTCAAAAAGAAAAAGAGACAAGTTTCCATGACTTTGGCAAAGTTACAAAACATCATTCATGGCTTTTAAAACACTTGTTTATGGCTGTTTAAACCTTTTTTCTCTTGTCCCCTCATCCCCTCTATATGAAGAACACACTAGCAAGCTCCAAGAAGGATGAACCCAACCGGAGAGAGAGTCACACGAAATTAAAAACACATTCTTGGAGGTTTCTTGAGGCTTTTTCAGTCATCCCCAACCCTTAAGCAAGTAGCCCCATATCCAGAAGTGCCAAATCGAAGCAATCCTTAAACAAGGGTATCCACGCATGAAGCCACAGATTCATCTGTCACCATTGGTAAGAATTGGTAAAAAGATCAAACTTTACATTTGCATGACACATCAACACGTGTAGTTTCATTCGATTTGTTATTCATGATTAAAGACCTGGGTTCGACCCCAGGCCTACATTTGTTTTGTTTCTAACACTTGTTGCAGATCCAGCCTGAACAGACCAACACACGCATGATTGAAGGACCTGGGTTTGATACCCATGTCCTGCCTCTTCATTTGGATAATATTTATCTTGCAGATTCAAATAGAAAGGCAGCATCCACCCATGGGTCGAAATGCAATCATCCTTCATTGGATCGAAGGCTACCTTTCTTCCTCTGGATCGGAAGCCACTTTCCTCTTGATCGAATGCCACTTTCTTCCTCTGAATCGTAGCCCCCATCTCTCCCTGGATCGAAGGATGCCCCCCCTTTGTATTTTTACTTTTGTTTTCATTTCTTTATTGACTCCTTTTTTATTTTAACATTAAAATCAAAATCACAAAAAAAACATTAGGCTAGTGTTTTATTAATCAAATTAAATTTTGTTGACTAACTAATTAATTATTTTAACCTTTTACTTAAATTAAAATTAAATAGACTTAAGTTTTATTTTCTTTTATAAATAAAAAACAAACAAAAAGATTTCTTTTCCTTAGAATTTAGACGTCCATTTTATTTGTTTATGCATTTATTTATTTTTGCTTTTTTTTTTCATCTTATTGTAACTGCTTCCCAGTTTGTAATAGTAACTAGGACTTTACTTTTTGCATTTTTATAATGTACCTCTCACAAAGCCATGTAATAGTGCAGGATTTACACTCTCGCACTTTACATTTCTGCATTTGAAATTCCTGTATATGTATTAACTGCTAGTAACTAGGATTGCATGACAAGACTAATAACAAAACGCTAGCAAACCTAACAAAAAAGATAAAATAACTTAAACATAACACACATGAACATATATACCTCTAGGGTACCTCACTTTGGTTGCCTTAGGAAATAAAACAGTCATGTCCCTCGGGACAGGGAAGCTTTAGCAAAGACCCATAAATCAAAAGATCATAGTCCCTCGATGACCCTACAGTTGCCTTTCGGTATATGATCTAGTCCCTAAACAGAAGTTGTTAAAGCGTCTCTACATGGTTGCCATTATGACAGTATGTCCCTTAGAATATCCCTCATACATCCAACAATGGGGCTTCTTACCAAATCAATGGTAAGATAGCAACATCTAAAGGAGAAGGAAAAGAACGTTGGACCTTTTGAGTAGGTAGGATGCTCATAGTTGCTCGCTTGCTCATAATAAAAAAATCATTTTCACACATACACTTTCAATTGAAACATTTTCAAAAGTCAAAGGCCTTTGTACGCATTCTTATAGAGACGAGAATCATTACAAAGGCACTTTTCAAAATTGCTTTAAAAAACATCTTCCACAAACAAACACTAATTTAAACTATTTTCAAAACCAACACTTTGTACGCATTCTTATAGAGACGAGAATCATTACAAAGACGTTTTCAAAATATTTTCAAACCCACACCACAAGCACATTTTCAAACAAAAGCAAGTGAACTAGCAAGCAACTAAGATCCCGTATAAAACTACGGATGGAAAGGGTGCTAACACCTTCCGTTTCCATAATCTACCTATGATACGGTGGCAAAACCGACTGTTAATACTGGTTTTGTGTTTGTATTCGCAAATTTTGCGGTAAGCAAGAGTCACCACCGACTTTTCTTTCATCCAATAAAAGGAAAGGGTGAAAAAAACAGAAAAAGACCTTTTTTTCGAGATTTCTGAGTAAGGGGTAGATTATGGAAAGGGAAGGTGTTAACACCCTTTCCATCCATGGTTTTTCATGGGCTCTTGGGTACTTGCTCATTTTTGAAAATTGTTTTCGTGTTTGTGTGTTTTGAAAGATTTTTGTTTGCTTTATGGTAACTCTTGTATCAGTCCTCAAGAGTGTGATAAAGCGTTTTTGAAAAGAAATTTGAAAGTGTGTAAGTGTAAAAAAATATTTGAGCAAGTACTTAAAAGTTATATACCTACTCGAAAAAAAGTATTCTTTTCCTCCTATCCTTTAGACAGTGCTATCCTACTATTAGTGAGTAGGTAGCCCTAGTCGTTGGATGCTTGAGGGACTATAAAAAGGGACGTACGATCACTAAGGCAACAGGGCAAGATCTCTTAGTAACTGTCTTAAATCCCTAAGATCACTTTTATACCGAGGGAACAATCGAGAGGGTCATCGAGGGACTAGTGATCTCTATACTTAAGGATAACCACTAAGAATTCTCACGTTTCGAGAATTGTGACTGTAATTCGAAGGCAACCGGTGAGGTATCCACTAAGGGTGCAAGTGTGCAGCAGTGTGCTTTTTTCAGATATTTTATCTTGTGCAATTAGGGTTATCTAGGTTCATATAATCTTTATCTTCCAGGCAACCCTATTAAACATTCATCTAAATAGTTTATCGAGCGGGAAAATAAATGGCGGAAAGATAAAGTTCCTAATTATTACAAGGCTTTGGTGCAATTACATAATTAATGACTGAAAAGTAAAAAAGCGGAATTGAAAAAAACCTAATTAAGCTATTACAAACCAGGCGCAGTTACATCAATAGTAAACATTAATCGCACGGCAAAAATAATTACGTGTGAGAATTAACTGGAAAAAAGGTTCAAAACCCCTAAAAATCTAATTTGATTATTAAAAATATTTTGGGATTTTATGAGAAAAAGAATTGAATTTTGACCTAATTTTTCCTAATTAATTTTAACTAACGAAACAAAACTAAAGTTAATTAAAATTATTAATTTGCAAAAAAATAATTTATTAAAAATACAACTAAATCCAATTTTTTGTGATTATTTGATTTTATGATTTAATAAAAAAAACTTGATTTGTTTTGAAATAATTAAAACAAAAAAGAAATTAAATAAAACAATAAAGAAAAGGTGAAAAGAATGGGCCTGATGGGGGTGTGAACCCAAATTAGGGGTTGTGTTGCTGAAATTCTACTTGAGCCCAATCCTGTTGGCCCAAGGCAACATGAGATCCAGTGTTGTCATGCTTTGGAAGGTCCACCATGGAGCTGTCACCTTGGAGTGTTGGATCTGGGCGCTGATTGATCCAAGGATGCTGATCTGGAGACCTATGGTGAGCATGCTTGCGATGAGAGCATAGGATCTGCAAAGAAATTGAGAGAAAATAGAAAATGTTGGAGGCAGGGGTCGAACCCCTGACCTCCTACACACGCACGCTGAAAAGCCCCCATTTGTACCACTAAGCCAACGCTTCATTCATTATATCAAATACAAATAACATATTATATAACATAATGAGTCAATGATGTAATAAAACGTGCACGAGATTCAATTTGTCCAACCAGGTTTGGACACGCCATCATCTTCTCCAAAGGAACTGTCGTTTTAGACAGGACTTTTACCTACGGACATATGCTGTAAAGATAAACCTGCAAAATCTCAAAAATCAACACCAGGCGAGATAAATCAAATCTAGTTACATGGATCAACTAGGTTTGATCTCTTGAGTGCAATGGTGTTCATCTTTGGCCCTGATTTTGCCTGAAACGAAAATCCCTAAAACAAACCTCTAAACCCTAACAATGGCAGGTTATCAAATATGCCTCAAAACTCATAATTAATTATACAAACATATTCAAAATGATGATACAAACATGAATTTATATTTAGAAATCGTTTATAATGCGTAAATTCTCAAAACCAAATTCAAGAATGAAGAACAAACCGTGAATCTGTATGTGCGGTTTTTGAAGGTGTTAAGGTGTGGTAATGGTCCAAATAGCTCCCAAATACTGCAAGGAATTGATATCTAGCCTTGGAAGTCCTTGAATCTCCTTGTAGCAGAAAATCCAATCACCACTTTCTTTGTCAAAAGTTGAGTTTTGTTCTCCCAATTCACACGAGGAATCCTTGTTTTTCTGCTCTGGGAATGTTATGAATATATAATAGAACGAATTAGGTCAACAAAAACAGATGCAATCTTGAAAAATTATGGCAAAAGTATTTGATTTGCTATGGATATTTTTAGTTTCTAAAATAGGCCAAATCTTGCTATTTTGTTCCAATCATTCCTTGCACGAAATCCTTGAGTTGCTAGCTGATCATAGACTCATAATGTGCTTATAAAATCAAATCTTGGATTTTATTTCATTATTCCACTATTTAAATAGATTTATTTTGATTTAAATGAATAAAAAAACAAAACAAATAATAAAAATAATAAAATAATAAGTGGATAAGCTCAGGGGTCGTGGGCCATCTTAGGAACAAGTTTCAAACAAGAAAACATGGGCCCATTTGGAAAAATATCAATTTTGTTGAATGTTGACTTCATGCACATTTCCAAAATTTGGTCAACTTTAACAATGCATATCTCTCTCATTTTTGACCCTAAGAGGGTGTTCTTGGACCTTTTAGAAAGCTTAGGATGTCCTCTAAATAACCCTTTTCATTTCATCTCAATTGGATCTTCCATGTTCATATAAGGATCTTTGACCCACAAGGTGTTTTTGTTGACTTTTTGAAATGACCTATAATGTATGAACTTGTAACTTTTGATTGAGGCAGTTCTTGACCTTGAGGGCTGAAGAGAAGTTGTAGGGCGTTGGATTATATTCAAAATGAGCCTTGGTTGGAAAATTTTTGATAAATTATGAGAAAGTTATGCCTGGTCAAAGTTTGGTTGACTATTCCTTTAGAAACCCTAAAATGGCATTTTTGACTTTTGATGAGTTGGGAGCATTTCTTGAGGAATCATGATAAACCCTTGATTAAATGATGGATGTTACTTCAAAATGTTTATGTTGACCAAAAATCTTTGAAGTTTGACTGTATTTGGGTCACAGTTGACTTTTGACCTAGCATAGTTAATTTTCCAATACTTGAACAGTTGATTGAGCAAACTTGTTGTGTAAGGCATGAAATTTGACATCGGTGATCTTGGGGACATACTAGGGCAATGAAGAAAATTTGGGACCCTTAGGACTCAACCATCTTGCTTGAAATTGAAACCCTAGTTTGAGGCTTATTGTCTTAAGAGGAGGATTTGTCTGGCCAATCCTTAGTCAACTTGAGCAATTAAAGATCTTTGGAGGCATGTCTTGAGTGAAATGAGAGGACAAATTTTGGGGTATAGCAGCTGCCCCTGTTCAATCTTCTTAAGCCTGAGGATGTAGATTGTCTGGTCTGCCTTTCGTGATCTGAAGGTGGAAGATGATTGAACACTAGAGTGCCCAGAAATTTGTACTCGTATGAAATGACACTAGTAGTTGATGACGTCGGGAATGGGCTTACATATGTCACTTGGAAGAGATGATGGAAGATCTTCGGAGATGGGCTTAAATATGCCATCCAGGGAATGTGACAGAGAGTCGTCGGAGATGGGCTTAAAGATGCCATCCAGAATAATGGTGATTTCATGAGATATTCCTTTGTGAGAACTTCTATTCTTGTTGCTGAGGAGGACTCCACTGAGGAATGTTGGTCTCTATTTTGGGGAATAGAGTTTAGGAGCTTCAATTGTCCACTACTCTACTGGGGAGTCATCTCTTGATTAAAGATACGGAAGTGAACTGCTATCTAGTCGTATTCCAAGTATCACAGCGACTTACTAGGGAAATGAGATTAAACTATTATTTGGTCGTACTCTAGGCTTTGCAGTTTCTCAAACTGTTATCTGGTTGGAATCCAGGCTTCGCAGTGGCTTGCTGAGGATAATAAGGCTAACTGTTATTTGGTCGTGCTCCAGGCTTCACATCGACTTACTAGGGGAATGAGATTAAACTGTTATCTAGTCGCACTCCAGGATTTGCAGTTTCTCAAACTGTTATCTGGTCAGAATCTGGGCTTCAGTGACTTGAACTGTTATCTGGTCGTGTTTAGGCTTCAGAGCGACTTGAACTGTTATCTGGTCGTGTCCAGGCTTCAATAATTTGGATAAATTAAGTTGTTATCTAGTCAGATTCAGGCTTCAGCTTGAACTTGAGGTATACTAATATCTGGTCGAGTCCAGGCTTCATAGTGATTGATAGAGTAAACTGCTATCTGGTCGGATTCCAGGATTTGCAATATCTTATATTGTTATTTGGTCAGATTCCAGGCTTCACAGTGTCTTGAGTTGTTGATTGACTATTATCCAGTCAGTTTTCAGGCTTCATAGATTCTTTAACTAGACGAAAGTCTTGGAACATCTTCAACTGGCATAGTAATCAGAGAGATCTTAGTATCGATCTAGCTGATCCAGGGAAGATCTTGTGAAGACATCTTTCTGAGGAAAATCCTGGAATAGCCCTTTGTTAGACGTAGCTTGTTGATTTGATCTTTTCCCTGAAAGGTAAAGAGTTAATCGTATGCAATGTCATGATGTATGAAATAAATTGTGATGATGTTATCAAAATAAATGAGATTATGTTATATGCAATATGTATGCACATGCCCTGATGTATGCATATGGGATGCTATTGCGGTACTTCTTAGTTGGAGAAAATAAATCCAGGACTGCTGCTGAAAAGTATTGGGAATCCCAATTCCTCATTTCTGTTGAGGATGGTGAATGGAGATGACTATGTTGGGGATTTACTCCTTTATGTTTGCGAATATTCTACCGGGGAGAGACTCTATCTGAGAATAACTCTGCAGGAGGATAACTCTGTTTGAGAGAGGAGATGCTTTGTTGGAAGATTTTGCTGATTCAGAGAAATAAACTTCGTAGGGGGATGAGCTTCCGTAGATGGAGAAATAAGTATATTTGGGAGAAAGCTTTATAACCCGTTTGCGATTATAAAACTTGGCTAGGGAATATGGATATCGGCTCTCTGAAGGAACTTTGCAGGGGAAAGTAACTCCTGCTTGGGGAAGCAGGGGTCAAAACTTTTTGGTTGCCTTTACTCTGTGGGGGGTGTAGATGTTACGGAGTTTTACATAGTGGTGACTTTGCCTCAAACTGTCTCTGCCCCTGTACCATGATGGACAGAGTAACTGTCGGGATTGAAATGTTTTTTAGGCTTTTCCCTATTCCTTAAAGTTATGAGCAATTGTCTTTCTGTTTCTTATGCAAAATATTTGTGGATAGCAATCATATTCAACTGCATATGTCAAGAATAAGTCATTGAACGTTTTTGCAAAACAAAACAAAAAAATAAAAACGAATAGTTTTTGTGTAGAAATGACTTGTATTAATTTTGAAGTTGGCCTATAACAGACGTTTTTGTACAAAGAGGCTGACGCTCTAGTAAGAGAACATCGCCGTGAAAATGAAAACTATACAATATTATGTATAAAGATAAGCAAACAGCTATGTGTAATAATCTCATTGAGTTTCAATTTTGATATTGCCACTATGTCTTCGAGCGCCTCATCACTTTTCTACTTGTCCAGAGCTGACTGGATTGATCGGTGCCGTTTTGAGCTTGATAGCTGATGATGAAATCTGGTTGCAAAGTGATCCAATGGGACATAGTGATATGCTTCAAATTCCTAACTTTTGCCTGGACCGCCCTTTCGGGTTTTCAATCCACCGTGATACCCTTTTCTGCCCAAACCGCCTTTTCAGGTTTTCGGCTTGCCGGGTGTACATATATTTTTTGTTTTCATCCCTAGTTTTTTCTCGAACCCTTTTGGTTCGCCGAGATGCCCTTATTTTTTCCTAGGGCAGGCAACCTAGCGGGTCTTTAATCATGCATAGTATCTTTCCACTATGTCTTCATTAACAGGGTGAGGAAGGTCATCACCATTTGTTGTACCCTAAAATTTTCCCTCCCATTTTACTCAACACATGCTCATTAAGACCCTCAACTTGCTCAAGGATGCCCAAGAGTTAACCAGACAAACTCTCTCCTAAAGCAATGAACCTCCAACTATGGTTTCCATTTTCATCAAGATGGGTGAGCTCCAAAGGCCTAATATGATCTCCATAGTCCTAATATGTCCTCAAGATCACCCATGCCCAGTTTTATGCCTTGCACAAAAAGTTTGCTCAGTCAAACTGCTCAGATGCTTGAGAATCGACTGTATTAGGTCAAAAGTCATCAAAACTCAACATCAACATTTTGAAGTTATATTCATCATTTGATCAAGTAATGATCATGATTCCTCAAGGAATGCTCCTAAATCATTAAAACTCAAAAGTTGCTAAATTAGGGTTTCTCATGAAAAGTCAACCAAACTTTGACCAAGCATAACTTTCTCATGCTTTATCATAAATTTCTCATCCTAAGCTCATTTTGAAGGGAATTCAATTTCCTACAACTCATCTTCAGCCCTCAAGTTAAATAAATTCACTCATAAAAAGATATGGATTTCTACATTATAGGTCCTTTTGAAAAGTCAACAAAAACACATTTTGGGTCAAAGCTTCGTACATGAACATGGAGGACCCAATTGAAATGATAGCAAAAGGGTTGTTTAGGGGACATCCTAAGATTTCTAAAAAGTCAAAGAACATATCTCTAGGGTTAAAATTGGAAGATATATGCATTGTCAAATTTTACCATTTTTGGAAAATTGCCAAAAGTCAAATGGGCTCAAAAGTGCATTTTTTGTCAAATGGTCCTAGCTTTTCAGGATTGTATCTTGTTAGCGACATGGTCCACGACCCAAATCAGCAGTCATATATTATTTTCTCTATTTATTGATTTTATTTTGATTTTTATTTATTAAAAGTCACATAAATCAAATAAATAACAAAGAATAATAAAAAGTTGTTTTGATTTGATTTTGCATTAAAGGGAAATCCAAATATGATGTATAATGTCAAACAAAATCGTGCTTAATCATGAGAGGAAAGATATTCAAAATTGGAAAGATTTGAAGCAAATTTGAATGGCATTGATATCTTGATCTCTTGGCATTTTTGTTGACCTAAAATGATTCAATATAAAAGCACAATGATCCTAACCCTAATGCAGACAGAGAGGCTGCCTCAAAACCAAGAACAAAGGTTTCATAAATTAAAAAGAAAGTATAATTTCCCAAAGAGACGATCTAACCTCCTTCAATCATCTCCAACCATTCCATCATCCTTATGAGGGTTCCAGGAGATTAACCAGCCAACTTGCGAAGGCCAAAGCACACTGCACCATCCCAATCTGACTCTCTCTCTCTCTCATTTGGTAAGAACTTGGATTTCAAACTCACCCAATGCTTGATATCAATGCCTTTTGAATACACACTCATATTACTATGATTATTTGTGAATTTTCTGACGTATTACATGCAAGAAACAAGGTCAGAGTCGTGAATCACCATTGTTAGGGCCAGGTTTCAAGCAAGCATTGTACCTCCCTATACAGGGTCTTTCAGACCAAGCTACCACCACCATGGGATTCGCATATGTGATACGGTGGCCAGAACCGGGACGTGTTTTCCTTTTAAAGGAATTTTGCTGGTTTGCGTTTTGTGTTTGTGTTTGCAAAATGTCGCGGTAAGAAAAAGTCGCCACCGCTTTTATTTTATCCAACAAGGAAAGGAAAAAAGCACAGAAAAATTCCTTTTTCGAGATATTTCTGAGTACGGGGGGTAGATTATAGAAAGGGAAGGTATTAGCACCCTTTCTATCCGTATTTATCTACAGGCTCTTAGGTACTTGCTCATCATTTTTAAAATTGTTTTCTTTGTGTTTGTATAATTTGAACAGCTTTTGTTTTGACTTCGATTTAACTCTTGCTTCTGTCTTCAAGAGTGTAATGAAGTGTTTTTGAAAACTTTTGTTTGTAAAAGAGTGTAACTGTGAAAAAGTTTGTTTGGATTGAGCAAGTACTTAAGAGCTAATCTACCTATTCGAAAAAATAATATTTCTATGTTTATTTCCTTTAGACAATGCTATCCCACTATTAGTGAGTAGGTAGCATCGTCGTTGGAGTTTAGAGGGGCAATTCAAAAGGGATGTATGGTCACTAAAGCAATGTTAGGACGTCTTAGTAGTAACCCTAATGTCTTAGATCAATTATTCGAGGCAACTATTCTGAGGCAACCATTCCGAGGCAACTTTTTCGAATCGGGACTTTGATCTTTATTTAGACAAAAGGACGACCACTAAAGCATCCTATACTCAATGACCATTTACTGAAGGCAACCAAGTGGGAGTGTACCCTAGGAGTGCGCATGTGAGAGTGATTCAATTTCAGATTATTATCTTTGCACATTTTAGGGTTATCTAACTGTTTTAAAATTTACATACATTCTTGTCATGCCTCCTAATATCATACATCTAACAGTTAATAATTTGCGGAATTTTAAAATGCGGAAATTAAACTACGCTATTACAAGGCTTCGAGTATTTACATAGCCAAAAACAAACCCTTTGAAAATAAAGCAATAAATAGAATAAAAGTCCTAATTAACTATTACAACTTGTGAACATATACAATGATTGGGTAAAAATAATAACACAATGTTGCACCCCAAAATTTGCCCTCCCATATTCTTCAAGAAATTGCCAAGCCAAGTCACAAAATTCCCCAAGGGTTGCACAGTGCAAAAGCCTCATATACAGTCAAAACTAGGGTTTGTGTGCTGATCAAGAAAAGGAAGTTTTCAAAGGTCCAATCAAGTCTCACATGCTTACAAATGTGGTCAAGTATCCTCATATCAAGTTTCAAGGCATTCAGCTCAAAATTGCACAGTCAAAAACCCTAATTGCACTACAGTCAACTGTAGGGGCAAAATGGTCATTTGACAGTCAAAAGTTCAAATTTTTGGTCAACATATCATTTTGAAGCCACAAACATCATTTGATCAATGCTTGATCATGATTCTCAAAATTTGGCTCAGAAATCATCAAGATGCAAAAAGTTACTATATTTGGACAGTTGAAAAAGTCAACTGAAATTGACCAGGGCATAACTTTCATATGGATTATCAGAAAAATTCCATCCAAAGCTCATTTTGAAGAGAAAGACATTTCCTACAACTCATCTTCATACTTCAAGTCCAAGAAATTCTCTCACAAAAAGTTATCAATTTCAACATTATAGGTCATTTTCAAAAGTCAACAAAAAGGGACTTTAAGTCAAAGGCCATAACTTGAGATTGGTAAATCAAAATGACATGGGACCAAAGGCATTGGTTAGAGGACTCAAATACCTTTCCAAAATGTCCAAGAACATGAGAAAAGCTTAAAAATTGAGCAAGTTATGCCTTGTGGAAGTTGGGAAATTTTTGGATATTTTGAAAAGTCAACTTTGATCCAAATGACCTAAAAATGCTAATGGGCCCATTTTTCTTCCATGATTCATCATTCCAAGCATATGCACGACCACTTGGCCCAAAGGGAAGTATTTTCTCATTTTTTATTTATTTATTTGAATTATTATTTATATTAATTCATTTAAATTATTTAAATACATGAAAAATATCTAACTTGCCTTAACAAATCTTTTTATACATGTTTTGCCATCAAGATTTCGTGCACATGCTGATTAGGAAAGAATTGGATTGATTTGAGCATAATTGACACAAAAACCATGTGAAAAAGATATGAAACATAATGGTGAAAAATCAAATATTGAAAACTATCAATGCCATGGATTTGTTCTACTTTTGTTAACCTAATAGCCTCAGTACATAAGCATGAATCAAAACCTAATCATGGGAGACTCTAAGCTGCGCAGAAGGACAAAGAATAAACTTGAAATTTTGGTGAAAAAAGTCAAAACTGAAATCATCATTCCAGGGCGATTCAAAGCCTAATTTTCATTCCAACAGCTTGCTCAAGTGTCCTTGAACGTGTTCCAATCAGAAACCAACCTTTATACGCCCAGAATTGGTACCATGGATTCAAACGGTTTTCAGAAAAATGTACAATCGTGCTTCATGTTTCAAGCATTTTCATTGTTTTTTTTTTTATGCATTCATACTAATAAACGTATTCTGAAGCTAACCATGTAGTCTAATTTCGTTTTCGTGCCATATATGGATATTTGCCATTGATACTTTTTAGGGTTTGTGAAGCTTGGAATTAGGGCTTTTCAATTGAGGAAAAATTGGTCTTCAAGACTTGGACCATTGGATAGAGCATACTCAGACGATCATGAACATATATTCGCGCCTAATTTATGTTTAGAGATGAGCTAATCGCTATTTTCTCAAAACATCCTTAAAACCACGCTTAAGAAACCGTTGCCATATGTTTTTATGTTTTCAGGAACAGGAAGACGATGAAGTCGTGGCCAAGCGTGATAGGCTGATTTGAATTTTTGCGCGCAAATCCATTAGCGCGTTGTTTCGTATCATATTATTTCTTTGTTATTAATATATCAAAAGAGCTTAATGGCTCAGCTGGCAAATGCTGATTGCGTTGACATCCAAGACCTGGGTTCGAGCCCCAGGTCTGTATTATTCTTCATGTTATTTTTCAATCCAGGTTCACATGCCATTCCACTTACTGAGGACTATGATGCACCACCATAATCAAGACGTCCACGCGCCCCTGATGACCAAACCAAAGGCACAGATCTAAGGAGCACGTTGTACCCTAGTCAACGCATCACACATGATTCAAAAAAAAGTCTAACGAGGCCATGCTATTGGGCCAGATTGCTAAGGCCAACACCTCACAATTGGGACTGAAACCCCCCTGGTTTGCAATTTTCTCTTTTTTATTTTTAATTATTATTTTACTTGCTTTATTGTTTTAAGTTAATTAATTATTTTTTTTACAAAATACAAAAAAATACATAAAAATTCAGAAAAGATAAAAAATGTAATAAATAATTTTTATTTTAATATGTTCATGTAAATAAATTAATTTAGATTAGAGTTTTGATTTTAATTCTTTTAATAACAAAAATACAAAAATATAGAATTAAGTTTAGTTAACTAATTTTTATCCTTTTTTTAATTTTTTCCTTTTTTACCATAATATTTATTTTATTTATTTTCATAATTAAAAATGCATGTAAATTAACTTAGGTTTAAATTAGTTAAAAATTCAATATTTTTCATAATAAATTTAAAAGCCATTAGAATTAGGGTTTACATTCAATTTTAATTTTGATTAATTCTCTTTTTTCCATTAATTCCTAAAAACACTAAAAATACCAAAAATATTTTCTTTTAAATTTTTAATTTTAATTCCTCATTAATTCTAATTAATTAATTCTTGTAATTTAATATTTTGCAAAAGGGTCCAACGCCCTCGTTTCGACTTAATTGTTTAATTTCGCATATTTATTTTATTTTGCTTAATTATGTATCTCTCCCAAAGCGCTGTAACTTAAGCTTCTCGCACTTTTCAATTACTGTATTTACTTTGCTTTATTTATTTTCCGTCAAATCGGGTCCGGTTTAATTTTGGCGATGTGGACCCGCGCCATTTGTAATAGCCTTAGAATTTATTTTCCCGCAAATATTTTAACTGTTAAAAGCATGCAAGAATGAATGGCCCTAAATAAAATCAAGCGTAGATCACAATGAACATGACAAGACAAATATCAATGAAAACGACACACGAATCGCACACACCACCCCTAGGGTACGCCTCACTGTTGCCTTGCCTTCGAAAGGTGATCGTCGAGTAGAGGATGTCTTAGTAAGTCCTCATGATCCGGGAACCTGGCATGAGGGTAGCTTCTAAGGTGTCTTCCTATTGCTCTGGTGATCACCATGTCCCGAACCTCGAATTGACCCGAACACCTCCAACGGTGGTGCTACCTACCTCTCAATGGTGGGATGGCACTACTTTAAAGGACATTTACACAGACGAATTCCTTAGGGTAGGTAGGTTCTCGTAGATACTTGCTCTCTTTAAAAACAAAACAAATCAAAATCTTTTCACACCGACACTTTTCAAAAGCTTTCAAAACAATTTTTCAAACACTCTGACGCGTGAGTCGATCTGAAACTTTCAAAGAAACTTTTTAAACCCACAGTTGAAAAGCAAACAAACCTTTTGAAAACACAATGAGCAAGTATCTAAGAGCCCATGGATAACCATGGATAGAAAGGGTGCTAACACCTTCCCTTTCTATAACCTACCTCCCGAACCGAGAGCAATCTCTTTAAGGAATTTTTCTGTGCTTTTGTCCTTTCCATTTGGAGAAAATAAAAGACGGTGGCGACTCTTGCTTCCGCGACATTTCGCGAACCAGCGTTAAACAGTCAGTTCCAGATCCACCGATCACAGAACTGGCGACTCTGCTGGGGACCAAACTTAAAGTGAGGTGTACCTTAGGGCTAGTTCATAACTGTGTTTTCACTTGTATTGATTTGCTTGCTTTACTATTGTGGGTTGTATCGGAGTTACATAGATCCTAACCCGGATCTGGGGATACCCTGTTTAGGTAGCATAAGTTGTGAGGGACCTGTCCGGCGTATACCGACATGGGTGAAGCAGTGGCTACGTTGGTGTGGCGCCTTGGTCTGTACCGATATCCCTCGTGTTGAAACAGGGAGAATATGGGTCTTCCAAGGAGTCATTAAGCACCAACAGACCTTAGAACCTTAAATGACACAACTTGGCCATTAGAACAGTAGCAGTATGCTACGCCCATTGAGGCTAAACTCTCGTGATGGTTCTGGCTGCAAGAAAAGATTGCGATGCTGGAATTATGACCGATTGAGGGTAGTCAATGATATTGGGATCCTCTAAGAACCCGGTTACTTTGATAGGACAGGTATGAACCAACCAACTGAAAGAGGGTAACACCTAGACCTCATGCTGGCCTAAACTCTAAGGGCTTCTCTTGTGTGACTTGTGTGCCTTCGTACTTGACTAATTGCATGCGTGTTATCTGACACATAAGCTACTTGCAGGTTTTGTTTATAGTCCTTAATTGGGACTCATAACAGGGCTTACTAAGTTTCTTGCAGGTTTTGTTTATAGTCCTTAATTGGGACTCATAACAGGGTTACTCAGTCTTGCATGTTTTGTTTATAGTCCTTAACTGGGACTCATAACAGGGTTACTAAGTCTTGCAGGTTTTGTTTATAGTCCTTAACTGGGACTCATGACAGGGTTTACTAGGTCTCTTGCAGGTTTTGTTTATAGTCCTTAATTGAGACTCATAACAAAGTATACTGAATCTCTTGCAGGGTTTGTTTATAGTCCTTAATTGGGACTCATAACAGGGTTTACCTACATCACCTCATGCATAGCATGACATCATACCATTGCATACATCCTAACCCATCTCAAGGATCTCAAGGGCTTGTGATGCAGGTCATGGTGAAGCAATTATCCCAGCAAAGGGTAAAGAGGATTTATTTTCCTCTAGCTAAGGTTGTCAGGGGCTATGACCCACTGGATATGGTGAGCCTTTGACCCTTGAAGAAGGGCTCTCTACAACAGGAAGTTCCTTCAATCAAGTTGCCAGTTTCCAACTCTAACAAGTTTCTCTGTTTACCCTGCGAGGTCCTTGAAAACATTACATGCATGTCATACATCTCATTGCATTGCAGGTATCCCTTTGACAGGTTGCTTACCCTTCTGCGCTGTTTATTTCAGCCGATCGTCATGAATCCTGAATCTTCAACCGAGCACACTATCAAGGCCCTCCAGGCTCAGAACGCCCAGTTCCAAGGGTTGATCATGAACTTGACCCAGGGGCAACAAGACCTGAAGGCTCTGCTCTTGAAGAAAGAAAAGAAGAAGAGGAGGACTGTTTTGTTCAGCCCTAGACGCAGGTCTGGGAATGCACCGCAGATTGAAACTGAGAGGACAACTCCATCTGTGAGGGAAGGTAGTCATCAGGGGGAAAGGGTTCCCAGTCCAGTGGTCTCCGACAACGAGACAGATTTCAACGACGAACAATACCCTCCTGCCGAAGACAAGTACAAACAGTTGGAGGATAGGCTGAATGCTATGGAGATCCAACAGGTACCTGGGCTGGATTTTGGAGATCTGGGTTTGTCAACTGGTGTGATTATTCCTCGGAAGTTCAAAGCACCCCCCTTTACCAAGTATGACGGGGCGTCTTGTCCCAAGTTACATCTAAGGTCCTATGTTCGGAAAATTCAGCCGTACTCTGCGGACAAGAATTTATGGATCCACTTCTTCCAGGAAAGTCTTTCAGGGACTCACCTCGAATGGTTCTATCAGCTGGATGGGACCAAAGTTCGTAACTAGGAGGAGTTGGCTACTGCTTTCTACAAGCAGTATCAAGATAATGCCGACCTTGCTCCTACGCGTACCCAACTCCAGGGTATGTCGTTAGGATCAAGTGAAGGTTTTAAAGAATATGCGCAGAAATAGAGGGATCTTGCTGGAAGGGTACAACCACCTCTGACTGATCGGGAACTTGTCGATATGTTCTTGGGGACCCTGTCTGGTCCGTTCTACAACCACCTAATTGGGAATTCGTCTGCTGGATTCACAGATCTTATCTTGACTGGAGAGCGAATAGAAGCTGGCATCCGGTCTGGGAAAATTCAAGAGGCTGCACCTTCTGATAAGAAACCTCATCATGGAAAGAAAGAATCCAATGCTGTGCACGGTAAAAAGAGCCGTCATGAGGCAGGGGCAATCCAGATCTCCAATCCGGGACCTGCCCAACAAGGACAGGGGCAGCAGCGCAAGGAGAAACGACAGTATACCAAACTCAACATGTCGCTGGATCAAGCACTACAACAAATGTTGGAGGCAGGGCTGATCACCTTAAGGGCTCCTCTCCGGAATCCAAACACTTCGGCTCCTAACTATCATCCCAACGACAGGTGCGTATATCATTCTGATAGCCCGGGGCATACTACGGACAACTGCTGGCCTCTCAAGAACAAGATTCAAGACATGATCGACGCCGGGGAGATTCAGTTTGAAGTGCCTGAGACTCCGAATATAATCACTGCTCCGTTGCCCAATCATTGAAGCCTTTTGTTTATTTGAATTTTTGAGTTGTATTTTTCTTTGCTTATACAAACAATTAATGTCATAGCAAACTCTTTTATTCTATCAATGCATCGCATACGTCTGTTTTGGGAATTAATACAATTGTTTTCATTATGTTCAAATTTCTTTTCATATTTTTTCTGATGTCAACTCTGGATCTAAAATTCTAAGCCTCTTAAGGGAGGATGACGAAAACGATACCGCTATCTTTACAGTATGCTTTTGAACAGACCCCGCTGATGAGGTACAGGCATTGTTTCAAATCCTAAACACTGGAGTTATAAGGAAGATAATCCCTCGTCAACCCATCTGAGCCAAAGAAGTAGGAGTTTTATTTTCGAAAATTGAAACCCTTAATCATAACCTGGGGCAGGGTAGGCTTCTCAGTTGATCCAAGTGCATAACAAATGGCACCAAGGAGGTCCTTACAAAAAAAAAGAAGACAGTGATGATTCCGAACAATCATACAGATAGGCAGTCATTATATCTCAAAAAATAAAAACCCATTAAGTCAAAACCCATGAAGGAGACTTACAAAACTGGGGCATCCCGCTGACTGTAATTCCAAAAAAGGAAACAGTTCAGGCAAAAAAGAAAGGGATAACAAAAATCAGACAAGAAAGAGGTCTTACAAACCCTCAACAAAAAAGGGAGTGACTGCCTATTCAAAATAAGTTATCAACATCCGAATCATCACCGGAAAATCAGAGCAAAGACTCAAACAAGGTCTAACGTATGATCAACTGAGTTTAGGTTTGGAGAACATCACGAAGAGCGGGTGGGTACAAATAATTTGAGCCTTTATCCTTTGTTTCTTAAACCGTGAACCAGGCCACGTTATAACCCTTAAAAGTCCTAGCTGAAGCATGGGTTAGTTCGCAAGCATACTGTTACGAAAGGTATCCTGACTCCTGAAGGCCTACGGTAAATACGGAGTTGACATCACGTTTTACAAACATTCACTTGTTTTATGAAAAAGAATGCATTTTCAAAATCTTCAAGACAGACATAGGCTTTGCATTTTTAACATAACTTTGTTTGCATATGACTTTTTGTTTGAACAGCAGGGAAATTCGCACGAGAAATACCTAATGAACAGAAGTACTTCCAATCAAGGGGCGTGGCATGACTATTGTCCATCATCTGGGGCAGTTAAATCAAGATTCGGAGAATCTCTCAGAGGCCAAATAGCCTGGGGCAAATCTCCGCCTGAGTCACTCGGGGCATTTCAACAACGAATCTTGCACGATCAGACACCTTCTGGTAATATGGCAACACAAGCAGCCAGGGGCACCTACCTGCATTCTAAGAGCGTGGACATAGTCGAAAAATACTACGCAAAATCAAAGACCCGCTAGGTTGACACACCTAGGCAAAAATAAGGGCTTCCCGGCGAACCAAAAGGGTTCGGGCAAAATGAAGGGATGAAATGAAAAAATCTGTACACCCGGCAAGTCGAAAACCTGAAAAGGCGGCTTGAGCAAAAATGGGTATCCCGGTGGACTGAAAACCCGAAAGGGCGGTCCAGGCAAAAATTAGGGATCAAAGCGTACGACTATGTCCCGGTATCTCGTCACTTGCCTACCAGAAGAAGATTTGTCAAACGGCAGTCATCAAACACCTTCACAGGTACCTTCTTCTCCAACAGAAACTGGGGCAATAATGAGTTGTCTAAATGATCCAGTTGCCCTGTCCACCGAAGTGCCAAGGTAAGTTCAGCTGAAGAATGCAACCAAGATACCTTCACTCCCTGCAGAGCGAACGCGTCTCCCCGGTTTTATTCAAAGGTTATTTCTCCACCAGAGCTTATAACTGGGTTATCCTCAGCTAAAAGCCACAGAAAGATCGTCCTCGGCAAAGTTCTTCTTATTCCCCAGCGGAGTTCATCAAAACATCCAACAGAGCACAACAACGGTATCTCCAGCAGAGTTATCCTCATCAACCTCAGCAAAGTACCTCTCTTTCCCCGAGCAAAGCTACAATCAAACTTAAAGAAGTTGGGTATCCTCCAGCAGATCTCAACCTTCCCCAGCAGTATACATAATCATAACAAGCATCCCCGGCAGTCTCGGTCTAAAGATTGTTCCCCGGTGGTATATCAACATTCAAAGGAATCACTTCCCCCACAGTTCAAAACTTCCCCAAGAGAGTCCAATCCAGCTCCCCCAGGAAAGTGGACTCCATCTCCCCAAGCAGTAAGCTTATCCCCAGTAGATTCTGGAAGCTTATCCCTCGCAGAGCATGAACGCGTCGTCCGACTTTATTTAAAGAGTTATTTCCTTAACAGGATATAACTGGGTTATCCTCAGCCAAAAGCCACGGAAAGAGCGTCCTCGACGAAGTCTTCTTACCCCAGCGAAGTCCATCAACACTCCCTATACGACAAGGGCATCCCCAGCAAATTATTATCAACACTCAGCAAGGCATCCCTCTTCCCACAGAGTATTGCTTCCCAGCATGGTCACTAGGGTATCTTTTCTCCCCGCAGAATCCTTCATTTGCCAGGTTCATCCCCCAACGGAGTCATCTTCTCCTACCGGTATTCTTGCAGTTATCATCCCCAGTGGAAGCAAAATCTGTTCCTCAACATCAGCCCAGGATACGACTTCCCGGCACCCGTCAAGGATTTATTTTCTTAGACAAAAATACATTCATAAACAATCACATCTTCATACATTATAGCATGCATATGCATCATACTACACGCATCTCATTGATATTGAAGACATACAGTTCATGCATCACGATTTTGCATACAATTATGTTTTGCCTTTTCAGGAAAAAGATCAATACAAAAATGACTACTATCAACTATCGCAATTTTTTCTAGATATAGTTTCAGATGTAAACCAGATATGGTGACGTTCTGATGCTGCTTCCAGATATCCTTCTAGATATAGTTTCAAATATGACCCAGAGATGGTGACGTTCTGATACTGCTTCCAGAATTCCTTCTAGATATAGTTTCAGATATGACCCAGATATGGTGACGTTCTGATGCTGCTTCCAGAATTCCTTCTAGATATAGTTTCAGATGTGACCCAGAGATGGTGACGTTCTGATGCTGCTTCCAGATATCCTTCTAGATATAGTTTCAGATATGACCCAGATATGGTGACGTTCTGATACTGCTTCCTGAATTCCTTCTAGATATAGTTTCAGATATGACCCAGATATGGTGACGTTCTGATACTGCTTCCTGAATTCCTTCTAGATATAGTTTCAGATATGACCCAGATATGGTGACGTTCTGATACTGCTTCCTGAATTCCTTCTAGATATAGTTTCAGATATGACCCAGATATGGTGACGTTCTGATGCTGCTTCCAGATTTCCTTCTAGATATAGTCTCAGATATGACCCAGATATGGTGACGTTCTGATGCTGCTTCCAGAGTTCCTTCCAGATATAGTTTCAGATGTAAACCAGATATGGTGACGTTCTGATGCTGCTTCCAGATTTCCTTCTAGATATAGTTTCAGATATGACCCAGAGATGGTGACGTTCTGATGCTGCTTCCAGATTTCTTTCTAGATATAGTTTCAGATATGACCCAAAGATGGTGACGTTCTGATGCTGCTTCCAGATTTCTTTCTAGATATAGTTTCAGATATGACCCAGATATGGTGACGTTCTGATACTGCTTCCAGATTTCCTTCCAGATATAGTTTCAGATGTAAACCAGATATGGTGACGTTCTGATGCTGCTTCCAGATATAGTTTCAGATATGACCCAGAGATGGTGACATTCTGATGCTGCTTCCAGATATAGTTTCAGATATGACCCAGATATGGTGACGTTCTGATACTGCTTCCAGATATCCTTCTAGATATAGTTTCAGATGTAAACCAGATATGGTGACGTTCTGATGCTGCTTCCAGATTTCCTTCCAGATATAGTTTCAGATGTAAACCAGATATGGTGACGTTCTGATACTGCTTCCAGATATCCTTCTAGATATAGTTTCAGATGTAAACCAGATATGGTGACGTTCTGATGCTGCTTCCAGATTTCCTTCCAGATATAGTTTCAGATGTAAACCAGATATGGTGACGTTCCGATGCTGCTTCCAGATTTCCTTCCAGATATAGTTTCAGATGTAAACCAGATATGGTGACGTTCTGATGCTGCTTCCAGATTTCCTTCCGGATATAGTCCAGATATGACCCAGAGATGGCGATGTTCTGACACTTATTTTTGCCTATGGTCCCCTCTCCAACGGTGAGTGAGGTGGTAATTCCTTTTCAGATGTTTCCCTCTCCGACGATGAGTGTGAGGTGATAGTCTCCTATGGTTCCCTCTCCGACGGTGTGTGAGGTGGTAAGTCCTTTTCAGATGTTTCCCTCTCCGATGATGAGTGTGAGGTGATAGTCTCCTATGGTTCCCTCTCCGACGGTGTGTGAGGTGGTAAGTCCTTTTCAGATGTTTCCCTCTCCGACGATGAGTGTGAGGTGATAGTCTCCTATGGTTCCCTCTCCGACGGTGTGTGAGGTGGTAAGTCCTTTTCAGATGTTTCCCTCTCCGACGATGAGTGTGAGGTGATAGTCTCTTATGGTTCCCTCTCCGACGGTGAGTGAGGTGACAATTCCTTTTCCTATGATTCCCTCTCCGACGGCGAGTGAGGTGATTCCCTTTCAAATTATAATGGCCTATGGTTCTCGTTCCGATCCTGCGAAGATGGTATTTCCCACCAAGATTTTCTCGACGAGCGTTGTTGAAGTTAAAGTCACCCAAGGTTCTCTTACCATTCAGGCTAAGGCAGTAACCATCCCTGGTTCATTCATCTCCGTTTGAAGCTCCAGACTCCGCTCCTGTAACCAGTCAGGACACATCTATACCAAGCATCTAAAGATCAGCTCCTGCAACGTGTCAGGTACTCATTTTTTCTTTTGCAGGTATGCAGGTTCTCACCAAGGAATCTCCCACGCAATCGACATTCAGATGGCATCTATAAGCCCATCACCCTATCCAGCAATCTCCAAATGGCATCTATAAGCCCATTCCCCCATCACACTGCTAACATGTGAGCGCAAATTTCTGGGCACTCTAGTGTCCAATCATCTTCTACCCTCGGATTACGAAAGGCACGTCAGCCAATCTGCATCCTCAGGTCTAAGAAGATTGAACAGGGGCAACTGTTGCACCCCAAAATTTGCCCTCCCATATTCTTCAAGAAATTGCCAAGCCAAGTCACAAAATTCCCCAAGGGTTGCACAGTGCAAAAGCCTCATATATAGTCAAAACTAGGGTTTGTGTGCTGATCAAGAAAAAGAAGTTTTCAAAGGTCCAATCAAGTCTCACATGCTTACAAATGTGGTCAAGTATCCTCATATCAAGTTTCAAGGCATTCAGCTCAAAATTGCACAGTCAAAAACCCTAATTGCACTACAGTCAACTGTAGGGGCAAAATGGTCATTTGACAGTCAAAAGTTCAAATTTTTGGTCAACATATCATTTTGAAGCCACAAACATCATTTGATCAATGCTTGATCATGATTCTCAAAATTTGGCTCAGAAATCATCAAGATGCAAAAAGTTACTATATTTGGACAGTTGAAAAAGTCAACTGAAATTGACCAGGGCATAACTTTCACATGGATTATTAGAAAAATTTCATCCAAAGCTCATTTTGAAGAGAAAGACATTTCCTACAACTCATCTTCATACTTCAAGTCCAAGAAATGCTCTCACAAAAAGTTATCAATTTCAATATTATAGGTCATTTTCAAAAGTCAACAAAAAGGGACTTTAAGTCAAAGGCCATAACTTGAGATTGGTATATCAAAATGACATGGGACCAAAGGAATTGGTTAGAGGACTCAAAGACCTTTCCAAAATGTCCAAGAACATGAGAAAATCTTAAAAATTGAGCAAGTTATGCCTTGTGGAAGTTGGGAAATTTTTGGATATTTTGAAAAGTCAACTTTGATCCAAATGACCTAAAAATGCTAATGGGCCCATTTTTCTTCCATGATTCATCATTCCAAGCATATGCACGACCACTTGGCCCAAAGGGAAGTATTTTCTAATTTTTTATTTATTTATTTGAATTATTATTTATATTAATTCATTTAAATTATTTAAATACATGAAAAATATCTAACTTGCCTTAACAAATCTTTTTATACATGTTTTGCCATCAAGATTTCGTGCACATGCTGATTAGGAAAGAATTGGATTGATTTGAGCATAATTGACACAAAAACCATGTGAAAAAGATATGAAACATAATGGTGAAAAATCAAATATTGAAAACTATCAATGCCATGGATTTGTTCTACTTTTGTTAACCTAATAGCCTCAATACATAAGCATGAATCAAAACCTAATCATGGGAGACTCTAAGCTGCGCAGAAGGACAAAGAATAAACTTGAAATTTTGGTGAAAAAAGTCAAAACTGAAATCATCATTCCAGGGCGATTCAAAGCCTAATTTTCATTCCAACAGCTTGCTCAAGTGTCCTTGAACGTGTTCCAATCAGAAACCAACCTTTATACGCCCAGAATTGGTACCATGGATTCAAACGGTTTTCAGAAAAATGTACAATCGTGCTTCATGTTTCAAGCATTTTCATTGTTTTTTTTTTATGCATTCATACTAATAAACGTATTCTGAAGCTAACCATGTAGTCTAATTTCGTTTTCGTGCCATATATGGATATTTGCCATTGATACTTTTTAGGGTTTGTGAAGCTTGGAATTAGGGCTTTTCAATTGAGGAAAAATTGGTCTTCAAGACTTGGACCATTGGATAGAGCATACTCAGACGATCATGAACATATATTCGCGCCTAATTTATGTTTAGAGATGAGTTAATCGCTATTTTCTCAAAACATCCTTAAAACCACGCTTAAGAAACCGTTGCCATATGTTTTTATGTTTTCAGGAACAGGAAGACGATGAAGTCGTGGCCAAGCGTGATAGGCTGATTTGAATTTTTGCGCGCAAATCCATTAGCGCGTTGTTTCGTATCATATTATTTCTTTGTTATTAATATATCAAAAGAGCTTAATGGCTCAGCTGGCAAATGCTGATTGCGTTGACATCCAAGACCTGGGTTCGAGCCCCAGGTCTGTATTATTCTTCATGTTATTTTTCAATCCAGGTTCACATGCCATTCCACTTACTGAGGACTATGATGCACCACCATAATCAAGACGTCCACGCGCCCCTGATGACCAAACCAAAGGCACAGATCTAAGGAGCACGTTGTACCCTAGTCAACGCATCACACATGATTCAAAAAAAAGTCTAACGAGGCCATGCTATTGGGCCAGATTGCTAAGGCCAACACCTCACAATTGGGACTGAAACCCCCCTGGTTTGCAATTTTCTCTTTTTTATTTTTAATTATTATTTTACTTGCTTTATTGTTTTAAGTTAATTAATTATTTTTTTTACAAAATACAAAAAAATACATAAAAATTCAGAAAAGATAAAAAATGTAATAAATAATTTTTATTTTAATATGTTCATGTAAATAAATTAATTTAGATTAGAGTTTTGATTTTAATTCTTTTAATAACAAAAATACAAAAATATAGAATTAAGTTTAGTTAACTAATTTTTATCCTTTTTTTAATTTTTTCCTTTTTTACCATAATATTTATTTTATTTATTTTCATAATTAAAAATGCATGTAAATTAACTTAGGTTTAAATTAGTTAAAAATTCAATATTTTTCATAATAAATTTAAAAGCCATTAGAATTAGGGTTTACATTCAATTTTAATTTTGATTAATTCTCTTTTTTCCATTAATTCCTAAAAACACTAAAAATACCAAAAATATTTTCTTTTAAATTTTTAATTTTAATTCCTCATTAATTCTAATTAATTAATTCTTGTAATTTAATATTTTGCAAAAGGGTCCAACGCCCTCGTTTCGACTTAATTGTTTAATTTCGCATATTTATTTTATTTTGCTTAATTATGTATCTCTCCCAAAGCGCTGTAACTTAAGCTTCTCGCACTTTTCAATTACTGTATTTACTTTGCTTTATTTATTTTCCGTCAAATCGGGTCCGGTTTAATTTTGGCGATGTGGACCCGCGCCATTTGTAATAGCCTTAGAATTTATTTTCCCGCAAATATTTTAACTGTTAAAAGCATGCAAGAATGAATGGCCCTAAATAAAATCAAGCGTAGATCACAATGAACATGACAAGACAAATATCAATGAAAACGACACACGAATCGCACACACCACCCCTAGGGTACGCCTCACTGTTGCCTTGCCTTCGAAAGGTGATCGTCGAGTAGAGGATGTCTTAGTAAGTCCTCATGATCCGGGAACCTGGCATGAGGGTAGCTTCTAAGGTGTCTTCCTATTGCTCTGGTGATCACCATGTCCCGAACCTCGAATTGACCCGAACACCTCCAACGGTGGTGCTACCTACCTCTCAATGGTGGGATGGCACTACTTTAAAGGACATTTACACAGACGAATTCCTTAGGGTAGGTAGGTTCTCGTAGATACTTGCTCTCTTTAAAAACAAAACAAATCAAAATCTTTTCACACCGACACTTTTCAAAAGCTTTCAAAACAATTTTTCAAACACTCTGACGCGTGAGTCGATCTGAAACTTTCAAAGAAACTTTTTAAACCCACAGTTGAAAAGCAAACAAACCTTTTGAAAACACAATGAGCAAGTATCTAAGAGCCCATGGATAACCATGGATAGAAAGGGTGCTAACACCTTCCCTTTCTATAACCTACCTCCCGAACCGAGAGCAATCTCTTTAAGGAATTTTTCTGTGCTTTTGTCCTTTCCATTTGGAGAAAATAAAAGACGGTGGCGACTCTTGCTTCCGCGACATTTCGCGAACCAGCGTTAAACAGTCAGTTCCAGATCCACCGATCACACACAATAAAGTGCGCGCGATGCAATTAGAACGATAAGAAAAAATTAGGGTTTTGACCCTTTTATCCTAATTAAAAGAGAATTTTTTTTTTGTTTTTAATAAAAGAATTAAGTTTTCTAAGTCAAATATGCAATTAATTAGTTAATTAAATTAATTAATGAAAATAATTACATGGCCTATTTTTTTATGTTTTTGGTTAATTTAAGAAAAAAGAAAAATATAATTAAGTTTGGACAAAAAACCTAATTTTCTAATTATTTTTAAGTATTTACAAAAAATGAATTAAAATTATCTAAAATTAATAACCTAATTAAATTAATTAATTTTTTGTATAAAAAATAACTATCTTAAATTAAATTGGATAGAAAAATATTTTTGTGCTTTTTTGATAAAAAGAAAATGATTGATTTGTTAGTAAATAAAAATAAATTAATTAATTAAGTAAAAAATAAAAGAAAGAAGGAATAAGAAATTGGGCCTGAACAAAGTAATTTGGGAGGTTCAAAAATCCAAATTTGGCCCAAAAAGAGAGGTCCATGTTGACTTGCATGATCATCTGCTTTGTGTTGACTAGACTTCATGATGCACCTTCAGATGATGGCCATCAGATTTGGCCATCTGGAGATCCAAAGGTTAGATCTTGAAAGTTTATGGTAGTCCCTTGGCTTGTGTATGCATGAGATTGCCTGAAAGAAAATAAGAAAAATACAAATGTTTGAGGCAGGGGTCGAACCCCTGACCTCAAGCTTCCCAACGCCTTAACGCTTTCCTGACTACCACTGGGCCATTGTTCTATTTGTTATAATAATACAAAATAATAAACAAATATTAAAAAGGCCCTATGGATCAAATCAGCACGCGAAAATTTGAACCGGCCAATGGTTGCTCTCCAGCTAATCATCTTCTTCCTTGGATCTATTGGTAAAAGTTCAAAACTTTTACCTACAGACGTTTGTCCGTAGCTACAAGTCCTGTCCTTCTCAAAATTGAACATACGCATGATACTTGAAAAGTAAAGCCATGGTTAGTTTCGTCTTGACCTGCTGAATATCATGATGACCTTTTTATGGACCAATTTTGCCTGCACATAGAACTCCTAATTCGAAGCTACAAACCCTAGCCATGGTGAAATTTTATACAAGTCATATAAATGCAATTAATCAATATAGGAAGCTTGCAAATGTTCCATGGATCAAGAATATATGGTTAATTCGTGCTAATAATGCCTAAATCATGCAAACTGAATTCAATAATACATGGATGTCGTGATGGACTTACAGCGTGATTTGGGGCCTGGAAATTCTTGATTTTGATTGCTTTTGCTTGCTGATGACCTCAGGAAATGATTGGAATGGTCCAAGGGTCTTGAATTGGCCTCTAAGTGTGAATTCGCATTTGCACTTTTTCTTGATTTTTCAAGTTTGTGTTCTTGATCCCATGCCTCTTTTTTCTAGCCTCTTTTGGTCTGCACACATTCTATATGTATTGAGGAATAGATTAGGGTTGAAAACCTGGCCTCAATCTTCCTCCATCAATGTCTTGATTCTTGATTTGATTCACTTTGAATATCATTCCAAAAATAGCCTAATTCAATCTTTTTGTCCACACCATGGCTTTACACAAATTTGATTTGATTTCTTCATAAAGACTTTCTATTTTTGATTCAATCACGTGCCAATCTGCTTTCACGCGTTACTGCCAGCCTATTATGAGCTGTTTAGGCCTCCAACATGATAAAAATCGAAAGCTGACCTGCCCTTGTAGGTCCACTTCCCTTCGAATTTGCTTTCTTCGATGGCTTCAAAGTCCAATTAGAATTACTCCAGCTTCGATTGCATATCCCCTTAGATTTCCTCCCCCTGCTTCAATTGCTTGATTCAAAAAGAATCCCCTAGTCGAATCAGCTCTTGTGGAGTTATGAACAAACAAGGAAAGAATCAGGCCTGGACAAATTAGGATATGTGTTTTTGCTTAGTCATGCCAGCCTACTTCATTTCTTCAAATCTGCCTTCTTTGCCAGCTTCAAAGTCCCATTCAAGCCAACTTTCCCTAGTAGAACCTTGCTCTCCTTAATGGTTCTGAGTCGAATTGTTCCAACTTCAATACTATGGCTCCTTCGATTGAACCAACCTTTGCTTCGATCTCCTGTCCTTTTGAAGAAAATTTCCCATTAGGTAACTTCGACCAGCTCTTGGCCTTGTGATAAGTCTAAGTTCTGATTCGGAGTATTCAAAACTCCCGTCATCAGAGCATCTTAGATTAAGGCAAACTCTATACTGAAATGTCACTCGAAGGTCATTTCATTCAGATGTTCCAATTGAGGGAAACTCTAATGTTCCAGTCGAAGGACCTTTTGGAATGCTAATCAAAGGGCCTTTGTCCATACCAATCGAAGGACCTTTATTAAAATTCCAATCGAAGGCCACTGCTACAATGCCAATCGAAAGATACTTGTTAAACTGCCAATTGAAGGACACTGTTACAATGCCAGTCGAAAGGTACTTATTAAACTGCCAATCGAAGAGCCTTGTTAACATGCCAATCGAAGGACTTTTGTCCATGTCAATCGAAGGGCGCTATGTAGATACCCATTGAAAGGCATTTTGGATATGCCAATCGAAGGAAACTTAGAAACATCACTCACCAATTTTCTTTTTCTTTAGGCAAAGGTTTGTGACCAACCATGTAGGGGGAAATCTTGGGAAACACGAGAGGGAAAATTTTGGGGTACAACAGCATCCTAGGAAATAGGGGGTAGCCAGAGCCTGGTGTCTTGAATCCGCCTATTTGTGTTGTTTTCATTTTTGTAGGGCCGGAGAAGACGACCGGAGTATAACTCTGATTTCGTCGACTCAGGCGGAGACCCTGCGTGGCACTTCCCTATGTTTTGATTCGTTCATTTAAATTACATGGTCCCACAATGCACGTGTGTTTGGTTGACTCATAATTATATATCATTTTCATATTATATTGATTGTTGTTGTTTATATGAACAAGTTAACAAGCAGTGCAAACGGTCAAGGGTGAATGGTTTGAGGCAAGCGTCCTGGGTTCGATCCCAGGCGCGTTGCTTTTACATTTTTCTGATTATTTGTTTGCAGATCCAGCGTATCTTAATGCCTAACATCCATCATGAGCCCCACTGATCCAGCCACTGGACCGTTGCCAACAGAGATCCAACGTTTAATCCAAGGAGAGGCCGTGGTGCACTTTCCAAGCGTGCCAAGACAGAATCAAGCGCAGGAGTGGGCCTGGCCATAATGGGCCTGAACAAAATTCAGAAAGCCACCCCCTATTTTCTCATTATACAGGCCCAAGCCCTACTTTTTTTTTATTTTCAATTCTTTTTCTCATTATTTGTTAATTATGTCTTTTTTTAATAACACCAAAAAATCATAATTTTTATTTAATCAAAAAATCATAAAAAACATCAAAAAATCTTTTTTTCATAAAAATTATTTTATTAATTAATTAGTTTAACTAAATTAGGGTAACTTAATGTCTTTTTATTATAATTCAAAATAATTAGAATTAGGGTTAACTTTATACTTAACCTAATTTTTCCTCAAAAACAACATAAATATTTTCTAAAATTAGATTTTTAGGTCGTCTAATTATTTCTCGCATTTAATTTACCGCGCGCTTTTAATTGTCCTTTTTTTATTATTATTTGTAACTGCTCCGAGTTTGTAATAGATTTAAATAGGGTTTTAATTCCGCATTTTATTTACAGTCAAAATAATTATGTATCTGCAAAAGCCTTGTAATAGCTAGGACTCTAATTTCTCGCATTTTAATTTCCGTAAACTATAAACTACTTAGATGTATATATAGGATTGTCTGAAAAGACAAATTTAAATTAATACGGTAGAAAACCCTAAATATGCAAAGATAATTAACTGAAAAAGCACACTTGCACATGCTCACTCCTAGGGTTTACTCCACTTCGGTTTCCTTCGGTAAATGGTCATGAAGTATAGGGAATGTTAGTGGTCGTCCTGTAGTCCTAAAAGATCTAAAATGACCCATTCGTATGTTGCCTCGGAAAAAGATCTTTAAGGCTTTAGGATGATTACTAGAATTTCCTAACATAGCTTTTGTGATCATATTTGTCCCTTCAAACGTCCCTTAAAACTCCAACGACGGTGCTACATATTCCTTAATAATAGGATAACGTTGTCTAAAGGAAAACGAAAAGACTTTTTCGAGTAGGTAAATTAGCTCCTAGGTACTTGCTCAAACGAAACTTTTCACACAAACACTTTTCAAAACAATTTTCAAAATAACTTTGTCACACTCTTGAGGCCTGATACAAGGGTTATCACGAAGTAAAACTTTTTCAAAACAAGAACGCACAAGCAATTTTAAAAATGAGCAAAGTACCTAAGAGCCCATGGAAAACCATGGATAGAAAGGGTGCTAACACATTCCCTTTATACAATCTACCCCCCGTACTCATAAACATATCGAAAAAGATTTTTTCTGTTCTTTTCCCTTTTCCTTTGTTGGATAAAGTAAAATTCAGTGGCGACTCTTGCTTACCGCGACATTTGCAAACAAAAAATGCAAACCAGTATTAACAGTTGGTTCTTCCACCATATCACAGAACTGGCAACTCTACTGGGGACTATGAAATAAGTGGGGTATACCTTAGGATCTAGGTCATTTAATTGCTTGTCTTGATTGCTTTACTTTTAAGGGATTGCTGGGGTTACATAGATCCTATACCAGAATATGGGGATACCTTTTAGGTAAGTAGAAATAAACTGTGAGGGAACTGTGCGAGGTATGCTGAAACGGTTAAAGAAGTAGCTACGTTGATGTGGCACTTTGGTTGGTACCGGTAACCCTTGAGTCAATCAGGGATAGTACGGGGCCGTCGCATGGTGTCACAAAGCATCAACTGACCTTAGAACCTTTAATTGCACAACTTGGCCAGTAGGACGTAGCGAGATGGCTGGCTTTGGTGTATTCCCAAGGTCGACAAATACTCGATGCTACACTCATTGAGGTTTAGCTCTTGAGTTTTGTTTGGTTTCGAGTCAATCGCCTATTGAACGAAGCTGAGAGAAAGATCAGTGATATTGAGATCCTTTAGAACCCAGTTACTATTTATAGGATAGGTTGAACTAATCAACCTTCAAGAGGGTATGACCTTAAAACTCATGCAGGCCTTAAACCTAAGGACTTTGTGTGACTTGTTTGTTGTTTTCTATACCTGTGATTTTCTAACATAATCATGACATCATAAGCATGACATATCATGACTAACCATTTCAAGGATTTCCTAGGGCTCATTTTTGCTTTGTTTTGTAGGACATGGCATCCGCCCGTAGGAACACTATACAGATCAACCTGGTGAAAGTGTCTCTCCAACTAAAGGACCTAGCATTAAGGGTTCTTAAAAGTTCTCATTTCACTAAAAAGCATGGTCAGTTGCTCAATTTGTCCACTGCAAAACCTGATGAAGAGTTATTAAAAGTGTTATTTCAGTTCTTCGATCTTGTGCACCATTGTTTCACCTTCCCGGATTCTCAGGTAGTACCTACTATAGAGGAATTTTCTCAGTTGTTAGAGGTACCTATCAACGGTACGAAAGAACATCCAAATCCTGAAGAGATTGCTAGAGCTCTGTCTTTATAACGGTCTGACATAGTGACAAATTGGGAGACTAGAGGGAGTGTCCAAGGAATTCCGATTAAGTTTCTATTCGAGAAGGCTTACCATTTTTAGGATAATTTAGATTTACAAGCTTTCAAAGAGGCGCTGGAACTTCTCGTTTGCGGGTCAGTACTTTTCCTTAATACGGATCAACTCATAGATGTGAGCACTATTAAGGTTTTTCTGTCTCATAATCCAGTGCCTACTTTACTCGGGGATATTCTGCACTCTCTGCATGCTCACTCTGTAAAGAGAAAGGGGACCCTTCTGTGTTTCACTCCTCTATTGTCTAGGTGGTTTATTTCGCACCTACCCGGGTCTGTTTTGAAGAACGAGCAGGGTTTGAAATGGTCTCGTAGGCTGATGTCCCTTAAGCATTCAGACATTCATTGGTGTTCACGGTTCTCGGAAGATATTACCATCATCGATCGTTATGGTGAATTCCCTAATGTCCCTCTCTTAGGAATTAGGGGAGGAATCACTTACAACCCTTGTTTGGAACTGCGTCAGTTTGGTTATGCAAGAAGAGATGGTCCTCATGACACGCTTATCAAAGGAATCACCTTTAACTATGAGAATGATGCTCAGGGGTACCGCAGGAGGTTCATAAAAGCTTGGGACATGGTGCATAAAATTCTTAGCTAGACACTAGGGCACAAGAATTCCATTCTTCTTGAGCCTTATCTCCAGTGGGTACGAGCTCTCGCCCAAAGCCTCGTGATGCCTTACCCTGCTGTCCTACTAGTAACTCTGGAGCCAGCTATTGAGGGAGATACTTCTTCACTTGGTCATCACCCTGGCATGCCAACCGATCATGAAGAGTTACAAAAGTCCTGGGTTCAACTCAAAGAGGAGCGAGACACGTTTGAAGCTCAGTTTTATGCTAGCAAGAAGAAGGTCCTGGAACTCACTAGGCTACTTCATGAAGAAAGGAGCATAAACACCTATATTGCACCAAAAAGGATGCGGTTCTGGGAGACTTAGTTTCTTTTTTGCTTTAAGTTTTGTTTTGTTTAATTGTAAGCCTAAAGGCATTCTTTGTAACAATTCGAACTTATTAATGCAATTGACGTGTGTTTCTTTTGGTTAAACAAATATGAGCCTTTAAGAATCGTTGAAATCATTACATACGCATCCCATTCATAGAATCGCATAAACAGGTACCATTACAGGTTTCTCATCTTCTTCGCTGTTTATTTCAGCAGAAATGTCTTCCGAATAAAGCATCAAGGATCTTCAAGCACAAAATGCCCAGTTCCAATAGATGTTCATAAATCTGGAAAAAGGGCTGGAGGATCTGAAGGCCCTCATTCTGAAGGAGAAGAAGAAAAAGAAGAAGGTCGTTGGTATTCTGAAAATGGGCAGAAGTTTCAGGGGGTCGTTGAAGCAGCAAGTCAATCTGACCGCTTCATCCAAAGAAGGGGAGAATCAAGAAGAAGAGACAAGGGAAAAGGACCCCAGTCCTTAAGTTTCTGACAATGATACAGATTATAATGATGAGCAGTATCCTCCTATGGAGGATAGATACAAGCAGTTGGAAGACCGTTTGAGTGCTATGGGGGTCCAGAGGATACCGGGATTGGATTCCGAAGAATTGGGATTGGTGTCGAGAGTGGTTATCCCGTAGAAGTTCAAGGCTCCAATTTTCGCTAAGTACGATGGGGTGTCTTGCCCAAAGCTGCATCTCCGTTCCTACGTCAGAAATATACAGCCCCACACCGCTGATAGAAATTTGTGTGTTCACTTCTTTCAAGATAATCTGTCAGGGACTCAACTTGAATGGTTCTACCAACTAGAGAGAGCCAATGTCCGAAATTAGGAAGATATGGCTGCTTCTTTTTATAAGCAGTATCAATACAACGCCGACCTTTCTCCTACTCGTACTCAACTCCAAAGTATGTCCATGGATGCAAGTGAAGGCTTTAAGGACTATGCACAGAAGTGGAGAGACTTGGTTGGAAGAGTTCAACCCCCGTTGTCTGATAGGGAGTTGGTCGATATGTTTTTGGGGACGCTATCTGGTCCATTCTTCAATCATTTGATCGACAACTCGTCAACTGGTTTCACCGAGCTGATCCTAACTGGAGAGAGAGTAGAAGCTGGGATTCAGAGCGGTAAAATACAGAAGGATGCCTCTTCGAGTTCGATAAAGAAGCCTTTTACTGGTAATAACGAAGCCAGTGCCATCTATAGTCCGAGAGGCCAAAGCAGACCTGAACACCGTCAGACAGTAAGTATCGTAATGATACCTAGGCCTGCAGTTTCTCTACAATGCAACAATCAACAAAGGGCGGAAAGACCACAATGACAGTTTACCCGGATCAACATGACGTTGGCTGAAGTTCTACCCTATTTGCTGAGATCCAACTTGACAACCTTGAAAGAGGCTCCCAAGAATCTGAACACCACATCTCCCCGATATAGTCCAAATGCTCGGTGTGCCTATCATTCTGAGAGTCTTGGCCACGACACCAACGATTGTTGGGCTCTGAGAAATAAGGTATAGGATCTGATTGAAGCCAAGGAGATTGAGTTTGATGCTCCGGAAAAGCCCAATGTCATAACTGCTCCCATGCCTAAGCACAGTCATGGAGTTAATGTTTTTGATACCGATCTGTTTATGACCTTAGTGGATGAAGTTTCTACTCCTCTTATGACGGTTAAGAAGAAGTTGTTGTCGACCGGTTTATTTTTGGGTTGTGGTGAAGGTTGCCACATGTGTTCCTTTCTGCCTTTTGGTTGCCATTTGCTGAAGTCAGGTGTTCAGCGCCTGATGGACATCAAAGAAATTTTGTTCGAGAAAACTTTGATCCCTGTTGTTCCATTTGAAGACGTTGCTACTATAACCATTTCCGCCAATCCTTCCATGGTCTCCTTGAGAAGACCTGTTAGGATTACATATGTTCCAAGAGTCGCTCTGCTAATAATCACCGTTCCTGGTCCTGTCCTGTATGCCTCAGACAAAGTTGTCCCCTGGCATTATGGTGCCGATGTGTACTATCATGGCATCAAACAATATCTGAAAAATGAAGAGGCTGATCCTAATGTCAGTAACATTGTCGGGACCAACAAGGTTATCCGAAGTGGAATGGTTTTCTCTCCCGAGATTTCCCCGAAGACTGTCAATAAGCCTATTTTTATTCCGTCTGCTACTCCTGTTGGTATATCAACTACCACTCATGTGATTACTCCAATTATCACTCCCGCCGTCGAGTCATATGGGACCCGAGACAAAGAAGTTATAGGTGAGCCTTCCCGGACGGAGGCACCTAGAAAAATTGTCGTGGAAGCCTCTAAGCAAGAGATAGACAAAATACTAAAAATAATCAAAAAGAGTGACTACAATGTGGTCGAGCAGCTGGGGAAGACCCCCTCAAAGATATCCATGTTGTCCCTTCTATTATGCTACGAGGCCCATGTGAAGGCTTTGATTGCATTCCTCAAGACTGTGCATGTGCCGCAAGAGACATCAGCTGATCAATTCAAAGATTGTATGGCCAGCCTGACTGCTGACAATGGACTGGGTTTTTCAGATACTGACTTGACACTGAAGGGGAGGAAGCATAATGATGCTCTGCATATCTCGATTAAATGCAGGGGAACCATTATGGCTCATGTGCTGGTAGATATTGGGTCTTCACTGAATGTTCTACCTTAGAAGGCATTGGATCGGTTGGATTGTGAGGGCTTGACCTTAAAGCCTAGTAACATTGTGGTGAGGGCTTTTGATGGGTCAAAGAGAATGGTGTATGGGGAAGTGGACATCCCCGTCAAAGTAGGTTCCCAAACTTTTCAATCCACATTCTATGTAATAGACATCCGGCCGCCATACTCTTGTTTGTTGGGTCGTCCTTGGATCCATGAAGCTGGGGCAGTTACTTCTACACTGCACCAAATGCTGAAGTATCCAGTAAAAGGGAAGATTGTCACTGTGTGTGGTGAGGAGGAGTATATGGTGAGCCACCTTAATTTCTTTAGGTATGTAGAGATGGACAGGGAATTCATGGAGACTACTTGCCAAAACTTTGAAGAGGTTCCCCTCTTGGCATTGGCTGAAATTACTACCAACAAACCTCCTCTGAAGATGGCTTCTCTCAAAGACGCCAGAGTGGTGGTTGAAGAAGGTGGGTATACCAATTGGGGACAACTCCCTGATTTTACTCAGAAAACTGACAAGTTTGGTTTGGGCTTTACGTTAGGAGCTCAAAGGGCTGTTTGACGCGCTAGGGCTGGAGGACCTCCCCTACGCTTCAGCAATTGCGGAATTAATGCCATTGAAGACAGCAAGAAAGACTCAGAAATTGACAGCTGGATCTACCCAACTACCAACGGTGGACCGAGTAACTGGACGACCAGGGACTTTATACTAGTTTCTTTTATTCCACAGTAATTGCCTTACTTGTTTTGAGATTTGTAATAAACAATTTAAACTCTACAACCTTGTGTCTTGCTCGAGGCACATTGTCTTTGTTTGTGAGGGCTATTATTTGTCATTTCATATATTATCAATAAAACATTGGACGTTCCTTGCATACAAATTTTGCGCTCTCTGTTTTTCTTTTATGTTTTAACTTTATCAAAACAACTATGCTCTTACACATACTCACGTATCATACTGCAGATTCATATCCACTCAGGATCCCATTGATAACAGCTCTGCTACTGTCTATTATGACTTTGAAAATCCGATCAACCAAGTCGAAGACGAAGGTGAGGATAATTGTGAGGTTCCTGGAGAACTTGCTAGACTATTACAGCAGGAAGAAAGGGCTATACAGCCTCATGAAGAGCCAGTTGAGACGATAAATCTGGGCACAGAGATAGGCAGAAAAGAAGTCAAGATCGGCGCAAATCTGGAAGTTAAGAACAAGCAGCGGTTGATACAAATGTTGCACGACCATGTTGAGATCTTCGCCTGGTCATATAAAGACATAATAGGTTTAGACACTGATATTGTGGTTCACGTCTGCCGACCAAAGAAGATTATCCTCCGGTTAAATAGAAGGTTTGTCGTATGCGCCCGAAAATGTCAGAGAAAATCAAGGCAGAAGTCATGAAGCAGTTCGACGCAGGGTTCTTAGCGGTCACTTCTTACCCACAGTGGGTTGCTAATGTTGTTCCGGTACCTAAGAAGGACGGTAAGGTATGGATTTGTGTGGATTATAGAGATCTGAACAGGGCAAGCCCCAAGGATGATTTCCCACTTCCTCATATTGATGTTCTGGTTGACAACACCGTGCAGCATAAAATCTTCTCCTTCATGGATGGTTTCTCTGGCTATAACCAGATCAAGATGGCTCTTGAACACATGGAGAAGACAACCTTCATCACAGTGGGGCACCTTTTGTTATAAGGTGATGCCTTTCGGGTTGAAGAATGCTGCAGAAAATTATCGGCGCACCATGGTCGCTTTATTCCATGATATGATTCATCATGAGATCGAAGTTTATGTGGATAACATGATAGCCAGGTCTCAAACTGAGGAAGAGCACCTTGATCATCTATAAAAGTTGTTCGACAGGTTGAAGACATACAAGTTGAGGTTGAACCCGAACAAGTGCACCTTCGGGGTAAGGTATGGTAAACTTCTTGGTTTGATTGTCAGCGACAAAGGCATCCAAGTAGATCCTGTGAAGGTAAAAGCCATACAAGAGATGTCGGCTCCCCGTACAGAGAAGGAGGTTAGAGGTTTCTTGGGACGATTGAATTATATTTCCAAGTTCATTTCACATCTGACTGCTACTTGTGAGCCCATCTTCAAGCTTCTGAAGAAATATCAACTGGTAAAGTGGAATGACGAATGCCAGACAGCTTTTGAAAGAATCAAAGAATACCTTCAAGAACCGCCAATTTTGATACCTCCGGTTGAAGGAAGACCTTTGATATTGTACTTAACAATGCTAGACAATTCAATGGGGTGTGTGCTGGGGCAGCATGACGAGTCTGGTCAAAAAGAGCACGTGATATACTACCTTAGCAAAAAGTTTACTGACTGTGAGACAAGATACTCACTGCTCGAGAAAACTTGTTGCACTTTGGCATGGGCTACTCGCCGACTAAGACGGTATATGCTGACCCACACTACTTTGTTGATATCTAAGATGGATCCAATCAAATACATCTTCGAGAAACCTGCTCTCTCCGAAAGAATAGCAAGATGGCAGATGATCTTAACCGAGTACGATATACAATATATAACGCATAAAGCAATCAAGGGGAGCATATTGGCTGATCATTTGGCTCATCAGGCCGTGGATGACTACCAGTCCATGAATTTTGAATTCTCTGATGAGAATATTATGCTGGTGACTGACAATGAAGAACTGGGACCGGATGAAGGACCCGAGGAGGGATCCCGGTGGACTATGGTTTTTGATGGAGCTTCAAACGCACTCGGTAACAGCATTGGCACAATAATCATAATTCCTGAGGGCTGTCATACTCCTTTCACTGCTCGGCTATGTTTCAACTGCACTAACAACATGGAGGAGTATGAAGCTTGTATCATGGGTCCCAAGGCCGCTATTGACCTCAGGATCAAGTTCTTGGACGTTTTCGGGGATTCAGCCTTGGTAATAAGTCAGATCAAAGGCGAATGGGATACGAAACATTCGAATCTCATCCCGTTGAAAGAGTACGTGTTGACATTTCTCCCATACTTTGAGGAGGTAAATTTTGAAAATTTCCCGCGAGAGGAGAACCAGTTAGCGGACACACTAGCTACCATGTCTTATATGTTCAAAGTCAGGTGGGACAACGAAGCTCCCCAAATCACCATTGATAGGTTGGATGAAATAGCACACTGCTGTGAAATAGATACTGAAGAGGTGGCAGACAGACCCTTGTTTCACGATGTCAAAAGGTATCTCGAGGCTCAAGAGTATCCCGAAGGGGCATCTGTCAACTATAAGAAATTTCTGAGAAGGTTCGCTGTGAAGTTCTTCCTTATTAATGGAATCCCCTACAAGCGCAATCATGACTCTACATTACTATGGTGTGTAGACAAGAGCGAAGCAGAGAGGATCATGGCAGATCTACATGAAGGTACCTTCAGAACCCATTCTAGTGGACATACCATGGCTAAGAAGATCCTACAGGCAGGATATTACTAGTCCACTATGGAAGCCGATTGTTATCAGCATTCTCGAACTTGTCATAAGTGCCAAATCTATGCTGACAAGGTGCACGTGCCTCCGGTCCACTTAAACGTCTTGACAGCTTTGTCGCCCTTTGCAATGTGGGGTATTGACATGATCGGAGAAATCAAGCCCACTACTTCCAATGGACATTGTTTCATTCTAGTGGCCATTTATTAGTTCACGAAGTGGATTGAGGCGGCCTCTTTTGCTACTGTGACCAAGAACATGGTGGCGCGGTTTATCCGACATAATCTGATATGTCGGTATGGTGTGCCAGAGATAATTATTACTGATAATGGTACGAATTTTAACAACACAATGATCACCGAGCTCTATAAACAGTTCAAGATACAGCATCATAACTCTTCTCCCTACCGGCCGAAGATGAATGGAGTTGTTGAAGAGGCTAAGAAAAACATCAAGAAAATTGTACAGAAGATGACGGTGACGTACAAAGACTGGCATGAGATGTTGCCATTTTCTCTTCATGGATATCGTATCTCATCACGGACATCGACAGGGGAAACACCCTACTCTCTGGTATATGGCATGGAGGCAGTCCTACCCATCAAAGTCCAGATACCTTCCCTCAGGATTATGAAGGACGCGGGTTTGAACGAAGATGACTGGATCCAAACTCGGCTTGATCAGCTAAATCTAATCGATGAGAAGAGACTTACTTCTATCTGTCATGGTCAGACGTATCAAAAGCGAATGATCAAGGATTTTAACAAGAAAGTTAGGCGTCAAGAATATCAAGTCGGAGATCTAGTGATCAAGCGTATCATACTGCCGCAAGGTGACCCAGGGGAAAATGGACCCCCACATACGAAGGGCCATTTGTGGTTAAGAACATTTTCTCGGGTGGAGCTATGATTCTAACCACCATGGACGGTGACGACCTTCCTCTCCCTGTCAATGTAGACATAGTGAAAAGATACTTCGCCTAATTAAAAGACCCGCTAGGTTGACTGGCCTAGGAAAAAAATAAGGGCTTCCCGGCGAACCAAAAGGGTTCGGGCAAAAATAAGGGATGAAAATGAAAATCTGTACACCCGGCAAGCCGAAAACCTGAAAAAGCGGCTTGGGTAAAAAAAGGGTATCCTGGTGGACCGAAAACCCGAAAGGGAAGTCCAGGCAAAAGTTTGGAATGTAAAGCGTATCACTATGTCCCATTACATCACTTTTCGACCAGACTTCGGTATCAATTATCTAGCTCGGACGGCACCAATCAACCTAATAAACTTCAGAAAAATAGCAAAGTGATGAGACGCTCGAAGACATAGGGGCAATAGCAGATTTGGAACTCAATGGGATTGTTTCACATAGCTGTTTTATTTTACATAAATTTGTATAGCTTCTATTTTTACAGCGGCGTTCTCTTACTAGAACGTCAACCTCCTTGTACGAAAACACCTATTACAGGCCAACTTCAAAAATCAATACAAAATCATTTTTGCAAGAAACTTTGAGTTTTTTTTCCTTTTTATGTTTTGTTTTGCAAGAACGTCCAATGATTTATTCTTGACATATGCATTTGAATATGATTGTTGCTCATAAATATTTACATAAGAAACAAAAGACAATTACTCGTAATTCCAGAAACAGGGGCAAAAACAAGAGGTGTCAAACCTTACAATTACTATACCCAGCAGGTATCGGGATAGAGACAGCTTTGGAACTTAATATCAGTACATACACTCCCTACAGAATAAAAATATCTAAAAGCATTGATGTCGGCTTTCCTGAAACAGGAAGTAATCTACCCAGCCAGGGTCATTCAGAAACCTGACGGCTATGTCCCCCATCCGAATTTCATAATCACGAGCGGGTCAGTAAATTTCATCTCCCAAGCAGATTTTATTTCTCTGGATATAGAAGCTCAATCCCCAACAGAGTTTATTCCTTCGGTTATGGAGGTTCATCCTCTAACAGGGTTATTCCCCCACATAATTATTTTCAAACGAAATCTCTTCCTGGCAGAATATTCATAAATAACAAAGAATAAATCTCCAGCATAGTCATTTATGTTCGCCATCCCCGGCAAAAGTAGATAAACCATAATTCTCTATAACAGTCAGGAATGCTATACTCTCTAGCAGCAGTCAAGGATTTATTTTCTCAGGCTCGGACATATCCCAACAGCATTTCATGTGCATACATCATGACGTGCGCATACATATCATATACGCCATAATCTCATTTATTTTGAGAACATCATCTCACGAGGCATTTCATGCATTGCACGTGTAATTAACCCTGTTATCTTTTCAGGAAAGACAATTATCTTCAACAATTCCAGCAGCTGTACGCTGTTATATCTACAGGCAGCCAGTGGAAATCAGTTCCCGAAGATCAAACGGGTCAATTAATCTATGTAACCAAATGAAGTAACCCTACTATCCAGGTTCCTTCTCACAGCCCTACTATCCAGGCTCTCATCCCAAAGTAACCCTACTATCCAGGTTCCTTCTCACAACCCTACTATCCAGGCTCTCATCCTGAATAACCCCACTATCCAGGTTCCTTCTCATAGCCCTACTATCTAGGATATCATCCCAAAGTAACCCTACTATCCAGGTTCCTTCTCATAGCCCTACTATCCAGGATCTCATCCCGAAGTAACCCTACTATCCAGGTTCCTTCTTATAGCCCTATTATCCAGGCTCTCATCCCGAAGTAACTCCACTATCCAGGTTCCTTCTCACATCCCTACTATCCAGGCTCTCATCGCGAAGTAACCCTACTATCCAGGTTCCTTCTCATAGCCCTACTATCCAGGCTCTCATCCCGAAGTAACCCTACTATCCAGGTTCCTTCTCACAACCCTACTATCCAGGCTCTCATCCCGAAGTAACCCTACTATCCAGGTTCCTTCTTATAGCCCTATTATCCAGGCTCTCATCCCGAAGTAACCCTACTATCCAGGTTCCTTCTCACAGCCCTACTATCCAGGTTCCTTCTCATAGCCCTACTATCCAGGCTCTCATCCCGAAGTAACCCTACTATCCAGGTTCCTTCTCATAGCCCTAATATCTAGGCTCTCATCCCGAAGTAACCCTACTATCCAGGTTCCTTCTTATAGCCCTACTATCCAGGCTCTCATCCTGAAGTAACCCAACTATCCAGGTTTCTTCTCACAGCCTTACTATCCAGGCTCTCATCCCTAAGTAACCCTACCATCCAGGTTCCTTCTCATAGTCCTATTATCCAGGCTCTCATCCCGAAGTAACCCTACTATCCAGGTTCCTTCTCACATCCCTACTATCCAGGCTCTCACCCCGAAGTAACCCTACTATCCAGTTTCCTTCTCACAACCCTACTATCCAGGTTCTCATCCCGAAGTAACCATACTATCCAGGTTCCTTCTCACAGCCCTACTATCCAGGCTTTCATCCCGAAGTAACCCTACTATCCAGGTTCCTTCTCATAGCCCTACTATCTAGGCTCTCATCCAGAAGTAACCCTACTATCTAAGTTCCTTCTCACAACCATACTATCTAGGCTCTCATCGCGAAGTAACCCTACTATCCAGGTTCCTTCTCATAGCCCTACTATCCAGGCTCTCATCCTGAAGTAACCCTACTATCCAAGTTCCTTCTCATATCCCTACTATCCAGGCTCTCATCCGGAAGTAACCCTACTATCCAGGTTCTTTCTCATAACCCTACTATCCAGGCTCTCATCCTGAAGTCAAACTTCATGGATTGATAATCTTCTACATCTTGATGGGCCAGATGATCAGCTAGCACACTGCCCTTTATAGCTTTTTGGGTCGTGTAATGTATGTCATATTCTGTTAGGATCATCTGCCATCTAGCTATCCTCCCAGACATATTACATGAGTAGCAAGTCTATTAGGATCACCTGAGGACAGCGCATCAAGTCTATCCTCCCAGACAGAATAGGCTTCTCAAGTCTATTACCAAAGGTGTTAGGATCACCAGAGGACAGCGCAACAAGTTTTCTCAAGCAGTGAATATCTGGTTTCACAGTCGGTAAACTTTTTGCTTAGGTAATAAATAGCGTGCTCTTTTCGGCCAGACTCGTCATGCTTCCCCAATACGCACCCCATTAAATTCTCTAAGACGGTCAGATACATGATTAGCGGTCTTCCTTCGACTGGAGGCATCAAGACAGGAGGCTCTAGTAAATACTCCTTGATTTTATCGAAAGCAACCTGACATTCATCATTCCATCTGACTACTTGATCTTTCTTCAACAGCTTGGAGATGGGTTCACAAGTAGACGTTAGGTGAGAAATGAATCTGGAAATATAGTTTAGGCGTCCCAAAAAACCTCTGACTTCCTTCTCAGTGCAAGGAGCAGGCATTTCTTGTATTGCTTTGACTTTGGCAGGATCCACCTTGATGCCTTTGTTGCTGACGATGAAACCTAAGAGTTTACCGGACCGGACTCTGAATGTGCACTTGTTTAGATTAAACCTTAACTTGTACTCCTTCAATCTGACAAACAGCTTTTGCAGGTGATCAAGGTGTTCTTCTTCAGTTTTTGATCGGGCTATCATGTCATCTACGTAGACCTCTATCTCATGATATATCATATCATGAAACAAAGCTACCATGACGCGCTGATAGGTTACCCCGACATTCTTCAGTCCGAATGGCATCACTTTGTAGCAGAACATACCCCACTGTGTGACAAAAGTAGTTTTCTCCATGTCCTCAGGTGCCATTTTGATCTGGTTATAGCCTGAGAATCCGTCCATGAAAGAAAATACTTTGTGCTGAGCTGTATTGTCAACCAGGATGTCGATGTGTGGAAGTGGAAAATCCTCTTTAGGGTTGGCCTTGTTTAAATCTCTATAATCCACGCACATTCGTACTTTACCGTCCTTTTTAGGCACGGGAACAATGTTGGCCACCCATTGAGGATAAGAAGTAACAGCTAGAAATCCTGCATTGAACTGCTTCATAACTTCTACTTTGATCTTCTCGGACATGTCAGGTCTCATGCGGCGGACTTTTTGTTTCACTGGTGGACAGTCTTATCTTGTTGGCAGACGATGTACCACGATGTCTGTATCGAGTCCCGGCATGTCTTTGTATGACCAGGCAAAGATCTCAACATAATCATGTAATAGCTGAATTAGGCGCTCCTTGACACTCGGCTCTAGATTGGCACCCACCTTGATTTCCTTTCTATCTTCCTCAGTACCCAAGTTGATGGTATCCAATAGCTCCTCATGAGGCTGAATAGCTCTTTCCTCTTGTTGTAATAGTCTGGCCAATTCCCCTGGAACCTCACAATCTTCCTCACCTTCGTATTCGGCTTGATAGATCAGATCTTCAGAGTCACTGAAGGCTATAGCAGTATCGTTACCCATGGGATCCCGAATGGAAGGGTACCTGCATTTGTGAGTGTGGGTGTGTGTAAGGGTATAGCCATCTTAAAACAATAAAATGTAAAAGAAAGACAATGAGCACAAAAGGTTTATATGTGAAAAAGAATCCATGATTCATTGAATGCCATATGTAGATGAAATAAAAACCCTTACAAATGGACCATTGTGCCTCGGGTAAGACACAAGGTTTTTAAAGTACAAATTGTTCGTGAATTATTACAAGTCCAACAGAAATGTAAAAGATAAATTACTGATATATGAAAGTTATCAGGACAAAGTCTTTGGCTTCCCAGTTTCAAAGTCCTCCGCTGACGGTAAGAAATATCCAATCTTCCAAGATGCCATCCTCTTCATTGTCTTCTATTGCATTTACGCTTTGGTTAGTAATATTTACAGGTGGCCCCCCAGCACGGGCACAGCGCACAGCCTTCTGACTAGTTGAAGTAAATCCCAAGCCAAATTTGTCTGATTTGTACGAAATGTTTGGAAGCTGCCCCCAGATGGTGCATCCCCCTTCTTCCACTACTGCCTTTGCATCCTTTAGAGATGACATCCGAAGCGGAGTTCTTGTGATTTTAGGAATCGAAGATACCACCTTGGTCGTTGCTACTTTTGGAGAGACTTCTTCAAGATGTTGGAAAGGGATCTCTATGAACTCGCCATCTAACTCCATATAACGGAAGGAATTCAGATGACTAATCATATACTCCTCCTCCCCATGGACAGTTATGATCTTTCCTTGGACTTCATATTTTAGCATCTGATGCAAGGTGGAGGTGACAGCACCGGCATTATGGATCCAGGGGCGTCCCAACAGACATGAATAAGAAGGACGGATGTCCATCACGTAGAAGGTCGAGTTGAACACCTGAGTTCCCACTTTTATTGGGATGTCCACCTCCCCGTGGACCATCCTCTTAGATCCATCAAAAGCTCTCACCACTATGTTGTTGGGTTTTAAAGTCAGCCCCTTGCAGTCCAATCTATCAAGGGCTTTCTTCGGCAAGATGTTCAAAGATGATCCAGTATCAACCAAGATGTGAGCTAGGATTGTTCCTCTACACTCCACTAAGACATGTAGTGCCTCGTTGTGTTTTCTCCCTCTGGGTGTCAAGTTAGAATCAGAGAAACCCAGGCCATTATCAGCTGTCAAACTGGCCACACAGTCCTGGAATTGGTCAGTAGACGTTTCTTGTGGCACGTGAGTTGTCTTCAGAAATTTTACCAAAGATTTGGCATGTGCTTCAGAGCACAGCAGCAGGGCTAGCATAGATATCTTGGAAGGGGTCTGCCCCAATTGTTCAACCATATCATAATCACTTTTCTTAATTATCCTCGGGATTTCTTCCATCTCCTTCTTAGATGTTTCAGGAATAGCTAGTGATTGAGCCTTCGTCTGGACAGGCTCCTCTTAAATGTTCTTTCCTTTATTCTCAATAGTGGAAGTATGGACAGGAATTGTATTGTCTTTGTCGGTAGGTACGCTTGCGGGTATAATCACTGGTACAGAGGTAATCTTCGGAACGGCCACGGGTCCAAAGACTGTTGTTGGAGGAGCAATCTCTGGAGAGAAGATCCTACCACTGCGGGTGATCTTACTAGTTCTAACAATATTGCTAATGTCAGAATTGTCCTCTTCGGAGATTTCTTCTTCGGCAGTTAAATCATCATGTTTAATACCATGGTAGTAGATTTCTCCACCATAATTCCATGGTACTGTTTTATCTGATTTGTATGGAGCAGGCCCGGAAAATGTAATTTTAAGCGGAGTAGTCTTTGGAGCAGGTGTAATCCTAACGGGTCTTTTAGGGGCCCTGGAAGGATTGGTGTAGATGGTTATTATTGAAACTTTTTCCACTAGAACGGGTGAAACAGGAGCATTCTCGAAAAAAAATTCTTGGTTATCCATCAGTCGTTGGATACCTTTCTTCAACAGAGGGCAATCAAATGATGAGGACAGGAAAACATGGCAGTCTTTGTCACAACCTGGGAAAATACCAGCTTTCAACAAATTCAACTTAATAATCGGGAGCGGAGTCAACAATTCATCCATGGTAGCAACCAACAAGTCTTCTTCAATAACGTTGGCATTGTGACCATGCCTAGGCATTGGAGCGGAAATAAAATTCGGTTTCTCAGGCGCTTCAAACTCAACTTCCTTCACGTCTATCAGGTCTTGGATTTTGTTCTTCAGAGCCCAATAATTGTTGGTGTCGTGCCCTGGACTTTCAGAATGGTGCGTGCATCTGGCGTTGGGATGGTAATGTGGAGACGTAGTATTAGGATTCTTTGGGGCCTCTTTTAGAGTGGCCAGATTCAACTTCAGGAGATGTGATAGAACTTGGGCTGGAGTCATGTTAATCTTGGTAAATTGCCGAACTGGCCTTTCTACCCTTTGCTGGTTATTTCTTGGCTGGTCTGATGCAGGCTTCGGTACCATAACCCCCCCCCCCCCCCCGCTGGTTGGTGCTCGGTTCTTCCTTGATTCCTCTATGAATAGACAGCAGACACTTCCTTCCTTCCAGTGAAGGGCTTTTTCACAGTTGTTGAGGCAGACGCGTCCTTCTGAATTTTCCCATTTCTTATACCAGCCTCCACTCTTTCGCCAGTTAGAATCAATTATGTAAACCCTGCAGAAGAACTCCCAATCAGATGATTGAAGAAAGGACCTGATAGAGTTCCCAAGAACATGTCCACCAACTCCTTCTCAGATAGAAGGGGTTGCACCCTTCCGGCTAGGTCTCTCCACTTTTGCGCGTAATCTTTAAAGCCCTCATTGGAAGCCATAGCCATACTCTGCAGCTGAGTACGGGTCGGCGCCAAGTCGGCGTTGTATTAATACTTTTTATAGTAAGCTGCTGCCAGGTCTTCCCAATTGTGGACGTCAGCCCTTTCCAACTGGTAGAACCAATCAAGTTGCGTTCCTGATAAACTGTCTTGGAAAAAGTGGACCCACAAATCTTTGTCGGCAGAATGTGGCTGAATCTTCCTGACATATGATATGAGGTGCATTTTAGGGCAAGACACCCCATCATACTTGGAAAATAGTGGCACTTTAAACTTTGGAGGGATTACAATTCCTGACACCAGCCCTAACTCCTCAAAATCTAGCCCCGGTACTCTCTGGATTTCCATTGCGCTTAGTCTCTCTTCAAGATGTTTGTACTTGTCATCAGCTGGAGGGTATTGTTGTTCAGAGTATTCCTCTTCTTCCTCTTCTTCTTCTTCAGAATCTGATGGTACTGCTATTTCTTTTCCTTTTCTTTCCCCTTCATCAGATGTTGTTGGAAAATCTAAGGTCCTTCTGGCTTGTCCCTGAAATCTTCTGCCCATGATAACCACACCAGTTGGCTTCTTCTTTTTCTTCTCTTTCTCTTTTTCTAGCAGAGTCTTCAGCTCCTCTTGCCCCTTGGCTAAGGTCATGAGTAACTGTTGAAATTGTGAATTCTGAGCTTGTAGATCTTTGACCGTTTGTTCGATATCCATCTTACTGAAATAAACAGTAGAGAGATGAGGAAACTTGTTGCAAAGACCTGTTTATGTTTATGATGAATGATATGAATTCATGCAATGCTTTCAAGGATTTAAAAATTCAAATTTGTTTTAAACAAAAATGAAACACACGTCATATTAATTAAAATAGAATTTGAATACATCAATTCCGCTTGGGCAAAATAATACAAAATTCTAAGGTAAAAAGACATTGCGCATCCTCTTTGGTGCAATGTAGGTGTTGAGAGTCTGCTCTTCATGAAGTAGCCGAGTGAGTTCAAAAACCTTCTTCTCGCTTGAGTAGAATTGGGCTTTGAAAGTATCGCGCTCTCCTTTGAGCTGTATCCAACTCCTTTGTAGGTCTTCGAGTGATGTCGACATGTCAGGATGTAGGATGGTGTATGGAACCTCTCCTTCCTAAACAGGCTCTATAATCACTGGGAGAATGGAGGGATAAGGCATCATAAGACTTTGGGCGCGGGTTCGTACCCACTTGAGGTAAGGCTCAAGAGGGATGGAATTCTTGTGTCCCAAGGTCTTGCTATCCACCTTGTTTAGCATCCTCCAAGCTCGAATGAATCTCTGGCGGAGTCCTTGGTCGTCGTTGTCGTAGTCGAAAACCAATCCTTGAATCAGCATATCATATGGGCCATCCCTTCAAGCATAACCAAACTGTCTTAGAGCTAAGCAAGGGTTGTAAGTGATGCCTCCCCTAATGCCAAGTAGAGGGACATTAGGGAATTCCCCATAACGGTCAACAATGATAACATTCTCTTTGGATCGAGAACACCAATAAATATCTAAATGGTTAAGTGTCATTAACCTTTGTGACCACCTCAAACCTTGCCCTTTCTTCAAGACTGTTTGGGGAAGATGAGAAATAAACCATCTTTCCAGGATAGGAGTACAACACATAAGAACACCCCTTTTCCTCATTGTACGAGTGTGAAAAGAGTGGAGGATATCCCCAAGCAAAGTAGGCATCGGGTTGCGAGACATGAAGATTTTGACAGCACTCACATCTATGAGTTGGTCAGGATTAGGGAACAAGACCATCCCATAGATGAGAAGATCTACAATCTCCTCAAAATCTTGCAAGTCTAGGGAATTCCAACAGCTTTGGGCCTTCTCAAACAGAAACTTTGCCAAGAAGCCTTTGACACCACTTCTAGTTTCCCAATGTGTTGTGACATCAGATGAGTGAAAGTGTAGGGCTTGGGCAATTTCTTCTGGATTTGGATCTATTTCCGTACCGTTGAAGGGTAGTTGATTGAGAATATGAATCCTCAGAAGTTGAGAGAATTCTTCCAAAGTGGGCACAAGTTGATAGTCAGGAAATGTGAAGCAATGATGCAAAGGGTCAAAGAACTGGAAGAAAACTTTCATCATATCCTCCTCTGTGTTGGAAGTGACCAAGTTGAGTAGACGACCATGTATCTCGGTGAATGGAGAGTTCTCAGGAATCCTTGAAGCTAGCTCCTTGAGTTGTGGAGGAATCCTTACAAGGTTGATTTGGATAGTTTTCCTGCGAAGTGAATCCATAACCTACAAAACAAGAACAAAGATGAATCTCCAAAATCCTTCAAATGGTTAGTGAATGCACATGATGTTCATGATGTCCATGATGTTATGCACAGGTATATATGTTCAAGAAAATCACACAAGTTCCTAGTTTAGGCTTGCATGAGGTTTATAGGTAAGTACCCTCTTGAAGTTTAGTCGGCTCAACCTATCCTAGTAAAAGTAACCGGGTTCTAAGGAGCTAAATATCACTGGATTGTTTTCTTTGTTCATAGTTTTAGTTCAATCCTCTTTACTGGAAACCGAAATATCCCAAGAAACAAACCCTCAATGAGTGTAGTATCGAGTATCTACCAACTTCGGACTGTACCATAGTCGGTCATCTCACTACATCCTAAAATGCCAAGTTGGTCAAGTAAAGGTTCTAGAAGTTCATTAGTGCTTCATGACATCACTCAGCGGCCCCATATTCTCTTTAATTGACTCAAAGGCTACCGGTACCCACAAATATGTCACACTAATATAGCTATTGCTTAGACCATGTCGGTGTACCCCGCACAGTTTCCATAACGTATTGTTATTTACCTACAATGTTTCCCAAATCTGGGTGGAGGATTTAAACCCAAACAAAGAACCATAATTGTAAAGCAAACAAGTCAAACAATTGTAAGCAAATAAAGGTGATCTAAACCCTAAGGTAACCCCACTTTTATAAGCTTTTTCCCCAGCAGAGTCTCCAGTTCTGTGATGCGGTGGGAGAACTAACTTGAGTTTTTGCGTATGTGTTTGCAAATGTTACGGTTATTAAGAGTCGCCACCGACTTTTCTTTTCGAAAAGGAAAGGTAAAAAAGCACAGGAAAGACCTTTGAGATGTTTTCTTGAGTTCGGGGGGTAGATTATGAAAAGGGAAGGTGCTAGCACCCTTTTCATCCATGGTTTTCCATGGGCTCTTAGTTACTTGTTTAGATCACTTTCTTTGCTTTGTTTTGTTTGAAATGGTGCTTGGTATGGTTTTGAAAGTATTTTGAAAAAGAGGCCTTTGTTTAGGCAATCTTTGTAATGATTCTTGTTTGTAAGAATGTATACAAAGATGTTTGTCTTTTGAAAATGTTTTCAATGTTTTGTAAGATGTTTTGAAATGTGTGTGTGTTTGTTTTTGAAAATAGCAAGGATTGTTTTGAAATGGAACAAGTAACTAGAAGCTAATCTACCTACTCAAATGTCTTTCTTGTGCATTTTTATTCCTTTGACATTGTTGACTTGCCATTGATTTGGTAAGCAACCCTATCTTTGGATGTAAACGGGACGGACGTGGGTCATCGTATAACCATGGTAGCAATGTTGCCAAGTATCCTAGCATTTTTGAGGGACCAAGATCATTTTGTTTAGGCAACCTTTTGATAGCGTCATCGAGGGACTATGATCTTATCATTGTATTGTTTTGCCAAGATACTTCGCATGCGTAACATGGCCATTTTAATTTAGGAAACCAAGTGGGAGAAACCCTAAGGGTGCTTGTGTGTAAAGTGTGTCATTTTCATGCTTTTGTCTTGCATTTAGGGTTTTTTATTTGTTTGGTTTTTGTTCTTGTCATGCAAACCCTAATTTACTAAGCATAGTATATAAAGCAATAAATTGCGTAAAATAAACTAAGCTATTACAACAACTATTATGGGAGGGGGATACAAGTTTTGAATGTGGATTTTGCACAAATATAAACCTAAATATATTATTACAACCCAATCGAATATTGCGCGAATTAAATAAATATACAAGTATTTGAAATGCAATGCAATGTATTTATGTAAAAAATGTTTGGTATTTTATTTTGGTATGAGAAAATAATTTAACTTAAACCCTAAAAAATAAGGAAAAATAATATTATTTTTGGAGGGGTGAAACCCTAATTTTTTTATTAAAAAAGAAAATAATGTTTTATGTTATTATTTTGTCCATTTTTTGTACAAGAAATAATAAATAATTTTATATGTAAATATTAAAAATTAAATATGTATTAGATAATAAATATTTTATGTGTATAAATAATATAATTAAAATATGTAGTATTTTTAAATATATTGACAAGTTATTTAAGACAATAAGTTCTATTTATCAAAATAAACTATTTTTTTAAGTAAAAATAATAATATAAAATAAAATAAAAATGCAAAAAATTATTTAATTAATTTTAGGATTTTTTATTGTTCAGAAAAAATAATCAAAAGCAATAAATATAAAAATAGTAAGAAATGTGAAAAATGTAACAAATAAAGCCATGGGGTGAAAATAGTGGGTCAGGAGGTGCAAATATAAAAAAAAAAGCCCAAGGCGCCAAAAAGCCCAGACTTCATCCATGTCCTCTAGCCAGTCTTCCTTGCGCGCGTTCTTCCATTCAAACTGTAACTCTCATATGCTTGCACAAAAACAAAATCTCATAACATGAAACATGTGGCATTTGAGCTCACGATTCCAACAATATAAATTATGTGACCTAACTCTAAAAGATCAAAGAGAATTTTAGCAGCCCTAATTCGTGACCTAAAAATTTCAGCATATTCAACCTTCAAATTCTCTCAGCATAGTTAATATAAATGAAAAGTATGCATATGTACAACTTCAACATGTTATGGACTACATTTTTTCTTCACAAATCGTGGCTTGAGGATGCCTATTCAGAGAGATAGAGTTTAAGAAATTACCTCCTTCAACTGGATTTGGATAGAGCAATGTACGGACTTTAATGGAGGCCTGAGGATTGATTAAGCTTCCTTGAACTTCCTCCAAGCTATTCCAATGCTTATCTTGCTTTGAGGATGGCTAGAACTCTCTGACCAAGTCAAGTTGCAAGCTTCCAAATTGAAAATGGTGGATGCTGAAACAGGGCTTACAGAACCAGGGTAAGGGCTTGGCTTGCTTTGGTATGATATGTAGAAGGTGTTTGAAGTGTTAAAATACAAAATGCACGAGTCAAAAATTAATTGGCTTGGGTTTTGCAGAAATGCTGTGTTTGGACAGAAAAATGGTGTTTTTAAGTTTTGGGGAGTTTTAGCTTCAATACAATCGTGCTAAGCCTTGCCACAACTTTGCATATTTGTAAAGAAATTATACAAAGTCCACTCCTTACTAGCTGTACAAGTTCTGACCTTTTGGCAACCTTTCTTGCATTTTAAGCAAAGTGAAGTGACCAATGCTACATGGTTGTACTGGCTAGCTTGAGGGCTGCAAAGAGCTTGTACAAATTGCTTAAGACTTGTGTGAATTGCTTGCACCAAAGGGACATATCCAAGGCTCAAGATTGACAAAGTTGCAAAAGTTGCACTTTATGAAAATGGCATTGTGAACTTTTGGCCAAAAATGGAATTATCTCTTGTACAAAGCTCCAAAAGCAAAAATAATGCCTTTATCCTCTGAGTTTGCATTTAATTATGGAGTGTAGATTGAGTTTAGGACCTGTAAAGCAAGATTCAAACAGCATGGATTGGATTTGCAACTTGATACTTTGTAAAAATGGCTTGATCAAAAGTGATAAAATGCCAACTTCCCTTCTTCGATTCTCCCTACTAAAAAATGATCTCGGAGAGTTCTTTGACATTTTGGAAAGCTTGTAATGTTCTCCATAATCCATATTTGAAATGAATTTTGAGATACCTCTTGGAACTAGGTGAAAAATGTCCATGAAGTTGGGTCCAAAACCTGCCTAAATTAGGGCAAAATTTCACTAAGTTAAGAAGTTCATGGACCTATATTCATAAATTCATAACTTGAGATCCAAGCATCTTTTGGGAAAAGTTTGTGAAGAAAAGTTGTAGATTTCATGGAGGACTATAATTTTCACGTTGGAAGTTTTCTTTGAATCAAATTTCATCATGGTGAAAAAGTGGTGGAAAGTTAGGAAAAAATAAGAAAATTTGCATACTTAGAAAAATTCTAAGTTATGAAAATTTTCAAATTCAAAACCCTAATTTTCAAAATTGGTTTTCTTGGTGAACAAGTTTCATATTTTGACATATCTTGATGAATTATGACCCTTGGTACTTGATTTTGACCAAAAAGTCAAAGTTTGACTTTTCAGTGCACAGTTGACTTTTGATCAGTTGACTGCAAAATTCATCTGTCAATCCAATGAACTTGAGATCTTTTGAACCATGTAATTAGGTCAAGATGATGCCATTGAACCCTTGAAATCATGTTTGAACTCAATTGGTCATTGGCTACGTTAAAAATCATAAATTGCCCTTTCTGTCAAAACCATAATTTTGACCATTTTGCCCTTTTGATGATTTGATAAAATTTCTTGAGGAGTTGTGATCCAAACTTGATCAAATGGTACATATGAGTCTTAAATGTTGATGTGGATAAAAAATTATGAAGTTTGACTGTAAATTGGCCATGGTTGACTTTTTCCCCAATACAGCTGATTTTTAGGTCAATGTCCAATTGGCTTATCAAAAATGTAGTTCAAGGCTTGAAACTTAACATGAGCAATCATAGGGGTCCAAAATGATGTATGAAGGTCACATGAAGCATTGGTGATCAAAAAATACTTGTACAAACTCAAACCCTAATTTTTGGTGATCAGTGCAAGATGAGATGTCTTGAGCTGACCAAACCCTAATCTTGTCTTGAGTCCAAGAAGTCTTGTGAGAAAAATCTTGATAAATGAGAGGGAAAAGTTTGGGGTACAACAGCTTCCCCTGTTCAATCTTCTTGAACCTGAAGAGTTACATTGGCGAGCTTTGCCGTTCGTGACTCGAAGGTAAAAGATGATTGGAAACTAGAGTGCCCATAAATTTGCACTCGACAAAATGTAGTTGAGGGAATGGGCTTAAAGATGCCATTTGGAGAGGTGATAGAATATTGTTGGAGATGAGCTTGTAGATGCCATCCAAGAATGTTTGCTGAATTGTAAGTGGTAAGTCAGAAGAATAAGTATCCGAGTGGTATCCGCGTCTGGAACGTATCTGAGTTGTATCTTGAACTGAATCTGTATGAGCAACAGAATAGCATCCGTGTCTGGAGCATATCCGAGTTGTGTCTGTACTTAAATCTGAATGAGTAACAGAATGACTTCCGTGTCTGTAGTGTATCTGAACTGTATCTAGAATTTGAAATCTGAATAAGCGACAGAATGGCATCCGTATCTGGAGCGTATCTGAACTGGAATCTGAATGAGTAACAAAATGGCAACCGTGTGTGGGGCGTATCTGGACTGTATCTTGAAATTGGGGTCTGAATGAGTATTAGAATGGAATCCTTGTCTGGAGCGTATCTGGACTGTATCATGAATGAGCGATAGAATAACATCCGTATCTGGAGCGTATCCGTATTGTATCTGAACTAGAATCTGAATAAGTGACAGAATGGCATCCGTATTTGGAGCGTATCCGTATTGTATCTTGAGTCGAGATCTGAATGAGTAACAGAATAACTTCCGCATTTGGAGTATATATGTACTGTATCTTGAGTTGAGATCTGAATGAGTAACAGAATGACTTCCGCGTCTGGAGTGTATTTGTACTGTATCTTGAGTTCAGATCTAAATGAGTAGCAGAATGACTTCCGCGTCTGGACTATATCTGTACTGTATCTGAAATCTTTGAACATTGTCAATGGTAGCTCTTAATCTTATCCTGAAAAGGGTAAAATGTTAGTTGAAACACAAAGTTATGTTGCATGAAATGTATGATGCAATAAATGTGCTTTATCAATGTTTAGGGTATATGGATGTAATGTATGCACATGTAAGGTGATTTGTTATATTGCTGGGGAAAATAAATCCTTGACTGCTGAGGATAAGAAATCCTTGGCGACTTCTCTGGGGATATAGGGATCCGTCATGTCTTGAAGTTGGAGTATTGACAAAAAAAATTGTTGCGAGCAATGCCATACTGCTTCAGTAATCTGCTTGGGGAATCCAGAGTATTTTTTGATGACTTCTGCTGGGAATTAAACAATGGGAATCCTTGCTCTGTTGGGGAACCAAGAAAACTCTGTGGGGAAAAAGCTTATTCCTGTTTGGAAAAAAGTTCAAGAGTTTCGGTCGTCTGCCACTCTACTGGGGAATTATCCTAGGTTAGGGAGAGACAAAAGTTAACTGTTATCCGGTTGATTTTCAGGCTTCAAGATAACTTGCTGGGGAATTTAGAGAAACTGGATGGTTTCTACTGGGGATTGATAGTTAGAAGTTTTGGCTCCACTGGGGATTAAGTTTGAAGTTTTAACTCCGCTAGGGATCTAGATGATGTACTGTAGGGGATTGCTCGTGGAATAGCCTAAAGACGTATTCCTATCCTTTCAGTCTGTCAGTAATTGTTCTTTTTCATTCTGTTTATTTCTAAACAGTAATTATGTTCAAATGCATATGTTCATTAATGAATCATTGGACATTTTTGCAAATAAAACACAAGCGTAAAGAAAAAAGGAAAATAGTTTTATGTACTTTGAAAGAGATATCTTTGTATTTACTTTGAATAAGTATTTTGTACAAAGGAGGCAGACATCCTAGTAAGAGGATGGTGTCATAAAAAGTAAGAAAAATTTATACAAAGAAAGATAGTTATGTGTGATAATCCCATGGGGTTCCCATTCTGCTATAGACCTCGTATCTCCGAATTTCTTGTCCATTCGTTGCTTCGTCCAAAGATGATTAAATTGATCAGAAGCTCCAGGTTTGTCAGTGAAGAGATTGTCCTTAAAGTGATTCGACGAGACATAGTCATACGTTTTAATTACCTAACCTTTTCCTGCACCGCCCTTTCGGGTTTTCAGTCCACCGGGAAACCCTTTTTTGCCCAAGTCGCCCTTTCGGGTTTTCAACTTGCCGGGTGTACAGATTTTTTTTATTTTATCCCTAATTTTTGCCCGAACCTTTTTGGTTCGCCGGGATGCCCTTGTTTTTCCTAGGTGTGTCAACCTAGCGGGTCTCTTATGCGTAGTATCTTTTGACTATGTCTGCATTCGCAGGGTGTGGCAGGTCGTCACTGTCCATGGTGGTCAAGATCATTGCCCCACTAGAAAAGATATTCTTGATTACAAATGGTCCTTCATAGGTAGGAGTCCATTTTCCCATGGGATCACTTTGTGACAAGATGATGTGCTTGATCACTAGATCTCCCACTTGATATACTTGGTGTCTGACTTTCTTATTGAAAGCCTTGATCATCCGTTTTTGATACGTCTGACCATGGCAAACAACAGTAAGTCTCTTTTCATCAATTAAGTTCAACTGATCAAGTTGGGTCTGGACCCAATCGTCTTCACTCAAACATGCATCCTTCATGATTCTCAAAGAGGGGATCTGAACCTCGATAGGTAAAACAACCTCCTTGTAGGTGACTGTCATCTTCTGTATGATCTTTTTAATGTTTTTATTAGCAGCTTCGACTGCACCATTCATCTTTGGATGATAGGGGGATGAATTGTGATGTTGAATCTTGAACTACTCACACAAAGCGGTGATCATAGTATTGTTAAGGTTTGTACTGTTATCAGTGATGATCCTTTCGGGGATACCGTACCGGCAAATAAGATTCTGCTTGATGAAGCGGGCAACAACATTCTTAGTAACGGATGTGAAGGAAGCTGCTTCGACCCATTTGGTGAAATAGTAAATGGCCACCAGAATGAAGCGGTGTCCATTGGAGGTTGTGGGCTTGATCTCCCCAATCATGTCGATTCCCCACATAGCGAAGGGCCAAGGAGCTGTTAAGACATTTAGAGGAACCAGAGGCACGTGCACTTTGTCTGCATAGATTTGACACTTATGACAAGTCCGAGAGTGTTGATAGCAGTCAGCTTCCATGGTAGACCAGTAATAGCCTGCCCGTAGGATTTTCTTTGCCATCGTGTGCCCGCTAGAGTGAGTGCCAAAGGTACCTTCATGCAATTCAGCCATGATCTTTTCAGCTTCAATCTTGTCCATACAACGGAGCAGAATAGAATCATGATTACGCTTATACAGGATGCCATTACTTAGAAAGAACTTAGCTGAGAATCTCCTTAAGAACTTTTTGTCATTGACAGAAGCTCTTTCTGGATATTCTTGAGCCTCGAGATACCTTTTGACTTCATGAAACCACGACTGGCCCACTATTTCTTCGGTATTAATCTTGTGACAGTGTGTTGGTTCGTCCATCCGTTCAATGGTTATCTGGGGATCTTGATTATCCCAATTAAGTTTAAACATATATGACATTGTAGCTAGAGCATCTGCTAGCTGATTTTCTTCTCGCGGGAAGTGCTCGAAGGTAATCTGCTCGAAATGTGGTAACAATGTCAAAACATGTTCTTTGTAAGGGATAAGGTTTGGATGCTTAGTGTCCCACTCTCATTTGATCTGACTGATGACCAAGGCTGAATCCCCAAACACATCTAAGGAGTTGATTCTCAAGTCTATGGCAGCCTTGAGATCAAAGATGCATGCTTCGTACTTTGCCATGTTGTTCGTACAATTGAAGCAAAGTCTGGCAGTGAAAGGAGTATGGCATCCTTATGGAGATATGAGCACAACTTTGATACTGTTACCAAGTGCATTTTATGCCCTATCAAAGTACAGGGTCCATCGGGATCCTTGTTCAGGTCCGTCATATGGTTTGATCTCTTCCCAGTTGTCCACTGTCATGATGTCTTCGTTAGGAAAGTCAAACTTCATGAATTGATAATATTCTACAGCTTGATGGGCCAGATGATCAGCTAGCACACTGCCCTTTATAGCTTTTTGGGTCGTGTATTGTATGTCATATTCTGTTAGGATCATCTGCCATCTAGCTATCCTCCCAAATAGAGCAGGCTTCTCAAAGATGTACTTTATCGGATCCATCTTAGATATCAGCAAAGTGGTATGAGTCAACATATACTGTCTTAGCCGGAGAGCAGCCCATACCAAAGTGCAGCAAGTTTTCTCAAGCAGTGAATATCTGGTTTCACAATCGGTAAACTTTTTTCTTAGGTAATAAATAGCGTGCTCTTTTCGGCCAGACTCGTCATGCTTCCCCAGTACGCACCCCATTGAATTCTCTAAGACGGTCAGATACATGATTAGCGCTCTTCCTTCGACTGGAGGCATCAAGACAGAAGGCTCTAGTAAATACTCCTTGATTTTATCGAAAGCAACCTGACATTCATCATTCCATCTGACTACTTGATCTTTCTTCAACAACTTGAAGATGGGTTCACAAGTAGACGTTAGGTGAGAAATGAATCTGGAAATATAGTTTAGGCGTCCTAAAAAACCTCTGACTTCCTTCTCAGTGCAAGGAGCAGACATTTCTTGTATTTCTTTGACTTTGGCAGGATCCACCTCGATGCCTTTGTTGCTGACAATGAAACCTAAGAGTTTACCGGACCGGACTTCGAATGTGCACTTGTTTGGATTCAACCTTAACTTGTACTCCTTCAATCTGACAAACAGCTTTTGCAGGTGATCAATGTGTTCTTCTTCAGTTTGTGATCGGGCTATCATGTCATCTACGTAGACCTCTATCTCATGATGTATCATATCATGAAACAAAGCTACCATGGCGCGTTGATAGGTTTCCCTGGCATTCTTCGGTCCGAATGGCATCACTTTGTAGCAGAACGTACCCCACTGTGTGACAAAAGTAGTTTTCTCCATGTCCTCAGGTGCCATTTTGATCTGGTTATAGCCTGAGAATCCGTCCATGAAAGAAAATACTTTGTGCTGAGTTGTATTGTCAATCAGGATGTCGATGTGTGGAAGTGGAAAATCATCTTTAAGGTTGGCCTTGTTTAAATCTCTATAATCCACGCACATTCATACTTTATCGTCCTTTTTAGGCACGGGAACAATGTTGGCCACCCATTGAGGATAAGAAGTAACAGCCATAAATCCTGCATTGAACTGCTTCATAACTTCTGCTTTGATCTTCTCGGGCATGTCATGTCTCATGCGGCGAACTTTTTGTTTCACTGGTGGACAGTCTTCTCTTGTTGGCAGACGATGTACCACGATGTCTGTATCGAGTCCCGACATGTCTTTATATGACCAGGAAAAGATCTCAACATAATCATGCAATAGCTGAATTAGGCGCTCCTTGACACTCGGCTCTAGATTGGCACCCATCTTGATTTCCTTGCTATCTTCCTCGGTACCCAAGTTAATTGTATCCAACAGCTCCTCATGAGGCTGAATAGCTCTTTCCTCTTGTTGTAATAGTCTGGCCAATTCCCCTGGCACCTCACAATCTTCCTCACCTTCGTATTCGGCTTGGTAGATCAGATCTTCAGAGTCACTGAAGGCTATAGCAGTATCGTTACGCATGGGATCCGGAATGGAAGGGTACCTGCATTTGTGAGTGTGGGTGTGTGTAAGGGTATATCCATCTTAAAACAATAAAATGTAAAAGAAAGACAATGAGCACAAAAGGTTTATATGTGAAAAAGCGTCCATGATTCATTGAATGCCATATGTAGATGAAATAATAACCCTTACAAATGGACCATTGTGACTCGGGTAAGACACAAGGTTTTTAAAGTGCAAATTGTTCGTGAATTATTACAAGTCCAATAGAAATGTAAAAGATAAATTACTAAGATATGAAAGTTATCGGGACAAAGTCTTTGGCTTCCCAGTTGCAAAGTCCTCCGCTGACAGTAGGAAATATCCAATCTTCTAAGCTGCCATACTCTTTATTGTCTTTTAATGCATTTACGCTTTGGTTGGTAATCTTTATAAGTGGCCCTCCAGCATGGGCACGGTGCACAACCTTCTGACTAGTCAAAGTAAATCCCAAGCCAAACTTGTCTGATTTGTACGGAATGTCTGGAAGCTGCCCCCAGATGGTGCGTCCCCCTTCTTCCACTACTGCCTTTTCATCCTTTAGAGATGACATTTGAAGCGGAGATTTTGTGATTTTAGGAATCGAAGATACCTCCTTGGTCGCCGCTACTTCTAGAGAGACTTCTTCAAAATGTTGGAAAGGGGTCTCTATGAACTCGCCATCTAACTCCACATAACGGAAGGAATTCAGATGACTAATCATATACTCCTCCTCCCCATGGACAGTTATGATCTTTCCTTGGACTGCGTATTTTAGCATCTGATGCAAGGTAGAGGTGACAGCACCGGTGTTGTACCCCAAAATTTTCCCTCTCATATTCCTCAAGATATTGCAAGAAAAATCTCCAAGTTGCTCAAGTTTGCTCAAGAGTTGGACAGTCAAGCTATCTCCTAAGGCAGTCAACCCCAAATTAGGGTTTTGTGTTGCATCAAGATCCTTGAATCCAAATGACCTCAAGTGCTCCCTAATGTCCTAATATGATCTCAAGACCATCCATGTCAAATTTCAAGCCTTGCAGAGGAAGTTTGCTCAGTCAATTGCTCAAAGGGCCCAAAAATCGACTGTGGTAGGGCAAAAGTCAACTGTGACCTATAAACAGTCAAACTTCAAGTTTTTTGTCAACATTCTCACTTTGAAGGATATTTCATCATTTTATCAAGGGTTGATCATGATTCATCAAGGATTGCTCAAAATTCATCAAGACTCAAAAGTTGCTAAATTAGGGTTTTGTAGGAAAAGTTAACTCAACTTTGACCAAGAATAAATTTCTCATACTTTATGAGAAAACCCCCATCAAAATCTCATGTTTAAGAGGATGCAATTTACTACAATCCATCTTCATACCCAAAGATCAAAAAATGCACTCACAAGAAGTTATAAATTTGGACATTATAGGTCATTTTTGAAAGTCAACAAAAACACCTTTTTTCCAAAGCTTATAACTTGAGCATGGTAAATCAAAATGCGATGAGACCAAAAGGGTGGATTAGAGGACATATCAAGCTTTCTAAAAAGTCCAAGAACACCTCCAAAAGTTCAAAATTGAAGAAGTTATGCATTGTTGAAGATGGACATTTTTGCAAAATTGCCAAAAGTCAACTATCCCCAAAACATCAAATTTTATCAAATGGGCCCATTATTTTACATTTGATTTGAGCTTGCATCATTGCACACGTGTCCTAGATTCAGCCATGAGATCATATCTTATTTTAATTTTTTTATTTGATTTTTTATTGAATTTATTCATTTTAAATCAAATTAAATCATATAAAATCCAAACTTTGATTACCTAAGATCTTTTTGGTTATTTCAGGTCTTAATTATCATCATTAGCATCATCAAAATCGAATCAAGCAAAATTATGTGCAAAATGATTGAATCAAGTCAAAATTGGCAAGTTTGTAAAGGGAGATCAAATCAAATATGCAAGCCATGATGGGAGAAGATTTGGACCATAATTGTTACCCTAACACAATATGCAGTGCATAAGGAAGCTAAATAAATCGAGACAAGGGTTAGAGGCTGCAAGAACAGGCAATACAAAAGTTGAAAAATTCACTAAAAAGTGTGAAATCAAAATCATACTTAGAGGCGTTTTCAGAAGTAGAGACCAATCCCATCGATTCCTGGGTGATCACACAACCTTCCTGGATCAAAAGCACGCGTCCTCAGGCCTTCAAAAGCACTGTAAGTGTCACGATAATAACCTTGGTTCTTGAATTCGTGATTCATCATTCTTTCATCTTTTGAATAAATCATTGGCATATTTATACTCCTCATATCATTTGCAAACGTTTGGCAATATCCAATTGCGTTTTTCTTTCCTAAATGAGGAACCCCCATAGCTAGGGTTCTTCATTTGTATTTTGGGGTTTTCTTTTTCAGGAAAAATCAGGACTCAAGAAGGGCATAGTGTTGATCAGGGAGCCAAGGCGAATTCAGCCATGATTTTGGAATTGATTTATGAGGCCTAGGGAAGATTTTAGAGCAAGCTTGCGCATTTAGCTGCGGATCCAAATCCGCAGGTAAAATTACAGTAGTGGAAGGACAGGGACGAAGAGCTGGCATGCTCTGATTGGCCCGTTCAAATGTTTTTGCGCGCATTTTTATTTTCTGACCAATAATTGCTTTTTTGATATATTATAATTGTTATGTAATATATTAACAAATGAAGCAAAACGGTGTAGTGGCAAGGCAAGCTGGCAATCACCATCAGGACCTGGGTTCGAATCCCAGGTCCTCCACTTCTTTGATATATTTTTTCTTCAGGTGTTCCAATGCTCATAAGGACTTGCAGTGCATCATACACCATCATCTATCCAATGGCCAGATGGCCAAAGGCCAAATCTAGTGGCCAAGAGCTGAGGGTCCATCATAGATCCAGTCAACAAACGCTCACATGATTCCAGAAAGTCATCAAAGGGCTAATGCAATTGGGCTTCTCATTTGCTGTTCCAACACCCTAAATCAGGCCCATACCCCCTCTCTCTATTTTATTTATTTTGTTGTAATTATTTATTTTATTGTTTCTATTTAATTATTAACTAATCAAAATTCTTTTTATAAAATAAAATCACAAAAATATTTTTTATCAAATCAAACTTTAACTTTTATTTTTATTAATAAATACTAATTAAATTAACTTAGGTTTAATTAGAATAACTTTAATATATTTTTGTAAATAATTAAAATGAACTAGACTTAATTAGGTTTTACTAATTCAATTAATTTTATTTTTCTTTCTTAAAATACCAAAAATCCAAAAATAATTTATTTTTATTAATTAATTCATTAATTTAGTAATTAATTTAGATTAATTTCTTTCAAAAAATAAAAACCACAAAAAAAAATCTTTTCTTTAACAAAAAGGGTCAAAACCCTAATCTTGCGCTCAATTTAATTTCCTGCATGCGATTTATTTTCTTTATCCAATAATGTACTTGCTCCCGGTTTGTAATAGTTAAATAGGACTTTTTATTTATTTTTAAAGGGTTTGTCTTTGGCGATGTAAATACCCGACGCCTTGTAATTTAAATTCCGCAATTTATTTTCTGCAAATTATAATTGTTAGATGTTTGATAATAGGATGCCATGACAAGATTGAATGTTTTAACCTAAAATCAACTTAGATCACCATTAACATGTACAAAGATAAAAATAATTGAAAAACAACACACTCGCACATGCGCACTCTTAGGGTACACCCCGCTTGGTTGCCTTCGTACGCGGTCACTGAGTATAGGTTGTTTTAGAGGTCGTCCTCTTGTCCAAAGATCATAGTCGCCTCGAAATGGTCGCCTCAGACATTGTTGCCTCAAAACAAATTATCTAAGACATTAGGGTTACCGCTAAGGCGTCCTAACATTACATTAGTAACCGTAAGTCCCTAATTCGAATTGACCCTTAAAACTCCAACGACGATGCTACCTGCTCATCAATAGTGGGATATCATTGCCTAAAGGAAATTAGCATAGAACGATTCCTTTTTTCGAGTAGGTAGATGGTTCTTATGTACTTGCTGTTTCAAATAAACAAAATCTTTTTCACACTTACACTTTTTCGAACAAAGTTTTCAAAAAAAACACTTCATACACTCTAGAGGACAGAAGCAAGAGTTAAATCGAAGTTTTAAAAATAAAAACTTTTTCAAACCCACAAGCACAAAGAAAGAAAATTTTTAAAACAATTGAGCAAGTACCTAAGAGCCCGTGGATAACCACGGATAGAAAGGGTGCTAACACCTTCCCTTTCTATAATCTACCCCCCGAACCCGAGAAACATCTCGAAAAAGGAATTTTTCTGTGCTTTTTTCCTTTCCTTGTTGGATAAAATAAAAGTCGGTGGCGAATCTTACTTACCGCAACATTTTGCGAACAAAAACACAAAACGCAAACCAACATTCCAAAAAATAGTCAGTTCTTCCCACCGTATCACAGAACTGGCGACTCTGCTGGGGATATTTAAGTGGGGTGTACCTTAGGAATAGTTCATCATGTTTTCAATTGCTTGATTTGTATGATTTGTCTTTGTGGGCTTGTATCAGAGTTACTATAGATCCTAACCCGTATCTGGGCGATACCATTTAGGTAAGTAGCAATAAACTGTGAGGGAACTGTACGGCGTAGACCGATACGGTTGAAGCAGTAGCTACGTTGGTGTGGCACTTTAGTATGTACCGATATACCTTGTGGCGCAACGAGGAGAATATGGGTCTGCTAACGGGTCATTAAGCACCAACTGACCTTATAACCTTTAAGTTGACCAACTTGGCCATAGAACAGTAGCAGTATGCTACACTCATTGAGACTAACTCTCGCGATGATTCTGGCCGTAAGAAAAGGTTGCTAAACTAGAATTATGACCGATCGAGGGTAGTCAGTGATATTGAGATCCTCTAGAACCCGGTTACTATTTTTAGGACAGGTTTGAACCAACTGAACTTAAAGAGGGTAGTACCTAGACTCCTTGCCAGCCTGAAATCTAAGGGCTCTCTGTGTGACTTGTGTGCCTTTACCATGTTTGTTATTTGTGGATACTTGTGGTGTTCTTTCTATCATGACATCATGACATTGCATGCATCTTGCATTGGACTAACCCATTTCAAAGACAGAGGGGATTCATCTTTGTTCGGTTTTGTAGGTCATGGCACCCATGCGTAGAAACACCATCTGGATCAACTTTGTCCAAGCTCTCACTCTGCTTAAAGAATTGGTTGCAAAGATGCCAGATACTACCTCCTTTATCATAAGGCATGGGCACCTTCTTGGCTTGGTCACCTCTAAGATGGATGAACAAATGATGAGAGTCTTAGTCCAGTTCTTTGATCCACTGTACCATTGCTTTACTTTTTCGGACTACCAGTTGGTCCCTACCTTGGAAGAGTTCTTTGATCTGCTTGGTATCCCTATTATGGAGCAGGCCCCGTTTACAGATTGGGAGAAGATCCTTAGGCCAGAAGAGATTTCTTCAACCCTCCATCTGACAAAGGCTGAGGTAATGGCTAATTGGGAGGCTCGTAGTGGAGCAAAGTGCTTTGTGAATAAATTCTTGGTGGGTAAAGCTAATCAGTTCTGGGACAGTCTAGACTTCTAGACATTTGAAGACATTCTGGCTCTTCTGATATATGGCTTGGTATTGTTTCCTAACTCTGATTCCTTCGTCGACGTGAATGCGATAAAGATCTTCATATCCGGTAATCATGTGCCCACTCTCTTGGGTGACATTCTTCATTCTCTTTATGCCCATACTGCTCAGAGGCGGGGAACCCTTATGTGCTGTGCTCGGTTGTTGGCGAGGTGGTTTATTTCTCACCTCCCCAAATCAGCTCTAAAGAATAAGGAAGGCATGGGCTGGGCCTATAGGATTATGTCTCTCTCTCATAATGACATCATTTTGACTATCAAGGGCATGGAAGAGGTGGCTATTATTGATCGCTGTGGGGAGTACCCCAATGTTCCACTGATAGGCACTAATGGAGGAATCACTTATAATCTTTGCTTGGCCTTACGTCAGTTTGGTCGAGCTAGAAGGGAAGGACCTCATGAGTTGTTAATGCCTAGTATTGTCTTTGATTTCCAAGGAGATAGTGACGAGCAACGCCGCAGATTCATAAGAGCTTGGGATAGAGTACATAGGTCTGATCCACACGAGCTGGGTGCGAAGACTTCTCTACCAATGGAACCATATCTCCGATGGGTCCGCATACGTGCCCAAAAGCTGGGAATTCCCTACGAAGACGTCTTTCCTATAATTGTTGAAGTTGCTGATAAAGAAGGGGTTCCTCCTACCATCCTCCATCCATACATGCCTACTGACATTGGGGCATTGAAGAGATCGTGGATGCAGCTGAGAGAAGAGCGGGATACTTACTGAGAAAAGTATCACGAGCAAGAGCAGAAGATCCAGAAGTTGACAAGGCAGCTGGAGAACGAGCAGATCCTCAATGACTATGTCCGCACCGACAAGAAACGACCATGGGAGCATTGATTTTCTTTTTGATCATTTCTAGTTTTTGATTTACTTTTCAGTTTTTCTTTCTTGTAACGCCTTAAAGGCATCTGTTGAACAATTAAATTCCAAGTTTATCTAATAAAAGTGTGTTTCATTTTTTGTTTACAAATGTGAATCTCTCGATGTCTTTGAAATCATATCATACGCATTTCATTCCATGCACCTCATAACAGGTACCCTTACAGGTTTTCTCATCTTCTTCGCTGTTTATTTTAGCATCATGTCTTCTGAGCCATCTACTGAACAAGCAATCAAGGCTCTACAGGCTCAAAATGCCCAGTTCCAAGAGTTGTTCATGAACCTGACTAAGGGTCAGCAAGATCTGAAGGCCCTTATCTTGAAAGAGAAGAAAAAGAAGAAGAAGAAGAAGAAGAAGAAGAAGAAGACGGTCATATTCAATATGGGTCGCAGATTCAGAAATGATTTGCGAGAATAGGTTGATTTGACCCCCTCATCTGGAGGGAAAGATAATCAGGAAGAAAGTAGGGCTCTTATCCCTGTGGTTTCAGACAACGAGACCGACTTTGACGAAGACCAGTATCCTCCAACTGAGGATAGATACAAGCAACTGGAAGACCGGTTGAGCACGATGGAAGTTCAGAAATTGCCTGGCCTGGACTTTGGAGACTTGGGTCTGTCATCTGGGGTGGTGATTCCCCACAAATTCAAAGCACCGGCCTTTGCTAAGTATGGCGGGGTTTCTTGTCCGAAGTTGCATCTCCGGTTGTATGTTAGAAAGATTCAGCCATACACCGCTGACAAGAATCTCTGGATCCACTTCTTTCAAGACAGTATTTCAGGGACTCAGCTTGAATGGTTTTACCAGTTAGAAGGAGCTAGTATCCGTAATTGGGAGGACTTGGCTGCTGCTTTCTACAAGCAGTACCAATACAATGTCAACCTCGCTCCCACGCGTACCCAACTCCAGGGTATGTCAATGGGTGTGGGCGAAGGTTTCAAAGATTATGCTCAGAAATGGAGGAACCTTGCTGGAAGAGTTCAACCACCCTTGGCTGATAGGGAGCTAGTGGATATGTTTCTGGGGACCTTGTCTGGTCCATATTTCAACCATCTGATTGAAAGTTCTTCCTCCGGGTTTACAGAGCTGATCATGACCGGGGAAAGAATTGAGGCCGGTATTAAATCTGGCAAGATACAGAAGGGTACTTAATCAGGCACCGAGAAGAAGCCTTTTAAGAAGGAGTCCAGCGCTGTTTACAGTTCAAGAAGCCAGAATAGACCTAAACACGACCAAGCTGTTAATGCGGTGGTTATATCAAGACTTGCTGGTGCTCCTCAGTACAACAATCAGTCAAGGGCCAAGAGACCTCGAAGAAAATTCACTCGACTCAACATGACTTTATCCCAGATTTTGCCGCAGTTATTAAAGACCAGTCTGGTGATTCCAAGGGAGGCCCCGAAGAATCCAAATACAACATCATCGAAGTACAACCCTAATGCCTGTTGTGCTTTTCACTCTGATAGCCCAGGGCATGATACAGATGATTGTTGGGTTTTTAAGAATAAGGTACAGGACTTGATTGATGCTTAGGAGATTGAATTCGAAGCACCTGAAAGACCTAATGTTGTGACTGCTCCTATGCCCAAACATGGAGTGAATACGATAGATGAAGACTCGTTTATGGTTTCTGTGGACGACATTGTTACTCCCTTTATGACTGTGAAGAAGAACCTTTTGTTAGCCGGTTTATTTCTTGGCAGTGACAAAGGTTGCGGTATATGTTCTGTCCTACATACCGGTTGCCATCTTTTGAAGTCAGGTGTCCAACGCCTGATGGATAATAAAGAAATTTTGTTTGAGAAGACTCTTGTTCCTTTGATTCCTACTGAAGAAGTTGCTATAATCACCATTTTCGACAATTCTTCCAAGGCTTCCTTGAGAAAGCCTGTTAGAATTACATCTATTCCAAGAATCGCACCATTGATCATCACCATTCCTGGGCCTATCCCCTATTCATCCAATAGAGTTGTCCCTTGGCATTACGGGGTTGATGTTTACTATCACGGAGTTAAGCAAGATTTGGACGCTGATACTGACGTTAGCAATATTGTTGGACCTGCCAAAGTCACCCATAGCGAAAGGCTTTTCTCCCCTGAGATCTCTCCACCGGTTGTTCGGAAACCTGTTGTCATTACACCTGTCGGTGTACCTGCTACCATTCCTGTTCAAGTTCCCATTCTTACCCCTGTTTCCGAGTCATATGACACTCGGGGCAAAGGGATCACCGTGAGCCTGCCCGGACGGAGGCGCCGAATACAATTACAGTTGAAGCCTCTAGACAGGAGATGGAGGAAATTTTGAAAATTATCAAAAAGAACGACTACAATGTAGTCGAGCAACTGGGGCATACCCCATCCAAAATCTCTATGTTGTCTCTGTTGTTATGCTCAGAAGCCCATGCCAAGGCTCTGATTGCTTTCCTGAAAACTGCACACATACCGCAAGAGACATCAGCTGAACAGTTTAAAGATTGTGTGGCTAGTCTAACAGCGGATAATGGGTTGGGTTTCTCTGACGCCGACCTGCCTGCTAAGGGGAGGAATCACAATGACGCCCTGCATGTCTCCATTGAATGCAGGGGCACTACTCTTGCTCATGTATTGGTGGATACTGGTTCCTCATTGAACGTTTTTCCTAAGAAAGCTCTAGACCGGTTGGACTGTGATGGTATAGAGTTGAAGCCAAGTAACATTGTTGTCAGGGCCTTTGATGGGTCAAAGAGAATGGTACATGGAGAAGTGGATATTCCAATGAAGGTTGGTTCTCAGGTCTTTACGTCTAATTTTTATGTGATGGACATCCGACCATCCTATTCTTGTTTACTGGGTCGCCCATGGATCCACAAAGCTGGGGCAGTCACTTCAACGCTCCACCAGATGCTAAAATACCCAGTCAAAGGGAAAATTGTGACGGTACGAGGAGAGGAGGAGTACATGGTGAGCCACCTCAACTCTTTCTGATATGTAGAGATGGATGGGGAGTTCATTGAGACCCCATTTCAACATTTTGAAGACGTTCCCCAGACGCTGGCATCAACTGAGACTGTTGTTGAAGATCCTCCTATGAAGATGGCTTCCTTTAAAGATGTTCGGGCTGTTGTCGAGAAAGGTGGGTGTGCAAATTGGGGCCAACTCCCTGATTTTGCACATAAGACTAACAAGTTTGGTTTGGGTTTCACTGCAGAGGCTCAAAGGGTTGTTCGGAGTGCACGGATTGGAAGACCTCCCCTGTTTATCAGCAATTCAGAAGTGAATGCCATTGAAGACGATGTTGAAGAATCTGAGTTCGACAGTTGGATCTATCCTACTACTGATGGTGGACTAAGCAATTGGACGGAAAAGGACTTCGTCCCAATTTCTTTTGTTACCCAGTAATGGGACTTTTGTTTTGTATTTGTAACAGACAATGTTTTAAACTTTACGGCCCGGTGTCTTACCCGGGGCACTATGGCTTCATTTGTGAGGGATTTATGTGTGTCATCTACATATATCATTAATAAAAGCATTGGACGTTTCTTGCATTTCAAATTTTACGCTCCTTGTTTTTATTTTAATATATATTGCAAAACAGCTATTTTACACACACTCACATATCATGATCTACATCCACTATGGATCCCACTGATAAGGACTCTGCTACTGCCGGTTATGACTTCAAAAGTCCGATCAACCAAGCCGAGGACGAAGGTGAGGACGATTGTGAAGTACCTAAGGAGCTTGCTAGACTGTTACCACAGGAAGAAAGAGCCATACAACTTGCAAGAGCCACCTATTCTGATGCCTCCAGTTGAGGGAAATCCTCGATCTTATACTTGATAGTACTCGACAATTCAATGAGGTGTGTGATGGGGAAGCATGACGAGTATGGCCGAAAAGAGCATGTTATTTACTGCTTTAGCAAAAAGTTTACCGACTGTGAGACCCAATACTCACTGCTCGAGAGAACTTGCTACGTTGTGGCATAGGCTGCTCGCTGGCTGAGACAGTACATGTTGGCTCATACTACCCTTTTTGATACCAAAAGAGGTGAACGTCCTAACATTTCCAAGCCTTTTGTAATGTGGGGCATTGACATGATCGACGAGATCAGACCTACAGCGTCCAAACGGGCATCGTTTCATCCTGGTAGCTATTGATTACTTTATGAAGTGGGTTGAAGCAGCTTCCTTTGCTACTGTAACCAAGAACGTCGTGGCACGGTTCATTCGGCACAATCTGATTTGTCGATACGGTGTACCAGAGAGGATCATTACGGACAATGGTACGAATCTCAACAATAAAATGATCACTGAGCTCTGCAAGCAGTTCAGGATACAGCATCACAACTCTTCTCCTTACCGGCCGAAGATGAATGGGGCTGTAGAAGCGGCTAATAAGAATATTAAGAAGATTGTGCAGAAGATGACGGTGACATACAAAGACTGGTACGAGATGTTACCGCTCGCTCTTCATGGGTACCGTACCTCAGCGCGAACGTCAACAGGGGCAACACCCTATTCCTTGCTATATGGCATGGAGGCAGTCTTGCCCATTGAAGTTCAGATACCCTCTCTTCAGATTATGAAGGATGCAGGTTTGAGCGAAGATGACTGGATTCAGACCCGGCTTGATCAGCTGGACTTAATAGACGAAAAGAGACTAACTGCTATTTGTCATGGTTAGACGTACTAAAAACGGATGATTAAGGCATTTAACAAGAAAGTTAGACGACAAGAATATCAAGTTGGGGACCTGGTTATCAAGTGCATCATACTACCTCAAGGTGATCCCAGGGGCAAATGGACCCCTACTTACGAAGGGCCATTTGTGGTTAAGAACATTTTCTTAAGAGGGGCTATGATTTTAACCACCATGGATGGTGACGACCTTCCTCACCCCGTCAATGCAGACATAGTGAAAAGATACTACGCATAATCAAAGACCCGCTAGGTTGACTGGCCTAGGAAAAAATAAGGGCTTCCCGGCGAACCAAAAGGGTTCGGGCAAAAATAAGGGATGAAAATGAAAAAAAACTGTACACCCGGCAAGTCGAAAACCTGAAAAGGCGACTTGGGGAAAAAAGGGTATCCCGGTGGACTGAAAACCCGAAAGGGCGGTCCAGGCAAAAATTAGGGATCAAAGCGTAACACTATGTCTCATTGGATCGCCTTGCATCCAGACTTCGGTAACGACTATCAAGCTTGGACGACACTAATCAATCTGATTCATCTTCAACCAAGTAGCAAAAGTGATGAGATGCTCGAGGATATAAAGGCAATAGCAGAGTTGGAACCCACTGGGATTATTTACATAGCTGTTTTGTTTAGTTTTTCACAAATTGTATAAACTATATTTGTTCGGCGGTGTTCTCTTACTAGGACGTCAGCCTCTTGTACAAAAACGCCTATTTACAGGACAAACTTCAAATCAATACAATTCATCTTCAAAGAAATTTCAAACTGTTTTCCCTTTATCTGTTTTGTTTTGCAAAGAACGTCCAATGTTCATTTTTGATATATGCATTTGACATTAATTGCTTCTCATAAATATTTACATGCGAAGAAAAAGACCATTACTTGTGATATCAGAAACAGGGGCAAATAACAATTGTCCAAACTGTACAGTTGCTCTGTCCACCAGGTACAAGGTAAATTCAGCTGAAGAATATGGTTGAGATGCATTCACTCCCCGCAGAGTAAGACAGTAATGACAGCTCTCCCCAGCTGAGACTTGCAACTGTGAACGAATCGGTAATATTCTTCCCAAGTAGAGTTTATCTACCATCAACACTGAAAAAGCTTAATATCCCCGACAGTCTTAATATTCTCCAACGGAGTATAAGAATGTTCCCCGGCAGAGTACAAAACATCCCCAGTGGAGTCTGAAATTTTTCCCATCGCAGTCTGAAAAAGCTTCCCCAGTGGAGTTTGGAGAATCATCCCCAGTAGACTTTGGAAGATTGTCCCCAGCAAGTTCAAAGGATTACCCCCATAAGAGTCTAAAGAGGTTATTCCCAGTAAAGTCGCGACTGAAAGATCATCCCCAGCGGAGTTCTTCCTTTCACAAACAAGAATTCAATCCCCAACATGATTCAGTATCACCAGCAACGGTAATTCATCCCCAGCGGAATTTATCGGTGGAATCCTCAACAGAGCATATCTTCTCCACATAGTAGTCTCCTCATCAGTTTATTCCCCAATGGAGTTATCCTCTCCCGCAGGTTTATTCTCGCAATCATCTTCGTTCGCCATCCCCAGCGGAAACGAAGAATTCGACTCTTTTCTCCAGCAGCTATTCAGGATTTATTTTCCCCAGCTAAAAGCATTACATTTCCATACATCATGAAACATGCATATACGCATCATACAACACAATCTCATTTATTTTGAGAACATAATTGCTTGATATATATCATGCATTGCATACGACTGACCTTTACTTTTCAGGAAGGATGCAGTTAGGTTCTCAGCTATGTCGAAGACCTGACCGATTCTTAAATCTCAACTGAATTATTCTCGGTTGAATTACAGATAAGGTTCTCAATCTCGACAATTTTCCTCCGTCGAAGTGTGGACGAGTTCTTAAATCTCAACAGAATTATTCTCCGTTGAAGTAAACAGACAGTCCTAGATCATGATGAAGATGTTTCCCTCAGTCGAAGACCTGACCGGTTCTTAAATCTCAACTGAATTATTCTCGGTTGAATTACAGATAAGGTTCTCAATCTCGACAATTTCCTCCATCAAAGTGTGGATGAGTTCTAAAATCTAACCAGAATTATACTCCGCTGAAGACCAGATATTCCTAGATCTTGATGAAGACGTTTCCCTCAGTCGAAGACCTGACCGGTTCTTAAATATCAACTGAATTATTCTCGGTTGAATTATAGATAAGGTTCTCAATCTCGACAATTTCCTCCGTCATAGTGTGGACGAGTTCTAAAATCTCAACAGAATTATACTCCGTTGAAGACCAGACAGTCCTAGATCTTGATGAAGATGTTTCCCTCAGTCGAAGACCTGACCAGTTCTTAAATCTCAACTGAATTATTCTCGGTTGAATTACAGATAAGGTTCTCAATCTCGGCAATTTTCCTCCGTCGTAGTGTGGACAAGTTCTAAAATCTCAACAGAATTATACTCCATTGAAGACCAGACAGTCGTAGATCTTGATGAAGATGTTTCCCTCAGTCGAAGACCTGAACGGTTCTTAAATCTCAACTGAATTATTCTCGGTTGAATTACAGATAAGGTTCTCAATCTCGATAATTTCCTCTGTCATAGTGTGGACGAGTTCTAAAATCTCAACAGAATTATACTCTGTTGAAGACCAGACAGTCCTAGATCTTGATGAAGATGTTTCCCTCAGTCGAAGACCTGAACGGTTCTTAAATCTCAACTGAATTATTCTCGGTTGAATTACAGATAAGGTTCTCAATCTCTGCAAATTTCCTCCGTCGTAGTGTGGACAAGTTCTAAAATCTCAACAGAATTATCCTCCGTTGAAGACCAGACAGTCCTAGATCTTGATGAATATGTTTCCCTCAGTCGAAGACCTGACCAATTCTTAAATCTCAACTGAATTATTATCGGTTGAATGACAGATAAGGTTCTCAATCTCGGCAAATTTCCTGCGTCGTAGTGTGGATGAGTTCTAAAATCTCAACAGAATTATACTCCGTTGAAGACCAGACAATCCTAGATCTTGATGAATATGTTTCCCTCAGTCGAAGACCTGGCCGGTTCTTAAATATCAACTGAATTATTCTCGGTTGAATTACAGATAAGGTTCTCAATCTCGACAATTTTCCTTCGTCGTAGTGTGGACGAGTTCTAAAATCTCAACAGAATTATACTCCGTTGAAGACCAGACAGTCCTAGATCTTGATGAAGATGTTTCCCTCAGTAGAAAACCTGACTGGTTCTTAAATCTCAACTGAATTTTTCTCGGTTGAACTACAGATAAGGTTCTAAATATCGACAAATTTCCCCCAGTTGAATTACGGACAAGTTCTTAAAACAGAGCAGAGGCATTCTCTCAGTTGAAGTACATGCAAGTTCCTAAATCTCAACAAAAACCAGGCTTCCCCAGCGGAATCTTCCACAACAACAGGCATGCAAGTTCTCTCTAAGAAATCTCTTATGCGATCGACACTCCTTTAGATGGCATCTTTAAGCCCATCTTCCCGCCAGCAATCTCCAAATGGCATCTGTAATCCCATTCCCGACATCACAAGGTTGATACCACTTCATGCGAGTGCAAATTTCTGGGCACTCTAGTGTTCAATCATCTTCTACCTTCGGATCACGAAAGGCAAGAAAGCCAATCTACATCCTCAGGTTTAAGAAGATTGAACAGGGGAAGCTGTTTTATCCCAAAATTTGCCCTCTCATATTCCTCAAGACATTGCAAGAAAAATCTCTAAGTTGCTCAAGTTTGCTCAAGAATTGGACAGTCAAGCTATCTCTTAAGACAGTCAACCCCAAATTAGGGTTTTGTGTAGCATCAAGATCCTTGAATACAAATGAACTAAGTTCTCCCCAATGTCCTAATATGATCTCAAGACCATCCATGTCAAATTTCAACCCTTACAGAGGAAGTTTGCTCAGTCAATTGCTCAAAGAGCCCAAAAATCGACTATGCTAGGGCAAAAGTCAACTGTGACCTATAAACAGTCAAACTTCAAGATTTTTTTTCAACATTCTCATTTTGAAGGATATTTCATCATTTTATCAAGGGTTGATCATGATTCATCAAGGATTGCTCAAAATTCATCAAGACTCAAAAGTTGCTAAATTTGGGTTTTGTAGGAAAAGTCAACTCAACTTTAACCAAGCATAACTTTCTCATACTTAATGATAAATGAACCATCCAAAGCTCATTTTTAATAGTATGCAATTTCCTACAATCCATCTTCATACCCCAAGATCAAACGATGCACTCACAAGAAGTTATAAATTTGGACATTATAGGTCATTTTTTAAAGTCAACAAAAACACCTTTTTTGCCAAAGCTTATAACTTGAGCATGAGATATCAAAATGAGATGAGACCAAAAGGCTTGGTTATAGGACACCTCAAGCTTTCTAAAAAGTCCCAGAACACCTCCAAAAGTTCCAAATTGAAGAAGTTATGCATTGTTTAAGTTGGACATTTTTGCAAAATTGCCAAAAGTCAACTATCCCCAAAACTTCAAATTTTGTCAAATTGGCCCATTGTTTTCCACTTTATTTGAGCTTGCATCATTGCACACGTGTCCTAGATTCAGCCATGACCTCATATCTTATTTTTATTATTTTATTTGATTTTTTATTGAATTTATTCATTTTAAATCAAATTAAATCATATAAAATCCAAACTTTGATTACCTAAGATCTTTTTGTTTGTTTCAGGTCTTAATTATCATCATTAGCATCATCAAAATCGAATTAAGCAAAATAATGTGCAAAAAGATTGAATCAAGTCAAAATTGGCAAGTTTGTAAAGGGAGATCAAATCAAATATGCAAGCCATGATGGGAGAAGATTTGGACCATAATTGTTACCCTAACACAAAATGTAGTACATAAGGAAGCTAAACAAATCGAGACAAGGGTTAGAGGCTGCAAGAACAGGCAATACCAAAGTTGCAAAATTCACTAAAAAGTGTTAAATCAAAATCATACTTAGAGGCATTTTCAGAAGCAGATACCAATCCCAATCAATTCCTGGGTGATCACACAACCTTCCTGGATCAAAAGCACGCGTCCTCAAGCCTTCAAAGGCACTGTAAGTGTCACGATAATCACCTTGGTTCTTGAATTCGTGATTCATCATTCTTGCATCATTTGAATAAATCATTGGCATATTTATACTCCTCACAACATTTGCAAAAGTTTGGCAATATCTAATTGCGTTTTTCTGGCCTAAATGAGGAACCCACATAGCTAGGGTTCTTCGTTTGTATTTTGGGTTTTCTTTTTCAGGAAAAATCAGGACTCAAGAAGGGCGTAGTGTTGATCAGGGAGCCAAGGCGAATTCAGCCATGATTTTGGAATTGATTTATGAGGCCTAGGGAAGATTTTAGAGCAAGCTTGCGCATTTAGCTGCGGATCCAAATTCGCAGGTAAAATTACAATAGTGGAAGGACAGGGACAAAGAGTTGGCATGCTCTGATTGGCCCGTTCAAATGTTTTTGCGCGCATTTTTATTTTCTGACCAATAATTGCTTTTTTGATATATTATAATTGTTATGTAATATATTAACAAATGAAGCAAAACGGCGTAGTGGCAAGGCAAGCTGGCAATCACCATCAGGACCTGGGTTCGAATCCCAGGTCCTCCACTTCTTTGATATATTTTTTCTTCAGGTGTTCGAATGCTCATAAGGACTTGCAGTGCATCATACACCATCATATATCCAATGGCCAGATGGCCAAACGCCAAATCTAGTGGCCAAGAGCTGAGGGTCCATCATAGATCCAGTCAACAAGCGCTCACCTGATTCCAGAAAGTCAACAAAGGGCTAATGCAATTGGGCTTCTCATTTGTTGTTCCAACACCCTAAATCAAGCCCATACCCCCTCTCTCTCTATTTTATTTATTTTGTTGTAATTATTTACTTTATTGTTTCTATTTAATTATTAACCAATCTAAATTCTTTTTATAAAATAAAATCACAAAAATATTTTTTATCAAATCAAACTTTAACTTTTATTTTTATTAATAAATACTAATTAAATTAACTTAGGTTTAATTAGAATAACTTTAATATATTTTTGTAAATAATTAAAATTAACTAGACTTAATTAGGTTTTACTAATTCAATTAATTTTATTTTTCTTTCTTAAAATACCAAAAATCCAAAAATAATTTATTTTTATTAATTAATTCATTTATTTAGTAATTAATTTAGATTAATTTCTTTGATAAAATAAAAACCACAAAAAAAATCTTTTCTTTAACAAAAAGGGTCAAAACCCTAATCTTGCGCCCGATTTAATTTCCCGCATGCCATTTATTTTCTTTATCCAATAATGTACTTGCTCCCGGTTTGTAATAGTTAAATAGGACTTTTATTATTTTTTATCGCTTTATTTATTTTTAAAGGGTTTGTCTTTGGCGATGTAAATACCCGACGCCTTGTAATTTAAATTCCGCAATTTATTTTCCGCAAATTATAATTGTTAGATGTTTGATAATAGGATGGCATGACAAGATTGAATGTTTTAACCTGGAATCAACTTAGATCACCATTAACATGTACAAAGATAAAAATAATTGAAAAACAACACACTCGCACATGCGCACTCTTAGGGTACACCCCGCTTGGTTGCCTTCGTACGCGGTCATTGAGTATATGTTGTTTTAGAGGTCGTCCTCTTGTCCAAAGATCATAGTCGCCTTGAAACGGTCGCCTCGGACATTGTTTCCTCAAAACAAATGATCTAAGACATTAGGGTTACCGCTAAGGCGTCCTAACATTGCTTTAGTAACCGTAAGTCCCTAATTCGAATTGACCCTTAAAACTCCAACGACGATGCTACCTGCTCATCAATAGTGGGATATCATTGCCTAAAGGACATTAGCATAGAACGATTCCTTTTTTCGAGTAGGTAGATGGTTCTTATGTACTTGCTGTTTCAAATAAACAAAATCTTTTTCACACTTACACTTTTTCGAACAAAGTTTTCAAAAAAAACACTTCATACACTCTTGAGGACAGAAGCAAGAGTTAAATCGAAGTTTTAAAAATAAAAACTTTTTCAAACCCACAAGCACAAAGAAAGAAAATTTTGAAAACAATTGAGCAAGTACCTAAGAGCCCATGGATAACCACGGATAGAAAGGGTGCTAACACCTTCCCTTTCTATAATCTACCCCGCGAACCCGAGAAACATCTCGAAAAAGGAATTTTTCTGTGCTTTTTTCCTTTCCTTGTTGGATAAAATAAAAGTCGGTGGAGACTCTTTCTTACCGCGACATTTTGCGAACAAAAATGCAAAACGCCAACCAGCATTCTAAAAAACAATCAGTTCTTCCCACCGTATCACAATCGGCATTGTGGATCCAGGGGCGTCCCAACAGACAGGAATAAGAAGGACGGATGCCCATCACGTAGAAGGCCGAGTTGAACACCTGAGTTCCCACCTTTATTGGGATGTCCACCTCCCCGTGGACCATCCTCTTAGATCCATCAAAAGCTCTCACCACTATGTTGTTGGGTTTTAAAGTCAGCCCCTCGCAGTCCAATCTATCAAGGGCTTCCTTCGGCAAGACGTTCAAAGATGATCCAGTATCAACCAAGACATGAGCTAGGGTTGTTCCTCTACACTCCACTGATACATGTAGTGCCTCATTGTGTTTTCTCCCTCAGGGTGTCAAGTCAGCATCATAGAAACCCAGGCCATTATCAGCTGTCAAACTGGCCACATAATCCTGGAATTGGTCAGCAGACGTTTCTTGCGGCACGTGAGCTGTCTTCAGAAATTTTACCAAAGATTTGGCATGTGCTTGAGAGCACAGCAGCAGGGCTAGCATAGAGATCTTGGAAGGGGTCTGCCCCAATTGTTCAACCACATCATAATCACTTTTCTTAATTATCCTCAGGATTTCTTCCATCTCCTTCTTGGATGTTTCAGGAATAGCTAGTGATTGAGCCTTCGTCTGGACAGGCTCCTCTTGAACGTTCTTTCCTTTATTCTCAGCAGTGGAAGTAGGGACATGAATTGTATTATCTTTGTCGGTAGGTATGCTTGTGGGTATAATCACTGGTACAGAGGTAATCTTCGGAACGGCCATGGGTCTAAAGACTACTGATGGAGGAGCAATCTCTGGAGAGAAGATCCTACCACTGCGGGTGATCTTGCTAGTTCCAACAATATTGCTAATGTCGGAATTGTCCTCTTCGGAGCTTTCTTCTTCGGCAGTTAAATCATCCTGTTTAATACCATGGTAGTAGATTTCTCCACCATAATTCCATGGTACTATTTTATCTGATTTGTATGGGGCAGGCCCGGGCATTGTAATTTTAAGCGGAGTACTCTTTGGAGCAGGTGTAATCCTAACGGGTCTTTTAGGGGCCCTGGAAGGATTGGCGTAGGTGGTTATTATTGAAACTTCTTTCACTGGAACGGGTGAAACAGGAGCATTCTCGGAAAAAAATTCTTGGTTATCCATCAGTCGTTGGATACCTTTCTTCAACAGAGGGCAGTCAAATGATGAGGACAGGAAAACATGGCAGTTTTTGTCACAACCTGGGAAAATACCAGCTTTTAACAAATTCAACTTAATAATCAGGAGCGGAGTCAAAAATTCATCCACGGTAGCAACCAACAAGTCTTCTTCATTAGCGTTGGCATTGTGACCATGCCTAGGCATTGGAGCGGAAATAACATTCGGTTTCTCAGGCGCTTCAAACTCAACTTCCTTCGTGTCTATCAGGTCTTGGATTTTGTTCTTCAGAGTCCAACAGTTGATGGTGTCGTGCCCTGGACTTTTAGAATGGTGCGCGCATCTGGCGTTGGGATGGTAATGTGGAGACGTAGTATTAGGATTCTTTGGGGCCTCTTTTAGAGTGGCCAGATTCAACTTCAGGAGATGTGGTAGAACTTGGGCTGGAGTCATGTTAATCTTGGTAAATTGCTAAACTGGCCTTTCTACCCTTTGCTGGTTATTTCTTGGCTGGTCTGATGCAGGCTTCGGAATCATACCCCCCCCCCCCCCCCCCCCCCCCGCGTTGGTCGGTGCTCCATTCTTCCCTGATTCCTCTGTGAATAGACAACAGACACTTCCTTCCTTCCAGTGAAGGGCTTTTTCACAGCTGTTGAGGCAGACGCGTCCTTCTGAATTTTCCCATTTCTTATACCAGCCTCCACTCTTTCGCCAGTTATAATCAATTATGTAAACCCTGCAGAAGAACTCCCAATCAGATGATTGAAGAAAGGACCTGATAGAGTTCCCAAGAACATGTCCACCAACTCCCTCTCAGATAGAGGGGGTTGCAACCTTCCATCTAGGTCTCTCCACTTTTGCGCGTAATCTTTAAAGCCCTCATTGGAAGCCATAGCCATACTCTGCAGCAAAGTACGGGTCGGCGCCAAGTCGGCATTGTATTGATACTATTTATAGAAAGCTGCTGCCAAGTCTTCCCAATTGTGGACGTCATCCCTTTCCAACTGGTAGAACCAATCAAGTTATGTTCCTATAAACTATCTTGGAAAAAATGGACCCACAAATCTTTGTCGGAAGAATGTGGTTGAATCTTCCTGACATATGATCTGAGGTGCATTTTAGGGCAAGACACCCCATCATACTTGGAAAATAGTGGCACTTTAAACTTTGAAGGGATTACAATTCCTAACACCAGCCCTAAGTCCTCAAAATCTAGCCCCGATACTCTCTGGATTTCCATACCGCTTAGTCGCTCTTCAAGGTGTTTGTACTTGTCATCAGCCGGAGGGTATTGTTGTTAAGAGTAGTCCTCTTCTTCCTCTTCTTCTTCTTCTTCAGAATCTGATGTTACTACCATTTCTTTTCCTTTTCTTTCCCCTTCATTGGATGTTGTTGGAAAATCTAAGGTCCTTATGGCTTGTCCTTGAAATCTTCTTCCCATGATAACCACACAAGCTAACTTCTTCTTTTTCTTCTCTTTCTCTTTTTCTAGCAGAGTCTTCAGCTCCTCTTGCCCCTTGGCTAAGGTCATGAGTAACTGTTGAAATTGTGAATTCTGAGCTTGCAGATCTTTGACCGTTTGTTCGATATCCATCTTACTGAAATAAACAGTAGAGAGATGAGGAAACTTGTTGCAAAGAGCTGTTTATGTTTATGATGAATGATATGTATTCATGTAATGCTTTCAAGGATTTAAAAATTCAAATTTGTTTTAAATAAAAAAGAAACACACTTCATATTAATTAAAATATAATTTGAATACATCAATGCCACTTGGGAAAAATAATACAAAATTCTAAGGTAAAAAGACATTGCGCATCCTCTTTGGTGCAATGTAGGTGTTGAGAGTCTACTCTTCATGAAGTAGCCGAGTGAGTTCCAAAACCTTCTTCTCGCTTGCGTAGAATTAGGCTTCGAAAGTATCGCGCTCTCCTTTGAGCTGTATCCAACTCCTTTGTAGGTCTTCGAGTAATGTCGGCATGTCAGGATGTAGGATGGTGTATGGAACCTCTCCTTCCTTAACAGGCTCTATAATCACTGGGAGAATAGAGGGATAAGGCATCATAAGACTTTGGGCACGGGTTCGTACACACTTGAGGTAAGGCTCAAGAGGGATGGAATTCTTGTGTCCCAAGGTCTTGCTATCCACCTTGTTTAGCATCCTCCAAGCTCGGATGAATCTTTTGCGGAGTCCTTGGTCGTCGTTGTCGTAGTCGAAAACCAATCCTTGAATCAGCATATCATGTGGGCTATCCCTTCGGGCATAACCAAACTCTCTTAGAGCTAAGCAAGGGTTGTAGGTGATTCCTCCCCTAATGCCAATTAGAGGGACATTAGGGAATTCCCCATAACGGTCAACAATGATAACATTCTCTTTGGATCGAGAACACCAATGAACATCTGAATGGTTAAGTGTCATTAACCTTTGTGACCACCTCAAACCTTGATCATTCTTCAAGACTGTTTGGGGAAGATGGGAAATAAACCATCTTGCCAAGAGGGGAGTACAACACATAAGAACACCCCTTTTCCTCATTGTACGAGTGTGAAAAGAGTGGAGGATATCCAAAAGCAAAGTAGGCACCAGGTTGCAAGAAATGAAGATTTTAACAGCGCTCACATCTATGAGTTGGTCAGGATTAGGGAATAAGACCATCCCATAGATGAGAAGAGCTACAATCTCCTCAAAACCTTGCAAGTCTAGTTAATTCCAACAGCTTTGGGCCTTCTCAAACATAAACTTTGCCAAGAAGCCTTTGACACCACTTCTAGTTTCCCAATATGTTGTGACATCAGATGAGTGCAAGTGCAGGGCTTGAGCAATCTCTTCTGGCTTTGGATCTCTTTCCGTACCATTGAAGGGTAGTTGACTGATAATAGGAATCCTCAGAAGTTGAGAGAATTCTTCCAAAGTGGGCACAAGTTGATAGTCAGGAAATGTGAAGCAATGATGCAAAGGGTCAAAGAACTGGAAGAAAACTTTCATCATATCCTCCTCTATGTTGGAAGTGATCAAGTTGAGTAGACGAACATGTCTCTCGGTGAATAGAGAGTTCTCAGGAATCTTTGAAGCTAGCTCCTTGAGTTGTGGAGGAATCCTTACAAGGTTGATTTGGATAGTTTTCCTGCGAAGTGAATCCATAACCTACAAAGCAAGAACAAAGATGAATCTCCAAAATCCTTGAAATGGTTAGTGAACGCACATGATGTTCATGATGTCCATGATGTTATGCACAAGTATATATGTACAAGCAAATCACACAAGTTCCTAGTTTAGGCTTGCATGAGGTTTATAGGTAAGTACCCTCTTGAAGTTTAGTCGGCTCAACCTGTCCTAGTAAAAGTACCGGATTCTAAGGAGCTCAATATTACTAGATTGTTTTCTTTGTTCATGGTTTCAGTTCAAGCCTCTTTACTGGAAACCTAAATATCCCAAGAAACCAACCCTCAATGAGTGTAGTATCGAGTATCTACCAACTTCGGACTGCACCAAAGTCGGTCATCTCACTACATCCTAAAAGGCCAAGTTGGTCAAGTAAAGGTTCTAGAAGTTCATTAGTGCTTCATGACATCACTCAGCGGCCCCGTATTCTCTTTGATTGACTCAAAGGCTACAGGTACCCACAAATATGTCACACTAATATAGATATTGCTTAGACCATGTCGGTATACCCTGCATAGTTTCCACAACGTATTGCTATTTACCTATAATGTTTCCCAAATCTGGGTGGAGGATTCAAACCCAAACAAAGAACCATAATTGTAAACCAAACAAGTCAAACAATTGTAAGAAAATAAAGGTGATCTAAACCCTAAGGTAACCCCACTTTTATAAGCTTTTTCCCCAGCAGAGTCGCCAGTTCTGTGATGCGGTGGGAGAACTGACTTGGGGTTTTGAGTTTGTGTTTGCAAATGTTGCGGTTAGCAAGAGTCGCCACCGAATTTTCTTTTATCCAAAAGGAAAGGTAAAAAAGCACAGGAAAGACCTTTGAGATGTTTTCTTGAGTTCGGGGGGTAGATTATGAAAAGGGAAGCTGCTAGCACCCTTTTCATCCATGGTTTTCCATGGGCTCTTAGTTACTTGTTTAGATCACTTGCTTTGCTTTGTTTTCTTTGAAATGGTGCTTGGTATGGTTTTGAAAGTATTTTGAAAAAGAGGCCTTTGTTTAGGCAATATTTGTAATGATTCTTGTTCGTAAGAATGTATATAAAGATGTTTGTCTTTTGAAAATGTTTTCAATGTTTTGTAAGATGTTTTGAAATGTGTGCGTGTGTGTGTTTTTGAAAATAGCAAGGATTGTTTTGAAATGGAACAAGTAACTAGAATCTAATCTACCTACTCAAATGTTTTTCTTGTGCATTTTTATTCCTTTGACATTGTGGACTTACCATTGATTTGGTAAGCAATCCTATCTTTGGATGTAAACGGGACGGGCGTGGGTCATCATATAACCATGATAGCAATGTTGCCAAGTATCCTAGCATTTTTGAGGGACCAAGATCATTTTGTTTAGGCAACCTTTTGATAGCGTCATCGAGGGACTATGATCTTATCATTGTATTGTTTTGCTAAGATACTTCGCATGCGTAACATGGCCATTTTAATTTAGGAAACCAAGTGGGAGAAACCCTAAGGGTGCTTGTGTGCAAAGTGTGTCATTTTCATGCTTTTGTCTTGCATTTAGGGTTTTATATTTGTTTGGTTTTTGTTCTTGTCATGCAAACCCTAATTTATTAATAATAGTATATAAAGCAATAAATTGCGTAAAATAAACTAAGTTATTACAACAATTATTATGGGAGGGGGATACAAGTTTTGAATGGGGATTTTGCACAAATATAAACCTAAATATATTATTACAACCCAATCGAATATTGCACGAATTAAATAAATATACAAGTATTTAAAATGAAATGTATTTATGTAAAAAATGTTTTGGTATTTTATTTTGGTATGAGAAAATAATTTAACTTAAACCCTAAAAAATAAGGAAAAATAATATTATTTTTGGAGGGGTGAAACCCTAATTTTTTTATTAAAAAAGAAAATAATGTTTTACGTTATTATTTTGTCCATTTTTTGTACAAGAAATAATAAATAATATTATATGTAAATATTAAAAATTAAATATGTATTAGAAAATAAATATTTTATGTGTATAAATAATATAATTAAAATATGTAGTATTTTTAAATATATTTACAAGTTATTTAAGACAATAAGTTCTATTTATTAAAATAAACTATTTTTTTAAGTAAAAATAATAATAAAAAATAAAATAAAAATTCAAAAAATTATTTAATTATTTTTAGGATTTTTTTATTATTCAGAAAAAATAATCAAAAGCAATAAATATAAAAATATGAAGAAATGTGAAAAATGTAACAAATAAAGCCAGGGGGTGCAAATAGTGGGTCAGGAGGTGCAAATATCAAAAACAAAAAGCCCAAGGCGCCAAAAAGCCCAGACTTCATCCCTGTCCTCTAGCCAGTCTTCCTTGCGCGTATTCTTCTATTCAAACTGTAATTGTCATATGCTTGCACAAAAACAAAATCTCATAACATGAAACATGTGGCATTTGAGCTCACGATTCCAACAATATAAATTATGTGACCTAACTCTAAAAGATCAGAGAGAATTTTAGCAGCCCTAATTCGTGACCTAAAAATTTTAGCATATTCAACCTTCAAATTCTCTCAGCATATTTAATATAAATGAAAAGTATGCATATGTACAGCTTTAACATGTTATGGACTACATTTTTTCTTCACAAATCGTGGCTTGAGGATGCCTATTCAGAGAGATAGAGTTTAAGAAATTACCTCCTTCAATTGGATTTGGATAGAGAAATGTAGGGACTTTAATGGAGGCCTAAGGATTGATTAAGCTTCCTTGAACTTCCTCTAAGCTATTCCAATGCTTATCTTGCTTTGAGGATGGCTTGAACTCTCTGACCAAGTTAAGTTACAAGCTTCCAAAGTGAAAATAGTGGATGCAAAAACAGAGCTTACAGAACCAGGGTAAGGGCTTGGCTTGCTTTGGTATGATATGTAGAAGGTGTTTGAAGTGTTAAAATACAAAACGCATGAGTCAAAAATTAGTTGGCTTGGGTTTTGCAAAAATGCTGTATTTGGACAGAAAAATGGTGTTTTTGAGTTTTGGGGAGTTTTAGCTTCAATCCAATCGTGTTAAGCCGTGCCACAACTTTGCATATTTGTAAAGAAATGATACAAAGTCCACTCCTTACTAGTTGTACAAGTTCTGACCTTTTGGCAACCTTTCTTGCATTTTAAGCAAAGTGAAGTGACCAAGGCTACATGCTTGTACTGGCTAGCTTGAGGGATGCAAAGAGCTTGTACAAATTTCTTAAGACCTGTGTGAATTTCTTGCACCAAAGGGAAAGGTCCAAGGCTCAAGATTGACAAAGTTGCAAAAGTTGCACTTTATGAAAATGGCATTGTGAACTTTTGGCCAAAAATGGAATTATCTCTTGTACAAAGATCCAAAAGCAAAAAATAATGCCTTTAGCCTCTGAGTTTGCATTTAATTATGGAGTGTAGAGTGAGTTTAGGACCTGTAAAGAAAGATTCAAACAACATGGATTGGATTTGCAACTTGATACTTTGTAAAAATGGCTTGATCAAAAGTGATAAAATGCCAACTTCCCTTCTTCGATTCTCCCTACTCAAAAATGATCTTGGAGAGTTCTGGGACATTTTGGAAAGCTTGTAATGTGATCTATAATCCATATTTGAAATGTATTTTAAGATACCTCTTGGAACTAGGTGAAAAATGTCCATGAAGTTGGGTCCAAAACCTGCCTAAATTAGGGCAAAATTTCACTAAGTTAAGAAGTTCATGGACCTATATTCATAAATTCATAACTTGAGATCCAAGCATATTTTGGGAAAAGTTTGTGAAGAAAAGTTGTATATTTCATGGAGGACTACAACTTTCATGTTGGGAGTTTTCTTTGAAACAAATTGCATCATGGTGAAAAAGTGGTGGAAAGTTAGGAAAAAATAAGAAAATTTTCATACTTAGAAAAATTCTAAGTTAAGAAAATTTTCAAATTCAAAACCCTAATTTTCAAAATTGGTTTTCTTGGTGAACAAGTTTCATATTTTGACATATCTTGATGAATTATGGCCCTTGGTACTTGATTTTGACCAAAAAGTCAAAGTTTGACTTTTCAATGGATAGTTGACTTTTGATCAGTTGACTGCAAAATTCATCTGTCAATACAATGAACTTGATATCTTTTGAACCATGTAATTAGGTTAATATGATGCCATTGAACCCTTGAAATCATGTTTGAACTCAATTGGTCATTGGCTAGGTTAAAAATCAGAAATTGCCCTTTCTCAGTCAAAACCCTAATTTTGACCATTTTGCCCTTTTGATGATTTGATCAAATTTCTTGAGGAGTTGTGATCCAAACTTGATCAAATGGTATATATGAGTCTAAAATGTTGATGTGGATAAAAAATTATGAAGTTTGACTGTAAATTGGCCATGGTTGACTTTTTCCCCAATACAGCTAATTTTTAGGTCAACTGTCCAATTGGCTGATCAAAAATGTGGTTTAAGGATTGAAACTTAACATGAGCAATCTTAGGGGTCCAAAATGATGTATGAAGGTCACATGAAGCATTGGTGATCCAAAAATCCTTGTGCAAACTCAAACCCTAATTTTGGGGGATCAGTGCAAGATGAGATGTCTTGAGCTGACCAAACCCTAATCTTGTCTTGAGTCCAAGAAGTCTTATGAGAAAAATCTTGATAAATGAGAGGGAAAATTTTGGGGTACAACAGCTTCCCCTGTTCAATCTTCTTGAACCTGAAGAGTTACATTGGCGAGCTTTGTCGTTCGTGACTCGAAGGTAAAAGATGATTGGACACTAGAGTGCCCATAAATTTGCACTCGACAAAATGTAGGTGAGGGAATGGGCTTAAATATGCCATTTGGAGAGGTGATAGAATCTTGTTGGAGATGATCTTGTAGATTCCATCCAAGAATGTTTGCTGAATTGTAAGTGGTAAGTCAAAAGAATAAGTATCAGAATAGTATCCGTGTCTGGAACGTATCTGAGCTGTATCTTGAACTGAATCTGTATGAGCAACAGAATAGAATCCATGTCTGGAGCGTATCTGAGTTGTGTCTATACTTGAATCTGAATGAGTAACAGAATGACTTCCGTGTCTGGAGTGTATCTAAACTGTATCTAGAATTTGAAATCAGAATAAGCGACAGAATGGCATCCGTATCTGGAGCGTATCTGAACTGGAATCTGAATGAGTAACAAAATGGAAACCGTATCTGGAGTGTATCTGGACTGTATCTTGAAATTGGGGTCTGAATGAGTATCAGAATGGCATCCTTGTCTGGAGCATATCAGGATTGTATCATGAATGAGCGACATAATAACATCCGTATCTGGAGCGTATCCGTACTGTATCTGAACTAGAATCTGAATAAGTGACAGAATGGCATCCGTATCTGGAGTAAATCCATATTGTATCTTGAGTTGAGATCTGAATGAGTAAAAGAATTACTTCCGCGTCTGGAGTATATCTGTACTGTATCTTGAGTTGAGATCTGAATGAGTAACATAATGACTTCCGCGTCTAGAGTGTATTTGTACTGTATCTTGAGTTAAGATCTGAATGAGTTACAGAATGACTTCCGCATCTAGAGTGTATATGTACTGTATCTGAAATCTTTGAACATTGTCAATGGTAGCTGTTAATCTTATCTTGAAAAGGGTAAAATGTTAGTTGAAAAACAAAGTTATGTTGCATGAAATGTATGATGCAATAAATGTGCTTTATCAATGTTTATGATATATGGATGTAATGTATGCGCATGTAAGCTGATTTGCTGTATTGTTGGGGAAAATAAATCCTTGCCTGCTGAGGATAAGAAATCCTTGGCGACTTCTCTGGGGATATAGGGATCCTTAATGTCTTGAAGTTGGAGTATTGACAAAAAATTCTGTTGCGAGCAATGCCATACTGCTTGAGTAATCTGCTCGGGGAATCCAGAGAATTTTTTGATGACTTCTACTGGGAATTAAACAATGGGAATCCTTGCCCTATTGGGGAACCAAGAAAACTCTATGGGGGAAAAGCTTATTCCTATTTGGAAAAAAGTTCAGGAGTTTCGGTCGTCTGCCACTCTACTAGGGAATTATCCTAGGTTGGGGAGAGACAAAAGTTAACTGTTATCCGGTTGATTTTTAGGCTTCGAGATAACTTGTTGGGGAATTTAGAGAAACTGGATGGTTTCCGCTGGGGATTGATAGTTAGAAGTTTTGGCTCCGCTGGGGATTGAGAGTTTGAAGTTTTAACTCCACTGGGGATCTAGATGATGTACTGTAGGGGATTGCTTGTGGAATAGCCTAAAGACGTTTTCCTATCCTTTCAGTCTGCCAGTAATTGTTCTTTTTCATTCTGTTTATTTGTAAACAGTAATTATGTTCAAATGCATATGTTCATTAATGAATCATTGGGCGTTTTTGCAAATAAAACACAAGCGTAAAGAAAAAAGGCAAATAGTTTTCTGTACTTTGAAAGAGATATCTTTGTATTTACTTTGAATATGTATTTTGTACAAAGGAGACAGACATCCTAGTAAGAGTATGGTGTCATAAAAAGTAAGAAAAATTTATACAAAGAAAGATAGCTATGTATGATAATCCCATGGGGTTCCCATTCTACTATAGCCCTCGTATCTGCGAATTTCTTGTCCATTCGTTGCTTAGTCTGAAGATGATTGAATTGATCAGAAGCTCCAGGTTTGCAAGTGAAGAGATTGTCCTTAAAGTGATTCGACGAGACATAGTCATACGCTTTAATTACCTAGCTTTTGCCTGGACCGCCCTTTCGGGTTTTCAGTCCACCGGGAAACCCTTTTTTCCCAAGTCGCCCTTTCGGGTTTTCAACTTGTCGGGTGTACAGATTTTTTTATTTTATCCCTAATTTTTGCCCGAACCTTTTTGGTTCGCCGGGATGCCCTTGTTATTCCTAGGTGTGTCAACCTAGCGGGTCTCTTATGCGTAGTATCTTTTGACTATGTCTGCATTCGCAGGGTGTGGCAAGTCTTCGCCGTCCATGGTGGTTAAGATCATTGCCCCACCAGAAAAGATATTCTTGATTACAAATGGTCCTTCATAGGCAGGAGTCCATTTTCCCATGGGATCACTTTGTGGCAAGATTATGCGCTTGATCACTAGATCTCCCACTTGATATACTTGCCGTCTGACTTTCTTGTTGAAAGCCTTGATCATCCGTTTTTGATATGTCTGACCATGGCAAACAGCAGTAAGTCTCTTTTCATCAATTATGTTCAATTGATCAAGTCAGGTCTGGACCCAATCGTCTTCACTCAAACCTGCATCCTTCATGATTCTCAAAGAGGGGATCTGAACCTCGATAGGTAAAACAACCTCCATGCCATAAACCAAAGAATAGGGTGTTGCCCTAGTTGATGTGTGAGCCATGGTACGGTATCCATGGAGAGCAAATAGTAGCATCTCATGCCAGTCCTTGTAGGTGACTGTCATCTTCTGTATAATCTTTTTAATGTTTTTATTAGCGGCTTTGACTGCACCATTCATATTTGGCCGATAGGGGGATGAATTGTGATGTTGAATCTTGAACTGCTCATACAAAGCGGTGATCATAGTATTGTTAAGGTTTGTACTGTTATCAGTGATGATCCTTTCGGGGATACCGTACCGGCAAATGAGATTCTGCTTGATGAAGCGGGAAAAAACATTCTTAGTAACGGATACGAAGGAAGCTGCTTCGACCTATTTAGTGAAATAGTGAATGGCCACTAGAATGAAGCGTTGTCCATTAAAGGTTGTGGGCTTGATCTCCCCAATCATGTCGATTCCCCACATAGCGAAGGGCCAATGAGCTGTTAAGACATTTAGAGGAACCGGAGGCACGTGCACTTTGTCTGCATAAATTTGACACTTATGACATGTCCGGGAGTGTTGATAGCAGTCAGCTTCCATGGTAGACTAGTAATAGCCTGCCCGTAGGATTTTCTTCGCCATCGTGTGCCCGCTAGAGTGAGTGCCAAAGTTACCTTCATGCAATTCAGCCATGATCTTTTCAGCTTCAATATTGTCCACACAATGGAGCAGAATAGAATCATGATTACGCTTATACAGGATGCCATTACTTAAGAAGAACTTAGCTTAGAATCTCCTTAAGAACTTTTTGTCATTGACTTAAGCTCTTTCTGGATATTCTTGAGCCTCGAGACACCTTTTGACTTCATGAAACCACAGCTGGCCCACTGTTTCTTCGGTATTAATCTCGTGACAGTGTGCTGGTTCGTCCACCCGTTCAATGGTGATCTGGGGAGCTTCATTATCCCAATTAAGTTTAAACATAGATGACATTGTAGATAGAGCATCTTCTAGCTGATTTTCTTCTCGCGGGAAGTGCTCGAAGGTAATCTGCTCGAAATGTGGTAACAATGTCAAAACATGTTCTTTGTAAGGGATAAGGTTTGGATGCTTAGTGTCCCACTCTCCTTTGATTTGACTGATGACCAAGGTTGAATCCCCAAACACATCTAAGGATTTGATTCCCAAGTCTATGGCATCCTTGACACCAAAGATGCATGCTTCGTACTCTGCCATGTTGTTCGTACAGTTGAAGCAAAGTCTGGCAGTGAAAGGAGTATGGCATCCTTCCGGAGATATGAGCACAGCGCTGATACCGTTACCAAGTGCATTGGATGCCCCATCAAAGTACAGGGTCCATCGGGATCCTTGTTCAGGTCTGTCATATGGTCTGATCTCTTCGCAGTTGTCTACTGTCATGATGTCTTCGTCAGGAAAGTCAAACTTCATGGATTGATAATCTTATACAGCTTGATGGGCCAGATGATCAGCTAGCACACTGCCCTTTATAGCTTTTTGGGTCGTGTACTGTATGTCATATTCTGTTAGGATCATCTACCATCTAGCTATCCTCCCATACAGAGCAGGCTTCTCAAAGATGTACTTTATCGGATCCATCTTAGATATCAGCAAAGTGGTATGAGTCAACATATACTGTCTTAGCCGAAGAGCAGCCCATACCAAAGCGCAACAAGTTTTCTCAAGCAGTGAATATCTGGTTTCACAGTTGGTAAACTTTTTGCTTAGGTAATAAATAGCGTGCTCTTTTCGGCCAGACTCGTCATGCTGCCCCAGTACGCACCCCATTGAATTCTCTAAGACGGTCAGATACATGATTAGCGGTCTTCCTTCGACTGGAGGCATCAAGATGGGAGGCTCTAGTAAATACTCCTTGATTTTATCGAAAGCAATCTGACATTCATCATTCCATCTGACTACTTGATCTTTCTTCAACAGCTTGAAGATGGGTTCACAAGTAGACGTTAGGTGAGAAATGAATCTGGCAATATAGTTTAGGCGTCCCAAAAAACCTATGACTTCTTTCTCAGTGCAAGGAGCAGGCATTTCTTGTATTGCTTTGACTTTGGCAGGATCCACCTTGATGCCTTTGTTGCTGATGATGAAACCTAAGAGTTTACCGGACCGGACTCCGAATGTGCACTTGTTTGGATTCAACCTTAACTTGTACTCCTTTAATCTGACAAACAGCTTTTCCAGGTGATCAAGGTGTTCTTCTTCAGTTTGTGATCGGGCTATCATGTCATCTACGTAGACCTCTATCTCATGATGTATCATATCATGAAACAAAGCTACCATGGCACACTGATAGGTTGCCCCGACATTCTTCAGTCCAAGTGGCATCACTTTGTAGCAGAACGTACCCAACTATGTGACAAAAGTAGTTTTCTCCATGTCCTCAGGTGCCATTTTGATCTGGTTATAGCCTGAAAATCCATCCATGAAAGAAAATACTTTGTGTTGAGCTGTATTGTCAACCAGGATGTCGATGTGTGGAAGTGGAAAATCTTCTTTAGGGCGGGCCTTGTTTAAATCTCTATAATCCATGCACATTCGTACTTTACCGTCCTTTTTAGGCACGGGAACAATGTTGGCCACCCATTGAGGATAAGAATTAACAGCCAGAAATCCTGCATTGAACTGCTTCAAAACTTCTGCTTTGATCTTCTCGGGCATGTCAGGTCTCATGCGGAGGACTTTTTGTTTCACTGGTGGACATTATTCTCTTATTGGCAGACGACGTACCACGATGTCTGTATCGAGTCCCGGCATGTCTTCGTTTGACCAGGAAAAGATCTCAACATAATCATGCAATAGCTGAATTAGGCGCTCCTTGACACTCAGCTCTAGATTGGCACCCACCTTGATTTCCTTTCTATCTTCCTCGGTACCCAAGTTGATTGTATCCAACAGCTCCTCATGAGGCTGAATAGCTCTTTCCTCTTGTTGTAATAGTCTGGCCAATTCCCCTGGCACCTCACAATCTTCCTCACCTTCGTATTCAGCTTTGTAGATCAGATCTTCAGAGTCACTGAAGGCTATAGCAGTATCGTTACCCATGGGATCCGGAATGGAAGGGTTCCTGCATTTGTGAGTGTGGGTGTGTGTAAGGGTATAGCCATCTTAAAACAATAAAATGTAAAAGAAAGACAATGAGCACAAAAGGTTTATATATGAAAAAGCGTCCATGATTCTTTGAATGCCATATGTAGATGAAGTAAAAACCCTTACAAATGGACCATTGTGCCTCGGGTAAGACACAAGGTTTTTAAAGTGAAAATTGTCCGTGAATTATTACAAGTCCAACTGAAATGTAAAAGATAAATTACTGAGATATGAAAGTTATCGGGACAAAGTCTTTGGCTTCCCAGTTGCAAAGTCCTCCGCTGACAGTAGGAAATATCCAATCTTCCAAGTTGCCAACATCTTCATTGTCTTCTATTGCATTGACGCTTTGGTTGGTAATCTTTACAGGTGGCCCCCCAGCACGGGCACGGCGCACAGCCTTCTGACTAGTCGAAGTAAATCCCAAGCCAAACTTGTCTGATTTGTACAGAATGTCTGGAAGCTGCCCCCAGATGGTGCGTCCCCCTTCTTCCACTACTGCCTTTGCATCCTTTAGAGATGACATCCGAAGCGAAGGTCTTGTGATTTTAGGAATCGAAGATACCGCCTTGGTCGCTGCTACTTCTGGAGAGACTTCTTCAAAATGTTGGAAAGGGGTCTCTATGAACTCGTCATCTAACCACACATAACGGAAGGAATTCAGATGACTAATCATATACTCCTCCTCCCCATTGACAGTTATGATCTTTCCTTGGACTGCGTATTTTAGCATCTGATGCAAGGTGGAGGTGACAACACCGGTATTGTGGATCCAGGGGCATCCCAACAGACAGGAATAAGAAGGACGAATGTCCATCACGTAGAAGGTCGAGTTGAACACCTGAGTTCCCACCTTTATTGGGATGTCCACCTCCCCGTGGACCATCCTCTTAGATCCATCAAAAGCTCTTACCACTATGTTGCTGGGTTTTAAAGTCATCCCGTCGCAGTCCAATCTATCAAGGGCTTTCTTCGGAAAGACATTCAAAGATGATCCAGTATCAACCAAGACATGAGCTAGGGTTGTTCCTCTACACTCCACTGAGACATGTAGTGCCTCGTTGTGTTTTCTCCCTCTGGGTCTCAAGTCAGCATTAGAGAAACCCAGACCATTATCAGCTGTCAAACTGGCCACACAGTAGTGGAATTGGTCAGCAGACGTTTCTTACGGCACGTGAGCTGTCTTCAGAAATTTTACCAAAGCTTTGGCATGTGCTTCAGAGCACAGCAGCAGGGCTAGCATAGAGATCTTGGAAGGGGTCTGCCCCAATTGTTCAACCACATCATAATCACTTTTCTTAATTATCCTCAGGATTTCTTCCATCTCCTTCTTGGATGTTTTAGGAATAGCTAGTGATTGAGCCTTCATCTGGACAGGCTCCTCTTGAACGTTCTTTCCTTTATTCTCAGCAGTGGAAGTAGGGACAGTAATTGTATTATCTTTGTCGGTAGGTACGCTTGCGGATATAATCACTGGTACAGAGGTAATCTTCGGAATGGCCACGGGTCCAAAGATTGATGTTGGAGGAGCAATCTCTGGAGAGAAGATCCTACCACTGCGGGTGATCTTGTTAGTTCCAACAATATTGCTAATGTCGGAATTGTCCTCTTCGGAGCTTTCTTCTTCGGCAGTTAAATCATCCTGTTTAATACCATGGTAGTAGATTTTTCCACCATAATTCCATGGTACTGTTTTATCTGATTTGTATGGGGCAGGCTCGGGCATTGTAATTTTAAGCGGAGTAGTCTTTGGAGCAGGTGTAATCCTAACGGATCTTTTAGGGTCCCTGGAAGGATTGGCGTAGATGGTTATTATTGAAACTTCTTTCACTGGAACGGGTGAAACAGGAGCATTCTTGAACAAAATTTCTTGGTTATCCATCAGTCGTTGGATACCTTTCTTCAACAGAGGGCAATCAAATGATGAGGACAGGCAAACATGGCAGTCTTTGTCACAACCTGGGAAAATACCAGCTTTCAACAAATTCAACTTAATAATCGGGAGCGGAGTCAACAATTCATCCACGGTAGCAACCAACAAGTCTTTTTCAATAGCGTTGGCATCGTGACCATGCCTAGGCATTGGAGCGGAAATAACATTCGGTTTTTCAGGCGCTTCAAACTCAACTTACTTCGTGTCTATCAGGTCTTGGATTTTGTTCTTCAGAGCCCAACAGTTATTGGTGTCGTTCCCTGGACTTTCAGAATGGTGCGTGCATCTGGCGTTGGGATGGTAATGTGGAGACGTAGTATTAGGATTCTTTGGGGCCTCTTTTAGAGTGGCCAGATTCAACTTCAGGAGATGTGGTGGAACTTGGGCTGGAGTCATGTTAATCTTGGTAAATTGCCAAACTGGCATTTCTACCCTTTGTTGGTTATTTCTTGGCTGGTCTGATGCAGGCTTCGGAATCATAACGGCCCCCACCGTTGGTCGGCACTCGGTTCTTCCCTGATTCCTCTATGAATAGACAACAAACACTTCCTTCCAGTGAAGGGCTTTTTCACAGCTGTTAAGGCAGACGCGTCCTTCTGAATTTTCCCATTTCTTATACCAGCCTCCACTCTTTCGCCAGTTAGAATCAATTTTGTAAACCCTGCAGAAGAACTCCCGATCAGATGATTGAATAAAGGACCTGATAGAGTTCCTAAGAACATGTCCACCAACTCCCTCTCAGATAGAGGGGGTTGCACCCTTCTGGCTAGGTCTCTCCACTTTTGCGCGTAATCTTTAAAGCCCTCATTGGAAGCCATAGCCATACTCTGCAGTTGAGTACGGGTCGGCGCCATGTCGGCATTGTATTAATACTGTTTATAGAAAGTTGCTGCCAGGTCTTCCCAATTGTGGACGTCAGCCCTTTCCAACTTGTAGAACCAATCAAGTTGTGTTCCTGATAAACTGTCTTGGAAAAAGTGGACCCACAAATATTTGTCGGTAGAATGTGGCTGAATCTTCCTGACATATGATCCGAGGGGCATTTTAGGACAAGACACCCCATCATACTTGGCAAATAATGGCACTTTAAACTTTGGAGGGATTACAATTCCTGACACCAGCCCTAACTCCTCAAAATCTAGCCCCGGTACTCTCTGGATTTCCATAGCACTTAGTCGCTCTTCAAGGTGTTTGTACTTGTCATCATCCAGAGGGTATTGTTGTTCAGAGTAGTCCTCTTCTTCCTCTTCTTCTTCTTCAGAATCTGATGGTATTGCCGTTTCTTTTCCTTTTTTTTCCCCTTCATTGGATGTTGTTGGAAAATCTAAGGTCCTTCTGACTTGTCCATGAAATCTTCTGCCCATGATAACCACACCAGTTGGCTTCTTATTTTTCTTCTCTTTCTCTTTTTCTAGCAGAGTCTTCAGCTCCTCTTGCCCCTTGGCTAAGGTCATGAGTAACTGTTGAAATTGTGAATTCTAAGCTTGCAGATCTTTGACCGTTTGTTCGATATCCATCTTACTGAAATAAATAGTAGAGAGATGAGGAAACTTGTTGCAAAGACCTGTTTATGTTTATGATGAATGATATGTATTCATGCAATGCTTTCAAGGATTTAAAAATTCAAATTTGTTTTAAACAAAAAAGAAACACATGTCATATTAATTAAAATAGAATCTGAATACATCAATGCCGCTTGGGCAAAATAATACAAAATTCTAAGGTAAAAAGACATTGCGCATCCTCTTTGGTGCAATGTAGGTGTTGAGAGTCTGCTCTTCATGAAGTAGCCGAGTGAGTTCCAAAACCTTCTTCTCGCTTGCGTAGAATTGGACTTCGAAATAATAAATAATATTATATGTAAATATTAAAAATTAAATATGTATTAGAAAATAAATATTTTATGTGTATAAATAATATAATAAAAATATGTTGTATTTTTAAATATATTGACAAGTTATTTAAGACAATAAGTTCTATTTATTAAAATAAACTATTTTTTTAAGTAAAAAAATAATAAAAAATAAAATAGAAATGCAAAAAATTATTTAATTATTTTTAGGATTTTTTGTTGTTCAGAAAAAATAATCAAAAGCAATAAATATAAAAATATGAAGAAATATGAAAAATGTAACAAATAAAGCCAGGGGGTGCAAATAGTGGGTCAGGAGGTGCAAATATCAAAAACAAAAATCCCAAGGCGCCAAAAAGCCCAGTCTGCATCCCTGTCCTCTAGCCAGTCTTCCTTGCGCGCGTTCTTCCATTCAAACTGTAACTCTCATATGCTTGCACAAAAACAAAATCTCATAACATGAAACATGTGGCATTTGAGCTCACGATTCCAACAATATAAATCATGTGACCTAACTCTAAAAGATCAGAGAGAATTTTAGCAGCCCTAATTTGTGACCTAAAAATTTCAGCATATTCAACCTTCAAATTCTCTCAGCATAGTTAATATAAATGAAAAGTATGCATATGTACAGCTTCAACATGTTATGGACTACATTTTTTCTTCATAAATCATGGCTTGAGGATGCATATTCAGAGAGATAGAGTTTAAGAAATTACCTCCTTCAACTGGATTTGGATAGAGCAATGTATGGACTTTAATAGAGACCTGAGGATTGATTAAGCTTCCTTGAACTTCCTCCAAGCTATTCCAATGCTTATCTTGCTTTGAGGATGGCTAGAACTCTCTGACCAAGTCAAGTTTCAAGCTTCCAAAGTGAAAATAGTGGATGCTGAAACAGGGCTTACAGAACCAGGGTAAGGGCTTGGCTTGCTTTGGTATGATATGTAGAAGGTGTTTGAAGTGTTAAAATACAAAACGCACGAGTCAAAAATTAGTTGGCTTGGATTTTGCAGAAATGTTGTGTTTGGACAGAAAAATGGTGTTTTTGAGTTTTGGGGAGTTTTAGCTTCAATCCAATCGTGCTAATCCTTGCCACAACTTTGCATATTTGTAAAGAAATGATACAAAGTCCACTCCTTACTAGCTGTACAAGTTCTGACCTTTTGGCAACCTTTCTTACATTTTAAGCAAAGTGAAGTGACCAATGATACATGCTTGTACTGGCTAGCTTGAGGGCTGCAAAGAACTTGTACAAATTTATTAAGACCTGTGTGAATTGCTTGCACCAAAGGGACAGGTCCAAGGCTCAAGATTGACAAAGTTGCAAAAGTTGCACTTTATGAAAATGGCATTGTGAACTTTTGGCCAAAAATGGAATTATCTCTTGTACAAAGCTCCAAAAGCAAAAATAATGTCTTTAGCCTCTGAGTTTTCATTTAATTATGGAGTGTAGAGTGAGCTTAGGACCTTTAAATCAAGATTCAAACAGCATGGATTGGATTTGCAACTTGATACTTTGTAAAAATGGCTTGATCAAAAGTGATAAAATGCCAACTTCCCTTCTTCGATTCTCCCTACTAAAAAATGATCTCGGAGAGTTCTTTGACATTTTGGAAAGCTTGTAATGTTCTCCATAATCCATATTTGAAATTCATTTTGAGATACCTCTTGGAACTAGGTGAAAAATGTCCATGAAGTTGGGTCCAAAACCTGCCTAAATTAGGGCAAAATTTCACTAAGTTAAGAAGTTCATGGACCTATATTCATAAATTCATAACTTGAGATCCAAGCATCTTTTGGGAAAAGTTTGTGAAGAAAAGTTGTAGATTTCATGGAGGACTATAATTTTCACGTTGGAAGTTTTCTTTGAATCAAATTTCATCATGGTGAAAAAGTGGTGGAAAGTTAGGAAAAAATAAGAAAATTTGCATACTTAGAAAAATTCTAAGTTATGAAAATTTTCAAATTCAAAACCCTAATTTTCAAAATTGGTTTTCTTGGTGAACAAGTTTCATATTTTGACATATCTTGATGAATTATGACCCTTGGTACTTGATTTTGACCAAAAAGTCAAAGTTTGACTTTTCAGTGCACAATTGACTTTTGATCAGTTGACTGCATAATTCATCTGTCAATCCAATGAACTTGAGATCTTTTGAACCATGTAATTAGGTCAAGATGATTATATTGAACCCTTGAAATCATGTTTGAACTCAATTGGTCATTGGCTACGTTAAAAATCATAAATTGCCCTTTCTCAGTCAAAATCCTAATTTTGACCATTTTGCCCTTTTGATGATTTGATAAAATTTCTTGAGGAGTTGTGATCCAAACTTGATCAAATGGTACATATGAGTCTAAAATGTTGATGTGGATAAAAAATTATGAAGTTTGACTGTAAATTGGCCATGGTTTACTTTTTCCCTAATACAGTTGATTTTTAGGTCAACTGTCCAATTGGCTGATCAAAAATGTGGTTCAAGGCTTGAAACTTAACATGAGCAATCTTAGGGGTCCAAAATGATGTATTAAGGTCACATGAAGCATTGGTGATCCAAAAAAATTTGTGCAAACTCAAACCCTAATTTTGGGTGATCAGTGCAAGATGAGATGTCTTGAGCTGACCAAACCCTAATCTTGTCTTGAGTCCAAGAAGTCTTGTGAGAAAAATCTTGATAAATGAGAGGGGGAATTTTGGGGTACAACACTTATCACAGCCCTACTATCTATGATTTCACCTCGAAGAAACCCTATTATCCATGTTCTTTCTCCCTTATCTCCAAACAACAGTTTACATCACTGTAAGACCTGGACCAAACCAGTTACGGTCGAGTTCACCCTTCCCTAGTAAGTCACTGTGCAGCATTAGACCCTGACCAGATATGCAATTCACTTCCACCTCCTCAATCAAGAATTAATTCCCCAGTAGAGTAATGGAAAACCGAAGCTCCTATACTCTATTTCCCAAGACATAAATCAACTTTCCTCGGTGAAGTCCTCCTTAGCGGCAGGTACAGGAATTCTTGCAAAGGAATCTCTTATGCAACCAATATCTTCTCTATATGGCATCTTTAAGCCCATCCCTGACGGTTCTCCGTCACCTTCCAAATGGCATCTGTAAGCCAATTCTCGATATTATCGGTCGACATTCACTTCATGCGAGTGCAAATTTCTGGGCACTCTAGTGTTCAATCATCTTCCACCCTCAGATCACGAAAGGCAGACAAGCCAATCTACATCCTCAGGTGTAAGAAGATTGAACAGGGGCACCATCCATGGTGGTCAAGATCATGGCTCCTCTTGAAAATATGCTTTTGATCACAAATGGCCTTTCATATGTGGGAGTCCATTTGCCCCTGGGATCACCTTGTGGCAGCATGATGCGCTTGATAACTAGATCCCTGACTTGATATATTTGGCGTCTGACCTTTTTGTTGAAAGCCTTGATCATCCATTTTTGATACACTTGACCATGACAGAAAACAATAAGCCTTTTCTCATCAATCAAATTCAGTTGATCAAGTCGAGTCTGGATCCAATCATCTTCATTCAAACCTGCCTCCTTCATGATTCTCAGAGAAGGGATCTGGACTTCAATAGGAAGGACAGCCTCCATAACATATACTAGAGAGTAAGGTGTTGCCCATGTTGATGTTCATGCTGAGGTGTGATAATCATGAAGTGAAAATGGTAACATCTCATGCCAGTCTTTGTATGTCACCATTATCTTCTGTACAATTTTCTTAATGTTCTTGTTAGCAGCTTCGACATCGCCATTCATCTTCGGGCGGTAAGGGGAAGAATTATGATGTTGTATCTTAAATTGTTTAAAGAGTTAGGTGATCATCGTATTCTTGAGATTTGTACCATTGTCAATGATGATTCTCTCTGGCACATCGTACCAACAAATTAGGTTATGCTTGATAAATTATGCCACAACGTTCTTGGTAACGGTAGCAAAAGAAGCAACTTCAACCCACTTCGTGAAATAATCAATGGCCACCAGGATGAAGTAATGCCCATTGGAAGCGGTAGGTCTAATCTCTCTAATCATGTCAATGCCTCATATTGCAAAGGGTCAGGGAGCTGTCAGGATGTTCAAGGGAACCGGAGGTACATGCACCTTATCAGCATAGATCTGGCATTTGTGATAAGTTCGGGAATGTTGATAGTAGTCTGCTTCCATAGTGGACCAATAGTATCCTTCCCGTAGGATATTTTTAGCCATGATATGTCCACTAGAATGGGTTCCAAAGGTGCCTTTTTGTAAATCTGCCATAATCCTCCCTGCTTCTCTTTTGTCTACACACTGAAGTAATGTAGAGTCATGGTTGCGCTTGTAGAGGATCCCATTACTGAGGAAGAACTTTGCGGCGAACCTTCTTAGAAACTTCTTATCGTTGACAGATTCCCCCTCGGGATATTCTTGGGCCTCGAGATACCTTTTCACTTCATGAAACCAAGGTTTTTCTGTTACTTCCTCAGTGTCGATCTTGTATGAGTATGCTGGTTCATCCAACCTCTCGATATTGATTTGGGGAGCCTCGTTTTCCCACTTGTCTTTGAACATAGACGACATGGTAGCTAGAGCGTCCGCCAACTGATTCTCTTCTCGTGAAAAATGTTCAAAGGTGACTGTGATACGGTGGGAGAACTGACTTGAAGGTTTTACGTTTGATCGCAAATGTTGCGGTTAGCAAGAGTCACCATCGAATTTTCTTTTATCCAAAAGGAAAGGTGAAAAAGCACAGGAAAGACCTTTGAGATTATTTCTTAAGTTCGGGGGGTAGATTATGAAAAGGGAAGGTATTAGCACCCTTTTCATCCATGGTTATACATGGGCTCTTAGTTACTTGTTAGATCACTTTCTTTTGTTTGAAATTGTGCTTAGTGTGGGTTTTGAAAGTATTTTGTAAAGAGGCCATTGTTTAGGAAATCTTTGTAATGATTCTTGTTTGTAAGAATGTATACAAAGATGTTGATCTTTTGAAAATGTTTTCAAGTTTTGTAAGATGTTTTAAAAGTGTAAGTGTTTGTTTTTGAAAATAGCAAGGATGTTTTGTTTGGAATTGAGCAAGTAATTAGGAGCATTCTATCTACTCAAAAGTCTTTCATGTTTATTTCCTATTTCCTTTGACATTGTTATCTTACCAATGACTTGGTGAGTAACCCTATCTTTGGATGTAAACGGGACGGGCGTGGGTCATCGTATAACCATGATTAGCAATGTTGCAAGGCATCTTAGCATTCTCTTTTAGGGACTAAGATCATTTGTAAGGTAACTTAGATAGCGTCATCGAGGGACTATGATCTTGTATTCATTTTTTTTCTAAGATACCTCACATGCGTAATATGGCCATTTTGTAAGGCAACCAAGTGGATTTTACCCTAGGGGTGCTTGTGTGCAAGTGTATTGTTTTCATGCTTTGTTTTTGTCTTGATTAGGGTTTGCTATTTTGTTGGTTTTAGTCTTTCCATACAAAACCCTAATTACTAGCATTTATATAAAGCGATAAATTGTGAAAAGTAAAATTACTACGCTATTACATCATTAGGGGAGGGGGTGTACAAAATTACAAATGGGGATTGCAAGAAAGTTAAACCTAATTATCTATTACAACCATATTGAATATTATACAAAATTGAAAATAAAATGCAAGAATATAAATGGAAAAAGAAATGATTTTTTGTTGTTTTTATGAAAGGAGTTTTAACCTAATTAAGAGAGATGATTAATGAAAAATAAACAAAATTTAAACCTAAATTAATTAAGAAGGAAATTAAGTTAAAATGTGTTTTAGGGTTTTTTTTTTTGAAAAGGTTTTAATTTAATAAAAATAATATGAAAATTAATTAATTAAAATAAATCTAAGTTCTTAATTAATTTTAATTAAGAAAATAAATAATTAAACCTATGTCTAGATATTAATTATTAAAAAGAAGTTAATTATTAAGAGAAATGTTTTTTAGTCTTTTTGTTTTATAGAGAAAATAAAATATATAAGTGTAAATAATAAATAAAAATATATTTGGATTTTTATTAATAAAAATAATAATAATAATAATAATAATAATAATAATAATGAAAATAATAAAAGAAAATATGAAATGAAAATAAAATAAATAAAATAAAATGAAATAATAAAGGAAATAATGGGTCAGGGGTGCAAAAGTAAGGCACGGGTTAAAGCCAACAAAAAATGGAAGGCCCAGCATAAGGGTCTAGGCGCTGCTTGTTTGTAACAAAAAATGGAGAAAAAAATGTGAAAATGAGAAAAGTGGCAACACTGGGGCTTGAACCCACGCCCTGAGCATGAAACGCACGTTGTCTTACCACTGGGGTGGCTATACATCCATTTATTAAAATAAAATTATAAATATATAACGTAACATGCTTCCAAGGCTTGTACTTCATCTTCAACCTTCAGCCAGCCACAGTACCTGTAACTTCTTCATCTCTCAACAAAAATGGAAAGCTCAAACATGAAAGTTGTGGCATTTCTTCCCACAAATCAAACCATATAAATAACTAAAGCTATAAATCCAAGATGAGTGAGAATTTTTCTGGCCCTAAATTAAAACCTAAAAATTTCAGAAACTTCAACTATAAAATTCTCTAAGCTCAGGCCATATAAATGTAAACTATGGACATGTACAACTTCGTGGCAATGGTATCTACATTTTATCTTCACAAATCAGAATAAAATGATGCTTGTATGAAGAGATAGAAGTTTGAAAACTTACCTCTTGCAGCTGGAGTCGTGTATGGAGTTTGAGCAACCTTTGTGATGGCCTGATGATTTCTGTAGCTTTCCTAGGCCTCCTTGATTGTGTTACAACTCCTACTTTGCTCTGAAACCAGCTAGAACTCTCTACTCAAGTCCAACTGTAATGGAGATTTTTGAAAATGGTGGATGATGAAGATGAAGTTACAGGAGTGTAACAGGTGTTGAGATAAGTTCTATATGATGTATGTGAAGTGTTTAGATGGTTAAAAGTGGAAACGCGCGAGTGGAAATGGAGATGGCTGTTTGAAGCTCAAAAATGGAGTTTTTGGCCAATTCTGACTTGTGAATACTTTAGGGTGTTTGAGGGTTTGTAAAAATGTGTCTTATGTTGCAAATAGTCTCCCTAAATATAAGCAAAGGGTTAGAGGTTTTGAAATGATCAGAAAATAATAGATCACATGTTATGGATTTTGCCTTGTTTTTGAAGCAACATTGACAAGCATTATTCCAAAGTAAGGTACAAGACTTGTAGGGTGGCTGAAACCTTTAAACACACTTGTTCTGATTGTGTAGAGTGTGTTTATTCAGAAAGAACAAATGCAAGGCTCAATGCAAGCTGACTTTGCATAAAGCTTGCTTTTCTAAAATGGCAATGTTGCTTATCTTCCCAAAATGGAATTATACTTGTACAATGCATTGAATGCTTGGATTAAAGCTTCCAACAGCTGTGAAAACACTTAATTATGGAGTGAAAGTAAATTTAGAATACTTCAAAGTGAGATTTGTACAGCCTGCTTGAAGATTGGATCAAATGTTCATCATGAAAATGGCTTGAAAAATAAGAATGGAACCCTAACTTCATCTCTTCGATTCTCCCTGCTCAAAAATGATCTCAATAAGTTCTTGAACATTTTAGAAATCTTGTAAAATTATCTACAACCAATATTTGAATTGATTTTGAAGATTCCCCTTGGAACTATATGAAAAAGTGTCATGAAGTTAGGTCAAAATCCTGGTCAAATTAGGGCAAAATTTCACTAAGTGTTTAGTTTTATGACCCTATGTTCATAAATTATAACTTGAGATCCAAGCACTTTTGGAAGAAGTTGTGTGAAGCAAAGTTGTAGATTTCATGGAAATATATAACTTTCATGTTGGAAGTTTATCTTGAATCATCTTGCATCATGGTGAAAATTTGGCTCAAAGTTATGAAAAAACATGAAATTTCCAACACTTGGAAAAAAATTAAGTTTAGAAATTTTGACTTTTCAAAATGAAATCTTGACTTTTTGATTTCATGATGAATAAGTTTCATATTTTGACATGTTTTGATGAATTATGATCTTTGGCACTTGAATTGGACCAAAAAGTCAAGGTTTGAATTTTCAGTATACAATTGACTTTTGATCAGTTGACTGCAAAATTCATATGTCAATCCAATGGAATTGCAATGTTTTAAACCATGTCATTAGGTAAAAATAGTGCAATTGGACTCTTGTGATTATGACTTAAACCAATTGACCAATTTCTAGGTTAAAAAACAGAAATTGCCCCTTCTCAGTCAAAACCCTAATTTTGACAATTTTGCCCTTTTGAGGATTTGATCAAATTTCTTGAGGAATTGTGGTCCAAATTGATCAAATGATACATATGAGTCTAAAGTGTTGATGTGGATAAAAAATTATGAAGCTTGACTATGAATTGGCCATAGTTGACTTTTTCCCCAATATAGTTGATTTTTAGGTCCATTATTCAATTGATTGATCAAAAGTGTGATCCAAGGCTTGAAACTTGACATGAGTAATCTTGAGTGTCCATTATAATCCATGAAATTCATATGGGGTATTAAAAGTTCAATTATCATTGTGCGATCTCAAACCTAATTTTCAGTCATCAGTGCTTGAGGAGGTGTCTTTAGTTGATCAATCTTAGTGCAGTCTTGAGCTCAAGGAGATCTTGTGAGCAAACTCTTGATAAATGAGAGGGAAAATTTTGGGGTACAACAGCTGCCCCTGTCCAATCTTCTTAAGCCTGAAGAGTTAGGTTGGCATGTTTTTCCAGTCATGACTCGAAGGTGGAAGATGATTGGACACTAGAGTGCCCAGAAATTTGCACTCGGTGATGTGATGGTTGAGGGAATGGGCTTAAAGATGCCATTTGGAGAGGTGATAGAAAGTTTTAGGAGATAGGCTTAAAGATGCCATCTAAAATTGATTGTTTGTGTAGTAATTTGTAAGCTGAAAGAATGAGTATCAGAATGGCGTTCGTGTCTGGAGCATATCTGAACTGTATCTGGGAGCTGATTTTGAATGATTATAAGAATGGCATCCGTGTCTGGAGTGTATTTGAACTGTATATGAAAGCTAGTTTTGAATGAGTCTCAGAATGGCATCCGTGTCTGGAGCGTATCTGAACTGTATCTGGGAGCTGATTTTGAATGATTATCATAATGGCATCCGTGTCTAGTGCGTATCTAAACTGTATCTGAGAGTTGAATCTGAATGAGTATCAGAATGGCATCCGTGTCTGGAACATATTTGAACTGTATCTGAGAGTTGAATCTGAATGAGTATCAGAATGGCAACCGTGTCTGGAGCATATCTGAATTGTATCTGAGAGTTGAATCTGAATGAGTATCAGAATGGCATCTGTGTATGGAACGTATCTGAACTGTATCAGAGAGTTGAGTCTGAATGAGTATCAGAATGGAATCCATGTCTGGAGCATATCTGAGAACTCTGAACATTGTTAATGATAGCTGTTAATCTTATCCTGAAAAGGGTAAAATGTTAGCTAAAATGCAGGGTCATGTTGTATGAAATGTATGATATGATGCATTTGTTTTATCGATGTTTATGATATATGGATGCGATGTATGCACATGCGAGCTAATCTGCCACACTGCTGTTGGATTGGGGAAAATAAATCCCTGACTGCTGTTGAGGATATGGAGTGTAAGTCTTCATGTTGTGAAGTTGAAGTGTTGATGAATTTCTGCTAAGAGAAACAAACTCTATTGTAAGGGAAATGTCGTGTATTGCTTGTAAAATCCTGTTGGGGAAATCCTGAGAATTTGAACGACTTCTACTGGGGATTGATAATTGGAAGCTTGTTCCGCTGGGTATTAAACTGCAAACTGTAGGGGATTTATGGAAATATCTTAGAGAGATTTCCCTACCTCTTAAATCCATTAGTGATTGTCTTTTTGTTTTGTTTATTTGTAAACAGTAATTATATTCAAATGCATATGTTCAACAATGAATCATTGGACGTTTTTGTAAACAAAACACAAGAGTAAAGAAAAATAGATAGTTTTGCATTTTCAAAGGAATATCTTTGTATTGAATTTGAGTAAGTATTTTTGTACAGTGAGACAAACATTTTAGTAGGAGAACACCGTCGTAAGAAAAAATGAAAATTTTAATACAATGAAAAGATATCTATGTGTATTTATCCCATGGGGTTCCCATTCTGCTATAGCCTTTGTATCTCTGAGCAATTTCTCTATTTGTTGCCTTATCGGAAGATGATTGAATTGGTTAGAAATGTCGAGTTCACAAGTTGAAGTCAAAGGTTGTCCTCAAAGTGATCCAATGCGACGTAGCTATACGCTTTAATTCTCTAACTTTTGCCTGGACCGTCTTTTCGGGTTTTCAGTCCATCAAGAAACCCTTTTTTGCCCAAGTCTCCCTTTCGGGTTTTCAACTTGTCGGGTGTACGGATTTTTTTGTTTTATCCCTAATTTTTGACCGAACCTTTTTGGTTCGTCGGGATGCCCTTGTTTTACCTAGGTATGTCAACCTAGCGGGTCTCTTATGTATAATATCTTTTGACTATGTCCGCATTTGAAGGATGCGGCAGGTCGTCGCCATCCATGGTGGTCAAGATTATTGCCCCACCAGAGAAAATGTTTTTGATTACAAATGGTCCTTCATAGGTAGGAGTCCATTTGCCCCTGGGATCACCTTGTGGCAGTATGATGCGTTTGATTACTAGATCCCTAACTTGATACACTTGGCTTCTGACCTTCTTGTTGAAAGCCTTGATTATTAGTTTTTTATACATTTGACCATGGAAAGCAACAGTAAGTCTCTTCTCATCAACCAAGTTCAGTTGATCAAGTCAATTCTAGATCCAATCGTCTTCGTTCAGCCTTGCATCCTTCATAATCCTTAGAGAGGGGATCTGGACCTCGATAGGCAAGACAGCCTACATGTCGTAAACCATAGAATAGGGTGTTGCCCCGGTTGATGTGCGAGCTGTGGTACGATACTCGTGGAGAGCGAATGGTAGCATCTCATGCCAGTCTTTGTATGTGACTGCCATTTTCTATAAGATCTTTTTAATGTTCTTATTTGCAGCTTCGACAACACCATTTATCTTCGGCCGGTAAGGAGAAGAATTATGATGCTGAATATTAAATTGCTCGCACAAGGCGGTGATCATAGTGTTGTTGAGATTTGTACCATTTTCAGTGATGATCCTCTTTGGGAGACCGTACCGGCAAATGAGATTTTGCTTGATGAAACGGGCAACAACATTCTTGGTAACGAAAGCGAAAGAAGTTGCCTCCACCCACTTTATAAAATAGTCAATGGCCACTAGGATGAAGCGGTGTCTATTGGAAGCTGTTGGCATGATTTCCCCAATCATGTCAATCCCCCACATAGCAAAGGGCCAAGGAGCCGTCAAGATGTTCAGAGGAACTGGAGGTACGTGCACCTTGTCAGCATAAATCTGACACTTATGGAAGGTTCGAGAGTGTTGATAACAATCTTCTTCCATGGTAGACCAGTAATAGCCCCCCCATAGGATTTTCTTTGTCATCGTATGCCCACTGGAATGGGTGCCAAAAGTGCCTTCATGCAATTCAGCCATGATCCTTTCAGCTTCAACCTTATCTATGCACCGAAGTAACATAGAGTCATGATTGCGTTTGTACAGGATGTCGTTACTAAGGAAGAACTTAGCGGATAATCTCCTTAAGAAATTCTTGTCATTAACTGAAGCTCCTTCCGGATATTCTTGAGCCTCGAGATACCTCTTGACTTCGTGAAACTAGGGTTGGTCCACTACTTCTTCAGTATTAATCTCGTGACAGTGTGCTGGTTTATCCATTCATTCGATGGTGATTTGGGGAGCCTCGTTATCCCATTTAAGTTTAAACATGGATGACATTGTGGCTAGTGCGTATGCTAGCTGATTTTCTTCTCGTGGGAAATGCTTGAAGGCAATCTTCTCAAAATGTGGTAGCAATGTCAAAACATGTTCTTTATAAGGGATCGGGTTAGGGTGTTTGGTGTCCCATTCCCCTTTTATCTGACTGATGACCAAAGCTGAATCTCCGAACACACTCAAAGATTGGATCCCTAGGTCTATGGCAGCTCTGAGGCCAAAGATGCACGCTTCGTATTCTGCCATTTTGTTTGTACAATTGAAGCAGAGTCTGGCAGTAAAGGGAGTATGACACCCTTCCGAAGATATGAGTACAACACCGATACCATTTTCAAGTGAGTTGATTCCCCATCAAAGAACAGGGTCCATCGGGATCCTTGTTCAGGTCCGTCACGTGGCCTGAATTCTTTACAGTTTTCTAACGTCGTGATGTCTTCATCCGGAAATTCGAACTTCATGGATTGGTAATCTTCCACAGCTTGGTGAGCAAGGTGATCAGCTAATACACTGCCCTTTATTGACTTCTGGGTGGTATACTGTATGTCGTACTCTCTTAGCACCATCTGTCATCTCGCTATTCTCCCGGAGAGAGTAGGTTTCTCGAAGATGTATTTTATCAGATCCATTTTAGATATCAATAAGGTAGTATGGGTCAGCATATACTGTCTTAGCCGGCGAGTAGCCCATGCCAGAGCGCAGTAAGTTTTCTCGAGCAGTGAATATCTTGTTTCATGGTCGGTAAACTTTTTTCTTAGGTAATAAATAGCGTGCTCTTTTCGGCCAGACTCGTCATGCTGCCCCAACACACACCCCATTGAATTTTCCAAAACAGTCAGATACATGATCAATGGTCTTCCCTCAACTTTTGGCATCAAAACAGGAGGCTCTTGTAAGTATTCTTTGATTTTGTCAAAAGCAACTTGGCACTCGTCATTCCATTTGACTACTTGATCTTTCTTCAACAATTGAAGATTGGTTCACAAGTAGCTGTCAGGTGAGAGATGAATCTGGCAATGTAGTTCAAATGCCCTAAGAATCCTTTGACTTCCTTCTCAGTACGAGGAGCAGACATCTCTTGTATTGCTTTAACTTTGGCAGGATCGGCCTCGATACCTTTGTTGCTGACGATAAAGCATAGGAGTTTACCAGACCGTACCCCAAATGTGAATTTGTTTGGATTCAACCTCAGCTTGTACTTCTTCAGTCTCTCAAACAATTTTCGTAAGTGATCAAGATGCTCTTCTTCTATTTGAGATCTGGCTATCATATCGTCCATGTATACCTCTATTTCATGATGTATCATGTCATGAAATAAAGCTACCGTGGCACGCTAATAGGTTGCCCCAGAATTCTTTAGTCCGAATGGCATCACCTTATAGCAGAAAGTTCCCCACTGTGTGATAAACGTTGCTTTCTCCATGTCCTCAGGCGCCATTTTGATTTATATTATGCCGTATTGTCAACTAGAATATTAATGTGGGGGAGTGGAAAATCATCCTTAGGGTTTGCCCTATTCAAACCTCTGTAGTCTACACACATTCGCACTTTTTCATCCTTTTTGGGAACGGGAACAACATTGGCAACCCATTGGGGATAAGAGGTTACAGCCAAGAATCCAGTGTTGAATTATTCATGACTTCTGCTTTAATCTTTTCTAACATATCAGGCCTCATGCGGTGAACCATTTTCTTTACTGGAGGACAATCCTCTCTTGTAGGTAGACGATGCACCACAATGTCAACATCAAGTCCCGGCATGTCTTCATACAACCAGGAAAAGACTTTAACATAATCGTGTAACAACTGAATCAGACGCTCCTTGACACCGGGTTCCATATTGGCACCCATATTGACCTCTTTTTTGTCTTCTTAGGTACCTAGGTTGATTGTATCCACGGGTTCCTCGTGAGGCTGAATGGTTCTCTCTTCTTGTTGTAGTAGTCTGGCAAGTTCCCATGGTACTTCACAATCTTCCTCACCTTCGTCTTCGGCTTGATAGATTAGATTCTCAGAGTCACAAAAGGCCATAGCAGTATCGTTACCCATGGGATCCCGAATGGATGTATACCTGCATTGTGAGTGTGAGTGTGTGTAAGGGTATAGCTATCTTTGAAAGAAATGAAAATGTAAAAAGAAAAACAATGAGCATAAAAGTCTGTATGCGAAAACGTCCATGATTCATTGATGTCATATGAAAATGAGATAATCCCTTACAAATGGACCATTGTGCCTTGGGTAAGACACAAGGTTTTAAGAGTTTGAATTGTTTTAATATTACAGATCCAACAAAATGTAAAGACAAATTACTGTGGGATAAAAGTGATCGGGACAAAATCTCTAGCCTCCCAATTGTTGAGCCCTCCACTGATAGTTGGGAATATCTAATCCTCCAAGTCACATCTATCTTCATCATCTTCTACGGAGTTGACCTTGCGGTTGTTGATCTTCAGGTGTGGTCCTCTGACACGAGCGCGACGTATAGCCTTCTGAGCACTTGAAGAGAAACTCAAACCAAACTTATCTGACTTGTATGGGATATTCGAGAGTTGTCCCAAGATAGTTCACCCACCTTCTTCTATTACTGCCTTTGCATCCTTCAAAGATGACATCCGGAGTAGAGGCCTTGTAATCTTGGGAACCTGAGACACAGCCTTGGTCACTGCCACATCTTGGGGGACTTCTTCAAAGTGTTGAAATGGAGTTTCAATAAATTCACTATCTAATTCCACATATCTGAAGGAATTGATATGGCTAATCATATACTCTTCTTCTCCATGAACGGTGAAAATCTTCCCTTCAATTGGATATTTTAGCATTTGGTGCAATGTAGAAGTAACGACACCGGCATTGTGAATCCACGGTCGACCTAGCAAGCAAGAACATGAGGGGCGAATATCCATTACGTAAAAAGTTAAATCAAATGTTTGTGTTCCAACTTTTATGGGAATGTCTACCTCCCCATGCACCATCCTTTTCGAGCCGTCAAAAGCCCTTACTACTATGTTACTTGGCTTCAATGTCAATCCCTCATAGTCAAGCCTATCAAGAGCTTTTTTAGGCAATACATTCAGAGATGAGCCAGTGTCCACCAAAACATGAGCCAAGGTTATGCCTCTACATTCAATTGAGACATGCAATGCCTCATTATGCTTCCTTCCTCTTGGCGCTAAATCAGCATCTGAAAAACCTAGACCATTATCTACAGTTAAGCTAGCTACGCAGTCTTGGAACTGATCGGCAGATGCCTCTTGGGGTACATGGGCAGTTTTCAGGAATTTTACCAAAGCTTTTTCATGCGCCTCGAAACATAGTAGTAAAGCTAGCATGGAAATTTTAGATGGAGTTTGCCCCAGTTTCTCAACTACATCATAGTCGCTTCTTTTTATGATTTTTAGAATTTCCTCCATCTCCTTCCGGGAGGTCTCAGGGATAGCCAATGATCGTGTCTTCGTCTTGACAGAATCAACCAGAACACCTGTTCCTCGAGTCTCAGTTAACTTGGCAGTGGGAGTTTCAGTAGGAATGATAACAGGGATTGTAACAGCTTTGTCAGTTGGAGTATTAGTGGAGACGATTGTAGGACTGGGAATAGCCTTCGGAGGAGCAACAACAGGAATGATTACGGGTCCAGAAACTGCTTTTGGGGGAGAAATTTCTAGAGAGAATATCCTTCTGCTTCGGGTAATCTTTCTAGTTCCTGCAATATTACTGATGTCGGACTTGACTTTCTCGGAACTCGAATCTTTGGCAGCTGGCCAATCCTGCTTGATACCGTGGTAGTAGACATCCCCTCCATAATTCCATGGTATGGTTTTGTCTGACGAATATGGGACTGGTCCAGGCATTATGATTATTAAAGGAGTTGCTTTCGGAACTGATGTAATTCTAACAGGTCTTTTGGTTGAGACCCTGGAAGAATTGGCGGAAATGGTAATGATAGAGACATCTTTAAAAGGAACAGGTGGAACAAAAGTCTTTTCAAACAAAATTTCTTTGTTATCTATTAGGCACTGAATGCCTGTTTTCAATAAAGGATAGTTGGTTGGTGAGGACAAATAGAAATGATACCTTCATCACATCCTGGGAACACACCGGCATTCAAGAAGTTCACTTTAATAGTCAGGAGTGGGGTCATAAGTTCATCAACTGAAATAACAAACATTTCTTCTTCAATGGCATTGGTATTATGGCCATGTTTGGGCATAGGGGCAGAAATGACATTTGGCTTTTCGGGTGCGTCGAATTCAATCTCTTTTGCTTCAATGAGATATTGTATTTTGTTCTTTAGATCCCAACAATTATTAGTGTCATGGCCGGGACTTTCAGAGTGATATGCACAACGGAAATTGGGATGATAGTGAGGAGAGGTTGTATTGGGGTTTTTCCGAGCTTCTTTCAAGGTCACCAAATTGGATCTTAGTAGATGCGGTAATACCTGAGATAGGGTCATGTTAATTCTGGTGAACTGCCTGACCGGTCTTTCCATCCTCGGTTGATTGTTTCTTTTTTGATCAGGTGCAGGTTTAGGGATCATCACAGACCCCACCATTGGTCGGTGCTCGGCCCTATCTTGATTTCTTTACAGATATACAACAACCACCTCTTTCTTTCCGATGAAAGGCTTCCTTACAGTTGCAGAAGAGGATGTATCTTTTTAGATCTTTCCATTCTTTATACCGACTTCTACCTTTTCTCCAGTCAATATCAACTCAGTAAAACCTGCTGATGAACTTCTAATCAAGTGATTGAAGAAGGGACCAGACAAGGTGCCCAAGGACATGTCTACTAACTCTCTTTCAGATAGGGGAGGTCGAATTCTTCCAACCAAGTCTCTCCATTTTTGCGCATAGTTCTTGAAACCTTCATTAGAAACCGTGGCCATACTCTGGAGTTGAGTACGGGTAGGCGCAAGATCAATATTGTATTGGTATTATTTGTAGAAGGCCGCAGCAAGATCTTCCCAGTTATGAACGTTGGCTCTTTCTAGTTGGTAAAACCAGTCAAGTTGATTTCCAGACAGACTTTCTTGGAAGAAGTGTACCCATGAGTCTTTGTCAGCGGTATGGGGTTGTATTTTCCTTACATAGGATCGAAGATGCATTTTTGGATATGAGACTCTGTCATACTTGGTGAACACAGGTGCTTTGAATTTCGGGGGAATGACAATCCTCGACACCAAACCCAATTCCTCAAAGTCCAAGCCATGCACTTTTTGGATTTCCATTGCGCTAAATCGCTCTTCGAGATGTTTATACTTGTCACCAGCTGGAGGGTATTGTTCTTCAGAATAGTCTTCTTCTTCCTCTTCCTCTTCTAATTCTGACGGGACAACGGTTTCCTTGCCTTTCCCGTCTTGATTGTCTCTTTCACCGGATATCGTTGCAAAATCTAGGGTCCTTCTTGTCTGCCCATGAAATCTTCTTCCCATGTTTAGGACTCTGGTCACCTTCTTTGTCTTCTTTTTCTTCTCCTCAGCCAGCAAAGTCTTCAACTCTTCTTGTCCTTTGGCTAGGGTCAAGAGCAACTGTTGAAATTGTACATTCTGAGCTTAGAGATCCTTCACTGTTTGCTCGAGATCCATCTCACTTAAATAAATAGTAGAGAGATGAGGAGACTTATTGCAAGAAACCTGCTTATGTTATGATGAATGGTAAATGTGTATGCAATGATTTCAAGGATTTTAAGATTCAAATTTGTTTTAGACAAAAAGGAAACACATGTTATATTAATAGATTAAATCTCGAGTACATCAATTCCTTCTCGGGAAAAATAATACAAAAACTCTAAGATAAAAAGGTAGTTCGCATCCTCTTTGGTGCAATGTAGGCATTCAGAGTCTGCTCCTCATGAAGTAGTTTAGTAAGTTCCAAAACCTTCTTCTCGCTTGTGTGGAATTGGGCTTTGTAAGTGTATCGCTCCCCCTTGAGTTGTATCCAATCTCTTTGTAGGTCTTCAATAGAGGTGGGCATATCAGGATGTAGGATAGTGTATGGAACATCTCCCTCCATGACAGGCTCAATGATTACCGGGAGAATGGAGGGGTAAGGCATCATAAGACTCTGAAGGTGCACTTGTTTGGATTTAACCTCAGCTTGTACGTCTTTAAACTATCGAACAACTTTTCTAGATGATCGAGGTGTTCTTCCTCAGTTTGAGACCTGGCTATCATGTCATCCACATAGACCTCTATCTCATGGTGAATCATGTCATGAAATAAGGCTACCATGGCTCGCTGATAGGTTACCCCAGCATTCTTCAAACCAAATGGCATCACTTTGTAGCAGAAAGTGCCCCATTGTGTGATGAATGTTGTCTTCTCTATATCTTCGGGGGCCATCTTGATCTAATTGTAACCAGAGAAACCATCCATGAAGGAAAAGATCTTGTGTTGCACGGTGTTGTCAACCAGAATGTCGATGTGGGGGAACAGAAAGTCATCTTTGGGGATTGCCCTGTTCAGATCTCTGTAGTCCACACACATTCGTACCTTACCTTCCTTTTTAGGCACCGGAACCACGTTGGCAACCCATTGGGGATAAGAGGTGACGGCTAAGAAACTAGCGTTGAGCTGCTTCATAACCTCTGCTTTGATCTTCTCTGACATTTCAGGGCTCATACGACAGACTTTCTGCTTTACCGGAGGGAAACCTTCTTTAGTTGGAAGATGGTGAACCACAATATTCATATCCAGTCCTGGCATGTCTTCATATGACCAGGCAAAGATCTCGACATAATCATGCAACATCCGTATCAATCGTTGTTTAACACTAAGCTCTAGATTTGCAATGATCCTGACTTCTTTTCTGTCTTCCTCCATGCCCAAATTCACTGTCTCGACTGGCTCTTCATAAGGTTATATAGCTCTCTCTTCCTGCTATAACAGTCTAGAAATTTCTTCAGGTACCTCACAATCTTCCTCACCTTCGTCCTCGGCTTGGTTGATCGGATTTTTGAAGTTATAACTGGCAATAGCATAACTATTATCAATGGGATCCATAATGGATATGGATCTGCAGTTTGATACGTGAGCGTGTGTAAGAGCATAGCTGTATAGACAAAGTAAAATTAGAAAAGAAAAACAGAGAGCACAAAATTTGTATGCATAAACATCCAATGCTTTATTGATGCCATATGAAAGTGAAACATGATAACCCTCACAAATAAACCGATGTGCCTCGGGTAAGACACATGGCCATAAAGTTATATTGCTTATTACATATCCAAAAAACAAGAAAGACAATTACTTCTGAACAAAAGTAATAGGTACAAAATCCTTTTATGTCCAGTTACTAGGTCCACTGTTGGTAGTAGGGAAGATCCAGCTATCCATGTCATTGTCACTGTCTCCGTCTTCTACAGTGTTGACCCCATGATTGCTGATGTGTAGGGGAGGTCTTCCAGCACGAGCACGTCGAATAGCCCTTTGAGCCCCTGAATAGAAACCCAAACCAAATTCATCATACTTGTACGGAATATCAAGGAGCTGACCCCAGATGGTAGACCCACCTTCTTCGATAACCGCTTTTGCATCCTTGAGCGAGGCCATCTTCAAGGGAGGTCTAGTGATCTTTGACACATTGGTAACAATTACAATTGCAGCCAGAGTCTGAGGTACCTCTTGAAAATTCTGGCACGGAGTCTCGATGAACTCACCCTCCATTTCCACATATCTGAATGAATTCAGGTGACTGACCATGTGCTCTTCTTCCCAGTGTACAGTGACAATTCTCCCTTTGACCAGGTATTTCATCATATGATGTAGAGTGGACATAACAGCACCCACCCCATGAATCCAAGGGCGACCCAACAAACAAGAATATGATGGTCTGATATCCATCACGTAGAAGGTAGAGTCGAAAGTCTGAGAACCAACTTTGATGGGGATTTCCACCTCCCTGTACACCATTCTCTTTGAGCCGTCAAAATCCCTCGCTATAATATTACTGGGCTTCAAAGTCAAACCTTCACAGTCCAGTCTATCCAGAGGATTCTTAGGCAGCACATTCAATGATGAATCAGTATCTACTAGGACATGGGCCAAAGTAGTGCCCTTGCATTTGACAGAGACATCCAACGCATCATTGTGCTTCCTTTCTCTAGGAGTTAAATCAACATCAGAAAATCCCAAACCGTTATCAGCCACCAAACTGGCCACACAATTTTCAAATTGGTCAGCAGAGGTTTCCTGGAGCACATGGGCAGTTTTCAGGAACTTCGCCAAAGCCTTCGCATGAGCTTCGGAGCACAAAAGCAAGGCTAGCATAGATATCTTTGAAGGGATTTTACCCAGTTGTTCGACCAAGTTGTAGTCGCTTTTCTTGATAATTTTCAGAATTTCTTCCATCTCTTTCTTGGAAGCCTCTGGGATAGATACTGAATGTGCCTTCGTCCTGACATGCTCAACAAATATGTCTTTGCCCCGAGTCTCGATCGACTCGGTGATAGGGGTGTCAGCAGGAGTGATCAAAGGAATTGCAGTAGAAGTAGGAGCATGAACAACAGTAGGAATAATCACGGGACCAGTAACAGATTTTAGAGGAGAAATATTGGGGGAGAACACTCTTCCAATTCTTGTTATTTTGCTGGTTCCAACAATGTTGACAATGTCGGGATCAGCATTCTCAGAGACCTGGTCTTCATCAGCCAGCCAATCTTGCCTAACATCATGGTAATAGACGTCACCCCCATAGTTCCAAGGAACAGTTTTGTCCGAGGAGTATGGGATTGGCCCTGGTAATGTAATTATCAGCGGAGTAACCTTCGGAACAGATGTAATCCTGACGGGTCTTTTGGTGGAGACCCTGGGAGGATTGGTGGAGATGGTTATTATCGAAACATCCTTTCAAGAAATGGTTGGAACGGGATTCTTTTCAAACAAAATCTCTCTATCATCCATCAGGCGCTGAACACCTGCCTTTAAAAAATGACAACCAGTCGGTAGAGATAAACAGAAGTGGCAAGCTTCGCCACAGCCCGGAAATAAACCGGCCTTCAACAAATTCCCCTTAACGGTCATAAGAGGAGTAACAAGTTCTTCAACAGCAGTAACAAACACAACGTATTCAATAGCGTTAACACCACGACCATGCTTGGGCATAGGAGCAGTGATAACATTTAGAATCTCAGGGGCGTCAAATTCAATTTCCTTCGCCTCGAGAAGGTCTTGTACCTTGTTCTTCAAAGCCCAGCAGTCGTTTGTATCATGACCTGGACTTTCTGAATGATAAGCACAGCGAGCATTTGGAATATAGCAGGGACAGGTGGTGTTAGGATTCTTTGGCGCTTCCCACAAGGTTACCAAATTAGATTTCAACAAATAAGGCAAAACTTGGGATAAAGTCATATTTATCCGGGTGAACTGTCTTGTCGTCCTTTTTGTTCTCTGCTGATTATTCCTCTGTTGAGTGGGTGCAGTCTTAGGGATCATGGCAGCCCCTACCATTGGATGGCGTTCGGTTCTTTCCTGATTCTTTTGATTGTGCACGGCATTAACCTCTTTCTTCCCAGCAAATAGCTTCCTTACGATACCGGAGGATGCCTCTGTTTGGATCTTACCATTTTTAATTCCAGCTTCCACTCTCTCCCCTGTCAAGATTAATTGAGTGAAGCCAGCCGAAGAGCTTCCAATCAGGTGATTAAAGAATGGACCAGACAGGGCACCTAGAAACATATCCATTAACTCCCTATCAGACAGGGGAGGCTGGACTCTTCTTGTTAAGTCCCTCCATTTCTGAGCGTAGTCTTTGAAGCCCTCGCTCGAACCCATGGCCATACTTTGGAGTTGAGTACGGGTGGGATCAAGGTTTGCATTATACTGATACTGCTTATAGAAAGCAGCATCCAGGTCTTCCCAATTATGAATGTTGGCCCTGTCTAGTTGATAGAACCAATCTAGCTGAGTTCTAGATAGATTATCCTGAAAGAAATGGACCCATAAGTCTTTGTGAGCAGTGTGAGGATATATCTTCCTCACATAAGATCGAAGGTGCGTCTTGGGACACGAAACCCCATCGTACTTAGAAAACACTGGCTCCTTGAATTTTGGAGGAATGACAATCCCAAACACCAAACCTAGCTCTTCAAAGTCCAGCCCAAGCACTTTCTGAATCTCCATTGCACTCAGACGCTCTTCCAGCTATTTGTACTTTTCATCAGCCGGAGGATACTGCTCTTCATTGTAATCAGTGTCATTATCAGATTCCCCCGGACTAGGGTCTTCCTCTCTTGTCTCACCCTCTTAGTTCTCTCCTTCCTGGGATGAAGAGGTCAGATCAACCATTTGCTTCAACAGTCCCTTGAATCTTCTTCCCATATTTACCACACCAGCTATCCTCCTTGGCTTCTTGGTCTTGTCTTTAACAATTAAGGCTTTCAGTTCCTCCTGCCCTTTGGCTAGAGCCATGATCATCTGTTGGAATTGTGCGTTGAGTCTGCAAGTCCTTCATTGTCTGTTCGAGAGCCATTTCTTTACGGCTGAAATAAACAGCGAAGAAGATGAGAAACCTGCTATGAAACCTGTTTATGCAATGATATGTATGGCATGTGTATGCAATGATTTCAAGGACCTTATTGGATTTAAGCTATTTTAAAAAAAAAACAAAAAGAAAAACCTTTTATTATCAAGTTTTTAAAGAAACAAAAGATTACACAAGGATAAACATTGAAAGGAAATTCCTAAGTCTCCCATGGGAGATTCCTCTTGGTGTTGAGGTTCCTCTCTTCATGAAGTTGTTTTGTTAATTTCAGCACTTTCATCTCACTTGCATAGAATTGAGCCTCAAAAGTATCCCGTTCTTCCTTGAGCTAGATCCAAGACTTTTGCAACTCTTCGAAGTTAGTTGGCATATCAGGATGGAGAATAATACAGAACTCGCCCCCTTAAACAATAGGTTCTAAGATCACCGGTAAGATGGAATCGTATAGAATCATAAGACTTTGGGCTCGATCTCTCACCCATTTGAGGTAAGGTTCAAAAGGGATGGAGTTCTTATGCCCCAAAGTCCTACTATCAGTCTTCTTAACAATGCCCCAAGAGCGGATGAATCTCTAGCGATAATTATGCAAATCATCTGAGTAGTTAAACATAATACCCTGGATGAGCATATTCGGTGGACCATCTCTCCGTGCATAGCCAAACTGACGTAGTGCTAAAGAAGGATTATAGGTGATGCCTCCCCTAATGCCCAGGAGTGGCACATTAGGAAGTTCTCCGCAATGATTAATAAAAGAAATGTCCTCTTGAGAGCGAGGACACCAATGAATGTCGGAGTGAGAGAGAGACATTAGTCTTTGACTCCACCTTAAGCCTAAATCATTTTGCATTACTGACCGAGGAAGGTGAAAAATAAACCACCTATATAGAAGAGGGGTGCAACACATGAGAGTTCCTTACTTCTTCGGAGTACGAGTATGGAGAGAATGTAGGATATCCCCGAGCAATGTAGAAACTGGATTATGAGCAAGAAAGATGTTGATGGCATTCACATCTATAAGTTGATCTGAATTAGGAAACAAGACCAACCCATAGATCAAGAGGGATAATATATCTTTGAAGGCATGATAGCTCATAGCATCCAGGAAAATACGAGCTTTCTTCATCAGGAAATTTGCAAGGAGACCCTTAACTCCACTTCTTATTTCCCAATTGGACTCAATGTCAGATGGTTTCAAGTGTAAAGCTACGTCAACATTTTTAGAAGTTGGGTCTTGTTCTAAACCAGTGAAAGGTAATCGCTCCAATATAGGTAAACCCAGTAACTTAGAGAATTCTTCCAGTGTAGGCACCAGCTGATAATCAGGGAATGTGAAGCAATGATGCTTAGGGTCGAAGAACTGGAATAAGACACTCATCAAACCTTCGTCAAACCTGGTGGTAACCAAACTGAGCAAGTGACCATGTCTTTTGTGGAATGATGAGTCCTCGGCAACTTTCAAGACTAATTCCTTGAACTTAGGAGGAACTTCTGTGAAGTGAATCTGGATGGTTTTTCTGCGACCTGAATTCATATCCTACAAAACAGCCAAGAGGTAAATCCAACAGGTCCTTGAAATGATTAGTATATATGAATTTCATGATGTTTATGATGTCATGATTATGCTAGAAATCACAGATAAATACAAGCAAATCACACAATAGACCTTAGGTTCAAAGGCTTGCATGAGTTTTTAAGGTATGTACCCTCTTGAATGTTCAGTTGGCTCAACCTTTTCTATTAATAGCAACCGGGTTCTAAGGATCCTCAATATCACTGACCTTCCCTTTAGAAATTGTTTCGGCTCCGCACTGAAGTGTTGCAGCCAAAAAATCCTGAAAGTCCAGCCTCAATGAGTGTAGTATCGAGTATCAACCAATCTTTGGTCGAAACCAAAGCCGGTTATCTCACTACTCCCTAATGGCTAGGATGAGTCAATTAAAGGTTCTAAAGGTCAGTTAGCCTTTAGTGACACTATGAGGAAGCCTAATGTTATCCTTACCTTACTCAAGGAACATCAGTATAATCCAAAGTATCGCGCTAATGTAGCAACCACTTTGTTTGTACCGGTCTACATCGTACAACCTCCATGGTTTATTGCTACTTACCTAATAAGATGCCCTAGATCCGGGTATAGGATCTTTACAAGAATACCCTAACAAACCCTCAAAGATAAAGCAGTTAAAGCAAATAGAGAAATCAATTTAAAATGATCTAGACCCTAAGGTAAACCCCACTTTATAATTTTCCCCAGCAGAGTCTCCAGTTCTGTGATACAGTGGCAGAACCGACTGTTAATACTGGTTTTGCATTTGTATTCACAAATGTCGCGGTAACAAGAGTCGCCACCGACTTTTCTTTTATCCAACAAAAGGAATGGGTGAAAAGAACATAAAAAAACCTTTTTTCGAGATTTCTAAGGGGGTAGATTATGGAAAGGGAAGGTGTTAGCACCCTTTCCATCCATGGTTTTCCATGGGCTCTTAGGTACTTTCTCTTTTTTGAAAACTATTTTCGTGTTTGTGTGTTTTGAGAGATTTTTGTTTGCTTTATGGTAACTCTTGTATCAGTCCTCAAGAGTGGGATAAAGCGTTTTTGAAAAGAAGTTTGAAAGTGTGTAAGTGTAAAAAAAGATTTGAGCAAGTACTTAAGAGTTATATACCTACTAGGAAAAAAAGTTTGTTCTTTTCCTCCTATCCTTTAGACAGTGCTATCCTACTATTAGTGAGTAGGTAGCCCTAGTAGTTGGATGCTTGAGGAACTATTGAAAGGGACGTACGGTCAATAAGGCAACAGGGCAAGATCTCTTAGTAACTGTCCTAAATCCCTAAGATCACTTTTATATCGAGGCAACAGTCGAGAGGGTCATCGAGGGACTAGTGATCTCTAGACTTAAGGACAACCACTAAGAATTCTCACGTTTCGATAATTGTGACCGTAATTCAAAGGCAACCGAGTGAGGTATCCCCTAAGGGTGCAAGTGTGTAGCAGTGTGATTTTTTCAGATAGTTTATCTTGTGCAATTAGGGTTATCTAGGTTCAATTAATCATTATCTTTCAGGCAACCCTATTAAACATTCATCTAAACAGTTTATCGAGCGGGAAAATAAATGGTGGAAAGATAAAGTTCCTAATTATTACAATGCTTTGGTTCAATTACATAATTAATGAATGAAAAGTAAAAATGCGGAATTGAAAAAAACCTAATTAAGATATTACAAACTAGGCGCAGTTACATCAATAGTAAAAATTAATCGTACGGAAAAAATAATTACGTGTGAGAATTAACTGGAAAAAAGGTTTAAAACCCCTTAAAATCTAATTTGATTATTAAAAATATTTTGGGATTTTATGAGAAAAAGAATTGAATTTTGACCTAATTTTTCCTAATTAATTTTATTTAACGAAACAAAATTAAAGTTAATTAAAATTATTAATTTGTAAAAAAATTAATTTATTAAAAATACAACTAAATCCTATTTTTTGTGATTATTTAATTTTATGATTTAATAAAAAAAATCGATTTGTTTTGAAATAATTAAAACAAAAAAGAAATTAAATAAAACAATAAAGAAAAGGTGAAAAGAATGGGCCTGATGGGGGTGTGAACCCAAATTAGGGGTTATGTTGCTGAAATTCTGTTTGAGCCCAATCCTGTTGGCCCAAGGCAACGTGAGATCCAGTGTTGTCATGCTTGGGAAGGTCCACCATGGAAATGTCAGCTTGGAGTGTTGGATCTGGGAATTGATTGATCCAAGGATGCTGATCTGGAGACCTATGGTGAGCATGCTTGCGATGAGAGCATAGGATTTGCAAAGAAATTGAGAGAAAATAGAAAATGTTGGAGGCAGGGGTCGAACCCCTGACCTCCTACACATGCACCCTGAAAAGTATCCACTTGTACCACTGAGCCAACGCTTCATTCATTATATCAAATACAAATAACATATTATATAACATAATGAGTCAGTGGTGTAATAAAACGCGCGCGAGATTCAAACTGTCTAACCAGGTTTGGACACTCCATCATCTTCTCCAAAGGAATTGTCGTTTTAGACAGGAATTTTACCTACCGACATATGTTGTAACTATAAACCTGCAAAATCTCAAAAATAAAAACCAGGCGAGATAAATCAAATCTAATTACATAGATCAACTGGGTTTGATCTCTTGAGTGCAATGGTGTTCATCTTTGGCCCTGATTTTTCCTGAAACGAAAAGCCCTAAAACGAACCTCTAAACCCTAACAATGGCAGGTTATCAAATATGCCTCAAAAATCATAATTAATTATACAAACATATTCTAAATGATGATACAAACATGAATGTATATTTAGAAATCGTTTGTAATGCGTAAATTCTCAAAACCAAATTCAAGAATGAAGAACAAACTGTGAATATGTATGTGCAGTTTCTGAAGGTGTTGAGGTGTGGTAATGGTCCAAATAGCTCCCAAATACTGCAAGGAATTGATAGCTAGCCTTGAAAGTCCTTGAATCTCCTTGTAGCAGAAAATCCAATCACCACTTTCTTTGTCAAAAGTTGAGTTTTGTTCTCCCAATTCACACGAGGAATCCTTGTTTTTCTGCTCTGGGAATGTTATGAATATATAATCGAACAAATTAGCTCAACAAAAACAGATGCAATCTTGAAAAATTATGAAAAAAATATTTGATTTGCTATGGATATTTTTAGTTTCTAAAATAGGCCGAATCTTGTTATTTTTGTTCCAATCATTCCTTGCACGAAATCCTTGAGTTTCCAGCTGATCATAGACTCATAATGTGCTCATAAAATCAAATCTTGGATTTTATTTCATTATTCCACTATTTAAATTGATTTATTTTGATTTAAATCAATAAAAAATCAAAACAAATAATAAAAATAATAAAATAATAATTGGATAAGCTCAGGGGTCGTGGGCCATCTTAGGAACAAGTTTCAAACAAGAAAACATGGGCCCATTTGGAAAAATATCAATTTTTCTCAATACTGACTCCATGCACATTTCCAAAATTTGGTAAACTTTAGCAATGCATATCTCTCTCATTTTTTTACCCTAAGAGGGCGTTCTTGGACTTTTTAGAAATATTAGGATGTCCTATAAAGAACACTTTTGGTTTCATCTCAATTGGATATTTCATGTTCATATAAGGAGCATTTACCCCAAAGGTGTTTTTGTTGACTTTTTGAAATGACCTATAATGTATGAACTTATAACTTTTGATTTAGGCATTTCTTGACCTTGAGGGCTGAAGAGAAGTTGTAGGGAATTGGATTATATTCAAAATGATCCTTGGTTGGAAAATTTCTGATAAAGTATGAGAATGTTATGCCTGGTCAAAGTTTGGTTTACTTTTCCTATAGAAACCTTAAATTGCCATTTTTGACTTTTGATGAGTTGGGAGCATTTCTTGAGGAATCATGATCAACCCTTGATCAAATGATGGAGATTACTTAAAAATGTTGATTTTTACAAAAAATCTTTGAACCTTAACTGTATTTGGGTCACAGTTGACTTTTGACCTAGCATAGTTGATTTTCCAATACTTGAGCAGTTGATTGAGCAAACTTGTTGTGTAAGGCATGAAACTTGACATGGGTGATCTTGGGGACATACTAGGGAAATGGATAACATTTGGGACCCTTAGGACTCAACCATCTTGCTTGAAATTGAAACCCTATTTTCAGACTTATTGTCTTAAGAGGAGGATTTGTCTGGTCAATCCTTAGTCAACTTGAGCAATTGAAGATCTTTGGAGGCATGTCTTGAGTGAAATGAGAGGATAAATGTTGGGGTATAACACTACCCCCCTTACTCAGAAACACTCTCGAAAATTTCTTTTTCTCTTCTTTTCACCCTTTCCTTAATTTTGATAAAAGAAAAGTCGGTGGCGACTCTTGCTTACCGCAACATTTACGAACACAAACGCAAAACCAATATTAAACAGTCGGTTCTGCCATCGTATCATAGAACTGGAGACTCTGCTGGGGAATCTATAAAATGGGGTTACCTTAGAGATTAGTTCATTTTAAATTTGCTTTCATTGTGTGTTTTTATGCTTTACTTTTGAGGGCTTTGTTTGGGTCACTATAGATCATACACTTGGATCTGGGGCACCTTTTAGGTATGTAGCAATAGATCGTGGAAACTGTGCGGGGTATACAGACACGATTAAAGCGATAGCTACGTTGATGTGACACTTTGGTTGGTACCGGTATCCCTTGAGTAGTCAAGGAGAATACGGAGCCACTGCATGGTGTCTGAAGCATCAATTGACCTTAGAACCTTTAATTGAACAACTTGGCCATTAGGAAGTAGTGAGATAGTCGTCTTTGGTGTAGTCCTAAGTTGGTTGATACTCGATACTACACTCATTGAGATTTGACTCCCGATTTTTGTTTGGTGGCAAGTCAGTTGTCGATCGGAATGAAACTTGTGGGAAAAATCAGTGATATTGAGATCCCTTAGAACCCAGTTACTATTACTAAGACGGGTTGAGCCAACTAAACTTCAAGAGGGTACTTACCTACAAACCACATGCAAGCCTAAACCTAAGGCTTCTTGTATGACCTATTTGCTTTCAACTTGAACTACTTGCAGGGTTTTTATTATCTAACAACCTGGATGTCTTGCAGGGTTTACTTGCTTACGCCACCTTACACTTTTGCTTAATGAATAACATACACATCATAACATCATCCCATAGCAACTCCTTAACAATTTCAAGGATCTCAAAGGGCCTGTGATCCAGGTTATGATGAACCATACGCCTAACAATGGGCAAGGGGATTTATTTTTCCTCTAGCCAATGTCGTCAAAAGACCAAATAAAGACAACTTGAGTCAGAGGCTATGACCCACTCGACATGGTGAGCTTGATTCTTGTAGAAGGACCTTCAATGATACGAAGTTCTTCAATCAAAGATGCAGTCAAATTCTAACAACTTCTTGTGTTTACCCTACGAGATCCTTGAAAACATTGCATGCATGTCATTACATAACAGGTCTTCCAGTACAGGTCTCTCATGCTCTCGCTGTTTATTTCAGCAAGGAAAATGGCTTTCAAACAGAACAACAGAGATCTCCAAACTCAAGAGTATCAATTCATGGAAATATTCCTAAACCTATCCAAGGGGCAGGAAGAATTGAAAGCACTCCTCGCTGGGAATATGACCAAGAAACATCCTGACAACAACAAGGATGACCAGGTTGAACAACTGCAAGCTGAGATGGAAAGGATGAGAATCCAGATGATCAGTCAAATGGCTCTCATCCAAAGCTTGGCTCGGGGGCAAGAAGAGTTAAGACTCCTTATCAGCAAACTTCCTCAAGACGGATGCAACCGTGAGAAACAAACGGTCGAGGATGGGGATCAAGTCATTAATCAACCCCTGATGAGACAAGAAGTTGGCTTGGTGGAGAATGGACCTTTCCAAATTGCTACTACATCATGAGCCCAATCACAACCTCGCCAACAACGACAGGGTAAAAGGGATTCATTTACTAGGTAATACACCAAACTCAATATACCAATGTCGCAAGTCTTGCAACACATGTTGAAGTTGAATTTGGTCACATTGAAGGATCCTCCTCAGAATCCTAATACTTCTTCTCCTACTTACAATCCTGATGCAATATGTGCATATCACTCCAACAGTCTGGGGTATGACACTGATAGTTGTTGGACGTTAAAATACAAAATTCAAGACCTGATTGATGAAGGAGCATTGGAATTCGCACAAGATGGTCAACTAGAATTTTTTTGTCATCCCTCCAAGGCACACCATCTTAAGTGACAAGTTCTGACAATAAGGCTTTTCGTTCATTAGAATTTTCAAGTTGTAATTTTCTTTTGATTGTTCGAACATTTGTTTCATGTCAAACTTTGTTACTTTATCAATGCATTGCATATGTCTGTTTTGAATCAATGCATTCGTATTCACTATATTTAAACTGCTTTCCTTTTTGTAATATTCAACTCTCGATCAAAATCTCTAAGCCTTTAGAGGGAGGATGATGAAAACGATGCCACGGTCTCTACAATATGCTTTTGAATAGACCCCGCTAACGATGTACAGGCGTTGTTTCAAATCCTAAACAATGGAGTTATAAGGAAGATAATCCCTAGTTAACCACTTTGATCCTAAGAAGTAGGAATTTTTTTCTTTTCATACAAATTAAAACCCTTAATCATAACCTGGGGCAGGGTAGATTTCTCAGTTAATTCAGAAGTGCATTCAGTCGCAAGCTCGTCCTTCATACACGAAAAATAGTGTAGAAGATGCCTTCCAAAAGATGGTGATGGTTCCACATAATTGTCAAGACGGGCAATCATTATCTCTCAAAATAAAAGCTCGCTGAGTCAAAACCTATGAAGGGGACTTAAGAAAAAAAATTGGGGCATCCCGCTGACTGTAATCATAAAAGAAATAGTTCAGGCAAAAGTAGTGATAACGGAAACAAAAAAAGAGATCCCACAAATCCTCAACAAAAAAGAAAAGGTTACAAAAATGACTTCCTTCTCAAACAAATGTTCAATTTCTGAACCATCGCCAAGTACCAGAGCAAAGATTCCAGACTTGATTGGGATCTAAATGCACAATTAACTGAGCATAGGACTGAAGAACATCACGAAGAGCAGGTTGGGTACAAATAAAATTTGAGCCTTTATCCTTTGTTTCTTGGCCACATTATAACCCTTAAAAGTCCTAACTGAAGTATGGGTTAGTTCGAAAGCATACTGTTACAAAAGGTATCCTGACTCTTATAAGGTTTGCTATAAATCTTGATTTGATATCATACTCTTACAAAATTTGTTTGTTTTACTAAAAAATGATTTTTCAAACTTCAAGACAGACATAAGCTTTGCATTCTTTAAATGACGTTTTTTGCATATGGCTAATTGTTCAAACAACAGAGAAATTCGCACAACGAATATTCAGTGAACGAAGATCCTCTCAATGGACAGAATCACCTTAGACGGAAAAGAAATTTGCAATAACAGGCCCTTCATAATCAAGGGGCATGGCATGGTATCCAGCTGATCTGGGGCAGTCAAGATTCGAGGAATCTCTCAAAAAATGCCAAATAGCCAGGGGCAGACCTCCGTCTGAATCACTTGGGGCATTAGACATGAATTCCAGCAATGAATCATGATGGAAACTCCATTTTGTGCTCGCTCTCTTCTGTCATGCGCATCATGGCTGGGTGAGTTGGCCCATTGCGAATTCTTCCAATCTGGTCATGCACTTTTTTAAGATGCGGAACCTGGGAGCTTTCCTCTTCAAAATAGGGGTAAATTTTTCGTAGGGGGGTAAGGAAGGTGCCGAGATCGTAATAGAAAGGAGTTGATAGTCCCAGAAAAGTACCCCTCGAGCCGCATCTAAGTGAAGAAGAAAGGGAAGCTTGGCTAGCCGGCCAGTACGTCGATCTCAGAAAACATAGGCTTGGGCTACCTGCCAACTCTGCTCCCTGCGCCGAAAACTTTGTCTTACGCCGAAAGTTCGATCAAGCAAACATCTTCTAGCAGTATGGCAACGCTTACTACCATGGACAGTGACAATTCTCCGCACCCAGTGAATGCAGACATAGTCAGAAAATTCTATGCATGAACAAAGACCCGCTAGGTCGACTAGCCTAGGCAAAAATAAGGGCATCCCGGCGAACCAAAGGTTCAGGAAAAAATTAGAGATATACATATGAAAAATCTGTACACCCGGCAAGTCGAAAACCTGAAAAGACGGCTTGGGCAAAAAAGGGTATCCCGATGGACTAAAAACCTAAAAGGGAAGTCCAGGAAAAAGTTAGGGATTAAAGCGCACGATTATGTACCATCGTCATCTTGTTATTTGTCTATCTGTAGAATGCTCCATGATCAACATCTACTCAAAACCCCAGGAGTTAGGATGACACTCAAACCATCCACAAAATCTCTGCAGACACTTTTTTCAGCAGGTATAGAGGCAGGGGCATCCTACTAAAAAGTCACCGCCATATCCTCAGCTTACAGCCAAGTGATGTCAAGCGTCATTGTATCCCCGGCATAGCAAGAATCTCCAATCATTGCTCCGGCATCTTAAAGAATTCTCTAGCCTGATTAACAGGATTTTCATGTTCCCCTACGAATTTCTTCTCAAGCAAAACAATAATTCCCAGTGGAAACATTCTAAATAAAGCAGATTCTCATCTAGAAACGGTTCAGGTACGACCCAGATACGGATGTCATCCTGACACCTAATCTAGACTTTCTCATCTAGAAACGGTTCAGGTACGATCCAGAGACGGATGTCATCCTGACACCTACTCCAGACTTTCTCATCAAGAAACGGTTCAGGTACGATTCAGAGATGAATGTCATCCCGACACTTACTCCAGATTCTCATCTAGAAACGGTTCAGGTACGATCCAGAGACGGATGTCATCCTGAGACCTACTCCTGACTTTCTCATATAGAAACAGTTCAGGTACAATCCAGAGACGGATGTCATCCTGACACTTATTCCAGATTCTTCTAGAAACGGTTCAGATACGATCCAAATACGGATGTCATTCTGATACTTATTCAATACATCTCCAACTACTGCTCCGACATCTGAGAAAAAATTCCCCAGTGAAGTCGTCAAGATTTTCGGATTCCCCAACAGGATTTAAACAAAGTTTCCAAACAGTTTGCGGAGTTTTCCTTCCCCAACAGAGTTTATTTCTCTAGCAACGGAAGTTCATCTCCCAGTTTTTCAACTTCAACAAATTTTAAGACCTACATTCTTCACTCCCAACCACAAATCAAGGATTTATTTTCCCTAGTTCAACAACACTATAATAGAACTAAGGTGAGAAAATAAATTATACAAGATAAACTTCAATCTACTTCAAAAAGTATTCTTGATTTTTATTAATAGTTGTTTCAAATATTTATTGGATCATAAGTTAAAATTCAAAAAGTATTCTTTTTAACAAAAAAGAGAAATAAAGTATCTAAATTTTAGAAATAAATTAAGACTATCATATTTCAAAGTAAAAAACCATCATGCAAACATCACAAATTATTGAAAAGAGATAAATTAAGATCAAATAGAAAAAACACGAAAAAACATCATCATTATTATTATTAAATATCCAAAAAATTCTATACTTTAATTCATCTTTTAACCACTCTCTCATAATTCTACTTAAAATTTGAATTGAGGTAAATATAAATTAAAAAAAAAGATGACTAAGATTTTAAAAAATCAATAAAATTAAAATTAAAATATAAATACGAACTGGCAACAAAAAAAACACACGATTATAATATATTTGACACTATTTTTTATTTTTGATATCAAAATTTGATAATAAAAATAATAATAATAATAATAATAATAATAATAATAATAATAATTATTATTATTATTATTATTATTATTATTATAATAATAACAATAATAATAATAATAATAATAATAATAAAATTATGTATTAACAATTATATGCTTTAAAGTATTATTTAATTGAGTCAATTGCTAACCAAAATTTTAATATATTAAAATATTAATATTTAAAAAAAATAAATCAAGCACCTATAAGAGAAAGAGAAGTGTTTGAGACATAGAATAGTCCAGTTTTTTTTGCCTTAATTGGTGGGCTGGAGTGAATTATTTTTTTTTGGTTAATATAATTTTTATTTTCAAAAAAGAAAATGTTTTAACCAAAATTTATCTCTATCATTAAAAGTATTTACGATTTTTTGCAGAAATTTTTAGTAAAACTATAATAAATAAATAATAATAATAATAATAACAATAAGAATAATAATTTAATAACTTAAATATGCTTTAAAGTATGCATTCAGTTGTATCAATTGCATTATTATATGTCAATTTAGGCTATGGTAGCAATTTCGTTAATTAACTTTTTTAATATAACAAAATATCAATATTATAAAGAAAAAATAAAACACAAATTAGAGAATAAGTTAGTAAAATTTATTATTAGTTTTATTTTAATATTAATTTATTATTTAATTATTATTAATGAATGATTGAACAAATAATTGTGTGGAAGTTAGAAATCTTATTTAACTAATATTTTAGAAAAGTTATAACCAATAATTTAGTAAAATTTACATTGCAGTTAACAGTAAACAATTTGTTAGTATATAAATGGATAATTATCCGAGTCAATATCCATACTTATTTTTGTAAATTTTTATTCTATCTATTATAAAAAAAATTTGTAAGTACTCACTTGGAATGGACCAAATTGCCCTTCCTACTCATGAATCTGAAATCATAACTATTCGTACTTACTTCATGGAAACAATATGTGGAAAATGTCGTCACCTTAAAAAAAACATATGGTTAGATTTTTACATATAAAGAAAACAAAGACAATAAACACAGTCGTTTCCAGTCATAAAACATACTACCCTACCTTCCAAAATGAATTTATTAATATAAAAAGTTGTTTAAAATAAAAGTTAAAAGATAGTGTACTAACGATATAAAATATTTTTATATTATTATTTAATAAAATTTTATTATTTAGCTATGTCATGTAACTTATTTAAAAATAATAATATAGTTTGGCATTTAACATAATCGTAATTGATTAATAGTATAAAATTATTTTACACTATTGATGTATCATTTATTCTCTTAAAATAAAATGATAGTTTCCACTTTTAATATAATTCTAATTATCATTTAATCGTATTATCTAATTAATATTTTTTCTAATGTGGAACAAGAAATCAACGATGTTAACATCAAAATTTTCATTTTACGTTTTATCATTTATTTTATATTATTTACTTTCACGTATCAAAATAAATATAAAACTCTTCTCAACTTAGAATATTAAAAATTGTTGAATGGGCATTAAAACCATAATTTTTAGAGTTTGGTGCTAGCTTTCAAAGACATTGCATAGTTTTTATTATTTTTAAATATTATTATTCGATAATATGATCCATTTTGAAATAAATTTAGGGTTTTTCTTTGTGTCAATTTTCGGCGGTGATATAACCACCGACTACTAAAGTGAATGATGGTGCTAGAAAGAAAGGACACAGTAAGGACAATGAATTGATTTATGAACAAGATAAGGCAACTAAGGAAGGGGATTGTGAAACCCTAGCAGAGGAATCAGTGAATGAGGATGTTGAGTTTTCAGAGGAGAATAAGAAGAAGAAGCAATGGCTAGACATTATCAGTGGGAACAAGCTCCCAACAAATGTCATAACTATTGAGTACAAAGTTCAGAAGATAATGGAAGGGGGAATTGTGATTGAAATTGAAGATGTTGGTATTGAACCAAAGGTACGTTTATGGGAAAATACTATCATCAAGTACGTATTTGGAAAGGATCTAAGCATAAATGCAGTTAAACAATTTATGGTGAAATTTTGGAACTTTGTCCAACTCCTGAACTATTTTACCATGACAAGGGATGTTTTCTGATGAAATTTCGCTCTGACAAAGACAAGTAAATGGTGATAATGCGTGGACCACATGTTATTTCCTTTAGTATTTTATTTTTGTTTTTTAATTAGATAAATAATGAAAAAATAAAAATTTAGAAATGTTTGTTAGTTGGTGGATTGGGCCACGCTTCGCCTGCTTTTCACACCCCGACATTAGGACAAAGTTTCTGGTTTCAATTAAATGTAGTTCGTTTCGTTTTACTACTTTGCACCCCCCATATCTTTTATTCGTCAACTTTTAATTTCTTTTAGACAATTTAGACACTTTGATGTCTTGTCTATTTTTCCATATTTTTATTTTATTTTATACAAATTCGTTTGATTTTAATTAGAGGCAATTTTTGTCAAGGTATGTTATATTGTTGATGCTTTCTTGTGAGCCGTAAAAGATGCATTGTTTGGATCCTTTTTAGGTCAATATTTTTACCATATTAGAACACTTAAATGTTGATTTGTTTCATTTTGAATTGGTGCATAAGTGAAATATACTTGAGGTCTTGTTAATTGATTTTTCCCATGCTCTAATACCATGCTTAGTTGATGATCACTTCTTGTGTTGATGCAATATTTTGGTGTGCACTTGTGAAATATTTTTGGTGATACTTCTTGACACATAACTTGAGTCTTTGACGTGCTTTGTGCTCTAATATCTTGAGTCTTGGATCATTTTTATACCATGATTAGTTGAATCTTTGTGTTGCTTCAAGTTGTTAATGTTTGTATAAAACTTTGACTTAGTTTATGAACTTGATTCCTTTCAAACTTCTTATGGCTTTGAGATGTGTGGAATAGAGCTTCTTTGTCAAGTTGTTGCCATGATTTGATGCTTCTTTGCTTTGATTTCTCAATCAATTATAGGTCATGTTCTAAGTGAAACACTTTGTGATGTAAATTGTGGATTGCTTTGCCTAGCTTGTTTCTTTAATCCATGATCAATCTTCTTGTGAAATTTATCTTGCCTTGTGCCATGTTTGAGTTGATTCTTTTAGGTATGTTACTTCCTTGACATGGTGTTTATCTTGTATGCTTTCAAACTTCCTTGTGTGCTAAGATTTGACAATATGTTGATACTTGAAAACTTGGTTGCATATGTACTTGATGTAGAAGAGTTGTGTAGGTCTTGAGATCTTAATGCCTAATCATTTGAAGCATGAACCTTAGGGTCTGGAATTTGAACTTTGGTGTTTACCTTTTGACACGTGATGATATTATACTTGAAGCATGTTTAGGTGCTTACTTGAGTTTCTTTGATGCATGTTCATCTATGGATTCTTTAGTTGATGCATGCTTACCTATTGCTTGTTTAGGTGCTTACTTGAGTTTCTTTGATGCATGTTCATCTATTGCTTGTTTAGTTGATTCATGCTTACCTATTTATTGTTTATATGCTTACTTGAGTTGCTTTGATGAATGTTCATCCATTGCTTGTTTAGTTGATGCATGTTTACCTATTGCTTGTTTAGGTGTTGCTTTGTTTACCTATTACTTGTGTAGGTATCTCTTATTTTCCTTGAGTCTTGCTAGGCTTAGGATGTATCTTATTTGTGTGAAGTATTTCTTGGTTAAATGTGGCTTATCTTGATTCTTGGTTGATTACTTGAGATTTATTGTGGGTTGTTACCTTTGCACTTTGAAGTTGTTACTTGTGTACTTGCTTTGCTTGATAACATGTACCATTAGGACTTGTTGATTCATCTTAATCCTTTGGGTTGAGATTGAATTAATGTAGACCCTAGGATTTATATCCAAGCATGACAACATAGTTAAGATTTCCCTTTTATCCTCACTATAGGTCTGTTGCACCCCAAAATTTGCCCTCTCATGTTTTCCAAAGTCTTCCCCCCTGCATGGTTGACCAGAAACCCTTGCCTAAGGAAAAAGAAAATTTTTTAGTGGTGCTTTAAGTACCTTTCGATTGGCATTCTGAAAGACCCTTCGATTGGTATTATGAAGGAGCCTTTCGATTGACATTCCAAAAATGCTTCGATTGGCATTATGAACAAGCACTTCGATTGGCATTATGGACAAGCACTTCGATTGGCATTATGGACAAGGAGTTCGATTGGCATTATGTCAAGGCCTTCGATTGGAATTCTGAAAGACCTCTTCGTTTGGAACCCTGGGCCAAGCCTTTCAATTGGCATGCCAAGGGATCCTTCGATTAGCATGAACAAGATCCTTCGATTAACCTGAACAAGACCTTTCGATTGGCATCATAAAAGTGTCCTTTGATTGGCACTGAAACAGTGTCCTTCGATTGGCAGGATAACAAGTATCTTTCGATTGGTATTATAGCAGTGTCTTTCGATTGGAATTTTAACAAGTACCCTTTGATTGGTATATGGACAAGTACTCTTCAATTGGCATTTCAAAAGGTCCTTGGACTGGAACTTCAGAGTGTCCTTCGACTGAAACTTCAGAGTTTCCCTTAATAAGAACATCAGAACGAAATGACCTTCGAATGGCATTTCAGTGCAGAGTTTCTCTTAATCTGAGATGCTCTGATGAAGGAAGTTCTGAACACTTCAAATCAGAACTTAGACTCATCACAAGGCCAAGGGCTGGTCAAAGTTGTCTAATAGGGAATGTTCTAAACAGATTCTAATTAGGACTTTGAAGCAATCGAAGCAGGGGGAGTGTCATTCGAAGGGAAGTGGATCTACAAAGGGCAAGTCAGCTTTCGATTTTCATCATGTTGGAGGCCCAAACAGCTCATAACAGGCTGGTAGTAACGCATGAAATTAGATTGGCACCTGATTGAATCAAATATAGAAAGTCTTTATGAAGAAATCAAATCAAATCTCTTCATCATAATGGACCAAGATTTGATACACAAATGTTGACCTAGATTCCTTGTCTATATAAACCTCAAGCCTCACAAATCAAACACACGAAAAAACGCATAAAACTCTGCAGAAACGGCCATACCACTTTGTAAAAAAAACCTTGAAAAAGTGTGAGATCAAAAACGATATTGGAGGCACTTTCAGACCAAAATCACAACACTACTCTCTTCCTCGGCATCCAGTGGAGCTACACCAATCAAAACCAAGCCCTAAGGCAGCCTAAAACTCGCTGTAAGTGTTCTTGAAATCGCCTCTACACATGAAATCGTGAACCACTTTCCTTGCATCTTTTTGACAATTGGTTTGCACATTCATACTCACCATTCAATTTATATTGATTCTGCATTATTTGATTTGATTTTTGTGGCCTCTAACCCCGTATCCAGAACCTAGGGTTCATGTTCTAGTTTTTAGGCATTTTTTATACAGGTGAAATTAAGGCTAATGATTGGTATAGGGATGATGAGGAGGCAGAGACGAACATGTCTATGTTTTTGAATAGCATTTTCATGGCCGGGAGCGAGTTTTAGAACCATCGCACGAAACTTCCTGCGGATAAAAATCCGCAGGTAAATAACCAGTCTTTTGATGAAGAAGACGATAGCGTGTCTCCACGTGATTGGCCAATTTGAATCAACTGCACGCTTTATATTTTTTTTGCAGGCTTAATGTTTTGTTTATCATATAATATTTGATTCCTATTACAATAACAACTAAGCAATTTGGTTGAGTGGCAAGCGCGTTGGCATGTGATCATTGGGACCTGGGTTCGAATCCCAGGTCCCCCAAACATTTATTTAATTTTGTTCCTCAGGTATTCACGTGCAATGTTCCAGGCGTGGACTACCATGTACCCCCAGATCTCAAAAGCTACGTGGCCTGCCAATCAGATCCAATGGTCAGGCTAGAGTCTTCATCATGTTCTCAAAGTCAAGGGCGCACACAGGAGTTACCAAAGTCAAACAAGGCTGATTGAACCTGGGCCAAATTTGCTGACCATACAACCCCTTCAGGCCCACAGCCCCTCTTTGAGTTTGTTCTTTTTTTTAATTTCTTTTCATCATTTTCCTATTTTTATTTTGTTATTATTATCTTAATTAATTAACAAACTAACTTTTTTTCATAAAATCAGAAATAACAGAAAATAATATTTATTAATTCACTATTTTATTTTTGTAAATAAATCATTAATTAATTAATTTAGTTTTAAATAGGTTTAAATAACAATATATTTTGCAATAAATTAAAAAATTGATTTAGAATTAGGGTTTTGACATATTTTTACCTTTCTAATTTTATTTTCTTAATTAAAATAAAAAACTCAAAAATATTTTCTTTTTATTAATTAATTAATTATTAGTTTAGACTTAATTCTTAATTCAAAAAAGGACAAAAAATGTGTTTTATTTAGTGAAAAAAGGGTCAAAACCCAAGGACATTCCGATTCAATTTTTTCGCGCGTATTATTTTTGATCCATATATTGTAATTGCTCCGAGGATGTAATAGCTTTAACTTAGGATTTTATTTACCGCTTTTATTTACTTTTTCGCATTTAATTTTAAGGGTTTGTTTTTGGCGATGTAAATACCCGACGCCTTGTAATAGCTTAGCTTTATTTTCCGCAATTTATTTTCCGCAACCATTAATTGCTAGATGTATGAATAATAGGCTATGCATGACAAGATCTATCTTAAATTAAAATCAACCGTATCTCACCATTAACATGTACAAAGATAATATAAACTGAAAAAATAATACACTCGCACATGCCACTCCTAGGGTACGCCTCACTTGGTTGCCTCGAACGTGGTCATTGAGTATAGGATGTTTTAGAGGTCGCCCTCCTGTCCAAAGATCAAAGTTGCCTCGAAATGGTTGCCTCGATAAAAATGATCTAAGACATTAGGGTTACCGCTAAAGCATCCTAACATTGCTTTAGTGACTACACGTCCCTTAAATCGAATTGACCCAAAAACTCCAACGACGGTGCTACCTACTCCTTAATAGTGGGATAGCACTGTCTAAAGGACATTTGCACAATTTAATTCCTTTTTGAGTAGGTAGAGGTTCTTAAGTACTTGCTCTTTTGAAAACAAAAACAAAAACTTTTCGCACTTACACTTTCTTCATGAAAAACAAAACTCTTTTCAAAACCCACAAACACAAAGAAAAGCAAACTTTTGAAAACATAGTGAGCAAGTACCTAAGAGCCCGTGGATAACCACAGATAGAAAGGGTGCTAACACCTTCCCTTTTTATAATCTACCTCCCGAACCCGAGAAACATCTTGAAAAGAAATTTTTCTGTGCTTTTGTCCTTTCCTTGTTGGATAAAATAAAAGACGGTGGCGACTCTTGCTTACCGCGACATTTTGCAAAAATAAACGCAAACGCGAACCAGCATTCTAAAACAGTCAGTTCTCATTCCCACCGATCACAGAACTGGCGACTCTGCTGGGGAATATTAATAGTGAGGTGTACCTTAGGATTAGATCACCATGTTTTCAATTGTATGCTTTGTATGCTTTAATTTTGTGGGCTTGTATCGGAGTTCTATAGATCCTAACCCGGATATGGGGATACCCTTTAGGTAAGTAGCAATAAACTGTGAGGGATCTGTCCGGCGTAGACCGACACGGATGAAGCAGTAGCTACATTGGTGTGATACCTTGGTCTGTACCGATATCCCTTGTGTTGAAACGAGGAGAATATGGGTCTTCTGAGGAGTCATTAAGCACCAATTGACCTTAGAACCTTAAATTGACCAACTTGGCCATAGAACAGTAGCAATATGCTACACTCATTGAGACTAAACTCTCGCGATGATTCCGGCCGCAAGAAAAGGTTGCTAAACTGGAATTATGACCGATTGAGGGTAGTCAGTGATATTGAGATCCTCTAGAACCCGATTACTATTTTTAGGACATGTTTAAACCAACTAAACTGAAAGAGGGTAATGCCTAAACTCCATGCCAGCCTAAACTTAAGGCTATTTGTGTGACTTGTGTGCCTTCAAACTTGAACTACTTGCACATTCTTGTTATCTGACAACATGGGTTCCTTGCAGGTTTTGTTTACAGTCCTTATCCAATAATCTGGATTTATTGCAGGGCTTACTCACATCACCTCACACTTTTGGCTTAAACGCATAGCATACACATCATAACATCATGCCTTAACATTTCCTTAACCATTTCAAGGATCTCAAGGGTATGTGATGTAGGTTATGGTAAATCAAATGTCTAGCAAGGGGCAAGGGGATTTATTTTCCTCTAGCCAATGCCGTCTAGAGATCAAAACATGATAACTTGAGTCAGGGGCTATGACCCACTCGATATGGTGAGCTTGACTCTTGAAGAAGGACTCTCAGCAACATGAAGTTCCTTCAATCAAGCTACCAAATTCAAATTCTAAAAATTTCTTGTTTACCCCGCGAGATCCTTGAAAACATTGCATACATATGTCATACATATCATTGCATAACAGAACAGGTCATCTGATACAAGTCTCTCATGTTCTCGCTGTTTATTTCAGCAATGGATCTCCAACAAGACAACCAGGATCTTCATACTCAAGAGACTCAGTTCAGGGAAATCTTCCTAAACCTATCCAAGGGGCAGGAAGAGTTGAGAACACTCCTCATGGGGAACTTGGTCAAGAAAAGTCCTGAAGACAATAAGGACGAACGACTGGAACAACTGCAAGCTGAGTTCAGTGCCATGAAAACCCAAATGATGGGGCAGATGGCTCTTATCCAAGGCTTAGCTCGGGAACAAGAAGAGTTGAGAACCATGATCAACCAGCTTCATCAAGACAGATACAACAACATGAAGCAAACAGTCAAAGTCGGGGACCAAGTCATTAATCAACTTTCGAGAAGTCAAAGGTTTGGTTTGATGAAGAATATACCTCTCCAAGTTGCTACTACCTCACAGGTCCAACAAAGACCTTGCCAAGAACAATGGGTTGATTAGAGTAAGCCAAATATGCCCAAGAGGAAATTTACCAAGCTCAACATGTCACTAGCTCAAGCGTTACAACACATGTTGAAGAAAGAGCTGATTACGTTAAAGGCTCCTCATCCGAACCCTAAGACTTCTTCTCCTAACTACAACCCGGATGCAAGATGTGCTTATCATTTTGATAGCCCAGGGCATGACACAAACAACTGTTGGGCTCTGAAGAACAAGGTCCAAGACATGATTGATGCCAAGGAGATCAAGTTTGACCCTCCGGAGACTCCAAACATAATCACTGCTCCTATGCCGAATCATTGAAAGCTTTTGTTCATTTGAATTTTCAAGTTGTAATCTCTTTGTTATTCAAACAATTATCTATTAATGCCAAACTTTGTTTCATTAATGCATTGCATATGTTTGTCTTGATTTGATCCAATCATTTTAATTACATTTAAACTATGCTTTTTACTCACTTTATGACATTAAACTCTTGCTAAAAGTTACAAGCCTTTAGAGGGAGGATGACGAAACAATGCCATAATCTCATACAGTATGCTTTTGGACAGACCTTGTTGACGATGTACATACATTTCTTTCAAATCCTAAACACTGGAGTTATAAGGAAGATAATCCCTAGTCAACCCCTTCGAGCCAAAGAAGTAGAAGTTTTCTATTTTAACACAATTTGAAACCTTTAATAAAAACCTGGGGCAGGGTAGTCTCTCAGTTAATTCAAATGCGCATTGAAGTCGCAAAACTCTCAGTTCATAATACAACGAACGACATCAAAAGCATTCCTCTGGAATCAAAAGACAGTGGTGGTTCGTTATTTCATAGGCAATCAGTCTCTCAAAAGAGAAAAGCCCACTGAGCCAAAACCTATAAAGGAGGCTTAAGAAAGCTGGGGCATCCCGCTGACTGTAATCTCGAAAACAGGAACAGTCAGGCAAAAGTTAGGGATAACAAACCAAAAGAACGAGGTCACTAAAAATCCTCAACAACATGAAAAATGTTGCAAAAAATGATGACTGCCTTCCATAATCCAACTTGTGTGAACCATCACCAAAACGTCGTTCCAAATTCGAGTAGAGTTCGACGCACAATTAACTGAGTTTAGGATTGAAGAACATCACGAAGAGCGGGTGGGTACAAATATACTTTGAGCCTTTACCCTTTGTTTCTTAAACCGTGAACCAAGCCACGTTACAACCCTTCAAAAGTCCTAACTGAAGCATGGGTTAGTTCGAAAGCATACTGTTACAAAAGGTATCCTGACTCCTGTAAGGCTTTGCCCTAAATCTTGTGTTGAATTTGTCTTATAAAGAGTTTTCTGCTAAAAAATGCATTTTTCAAAACTTCGAGACAAGCATAAACTTTGCATTATTTGAATATCACTGTTTGCATTTGGCTATTTGTTTGACAGCGGAGAAACTCACACAACGAATATCTGATGAACGAAAGCCCTCTCAGTGAACAAAATCACTTCAAAAAGGGTGACACTTCCATTGACAAATCTCCTATCAACAAGGGGACATGACATGTCACTATCCAGCACACATGGGGAAGTCCAGTCAAGATTCCAGGAAATCTCTGAAGAAGTGCAGAGTAACCAGGGGCAAGTCTCCATCTTCGTCACTGGGGGCATTGAACATCAATCTCAGTGGAGGGTTACGTACAATTAAACATTTTCTGGCAATGTCACAAACACTTGCTACTAGGGGCAATGAAAAATCTCCCCAAAATCCTTCTCATAGGATGACATCCCAGCAAGGGTTTAATCTCTGAAAACCTTTCCCCAGCTGGATCAACCTCAAGAATCCTCGAGGACTTCCCCCAACGAAGGTGTCACCTCTCTAGCGGACTGGCGACAGGGTTTATTTCCCCAACAACACCAGGATTCCCTAGCTTGAATTTGCCTCTCCGAATACTGCAAATCAAAGGACCACAACTCCCCTTCCCCAGTGGACTACTCTGCAATCCCCAGCATGTTACTGCGAAACCTGGACCCGACCAGATATCAGTTTAACTTTGACTCCCCAGTAGAGCAATGGACGAATAAGACTCCTAAACTCTTTTCCCAAGAAGAAATAAACATACTCCCCACAGAGTTTTCAATATCCCCCAGCGGAGTTCTCCTCAAACAACAAAGCAGGGATCCCCGGTGGAAAATTTTTGAGCAAAGTCCAAGACAAAATTACACTTCAACAACATTCATGACACATGCATACAAAATACATATGACACAAATCTCATTTTATTTTGAGAACATCATTACACAATGCATACATCATGACAATGCATACATCATGACATTGCATACAACTAACTCTTTACCTTTTCAGGAAAGATCAATCAACAGGCAAAGATCATCATCTTCTGAGATTCCTTCTAGAGATAGCTCAGATGTGACCCAGATATGGCTGACATTCTGATACTTATTCCAGACTCCTTCTAGAGACATTTCAGATGCGATCCAGATATGGCTGACATTCTGATACTTATTCCAGATTCCTTCTAGAGACAATTCAGATGTGACCCAGATATGGCTGACATTCTGATACTTATTCCAGATTCTTTCTAGAGACAGTTCAGATGTGACCCAGATATGGCTGACATTCTGATACTTATTCCAGATTCCTTCTAGAGATAGTTCAAATGCGATCCAGATATGGCTGACATTCTGATACTTATTCCAGATTCGTTCAAATTACAGTCCAGATACGATCCAGATTCGGATGTCATTCTGTCACTCAGTCAAATTACAGTCCAGATACGATCCAGATTCGGATGTCATTTTGTCACTCATTTCAAATTACAGTCCAGATATGATCCAGATTCGGATGTCATTCTGTCACTCATTCAAATTACAGTCCAGATACGATCTAGATTTAGATGTCTTTCTGTCACTCATCCAAATTACAGTCCAGATACGATCCAGATTCATATGTCATTCTGTCACTCGTTCAAATACATTTCAGATACGCTCCAAATGCAGACGCAATTCTGACAATCATCCAGATTCAACTCTCAGGTCCGGTTCAGATACGCTCTAGACACGGACGCCATTCTTTTGCTCATACAAACTCAGTCCCCGATACAGTTCAATGGCATTCCAGACATGAATACCATTTCGATACTCATTCTTTTGGCCTACAGCATTGCGGGTCAACAAACATTCTTGGATGGCATCTTTAAGCCCGTCTCCAGCAAGACTCTACCATCAACCTTTTTAAGTCCCAGTTTAATACCTGTAGCAAGCCAGGAAAATATCTGTGGACGAATGATTGTATATTAATACCTATAACAAGCCAAGAAAATTATCTACATGAAGAGATTGAAGATTAACACCTGTAACAAGCCAGGAAAATTATCTTTCTTTCTCAGGTCAGAGATTAATACCTGAAACCAGCCAAGACAGCTATCTCCTCGACCAACCTTTTCAAGTTCCAGATTAATACCTGTAGCAAGCCAGGAAAGACATCTGTGGACAACTGATTGTAGGTTAATACCTGAAACCAGCCAGGAAAATTATCTACACGAAGAGATTGAAGATTAATACCTGTAACAAGCCAGGAAGACCTTTCTTTCTCAGGTCAGAGATTAATACTTGAAACCATCCAGGACAGCTATCTCCTCGACCAACCTTTTCAAGTTCCAGATCAATACTTGTACAAGCCAGGAAAAATATCTGTGGACGACTGATTGTAGATTAATACCTGTAACAAGCCAGGAAAACCATCTACACAAAGAGATTGAAGATTAATACTTGGAACCAGACAAGACAAGTTCTATAACCTCAACAGTATACTCCCAATGAGCATGAGTCAATTCCTAAATCTCAACAAAAGTTAGACTTCCCCAGCGGAATCTTCTACAAATAACAGGTATGCAAGTTCTCGCTAAGGAATCTCTTATGCGATCGACACTCCTGCAGATGGCATCTATAAGCCCATCCTCCTACCAACTATCTCCAAATGGCATATGTAAGCCCATTCCCGACATCACAATGCTGATACTACACCATGCGAGTGCAAATTTATAGGCACTCTAGTGTTCAATTATCTTCCACCTTTGGATCACGAAAGGCTCGAAAGCCAATCTATATCCTCAGGTTTAAGAGAATTGAACAGGGGAAACTGTTGCACCCCAAAATTTGCCCTCTCATGTTTTCCAAAGTCTTCCCCCTGCATGGTTGACCAGAAACCCTTGCCTAAGGAAAAAGAAAATTTTTGAGTGGTGCTTTAAGTACCTTTCGATTGGCATTCTGAAAGACCCTTCGATTGGCATTCTGAAAGACCCTTCGATTGGTATTCTGAAGGAGCCTTTCGATTAACATTCCAAAAATGCTTCGATTGGCATTATGAACAAGCACTTCGATTGGCATTATGGACAAGCACTTCGATTGGCATTATGGACAAGGAGTTCGATTGGCATTATGTCAAGGCCTTCGATTGGAATTCTGAAAGACCTCTTCGTTTGGCATCCTAGGCCAAGCCTTTCAATTGGAATGCCAAGGGATCCTTCGATTAGCATGAACAAGATCCTTCGATTAACCTGAACAAGACCTTTCGATTGGCATCACAAAAGTGTCCTTCGATTGGCACTTGTGATCGGTGGATATGGAACTGACTGTTTAACGCTGGTTCACGAAATGTCGCGGAAGCAAGAGTCGCCACCGTCTTTTATTTTCTCCAAATGGAAAGGACAAAAGCACAGAAAAATTCCTTATAGAGATTGCTCTCGGTTCGGGAGGTAGATTTATAGAAAGGGAAGGTGTTAGCACCCTTTCTATCCATGGTTATCCATGGGCTCTTAGATACTTGCTCATTGTGTTTTCAAAAGTGTTTGTTTGCTTTTCAGCTGTGGGTTTAAAAAAGTTTCTTTGAAAATTTCAGTTCGACTCTTGTATCAGTCCTCAAGAGTGTTTGAAAAATTGCTTTTGAAAGCTTTTTGAAAAGGTGTCGGTGTGAAAAGAAGTTTTTGATTTGTTTTGAAATTAGAGCAAGTATCTATGAGTCATCTACCTACCCTAAGGAATTAGGCTGTGTAAATGTCCTTAAGGTAGTGCCATCCCACCATTGAGAGGTAGGTAGCACCACCGTTGGAGGTGTTCGGGTCAATTCGAGGTTTAGGGACAGTGTGGTCACCAGAGCAATAGGAAGACACCTTAAAACATCCTCTGCTCGACGACCACTTTTCAAGGGGCAAGGCAACAGCGAGACGTACCCTAGGGGTGGTGTGTGATTTGTGTGTCATTTTCAATTATATTTGTCTTGTTCATGCATTGGTGATCTACGCGTTGTTTTTTATTTTTGGCATTCATTCTTTCATGCAAGTTATTAACAATTAAAAGATGCGAGAAGGTAAAAGTCCTACGCTATTACAAAGGCGCGGGTCTACACCGCCAAATGAATCCAAGACCTGATTTGAATAAAATAAAAATGCGGAAAGATAAATATCCTAATCAATCTATTACAAGGCTTTGGGATAATTACATGAGATAAAAAATAAACAAAATAAGCGCGCGAAACGGAATTATAATTGAAAGCGAGGGCGTTGGACCCTTTTAAAGAAATTGAATTGAAATTAATAAATTAATTAAGTTTAAATAAAAAGAAAGAATTTTTTTTTGGAGTTTTGGTATTTATGGAGTTTAATGAGAAAATTAAATTGGAATTAAAAAAGTTAATTAACCCTAGTTCTAAATTGTTTTTAATTTATTAAAAAAATATTTTTAGTTTGACCTAATTTACATTAATTATTTACATGGCGTATTTATTTATAAAAAATAACTAGTATTTAATAATGGTGAAAAGAAAAGAAAAAGAATAAAGTATTTAGAACCCTAATTCTACATTTTTTAGTTTATTAAAAAAAACATTAAAATTAAACCTAGAATTAAAACTAAATTAATTGTTAAATTTATTTACAAAAATGTTAGTGAATTAAACATTAACATATTTTTATTTTTATAGTTTCTGATTTTTTTGGTATTTTTATGTTATGAAAAATTAATTTATGAATTAAATAAAACAAATAAATAGAGAAAATAAAAAGAAAGAAAAAATAAAATGCAAACCAATGGGGGGTGTTGACCCCAATTTTGGAGGTAAATTGAGCAATCAGACCCAATGAATTCAAGCCTTTGGTTGACTTTTCAAGAACGCGTGTGGATCTGCTGACCAAGGTGCATGGTGGAGATCCTGTCTTGGCCCTTGGATTCATCTTCTGAGACGCGTGGCAAGCTCCAGCGCTGGGTGCATGGTAGAATTCTGGGCGTGTACTGCATAGAATCACATTAAAACAAAATACATTGAGAAATATGGGGGACCTGGGAATCGAACCCAGGTCCCAACGTTTACCAAATGCACGTTCCACCATCTGAGCTGTATGCACGTGTTTGTTAGTTAATGGAATATGAATAATATAAATGAAACAAGCGCTTATAGTATTAACCAATCAAAAAGCGCGCCAGCTATTCAAACTAGCCAACCCATGTCCAACACCTCAGCATCTTCTCCATCACGCCTTCGTTTTTGCCTGAAAAAAATACATCAGATAGCGGGGGTTTTGAACCCCCACTAACTACAGTACAAGAAAATAGCGATTAGGCAACCGTTGCTCATAAATTGAGCACGACATGTATACTGAATTCGTGTGAAGCTTCTGATTCTAATGGCATAAGTCTTGTTGGCCAATTTTTCCCCATAAAAGAACCCCTAATTTTTGACCTCTGCAACCCTAACGAGCTCCAATGGTGGATTCATGTACAGGGCACGAAAACTCAATTAAACGATGTTGTTAGCTTTAGAATGATTGAATTAGTACAAATCAACAAGAAAAATGCAACGATGATGCATATAAATTAAAACACGAATATGAAAAATGTTAAGAACAGGACGGCTTCGTGTTACCAATTCTTTGCGTTAGAGGTTGTGGTTTTGATCCAGAAAGTTTCCTTGAGACCTTGGCAAGCTATTGGAATGATTATTTCGCTTTGAATTGCACTGAAACTGTGTTTTCAGTTTTGACTTTTTCACAAAAAAATGCAAAGTATGTATGAGGTTTGAGGCGCAACTTCAAGGTCTTGTGCATTAGGGTTGCCTTCTGTTTATGTATGGGAATGAATTAGGGTAAGAATTTGAGTCCATAAACCTTTGCATTGATGAATCAAATATTTGATTTCCATGGAATCTTTTCCAATCTTTTCCTCATGAAGAACATGCCAATTTGCACAAAATCTTTCCTTTTTTGATGTGCACGAGATCTTGAGTGAATAATGAGGGCATATGCTGCATAAAAGGATTCAAAAACATTTGTTTAGTATTTTTGTCATATTTTATTTAATTAAATGAATTAATGGTGATAAAAATTCAAATAAATAATAAAAAATGATGAAATAAATCCCCTTTGGGTCAAATGGTCGTGCATAGCCTTTGGATAATGATTCTTGGAAGAAAATGTGGCCCATTAGCAATTTTGAGGCATTTGAAGCAAAGTTGACTTTTCAAAATTCCCAAAAATTTCCCAACTTCCACAAGGCATATCTTGCTCAATGTTTAAGCTTTGACCATGTTCTTGGACATTTTGGAAAGGTCTTGAAGCCCTATAACCAATGCCTTTGGTCCCATGTCATTTTGATTTACCAATCTCAAATTATGGTCTTTGACTTAAAGTGCCTTTTTGTTGACTTTTGAAAATGACCTATAATGTTGAGATTGATAACTTTTTGTGAGAGCATTTCTTAGACTTGAAGTGTGAAGATGAGTTGTAGGAAATGTATTTCTCTTCAAAATGAGCTTTGGATGGAATTTTCCTGATAAACCATGTGGAAGTTATGCCTTGGTCAAGTTACAGTTGAGTTTTTCAACTGTCCAAATATGGAAACTTTTGCATCTTGAGACTTTTTGAGCCATGCCTTGAAAATCATGATCAAGATTTGATCAAATGATGTTTGTGGCTTCAAAATAAGATTTTGACCAAAAATTTGGACTTTTGACTGTCAAATGACCATTTTGCCCCTACAGTTGCCTACTGAGCAATTAGGGTTTTTGACTGTGCAATTTTGTGCTGAGAGTCTTAAAACTTGACATATGGATGCTTGACCATGTTTGTAGGCATGTGGGACTTGATTGGACCCTTGGAAACTTCAACTTCTTTGCCAGAATCAAAACCCTAGTTTTTTGACTGTTAGGAGGCCATTGAACTGTGCAACCCTTGGGAGATTTTGAATCTTTTTCTTGGCAAATCTTGAAGAATATGGGAGGGCAAATTTTAGGGTACAACAGCACTGAAATAGTGTCCTTCGATTGGCAGGATAACAAGTATCTTTCGATTGGTATTATAGCAGTGTCTTTCGATTGGAATTTTAAAAAGTACCCTTTGATTGGTATATGGACAAGTACTCTTCAATTGGCATTTCAAAAGGTCCTTGGACTGGAACTTCAGAGTGTCCTTCGACTGGAACTTCAGAGTTTCCCTTAATAAGAACATCAGAACGAAATGACCTTCGAATGGCATTTCAGTGCAGAGTTTCTCTTAATCTGAGATGCTCTGATGAAGGAAGTTTTGAACACTTCGAATCAGAACTTAGACTCATCACAAGGCCAAGGGCTGGTCGAAGTTGTCTAATAGGGAATGTTCTAAACAGATTCGAATTGGGACTTTGAAGCAATCGAAGCAGGGGGAGTGTCATTCGAAGGGAAGTGGATCTACAAAGGGCAAGTCAGCTTTCAATTTTCATCATGTTGGAGGCTCAAACAGCTCATAACAGGCTGGCAGTAACGCATGAAATTAGATTGGCACCTGATTGAATCAAATATAGCAAGTCTTTATGAAGAAATCAAATCAAATCTCTTCATCATAATGGACCAAGATTTGATACACAAATGTTGACCTAGATTCCTTGTCTATATAAACCTCAAGCCTCACAAATCAAACACACGAAAAAACACATAAAACTCTGCAGAAACGGCCATACCACTTTGTAAAAAAAACCTTGAAAAAGTGTGAGATCAAAAACGATATTGGAGGCACTTTCAGACCAAAATCACAACACTACTCTCTTCCTTAGCATCCAGTGGAGCTACACCAATCAAAACCAAGCCCTAAGGCAGCCTAAAACTCGCTGTAAGTGTTCTTGAAATCGCCTCTGCACATGAAATCGTGAACCACTTTCCTTGCATCTTTTTGACAATTGGTTTGCACATTCATACTCACCATTCAATTTACATTGATTCTGCATTATTTGATTTGATTTTTGTGGCCTCTAACCCTGTATCCAGAACCTAGGGTTCATGTTCTAGTTTTTAGGCGTTTTTTATACAGGTGAAATTAAGGCTAATGATTGGTATAGGGATGATGAGGAGGCAGAGACGAACATGTCTATGTTTTTGAATATCATTTTCATGGCCTGGAGCGAGTTTTAGAACCATCCCACGAAACTTCCTGCGGATAAAAATCCGCAGGTAAATAACCAGTCTTTTGATGAAGAAGACGATAGCGTGTCTCCACGTGATTGGCCAATTTGAATCAACTGCGCGCTTTATATTTTTTTTGCAGGCTTAATGTTTTGTTTATCATATAATATTTGATTCCTATTACAATAACAACTAAGCAATTTGGTTGAGTGGCAAGCGCGTTGGCATGTGATCATTGGGACCTGGGTTCGAATCCCAGGTCCCCCAAACATTTATTTGATTTTGTTCCTCAGGTATTCACGTGTAATGTTCCAGGCGTGGACTACCATGTACCCCCAGATCTCAAAAGCTACGTGGCTTGCCAATCAGATCCAATGGCCAGGCTAGAGTCTTCATCATGTTCTCAAAGTCAAGGGCGCACACAGGAGTTACCAAAGTCAAACAAGGCTGATTGAACCTGGGCCAAATTTGCTGACCATACAACCCCTTCAGGCCCACACCCCCTCTTTGAGTTTGTTCTTTTTTTTTTAATTTCTTTTCATCATTTTCCTATTTTTATTTTGTTATTATTATCTTAATTAATTAACAAACTAACTTTTTTTCATAAAATCAGAAATAAAAGAAAATAATATTTATTAATTTCACTATTTTATTTTTGTAAATAAATCATTAATTAATTAATTTAGTTTTAAATAGATTTAAATAACAATATATTTTGCAATAAATTAAAAAATTGATTTAGAATTAGGGTTTTGACATATTTTTACCTTTCTAATTTTATTTCCTTAATTAAAATAAAAAACTCAAAAATATTTTCTTTTTATTAATTAATTAATTATTATTTTAGACTTAATTCAAAAAAGGACAAAAAATGTGTTTTATTTAGTGAAAAAAGGGTCAAAACCCAAGGACATTCCGATTCAATTTTCTCGCGCATATTATTTTTGATCCATATATTGTAATTACTCTGAGGATGTAATAGCTTTAACTTAGGATTTTATTTACCGCTTTTATTTACTTTTTCGCATTTAATTTTAAGGGTTTGTTTTTGGCGATGTAAATACCTGACGCCTTGTAATAGCTTAGCTTTATTTTCCGCAATTTATTTTCCGCAACCATTAATTGCTAGATGTATGAATAATAGGCTATGCATGACAAGATCTATCTTAAATTAAAATCAACCGTAGCTCACCATTAACATGTACAAATATAATATAAACTGAAAAAACAATACACTCGCACATGCCACTCCTAGGGTACGCCTCACTTGGTTGCCTCGAACGTGGTCTTTGAGTATAGGATGTTTTAGAGGTCGCCCTCCTGTCCAAAGATCAAAGTTGCCTCGAAATGGTTGCCTCGATAAAAATGATCTAAGACATTAGGGTTACCGCTAAAGCATCCTAACATTGCTTTAGTGACTACACGTCCCTTAAATCGAATTGACCCGAAAACTCCAACGACGGTGCTACCTACTCCTCAATAGTGGGATAGCATTGTCTAAAGGACATTTGCACAATTTAATTCCTTTTTGAGTAGGTAGAGGTTCTTAAGTACTTTCTCTTTTGAAAACAAAAACAAAAACTTTTCTCACTTACACTTTCTTAAAAAAAAAACAAAACTCTTTTCAAAACCCACAAACACAAAGAAAAGCAAACTTTTGAAAACATAGTGAGCAAGTACCTAAGAGCCCGTGGATAACCACGGATAGAAAGGGTGCTAACACCTTCCCTTTCTATAATCTACCTCTTGAACCCGAGAAACATCTCGAAAAGGAATTTTTCTGTGCTTTTGTCCTTTCCTTGTTGGATAAAATAAAAGACGGTGGCGACTCTTGCTTACCGCGACATTTTGCGAAAACAAACGCAAACGCGAACCAGCATTCCAAAATAGTCAGTTCTCATTCCCACCGATCACAAGGTCCATCTTGCATGATAACTCTATGATAGAGATTCCCTTGATATCTCGACATTAGGTCCATGATGCATGATAACAAATAGGACCATGTTTCCCCTAGATTTTTGTTTCTTCCTTGCACTGCAATCTCTTAAGACTAAAATTATTTCTTGATAAAAAATCCAAAAACACTTAAAATCATACTTGAACACTTTCAAAACTAAAGGAGAAGTACTCAAGTACCCTCGGTCTTGGGGGACCACTTGATGTATTCTCCTAAAAAACACTCGAACAAATTCAAACTCTTTTCGCCTTAGGGCTTTTATTTTGAAAACCTTTCATAAAAGGACATGCTATTTCCATTTCGCGCAATACAACAATGTGTGAGTCTCCAAAGTTTGAGCGACAAAAGTTAATTGCTAGAATGCGAATGCAACATCGTTAATAAAAAACATACAATGAACCAAATTTTTTTAGAAGAACTACGATGTTCTGATTCCTCCTCGATACGTAGGCATTGAGTTGAGAAATTCAGGTGAACAAAATAAAAAACCTTTTGTTTTACCTTATCAATTCTCTCATGCATCCCCTTAGCAAGTAAGCTTTATATATAACACACCTTTTGATTAGAACAACAAGAGTGGATCTCGTTGAGTACAATGGATGTGAGGGATGCTAAAACCTTCCCCTTGGATAATCAATTTTGTATCCTTAATCTTGGTCGCAAGACCATCTTATCTTTCCTCTTGGGGTTTTCTCGATATTTTCCATTCCTTCGGGATAAATAAAGTTCGGTGGAGACTCTTTATTTTTTTACGGCGCGACAACCATCCATAAAAGCTAGAAGTATACAAACTGTATTTTCTTTGGTAACAAAATTTATGTGAATATAGTTATCGAGAGAATCATGGATGCTATTGTGTATAATTGCTGGGCTAAGCCCAAGCTTAGCTATCACATTGGTAGTTTACTCATTCCTTAGTTGTATGTTATATGTTCAGTTGGTGGTTTTGTTAAGTTGGATCGTATGATCACTTTGTTTGTAATTGTTTTTCAATACCAATAAAGTTATTCTTTGATTCAAAGAAAAATATTGTTATTCGATTCCAAAATCTAAAGATATTAAATATATTGTTAAACAAATTCCCTCCTCACAACAAATTTATGGAACCTAAGACAACCATCACAGTGTTTCCCCAAGGCGCAAAGGAAACTCTTTGTGAAGCATGGGAAAGATACAATTTATGTTTAGACGATGTTCAAACCACAATGGGAACAACCAAAGATGTACTAATAAAAAATAAGTTCTCATTTCTTGTTGATTTTGTGATATTGGACATTAAAACATTACCCAAATTAAATATTCCTCTCATCTTAGAAAGATCATTCATGAAAATTGTGAAGTAAAGGTCAGAATCAAAGATCATGAGGTATGTTATAAAGTAATCGATATTACGTAATACTTATCACTATCAAGCTACTGACATTAAACATGTGCTTGTTGGGAGGAAACCCCATAATATTTTACAATTTTTAAAAAAATAATCTTTAGCTTAGTCATTTCCTTTAAAAACACTTTCATGAAAGTAAGATGCCATGCATACAAAAGGTGGGCTCGCTAAGCGCGGAAAGGCTATGACATTCCTAGTGTAATGCTCCCAAGAGAAATTACAAGAGTAAAAACAAAAACTCTCGACTAGCGCAGCCTAACTCATATATGAAACATCTGTTATAGAACATTGGGAAGTGCAATCAGACTTAAAAATCCTTTCTTCCAATTTTTTCTCAATCTTTTCACTTCTCCCATTTTTGAAAAACCCTAGCACGCACTAGAGAACGTCATCCAAAGGAAAAACATCACTAATTTGCATTTTAATTCAAACCAGAGATTGCCCGAGTGTGTCATTTTACTCTATTTTTCTTAAAACTCTTATACATTATGAACATTGTTGAAAAACAATGTAAATTCTTTGATTTAGGCAAAAATTAGGGACACTTTATTACTTTATAATGTTGACTTAGGATAGAGTATGATCACTTGTATGAACACTTGAATTGGATGCTAGGATGAACAATAAGGGTATTTTAGTATGTAGAAACCTCTAGGTACTGAATCAATGTGAGTAAGAAAGAATTATCCATTTCATGTGTAATGTATTAAAGCACATAGATGTTCCTCTATCCATTTATGTTGTTTGTTGAATTTTTTAGATGAACTATGTTAGCTAAATTTTTTTAAAGATCAACAATTGGAAGTAAAAGACAAAGCTCAGGCATCAGTTCATCTATCATACCGTATGGTGAGCACAAACTTAGAAGCTACATCCATGAGAAATTTTAAACTAATTTGGAAGGTAGAAATTTGATCCAAGAGAATACACTTGAGTTGGAGGTTCTAAGAGAGTATTCTTATTTGGTGTAAGATATAAATGTACGGGGTTGGGGTGTTATGGTAATTCCAAATGAAGTCATCAACCTAGATATAGCAAAGGTTTCTTGGGTTCGGCGCCAACAAGTTCCATTTGATTGAGATGACATACATGCATACATAGAGGATAATTATGTGGCATACTCTAGATGGTTGGACCCATTCACAATATAATTAGAAAAAGGAAACATGAACTATGAGAAAATAGTTGCTGATATATGTGAATCGGGTAAAACTTATCATTTTGGATGAGATGGAATTCATATTCATTTCAAGAGATCTGACCTAACCATCCAAGCTCAAATTTGGATGACCTTCCATATGCATAATGTTATGCCTGTGAGCCACACCTCCTCCACTATCCTGAATATCGTAAACTAATATGGTATATAGTGAAAGGAAATCACGTGTACATATTAAGGGTAATCTCCTACAAGATTTTATAATTATAGATTCAACAAATGGACATGCCTTTAGCTTCCTTGGATTGATCATGAGACTGTGCAGAAATTATGATGTAGACATTCTGGATCATCATCATATTCTATAAATGTTTAAGTTTGATTCTCGTTTCATTGCACAGTATTGCACATGAGGCAGTGTGTGTGTGCCTCCACCACCACCACCAGAGCCACCTTTTATACCTATTTATCCTCGACATGTAACAATGAGCTTTAATAGTATCGATCCTACTATGAGAGCTTGTTTCTCCTATAGTTGAGATGTCATTGAGGGGTACCACATATGTATGTTATCTCTTAACGATTTTCTGAATAGGATGCAATTAATAATACTAGAACCACATGCTCCATTTAAGCCAGTATCTACTCAAGGCGAGTTTATCAACTATTTAAAATTATCTACTAATAAGTCATTCTAATATGAGAGGAGAAGGGCTTATGCTAGTAGGAGTGGAGTAGTGGGAGAACAAGCCAAAGCAGATGATGATGAAGAAGAGGAATATGATCAAGGAGAAGATGATGATGAGATAATTAGTGAAATTGATTGACCAATGAAAATTGACAACATCATTTTAAAGTTTTGACAATTTTATCATTTTCATTCCAGTACTTGTTGAATAATTATTGTTGATTTACATTGTTGTTTATGTAGTATAAGTACTAACATTGTCCTTGCGCAATGGACTTAGGTGTGTTAATCATTTTGTACTAAGTACATGAACACAACAAACCTCCAACATTTTTTAAATATTAGATGATGATTGATTAAATACATTTAAATTTGATGTGCACATAACAAGGAAATTGAACAAGAAAAAAACAGGTTTTGATGATGTAGGATAGGCTTCACTAAGCGAGCGACAAAGTTTGCTTAGCACACTTTGATGCTCAAAGTTGGCTAAGCAAGAATCCCTGGGCTAGGTGAGGTCATCATCATTACAATCATTATTTTGTTTCCTGAGGACAAACAAATGTTTTCTACACGGGTTGAATGCAAAAATTATCAAAGTTAGTAACCAATAACGATTTTAATTTTCAGTGTTTTTATGATTAAGTGTCGATTTCTGAAATTTTTGAATTTTTTTGAAAAAGTACTGCCAAAGGTAGTTTGTCTGTAGATGGTTCAGATGATGGTCTAAACAGACAAAATGCATGGAACCAGGAACAATAGGTTGACAAATAAACAGTCAAAGAACAAAATCCATGAAAAATATTTTATTATTTTCAAATGCTTCATTCATGATTGAAGTCTGACTATCTATGATAACATGATTATGAATTCCTTACTTTATTCAAATTTTAAGTTTTCTACGTGCCGCGGCGCGAAAAATACCGGAGTGCATCGCTCGCTCAGAATATACTAGAGTCGCCATTGATCTTTATTTATTCCAATAGGAAAAGGAAAATGTCTAATAAAACCCACAAGGGAAAACTAATGATTGTCACAACCATGAACGGTTTCGAAAGTCAGTTAAGGGAGGGAATGATATTAACGCTCCTCACATCAGTTATACTCAACAGTACCCATTTAGTTAGTTATGCGAATGAGTGTTAGTGTGAATCGTTTGTGATATTATACTTATTTAAACAAGAAAAATATTACATTGTATTTTAGCTCTAATGTGTGGTCTTCTTTTCTTCAAGTAGCTACTTCACGGACAACAACCCAAAGCACTTGAATTGCTAAAGTCTTCTTCTTCATAAGCTTCTGAAAGCTTTATTGATATTGATGTAGTAAAGAGAAGAACTTATTTATCTTGATTCACCTTATAACATTCTAGACAGCAGCCATTGTTCTATCTTCTTCAATGGTCACTTTTGAGCATAACTTTTGTGTTGTGGATTTGTAACTTGAACATTCATGATCATCTTCATTATCTTCTGCAGCTTAGTAAGCTTTATGCAGTATATAGAATTGCACACATTGTGAATCAATGATTTCATTATAATCATTAAAAAATGATTGGAGAATCATTTTGATAACAATTGGTGTTGTTGTTATTATAATGGTTGATAACTTTGGTTGTGTTCCAGCAAATGAATGTTATCTTTTAAGATTGAACACCAACAACAGTAACACTTAAGCATATGATCCTTTTCTTTATATAGCCAAGCAAAAATAGAGTTACAGACTATTTGAAAAAGAGTCGTTACAAATAGTACTACATCATCCTTATCTCTTCCACACTTTAAGTTAGTGGAGAGATAGTGGCATAAAGCTTTTCATACTATGTACTATTGTACTGTGTTACCGTTATATTCTTTCCTTCTGCACTTCAGAGGCTTCTGCGAGCATGATTTTAGAAGTGGGAACATAAAATAAGGTCATCAGAACTTCAATTCTTCATATTTGCGTCTTTAGAGTCTTCACACTTGGTCGTGAGAACCCATTGTAGCGAACCTTTAGATCAGAAGAGCTTCAAGTCTTCAGAGTCTTTAAGAACTGTGTCTTTAGAGTCTTCAGCACTTGGTGTTCAAAACCTGTTTGTAGTTAACCTTGGACCTTTAGAACTAAAGTATTTGGAATATTCAGACCATTTGTCTTAGAATCTTTAGCATTTGGTTCTTTAAGAATCCTTATCTTCAGAACCTTGTTACTAGAAACACAAAGTCTTCAGCATCTGGACTTCAGTTAGAAACATTGTATTCAGATCTTTTAACTTTGTATTCTTTGGAACAAGTTGTATTTTAAAAACAAAGTTTTTACCATCTGGACTTCAGTAGAAACTTTGTCTTCGGATCTTCTAACTTTGTTTCTTGAAACACGTTGTCTTGAAACGCGAGTCTTCAGCATCTGGACGTAAGTAACAACTTCTGTCTTCAGATCTTCTGACTGGTTTCTTTAGAACACATTGTCTTTAGAAGCTTGAGTTTTCACCATCTAGACATAAGTAACAACTTATGTCTTCAGATCTTTTGACTGGTTTCTTCAGACAAATATCAGGGTTTACACTTCAGAGCCTTCTGGAGTGTCTTGCTACTATTCAACAGAACTTGTGTAGCATAGAAGCGGAATCAATTCTCTTCAAATATCTTGGCCACACCATTCATCAGAAGCAGAATCTGTTTGTTAAGTACTTAACAATAACAAACATTAGTATAACAAAATTGTTCATACAATCATACTCATTTGTTATCATGAAAACTCAGATAATATTGCAGAACCAAATCTTGTTCTTACATTGCATACTTACCATTAGGTCATATTCATTTCTACACTCATGGGATCAAGGATCCTAGGGTTTCTCCTATCTCAAGATTATCCACCAAGCAATAGATTGACCTTCTTAAGGAAATTTGTTTGGGACCTCATGTTCGTGGGATACTTATTAATTCAAGTTCACTGGCTCCTTGGATTTCTCAGGAATCTCTAAGAAATTAGGGTTTGATCTTCAATCACCATCTCCTAAGCTATTCAATTATAAATTAGGGTTTTGGCCCCTTTCAAGTTATGAGCTTCACCAAGACTTTGTTTCTATGATCAAATTATGGCCCAAGGTATCAAGCATAACCATTGGATTCATCATAAGATTACTCAAAGTATTGCATTGGAAGACTAGTGAAATTTTACCTGGTTAACTGAAAAGTCAACTTTATGACAAAGGCATTTCCTGACAATTTTCTCGATAAACTTGATTCTCAATTAATTTTATATGACTTATGCCATTCTTATATGGATTGTGGACCTTTGGTTGGCATTGTCTGAGGTTAAATTGCTTAATCTTGAATATCTGGTCATTTGAGCAAAAGTCAACAAAAGTCAATTGTTGACCAAATGGACTTTTGGTCAAAGTTGAAGTCAATGATCATTTTTTAACATCGTGTGGCCTATTGTTAAATAAATTCAAGAGAAATATGGATTTTGGAGTTAACTTGTTCATGAAGGTATCTTGGTGAAATTTGAAAATTTTCTAAGTACGAAAACTCATGAGGCTGAATTTTAAAAATTCATAACTTCTTCATATCTTATTGAAAATGAGCAAACTTTACATGCTTGGAAAGATAAAACTAAGAACTGCAACTTTGTAAATATGGTCCAATGTCAAAAAGTGATTATTTTGAGAGTTATGGAGCAAAGAAGTATAACTCACTTTGTTGGATTATAGGTCATTTTCCTAAATTCCAGATTTTCGTGGTTTGTTTTGATGACTTTAATGGATTTGAATGAGAGCTTCCGACATCAAAGTTGTAGAAAATCTTAAGTATTTTATAAAGAGTACTAATTCATCCATTGATTCAAAGAATTAAGATAGTTATGCCCTTGACATTGGGACTACATTTAATTGAATTTTACCAAGTCAAATCTTACGATTTCTCAAATTCTCCAATTGTGGCCATTCTCAAATTCTCTTATTTGGGTCATTTATAAGAGAACTAAGCCTTCTATTCACACACATTCATGCATCTGTACCAAATTTGTACAAAAAACCTCAAAATTTCCCAAAATAGCCATTTCTATATTTCTCTCTCCACACTCCACTAACTTGTACCATCTTTTGGGCACATGCTACTGCATATATGAGTTATTCAAAATGCAAAGAATGCACCCTCACTCTCTCTCAAAATGCAAGCTTGGGCAACAAGGTTATTTTTGGACTAAACTTCCAAGTTCACCCTCCAAAGGCTCTAAGGTTGTAATGGCCACTCTACCCTCAATTTGGGGCTCTATATAAGAGCACCCTTGCCTTCATTCACAGAGACACATGTAGCTTTAAGCTCTCTCACCAAAAACCTCATTCATGCCTCATCTCTCCCTATCTTCAAGCAAATATTTTCTGAAATTTCTTTAACATAAAAGCTCTTTATTTGAGCTCAAAGAGGAAGATACAAGCAAGGTTTCTAGGTTTCTTCTCCATTTGGAAGCACAAGAGGGAAGTAGACTCTTTCTGCACTAGGTAAGCCACTAAACTCTAAATCCTTGCATGTTGCTTATGGAAATCATGTAATATTGTTCTTGTGTTACTACTCAGTTCCTCTCTCAAGGGTATTGGTTTGTGTTTTTGTTTGTGTAAATTTATTTAGATCTGAAAAATATGTGAAAAAGTGATTTTATGCTCCCTTCTCGCTCTGATATCTCCCTTGTCTCTCAACCTTTTCAAAAATTTCTTGAGCCAAAGTTGTAGATCTTGATGATATCTACAAGTTTGGTGTTTAGACTTTTTAATTTCATCAAGTATTTAGAGAGAAATCTGGGAATGAAAGTCAGTACATGTTCTTGAAGATAATTGATTTTGGATAACTTTTGAGTTTTTAGTCACCTTCTCGCCCGGATTTCTCTCTCATCTCTCAACCATTTCAAAAACTTCTTGAATCAAAGTTGTAGATCTTTTTTGAAATCTATAACTTTGATGTTTATAACATTCAGTTTCATTGAGAAATGAAAGATAAAATTTGATCAGAAGTATGATGTAAAATCATGTTTTTGCATGGGTATTGTCACAATTTTCTCTCTTTTTCGTGGATCTCTTCCCTAGGCACCCAATATTGGCACAAAATATGATTGGTTGATAATTGTTTGTGGGTCTCTGTGCTGATTTCCATGCTGACTCTTTGACCATTAATATATTTTATTCTTTTGTTTTGTTTTATTTTAACAATACTTTATTTGTTTTCTTAAAATTATTTAAAATATTTTTGATCATCGAAAAATTCTGAAAAAAATCATAAGTGAATTTTAAAATGTCTATTTTATTTTTATAATTTTTATTTATTTTTTCCAACACTTTTTCCATATTAATTAAATAAAATGGTTAAAAGTGTTTTTAATTGTTTTATTTTACATAGTTTTGGTCTAAAATTAATTCTGACTTTTTTAGGAACTATAAAAATTCACAAAAAAATATTTTCATGTTCCTATAAGTTTTCTTGATTTCTTGATGGTCTTAGATCTCATTTATTTAGGGTTTTGTTTGGTTTTCAAAAAATGAGAAATAATTTAATGGTTTTTGAGGTTTTATTGCTTCTTTTTGAAGTTTCAATATAATTCACTCATTTCCATTGATCTCAAAATTCCAAAAAAATATGCTCAAACTTATTTAATATGATGGGATCCTGTTTCTCATTTTTTTGGATTTTTATTTCTAATTTTTGTATTTTATACAATTTTATTTTATTTAGTGGTCATTTAAGTCTAGTTTTCAGCTAGTATTGATCTTTCAATTTAATTTTGATATTTCCATGAACTTTTAAGTTGAGCAAGGATTGATTTTTTACTTGTAAGAGACGAGCTCTTTTGATCATTTTTGTTAGGATTTTATGTCTTATTTTTCTATTTTTCATGGAATATTGAAGTGAACATATCCCTTTGGCCTAATTTAATTAAATCAAACTTCATTTTGAAACTTATGGACATAATTTAAGGATAATTTCTGGGTATTCTATGATCATTTGAGCTCTTTAATTATATGTCAACATGTTTTCATTTATTGGAAATTGTATGTTGATCATTTGGTTTTTACCTTGAGCATAAAGTTTGTGTTGTTTGTAAAACCCTAATTTGATTGCATTTGATATTTAAATCGTGTTCTTGTATAACTTTTGGTTGTAATTGATTATTGGAGGTATGATAAGCTCAAGGGTAGTCTTCTAAAGGCTTGAGAGGCATTTGACTTCAATTGATCACTTTGATCTTTCTCTTTGAATGTGATTCATTTTGTGCTTATCTTGTGAGGTACATGGAATGCATTTATGCAACCTTTAGGAATTTGATTATCATTTTTATACCTTATCCTCATGACATGTTTAGGGTCTTAAGTTCAAAATATTTGAACCATTTAAGCATCCTAACTTGTGTTTGTTTATGTTCTTAAAATTCACCAAATGTGATCAAGGTTATGAGTTTGTTTTGATGCATTCTTTTGTCAAATACCTTTGATCCATAATGAATGAACTTTGTGTCTTTTCTACTGCCTCATTGACTTTGTATTGCACCCATATTGTTCCTTATTTATTTGTTTGATCATTTCATACTTGCACTTTTTCTTCATTTACTCAAAAGTACTCATTTGCTCGTCATTTCTTTCTTCTTCTTTCTTCTTTGAATAACATGTTCCCTTAGGATGTTAGTTTCATATTCTTGGAGATGTGAACTAACTAAAACTTAGGTTCTTATCCAAGCATGCTAACTTAGATAGAAGTTTCTCTTTCAAACCTTAACCTTAGGGTCAGCATTGTATGATAACATTATGATCTTGTTAGTCTCCCTTATACTTTTTTATTCCCCATTTGCATACTCTTAAAACTAAAACTTCTTTTTTATTTCAAACTCATAAGACACACTAAAATTGAAAAACCCTTTTTCAAGGTAAAAAACACCAACCAATTCAAGCTTCTTTTTGCCACTTGGATTTTTCTTTCGAAAAATCTTTTCATAAAGCAAATGTGTCTTATCCATTCCAACATGAAGTAAACTCAGCGACTTAAGCCTCTTCAACGAGCACCCAACAAGTCAATGTTCTTACATTTGGAATGTTTAATTCATCATTCTCATAAAAAAAACACACAACAAACCAAAAACATTTTCTAGAAGAACTACAAGTGCCTTGATCTCCATTGCAATGGTCGATGGTACGTAGGCACTAAAGGTTCACAACCACAAAGGGCACAACTAATAAAAAGCTTTCTTTTTGTATATACTTTGCATGCGTTCCCTTTTAGCATTAAGCTTTAGACTTAGATTTTTACACCCTTAGATTAGAACATACTTGAGTGGATCCCGTGGAGTACCACAGATATGAGGGGTGCTAATACCTTCCCCTTGTGTAATCGACTCCCTTACCCTTTTATCTTGGTTGTGAGACTATGATCTTTCCTTCCTTTAGGTTTATTCAGTGTTTTCTTTCCCTCTCTTTAGGATAAATAATATTGATGGTGACTCTTCTATCTTTTTGCATATCTTTCGCGCTTCGATGATAATCCCAAACGCGACAACTGGCGACTTTTCTGGGGACACGAGTCAGATGGCATAAAAGTTATAGATCTCAATGAGATCTAAAATATTGCTGAACAAAACTTCTCTTAGAAATGCTGGGATTTCAAGTTATAAATCCTTGAAGACATATTCATGAAGCTAAAAACTTAGTAAATTTTGGGCATTTTTTTAGTCAAAATTTAGACAGAACTTCTGGGCCATTTTTACACAAGTACAATCAGAATTTGCAAAAGTGATGCCAGAACATGTTACAAGCTTCCTAGAAAATTCTTTTAGATCATGCTAGATCATGGAAAATCGAAGGTCATAAGTTTTCTTCATTCAGAACATGACCCTTCGAATCTCACTCTTCAACATACAGAAGTTCTACTCTTCGATCAGAGCATGACCCTTTGAATCTCACTCTTCAAAATACAGAAGTTCTACTCTTCGATCAGAACACGACCCTTCGAATCTCAGTATTCAACATGCAGAAGCTCTACTCTTTGATCAGAACATGAACCTTCGAACCCAATTCTTCAAAGTGTGGAAGCTGTGTTCTTCAAACAGAACATGACCTTCGGATCCTCATCCAAGCTTGCCTCAATTTTCCAAGTTTCGACTGAAGTCTTAGACTGTTGCTTGCTTTCTATACACAAGCTTCGACTGGGCATCTTTTCCCTTTAAAATAGCCTCCTTCGATCCAAAGGGGAAGGGCTTCTTGTCAGTGCTCCTTCGATTGCACCACTGTCTTTGCATGCTGGCTTGACTCACAAATTCAATAGCTACCCCCATGCAAGCTGGATCCTTACTTTGATTGAGCATTTATTCTCCTTGGATCAAGCTTATTTCCTACTTCTACTAGGAAAACTTTCCCTCTGGGCGTGCCTTCAATGCACAAAAGCAAGAACTTCTCCAAACTGGCCTTTGATTCACAAAAACTTCCACTGGGAAAAAGACCCATCAACGTGTCACCAGCAAACGTATCCCTTTTCAGTTTGTATTCAGCACAAGGCCAAAACTCCTTCAAAGTTTCCTTCGACCACAAGGCATTGGCCACATTTATGTCAGCTTCACCTAGGCAGTGACCTCCTTTATGCCCATCCTGATTTGTTTCATGCTAGCATTCACAAGGCACATTCTGCCTTTATACCAGTTTCAACTGGGCACAGACTCCCCTTTGAAACATTTGTATACACTTCAGCATGCAGAAGGCCCAGTCGAAAGCCACACAAGAGACCCATTCTAAGAATACATGTTAGTCCATTCGAAGGACACATAAGTGGTGGGAACGCATGTTGTTTTAGTCTGGTCGAAAGTTGTGGAAGGATGGAGGATTCGATTCAAAATATCAAGTTGAACATTTAGACCCATAGGCTAGGCTACGTGTTTCCCCTTTTTTGGCCTCAAACCTATGACTCACTCTATATTTAATTGTTTATACAAGTTAAAATAGGCTTTTACCTATTTGCTGCCCAAGACCACTTTCCCTTAATAGTATAATAATACTTTTTAGAAAAGTTTTTCTTGAGCCTTACGCTTGTTTTCCTTGTGAAGGAAGTAATCCATATGAATTATTCATCTTGCTATCATGACACAAGTGGACACTTACTTTCCAACTGAGCCTTACTTTATTATTTTTACTCCCAAACTTCCCGAAACCTTTCTCTATAAATAGAGAGATCCTTTGCAAGAAAAAAATAAGAGAGGAAGAAGAAGAGAGGAACGTATCTTCAAAATTCTCAAACATCATAAAATTCTAAAACACTTAAACACTTTTGAAAATCCAAATACTTATCTCTTTCAAATCTGAAAAAATCCTTACATCTTGCTATTCTTCGAATCCAGCAAAGAAGGACAATTCACTTGTTTTACTCTTTCGAATCCAGTGTCAAAGGCCCACCCTTGGTCTTTCTCTTCGAATCTAGAAGCAATCAAGGTAACCACTTCAAGGTTCAGCACACGCTTCAGCCTCCAGCAAGGTAAGTCATTCTTAACCTTGGACCCTTCGTTTTCAGCATAGCATGTAAATAAGCTTTCTTTTCATTTCAAACATATACATACTATTTTTCTTCTTTTCGTTTCCACCCTTTTAATATGTTTCATAGTTAACAACCTTCTTGGTTCTTTCTCTTTGTACATTTTAAACATGCTTTTAAGACTAACCTGGCCATAAGGTAACGTTGGCATGGCCTTAAGCCATGTTGCCATTCAAACTCAAATGAAAGAAACAAGAAACAGGAAACAGGAAGTAGGAAACGAAGCTTCTGGCTTCCACACCAACCTCCAGGCCAAACGATAGAGGTAGCCAGAAGGCACATCACACTGATTCCAGGCCCATTCGAAAGGCTCAAGATACTGGCCTCCAGGATCCCAATCAAAAGTCATGCCTTCACCCTTTTCAGGCTAGATCGAAGAGAACCAGAAAGTGCATAATCGAAGGGTTTTCTGCCTAAATCGAAAAGACCTTTTTTCTTGCTTTTATCTTATTTTTGTATTTATATTTTCATGCAATTTAATATGGTTGTAATAGTGTAGGATTTTATCTTTCTGTATTTTTTTTACTTTATACAAAATTTTAGTAATTAGGGTGTATGGCAAGATAAAATCAACAAGTAGACCACCCTGATCAAAAGACAAAAATGCATGCAATCAAATACACTTTGCACACGTGCACCTCTAGGGATAACTCCACTTTTTGCCTTATGAAAAATGGTCATGTTATGCATGTGAGACGTCTTAGCAAAAACAATCAAAAATACAAGATCATAGTCCCTCGATGACGCTTCTAATGTTGCCTTACAAATGATCTTAGTCCCTCAAGAGAAATGCTAAGATATCTCACAATATTGATATCATGACTATACGATGACCCACGCCTGTCCCTTTTACATCCAAAGATAAGGCTTCTTACTAATAAATGGTAAGATAGCAATATCAAAGGAAGAGAGAAATGAATAAAATATTTTTGAGTAAAGTAGAATGTTCCTAGTTGCTTGCTCATCTTCAAAACACAAACACATTTTTCAAATACACCAACACTTTCCATGAAATTTTTTCAAATGTCCAACACTTTGTATACATTCTTATAGAGACGAGAATCATTACAAAGTTTTCCTAAACGAAGGCGCTTTTCAAAAATACTTTCAAAAACCACCACAAAGTACAATTTCAAACAAAAGCAATAATCTAGCAAGCAACTAAGAGCCCATAGATAACTATGGATGAAAAGGGTGCTAACATCTTCCCTTTTCATAATCTACCCCCCGAACTCAAGAAAATAATATCAAAGGTCTTTCCTGTTCTTTTCACCCTTTTCTTTATTTGGATAAAAGAAAAGTTAGTGGCGACTCTTGTTATCCGCAACAATTATGATAAAATGCAAAAAAATACCAAGTCAGTTCTCCCACCGTGTTACAGAACTGGAGACTCTGCTGGGGAATTACTTAAAAGTGGGGTTACCTTAGGGATAGATCACCTTTACTTGATTTTCTTTGTTTGACTTGTTTGCTTTATATTATGGTTCTTTGTTTGGACTTGTTTTGATCCTCTACCCAGATCTGGGACACCTTTTAGGTAAGTAGCAATAAGTTGTGGAAACTATGCGGGGTATACCGACATGTCCTAAGAAATAGGTAAGTTAGTGTGACACATTTGTTGGTACCGGTAGCCCTTGAGTAGTCAAGGAGAATCCGGGGCCGCTGTGTGGTGTCATGAAGCACTAATTGACTTTAGAACCTTTACTTGAACAACTTGGCCTTTAGGAGGTAGTGAGGTATTCGACTTTGGTGCAGTCCGAAGTTGGTTGATACTCGATACTACGCTCATTGAGATCGAACTTCTCGGGATATTTTGGTCGCCATTAAAGAGGCTTGCGCTGAAACAATGCCCGATGAAGAAAGATCAGTGATATTGAGATCCCCTAGAACCCGATTAGTATTACTAGGACAGGTTGAGCCAACTAAACTTCAAGAGGGTACTTACCTATAAACTCCATGCAAAGCCTAAACCTAAGTACTTGTTTGCTTTTTTGTGTATATGCTTACTTGTACATAACATCATAACATCATACCGTTGCATTTTGCACTAACCATTTCAAGGATTTTTAGGGATTTATCTTTGTTATGTTTTGTAGGACATGGCTTCCACTCGTAGGAATACTATCCAAGTTAATCTTGTAAGAATTCCTTCACAACTCAAAGAGTTAGCATCGAGGGTTCCTGAGAGTTCTTCATTCACCAAAAGACATGGTCGACTCCTAAACTTGGTTACCTCGGGCATTGATGAAGACATGATGAAGGTGCTTTTCTAGTTCTTTGACCCTTTGCACCATTACTTTACCTTCCCCGATTACCAGCTTGTGCCTACTATGGAAAAAATTTCTCAACTCTTGGGGATTCCTATTCTTAATCAACTACCTTTCAACATTATTAAAAGAGAACCAAGCCCTGAAGAGATTGCCCGAGCTTTACACTTGCAAAGATCCGACGTCACGTCTAATTGGGAAACAAGAAGTGGTGTCAAAGGGTTCCTAGCCAAGTTCTTGTTTGAGAAAGCTCAAGATTGTTGGAGCACTCTGGACTTACAAGATTTTGAATAAATTTTGGCCCTTCTCATCTATGGGATGGTACCATTTCCAAATCCTGACCAACTTATAGATGTGAATGCTGTCAAAATCTTCATATCTCATAATCCGATGCCTACTTTGTTGGGAGATATCCTACATTCTCTCCACTCTCGTACCATGAAGAGAAGAGGAGCCCTCATGTGTTTCACTCCTCTATTATCTAGGTGGTTTGTTTCGCACCTCCCATGATCCATGGTGAAGAACGAGCAAGGTTTAAGGTGGTCCAATAGGTTGATGTCACTCAAACATTTAGATATTCACTGGTGTTCTCGTTCCTTGGAGGACATTACTATCATTGGCCGTTGTGGGGAATTCCCTAATGTCCCTTTGCTTGGCATTAGGGGAGGTATCACTTACAACCCTTTCTTAGCTTCACTAAAGTTTGGGTATGCTCGAAGAGACATGCCTCATGATATGCTCATCCAAGGAGTAATGTTCGACTATGAGAGCGAAGATCAAGGCTACCATCAGAGGTTTGTACGAGCTTGGAGGATGGTAAATAGAGTGGACAGTAAGATACTGGGACACAAGAATTTTATTCCCCTTGAGCCTTACCTTAGATGGATACGAGCTCGTGCTCATAAGCTCGTAATGCCTTACCCCTCCATCCTACCTATTATCATGGAACCTGTTGCTGAAAGAGATGTATCATATACTATCATGTATCCCAATATGCCTACTTCTCTTAAAGATTTGCAAAAGGATTGGATTCAGCTAAAGGAAGAGCGAGACACCTTCGAAGCTCAGTTCTACGCAAGTGAGAAAAGGGTTTTGGAGATTACAAGGCAACTTCATGAAGAACAAAGCTTGAATGCTTACATTGCACCAAAGAGGATGTGTTCGACCTTTCTGTCTTAGGAATTTATTTTGTAAGCCCATGAGGCATGTTGTAACCATTTTGAACTTATTAATGCAATTTGACGTTTGTTCATTATTTGTCTAGACAAATTTAAATCTTATAAATCCTTGAAATAATTTTCATGCGCATTCTTCATGCATCATAACATAATAGGTTTTCCATAACAGGTCTCCTTATCTTTCTGCTATTTATTTCAGTAAGATAGATATCGAGAAAATAGTGAAGGACCTACAAGCACAAAATTCCCAGTTTCAAGAGACTCTACTGACCCTAGCCAAGGGGCAACAAGAGTTGATGACATTGTTGGCATCCAAAAAGAAACCAAAAAGGAAAGCCCTGGTCAACATGAGTAAAAGATTCAGAGATTCGATCCACCATATACCAATAATTGAAGATTCTTCTAAGGAAGACGAAAATCAAGTTGGAGAAACAAGGAGTACCCAGGCTGGATGTGTCAATGACTGAGTGTCTGATGATGAAGACTATTTTTACGAGCAATATCCTCCCGCCGACGACAAGTACAAACAACTAGAGGATAGATTGAAGGTTGTTGAGATTCAAGCCATTCCTGGTTTGGATTTTGATGATTTGGGTTTAATATCTAGAGTTATCATTCCCCATAAATTCAAGATACCAATCTTCGTTAAATATGATGGGGTTTCCTTCCCAAAGCTTCATCTGAAGTCTTATGTGCACAAAATACAACCGCACACCACAGACAAGAAACTCTGGGTCCACTTCTTTCAATAAATCTTGGTTGGGACTCAACTAGAGTGGTTTTACCAATTGGAGGGTTCCCGTATCCATACATAGGAAGACTTGGCCACTGCTTTCTATCACCAATACCAATACAATACCGACCTGGCGCCAACTAGAGTTCAACTACAAGACATGACGATGGGTAAAAACGAGGGGTTCAAAGAGTACGCCCAAAAGTGGAGGGATCTTTCCAGTAGGGTCCAACCATCGTTAACTGTCAGGGAACATATTGATATGTTTATGAGTACGTTATCTGGTCCATTTTTCAACTTATTGGTTGGTTGTTCTTCGACCGGTTTCACCGAGCTGATCCTAACTGGTGAAAGGTTCGAAAGTGGTATCAAGAGCGGGAAAATCCCCATGGCATCTGCTTCCACCTCCAATCCCGTAAATAAACCCTTCACTAGGAAGAAAGAAACTAATGATGTGTATGGGAAAGGGCCCATACCAAGAAGGATAACCGTCCTTCCGCTAATGCTGTTCTGATTTCCATCCCGACTCTTGTTCAAAGACAGTCTTCCAATCATCAACCGTTTGAGGCTCCACAAAGAAATTTTACAAGGATAGCCATGTCATTATCCCAAGCCTTACAACACCTGTTAAAGGCCAACTTGGTGACACTGCGTGATCCTCCGTCCAATCCGAACACTTCCTCACCTAAATACAATCCGAATGCCAAGTGTGCATATCATTCAAATAATCTCGGGCATGAGGCCGACCAATGCTGGGCGTTGAAGAGCAAAATTCAAGATCTAATAGACAACAAGACAATCGAATTTGATCTTCCTACAGTTCCTGATGTGATAACAGAACCAATGCCAAACCATGGCAAGGGTGTCAATGCAATTGAAGATACTATTTTTGTTCCCTCTGTCGAAGATCTAACTACTCCTTTAACTATTGTCAAAAAGAATTTGCTAAGAGCAGTGGTTTTCCCTGGCTGTTTGAAAGATTGTGATTGTTGTGCCAAACAAATTAATGGATGCAAATGGCTGAAAGAAGGCGTTCAACGTCTGATAAATAGTCATGAGATCCTATTTTAGAAAATTTCGTCCGTCAAAAGTTTGACCGATAAGATTGAAGACCACTCCATCATAACAATTTCAAATAAGCCTCTTAGGATCCCCTCAAAGGGTCCCATCAGGATTTTGAATGAACCGACTGTTGCTCCCCTGATAATTACTGCCCCTGGGACAATTCCGTATTCTTCCAACAAAGCAGTGCCATGGAACTACGGCGCCGAAGTGTATTACCATGGAATAAAACAAGATGCTTGGATTGAAGAAAGCAAGGCTAATGACGTTGGGAATATTACTGGTTCTAGTGAAGTGACCAAATTTCGAACATCCAATTAACCAAGCCGAAGACGAAGGAGAGGAATATTATGAAATACTGGGAGAACTAACCAGGCTTCTAATGCAAGAGGAAAAAGCTATTCAGCCGCATGAAGAGTCAGTTGAATTCATCAACCTAGGTACCGAGACAGACAAGAAAGAGGTCAAGATTGGTACCAACCTAGGAAGCTGTGTCAAAAACAGATTGGTTCATATGTTACATGACTATGTGGAAGTGTTTGCTTGGTCATATGAAGATATGCCGGGGTTGGATACCGACATTGTAGTTCATCGTCTGCCAACAAAGGAATATTGTCCTCCTGTTAAGCAAAAAGTCTGTCGTATGCGGCCTGAACTTTCTGAGAAGATAAATGTTGAAGTGATGAAACAATTCGATGCAGGATTCTTGGTTGTGACATATTATCCTCAATGGGTTGAAAATGTGGTTCCAATGCCAAAGAAAGACGGAAAAGTTCGTATGGGCATAGATTACAGGGATCTGAATAGGGCAAGCCCCAAGGACGACTTCCCTCTACCTCATATCGATGACTTGGTCGATAACACCGCTCAACATAAAGTCTTCTCTTTCATGGATGGCTTCTCCGGCTATAATCAAATTAAGATGGCTCCCGAAGACACAGAGAAGACCACCTTTGTTATGCAACGGGGTACCTTTTGTTACAAGGTCATGCCATTCGGATTGAAGAATGCAGGGGAAACATATCAAAGGGCTATGGTAGCTTTGTTTCATGATGTGATCCATCATGAAATATAAGTATATGTGGATGATATGATTGCAAGGTCACAAACTCAGGAAGAACATCTCAACCACTTATACAAACTATTCGAGAGGCTGAAAAAGTACAAACTGAGGTTGAACCCTAATAAGTGCATATTCGGAGTAAGATCTGGAAAATTTCTAGGTTTTATTGTCAGTGGTAAAGGCATAAAAGTTGATCCTGCAAAGATAAAAGACATTTAAGAAATTCCAGTTCCCCATTCTTAAAAGGAGGTTAGATGATTCTTGGGTCGTCTCAATTACATCGCCCGCTTCATATCTCACTTAACTGCTACTTGTGAGCTAATCTTCAAACTCTTGAAGAAAGTTCAAGTAGTCAGATGGATTGATGAATGTCAAGCTGCTTTTGACAAAATCAAGGAATATTTGCAAGAACCTCCTATCCTCATGCCTCCAGTCAAAGGAAGACCCTTGATCATGTACTTGACTGTGCTAGAGAATTCTATGGGGTGTGTGTTGGGACAATATGACGAGTCTAGCCGAAAAGAGCATGCAATATACTACCTGAGCAAAACGTTTACCCACTGTAAAACCAAATATTCACTGCTCGAAAAAACTTGCTGCGCTCTGGCATGGGATGCTCGCCGGATAAGGCAGTATATGTTGACTCATACCACTCTATTGATTTCTAAGATGGACCCTATCAAGTACATCTTTGAGAAACCCGCTCTGTCAAGACGGATAGCTAGATGGCAAATGATTTTGACCGAGTACGATATTCAATATACAACACAAAAGGCCATCAAAGAAAGTGTATTGGCGGATCATTTGGCCCATCAAGCTATTGATGATTATCAATCTATGAACTTTGACTTCCCGGACGAGAATATCATGTTAGTGACCGACTGTGCGAAACCTGGACTGTATGACGGACCTGAACAAGGATCCCGATGGACTATGGTATTCGATTGGTCTTCTAACGCTTTGGGTATTCGATGGGACTTTATTTTTTTTGTAGCCCAGTTTTGCCCTGGCACCTTTTTCTGGAAGTTTAGTTGCGTCTACTCTTATTTTGTTTTCGTTCTGTTTCAACCTGCGTTACAACTTCATTCTGACGCATGTCTTGGAGGTTTTCTATTTCCTTTTCTTTCTTCTTTAAGAGTGTAAATTTTCGGGTTCTTTCGTATTCAATCATCTTCAACTCTGAACGCTCGAAAGTTGTCACTTTACTCACTTATCATGTTGAAGATATTTGAATAAGGGCAGCTGTTGCACCCCAAAATTTACCCTCTTGATTTTGGCTTATGTTTCATCATGAATATCATATTGCATTGCATTCATACATTGTGATGGGATCAAAGTACTTTGGTTATCAAGTCTTCCTCAAGCTCTAAAGGTTGATTACATTTACAAGTTACTCAAGTAGAACCTTATCATCTAAACCTCTGGATCTTTCAAGCTCAAAAGTTATTGCATATCTCAAGATATTTCATCCATCTCTTTGGATCATCAGAGGATTGAAGTTTGTGTTTGATTATAAGAGGAATCACTCTTTTGATTCACCAGTCAAATTAGGGTTTTGTTTGATCAAGGCTATTGATCAATTTACAAGTCTTGATTTGGAAGCTACAACATCTCATTGGTATTTGGAAAGTCTTTGTACAAGAAATTGGCCAAAATCATCAGAGGATTTGAAATTTTGAAGATAATTCATCAGTCTCCTAAGGTGTTAACCAAAACTAGAGTTTGGAATTTCATCAATATTTCTTGATAATTTTGAAGGGAAACTTTGTACATGGCCTCTATATATTTAAAAGATCATATGTTTAAAGTTTTGATGATCAATTTTGAAGGGAAGTGGATCAATTGATTCAAAGGGGCAAAATGGTCATTTTGGTCAAAATCAGTCAAAGTCAAGGTTGACCAAGTGAACTTTTGGGAAACCATCAATTCAAGGATGTGATTTTCATATTTCAAGTCCATTTTGATCATTGGATCAAAAGGATTGAGGTTTGGGTTGAAACTTGTTCATGAAGAAACCCTAAAAAGTTTCTAATTTTGGAAAATGAGGACTTAACTTCAAAAATTCATATTTTATTCACCGTTGATCAAAAAAATGCAAAATGAAGTATTCTTGGGAAGCTAAGAGAGAGCTCTTTCACATGATTCCATTTTTGAGGACAATGCATGAAGTGGTGTTCAGTTATAAAGCTTGGAAGTCACAAAATTATAGGTCTTTTTCCAAAATTAGTGAATTTCATGTCAAATTTTGAGGGCCTTATTGGATTCAATTTCAAAAACTCAAAACTAAGGGATTGTAGATCTTTTCAATACATTTCCAAATTGTACTCATTTGTGTCAAAATTCAAAAGTATGAGCAAGTTATGAACTTTGGAATTTTAAGGCATTTTATTAAAATTTGACAAGTATGCAAAATGGCCATTTCTTGCAAACTCAAGTTTTAGCCATTCCTTTTGTTTCTAATCAATCCCATGAACAATTTGTGACATGCTGAGGCCCATTACACTCACCATTTCATGCCCATGTGCTTCTTGAACTTGCTTGAATGAAAAAATACAAAACATGCTCAATTTTGCAAATTCACCAACACTTCTTCATTTCAAGTAATCATGGGCTGGCACTTTGAGCATTGGTTTCTGACCTCATTTGGCCCAAAAAATGCACAAAAGGCAAGCAAATGCACGAGCAAATGACCTGATCCTATGCACACTTCATTTTCTGCACAAACTTCCAATCCTGCGCTCCAACGACTTTGAGTGCCAAATACCACTTCTATCTTCTTCCTCTCGTGTTATATAACAAGAATCAAGGCTCAGTTGTGCAGGGGGAGGCTCATAATTGCTACATTCCAAATCTGAAAATTTTGAAGCATCTCTGCAAATTGCTTCAAATCTCTCTTCTCCTTGGATCATTCTTCAAAATTCTTGGTGGTTTAGCTTCAATGAAGTAAGGAGATCAAGCCTGCACCATTGGATTGCTTCTGGAGTGAAGGAATCGAGTTTCCACTTTTCACATCCATGTGAGTTTCTTAAACTTTGATTTATGTGTTTTAGCTTGAATTGATGATGTAGATCATGTCCATTGAGTTGCTAGCTGACCAATCATTAGGATTGATGTATATTTGAGCTTTGATTCAAGAAGAATTGTTGAAATTGTGTTCCTAATTTTGATGTTTGCAGTGAGTTTTTTTCAGTTTTTGAGACTTTATTTCTTGATCCATGTTTGATCTTCCAGTTTGATTCGAATTGCATAATGTAGTATGATATGTTAACTTTAATTTGCACTTGAATTCATGGATTTTGGTTGAGAAACAAGCACGATTGATGGATCTGAACATAGGCTCATGACATGTTTTGTTCCACGTGTTTTTCCCTATGCTGGAGGTTGAAGACGAAGTGAGGTGGCGTGTTGTGATTGGCTTGTTTGAAATTTTAATGCATTTTATATTATTTGATTTTAATTGATTTTCTAATTTTTATTTCTTGATCAAAACAATTTAAACAATTCTGAAAAAATTATCACAACTCGAAAATAATTTCTACAATCTTGTGTAATTTTATTGGAATTTTTAAAAATGTTTTGATTCGTTTAAAATTTCATAAGTTTAATTAATTGTTTGTTCAATGATTATTTTTATTTTAATAGTTCCTTTGATCTAAAAATTCCACAAAAAATGTTTTGAACTCTTAAAATTATTTAGAATTTGATTCTGAAATTTTTTTAGCATTTTTTTCTATTTTTGATTAGAAATTTAATTTGAGAAGCTTATTTGAAATATTTGTTTCATAATTTTTGTTTTAATATTTCCTTTAATTCAAAAATCCTCAAAAAAATCATATAAGTTTGTTTTTAATCATAGAGTCTGAATATAATTTTGTTTTGACCTTTTCATGAATTTTGGCTAGGGTTTGCATTTTTGTCATTAAATAATAGTTTAATTGTTTAATTGTTTGTTTATTTTTTTATTTTGATATTTCCTTTAATTCAAAAATTCCAAAAAAAAAAATCAGGGATGTGTGATTTTAATTCTAATATTTGAATATAATTTTGGTTGGATATTTTTTCTGATTTTTGATTAGAATGTTATTTTGAGATGTGATTATTTGTTTAATTAATTAATAGTTTGAATTTGAATTTTATTTTTGACTTTTCTTTAATCCAAAAATGTGAAAAAATATGTATTCTGATATTTAGGGTTTCCTTGTGGTTTGCATGATCTTGGTTTGAATGGTTTGAATTTTGATCTTACCTAGTTAATATTTAAGATTAAAATTCAAACAATTAGGGTTTTGTGGCTTACATTGCAAGTTTTATTTTCAAAACCAATTTGCCTTAGGTTTCCATTGGAATTTAGGTCTTGATTAAGGTTCATAGATGTATTGAGGATCTGAAAACCATTTTTCTTGAATTTTTTGACTTGATTGGATATTTTTCCCCAAATTATTTTGAAAACTTGTCTAGTTTTGTTAGTTTGGCCAACTAGTTTTGAACTTTGGGCCTCATTTGATCACCTCCTCAACCATTCATGAACTTAAGACATGCTTTCTGACTTCTACACACTTCAAAGATGCTAAAAAAAAATTTGTGTGAATTATTGATCCTTGTTTCTATCTTTGATGTATTTTTTAAGTGAAGGTACCCAATTAATGTTGGATATCTTGTTGTAATTTGCTTGATGGCCAATGAACTTGAGTGAGGCCTATAATTGGGCACCTAATGATCATGTTGGTTCTGTTTATCCACATAAACTCAAGTCATTTCACTTAATGCCCCATGCTTGAATGATTGAACCTTTTGATGCATTGTGTGGGATTCATCTTCTATTATGCTTGTGAGCTGTGTTGATTTAATAGTGTATGATTTAATTGTGGTTGCTATTGAACTTCGTGGTCTTTGATTGTATTCTTCTCAAGCTCCTGTGATCCTTGATTGATATTCAATTGTCAATTCAATATGGTGATAGAAAGGAGCAACATTTCCTCTAACTTTTGACCAAATTGTGCATATGACTGTTTCTTTTTGTTTATCATGTCTAATGTTTGGTAATTGCTATCATGTTTTATCATTTCATTATGGTGTCATCATCCATCCATTATGTGAATCATTATTCTATTTATGGGAATACTAACTTGGTTATTGAATGTGCGAGGTACTCTGAGAAAAGTTTTTCATTTTTGACTTGAGGCTACTGTGTTTCACTTTATTTGTGGAACACAATTTATTATATTGGCACTACTCTTGTGTTTTGCATACTTGATAGTCTATGCAAGATATATATATATATATATATATATATATATATATATATATATATATATATATATATATATGTGTGTGTGTGTGTGTGTGTGTGTGTGTGTGTGTGATTATGAATGCCATACATTGCCCATGGAATCTATTCATATATGAAAATCTCAATACTTACATCCTGATGGCATAATTTCTGACTTGATTTGTCTGTTGATGCCAGCTTGCTTGAAGTTCTCTGGGTTTCTTTTATTCTTTCTCAGTTGTTATGGATAGTTACCCGTTTGGGTATTGCACTATTTCCTTTCTTCTATTTTTCAATTTGTATAGTTCTATTTTGCATGATGGGACCTCTGTTGCTGATATATGTCAGGAGGCCCTCTATTTTGTTTGATACATGTGTTGTGTTTGTTTTTGATCGATGAGTCACTCAATTTAGAAATTGAGATCACGACTTCGCTCTCAGTGCATGTTCCCTATAGGATGTTTATTGTTTTTCTTCTTTATCTTTTGATCGATGAGTCACTCAATTTAGAAATTGAGATCACGACTTCACTCTTAGTGCATGTTCCCTATATGATGTTTATTGTTTTTCTTCTTTATCTTTTGATCGATGAGTCACTCAATTTAGAAATTGAGATCACGACTTCGCTCTCATTCCCTGTTCCCTATAGGATAGTTTTGTTAAGCTTCCTTTGGCATGTTGATTAGGGTAGGAATCCATGTATGCTAACATAGGATAGGATTTTCCTTTATCCTCAACCTTAGGGTCAATCATTGTATGATAACACTAGGGATAGTGCTAGGCTAGTTTCCCTTAGTTGTTTTTTTCCTTCCTTTGCATTTTGCATCTTAAAACAAAAATTGTTTTCTTGGCAAATCATAAAACACCTCTAATAAACTCAAACCCTTCTTCAAGGTAAAAGATACAAATCAATCTTATTTGTTTGTGCGCCTCTTGGTTTTATTTTCAAACCTGGTTTACTGATGTTTCGCCATCGCATATTTGTTTGAAGCCGATGTTTCTCCATCGCACTTGTTTATTATCCTACTTTGATTCTCAATATCATTGTTAGGTATGACGTTTTGTCATCCCTTTTATCGATGCTTCGCCATCTTTGCCATGATTCCTTATTATCTTCTAGCTGATGTTTCGCCATCGCACATTTGTTTGAAGCCAATGTTTCGCCATCGCACATGTTTGTTATCCTACTTTGATTCTAAATATCATTGTTAGGTGTGTTGTTTTGTCATCCTTTTTCTTGATGTTTCGCCATCTTTGCCATGATTCCTTATTATCTTCTAGCCGATGTTTCGCCATCGCACATTTGTTTGAATCCGATGATTCGCCATCACACATGTTTGTTATCCTACTTTGATTCTCAATATCATTGTTAGGTGTGTTGTTTTGTCATCCGTTTTCTTGATGTTTCGCCATCTTTGCCATGATTCCTTATTATCTTCTAGCCGATGTTTCACCATCGCACATTTGTTTGAAGCTGATGTTTCGCCATCGCACATGTTTGTTATCCTACTTTGATTTTCAATATCATTGTTAGGTGTGATGTTTTGTCATCCGTTTTATTGATGTTTCGACATCTTTGCCATGATACCTTGTTATCTTTTAGCCGATGTTTCACCATCGCACATTTGTTTGAAGCTGATGTTTCGCCATCTCACTTGTTTGTTATCCTACCTTGATTCTCAATGTCATTGTTAGGTGTGGTGTTATATCATTTGGTGTTTCGCCATCTTTTGACATGTTACTTTATTATTATTTTGTTGATGTTTTACCATCTCATTGTTTTGTTCTTTTATTTGATGTTTTGCCATCTTGAATGTTTTTGTTGTCTTAACTAAAAAACACAAACCAACCAGAATATATGAGCTGAACTACGGCTGCTCTGATTCCTTAAAAGGGATACGGAGGCATTGGGGTAGGGCCCAATCGAGCATAACTTTTATTTTCCCTACATTGTTTTCTTTTCTTTCGCATGCATTCCCTTTTTTTAGCTTTAAGCTATAGACATAGGATTTGACCACACCCATTAGATTAGACAACAAGAGTGGATACCATAGAGTACTACAGGCATGTGGGGTGCTAATACCTTCCCCTCGCGTAACAGACTCCCTTACCGATCTCTCGGTTGAAAGACCGTGATTTCTCCCTTTCCAGGTTTTCTCGATGTTTACCTTTCCCTTTCGGTGGGATAAAAGACGTTCGGTGGTGACTTCATTGATGTTTCATTACATCCAGATGACAGGTTCGGCCAGGTGGTTTCAGTTGGCGACTTCAATGGGGAAAGATTGACCTTTTGCTGGTCCATCCCAGAGTCGATCCTAGCTCTTGTTTGTTTTCTTTTTGGGTGTTTATTTTACCTCTTTGCATATTTATCTATTTGCATTGCATCCTATGTGCGCTTTACTTTCTGCATACTGGATTTGGCTGGACTATTTGGATTCTGGATTTCTTGGTGGGTGGGTTGTTCCATGAGGTAAAAGGCCTCATACCCAGGCTATGAGTGAATTCCATAGGAACTAGGAATAAAGTGGCCATGGCAGCTATGAGGCGGATGCTTTGTAGACCTGACCATGAGACCCATGACTTCAAAGGTAGTTCGGATAGGTGTTATCGTATGATGATACCGACAGTCGAGCTCTTGTACTATGATTTGGCTTTTAGCCTTACCTTGACCTAGACTACACCCGTGAGAGGGGCGGGAAAACATTTCTTACAGGTACAGGTACTGTTGGTGACTTTGTGTTGCGAAGGTGACACAGGTTCCCATGATAGTTTTGAAGCTTTGGGATTTTATTTTGATCTTGAGTGGTGTTGTTCTGTAATGGTCCAACCATTATCCAATGTGAAACTTTGATTCTATCATGTTGCATCATAGCATACTTATTTCTAAATGAAATGATGTATAAAAAATAACTAGCATGTGCATGTCATCTTCCAGGGACATTCAAGAGTCTTCTTTCCATCAGAAATGGCTAGCCTCCCGTCAGATGAGTTTGATTCAGTTTGTGTTAAAGAGCCCACCAGGCATACATTCTCTTATCAGATTCCTACTATTGATGTGTCTGAATTGAAGAGGTTGAGTTCTTATCTGAAGAGTGATGTTCTGAATAATTTCAACAAAAACTATGGCAATTTGTTACTAATCCTTAACACTCCAGTTGGCCCAATGACTTTGATCACCCTCTTCCAGTTCTATGACAAGGAATTACGGTGTTTTACTTTTCAAGATTATCAACTGGTTCCCACACTAGAAGAGTACGCGTACCTACTTAATATCAAGTTGTCTGATGAAGTTCCTTTTGTCCAAGTGCCGGAGAAGCTGGAGTTCGAAGTTATTGCTGAAATTCTTCATTTGAGTTGGAAAGAGGTGAAAGACAATTGGAAATCAAGTGAGGATACTACAGGGTTTTATTTGGATTTCTTAGTGAAGAAAGCTGAAGGCTGGGCAAAGAAAGGGAATTGGAGTGACTTCAGCTCTCTGATTGCTCTCATGATATACGAGATCATCCTTTTCCCTCGCAAGAGAAATTTTGTGGATTTGACAGCTATTTTTGTTTTTAGAAATAAGAACCCGGTACCGACACTCTTGGCAGATACTCCTCACACCATTCATTTCAGGCATGGAAAAGGAGGTAATGTAAGCCTATGTCATTCGATGTTGTATCAATGGTTTAAGTTGCACCTACCGGTAAGTGGACCTTTCGTGGATACCATACATTCTCTCTGATGGTCATCAAGACTTGTAAACCTTACTTCATTTGATATCCGGTGGAATTATGACATGGGGGAAGTACAAAGTATTATCACTAGCTGCAGAGATTTCCCTAATGTTCCCCTCATAGGAACTAAGGGGTGTATCAACTATAATCCTGTGCTTGCTTATCGTCAATTGGGATATGCAATGGATGGACTGCCAAAGGTTGAAGAGGTGTCTGAATCAGTGTATTTTGTTAGAGGAAGTTATCCTGTGATGTTGAAAAGAGTGAAAAGTGCTTGGAAGGGAATTCACAAGAAGGATAGAACTACTTTGGGCAAGAAGGTTCCTATTTCTAGGGTTCCTTACTTGAAATAGATTAGAGCTAGGGTTAAGATTTTACGGTTACCATTTGCAAGGTCGACTCCTATATGTGAGCAACCTCCTACTGTTCTGAGAAACACGGTGCCTACCGAGGTGTTCACCCAGGTTCATGTTGAGAAAATTCAACTTCGTGCAAAAGGCCGTTAGGTAGGGATGAAACTTTATTGGGTAGACCAAGAAAGGGCCGACTTAGCTCGCAAACTCAAAGAAGCTCAAAGGGAAACTTCTGATGCAACCATTTTTAGGAAGAGGTCTCATGCTGAAATGGAAGAAGAGTTGAGTAAGACCCAGCAAGAGTGCCAGAAGCTTCAGGTATATGAGAATGGCTACAGGAAGAAGATTCAAAACTTGGAGAAACAACTCAAAGACAAAGATGCTCAGCTTAAGAATGAAGTATCCCATAGGCGTGTCGCAGAGGATCGGTTCCAAGAAAGTAAAGTAGTCGCATCACAACTTTTGAAGGAGAAAGCCAGGATTGAAGAGTATTGTCAACACCTTGAAGCGTGTCTTGTTCCGGCGATTTAGTTTTGTTACTTACCTTTGGTGTATTTTGTCACCCCCAGGAATGTTGGAAGGGACCATTGTTTGTTTTTATTATTCAGTTTTTTTTGTTAAGTTTACTTTGAAACACGTATTTTGTTACACTCTTAAATGTCCGAAGTCACTCGAACATCGTTTCTTTTGTTTGTAAATAATTGAAGTGTTTGTCTCATTGTCCTTTTTTCCTTTGATTGTATGCTTTATTTTTGGTTGTGCGTCGTGATTGATGAATAAAAGGACTCTTGAATACCCGGAAATGACAAACATATCACGCACATCATGCATTTCATAACATTACAGGTTATCTCAAGACGGTATTCTTATTATTCTGCTTTTCTTATTCAGAATTCAATACGACTACTCATTGGTATTCCACCAGAAACAATTTTCTAAGACAGATGGAACAAGTTCAAGCTGAACTCGCTGAAATAAGGGCCCAGATGGCTACTCAGATGACCCAGTTCATGGAGGTCATCACCAATGTGAATTGCGGAGAGGAGGAATTGGATGCCATTGTCAACAACCAGCGCCGCTATCCAGGGGATGGTGGAAATCAAGGGCTCTATCAGGACATTTCTGTAGGATTGGGGGATGTGCAAGATCAGCCTGTTGGAAATTTTCACGGGATGCTCGGAAACCCTTTTGTGCGCAACGTAGCAAAGTTTCTCCCGTCTCCAGGACCTCGTCTTGTAGGGAACATAAGAGATAATCAGGGCGGCGTAAGGGGCTAACGGGAGCAGGATTATGACTTTGACCAGGATGAAGATCAGTTTTCTGTTTGGCGTTTAGAGCTGGAAGTTCAGGTTGAGGATAGGAAGTATCGGTTATTAGAAGAACGTTTGAAGGTTGTGGAAGGGCAAGGAGTCCTTGGTATGGATGCTAATGATCTCGGGTTGGTGTCTGGGGTGAAAGTTCCTCAAAAGTTCAAGCCTCTTGTATTTGAAAAGTACAACGGAACGTCATGTCCTGTTACTCATGAAATTGCTTATTTCTGAAAGATGTCGGTGCATACTGAGGATCATGGGCTTTTGATTCACTTTTTCCAGGATAGCCTATCTGGGGCATCCCTGGAGTGGTACATGAAGTTGGAGAAAACCCATATTCGTTGCTGGAATAATCTTGCTCGGGCTTTTGTCAAACATTATTAGTACAATGTGGATATGGCGCCTAATCACACTCAGTTATAGAATTTGTCACAGGGACCGAGAGAATCTTTCATGGAATACGCTCAGAAGTGACGTGAATTGGCTGCGAGGGTTCAACCTCCACTCATGGAGAGAGAACTCATTGATATGTTTATGAATACGCTGCAAGGGTCGTTCTATGAGCACATGATAGGAAGTACTTCAGTAGGATTTGCAGACTTGGTTATGGCTGGTGAAAGAATTGAAGTAGGTTTGAAATTGGGGAAAATTCAGATTGGAGGTTCTAGTGGCTCATCAGGGGGAAGTAAGAAACCATTCAACACTTACCCTAAGAAAAGGGAAGGCGACGCAAGTGAGGTTTACTCTCATAGAGGAAGAAGAGAGGATCGTCAGCACCAACAAGTCAATGTTGTTTCTATTCATGTTAATGCTCCTCCGTAGCAGAGACTAAATATAGTGCCTCAACAACAAAGACAACAAGATGCTCCCCGTCAGTATAATAATCAACAACAGAGACAACCGAGAAAATTCGATCCCTTTCAAGTATCTCTTACTGAAGCACTCCACCATTTGCTCGATTTGAAGTTGATCGGTTTGAGAAATATGCCACCACCACCCGCAAGACTTCCTCCTAACTATGATGCTAATGCAAGATGTGAATTCCATTCAGGCGTAGTTGGTCATTCTACTGACAATTTCTTTGCGTTGAAATGCAAGATACAAGACTTGTTGGATGCTAAGGCAATTGAGTTTACTCCAGTGACTGGTCTGAATGTTACTCAGAACCCAATGCCTAGGCATGAAGGGGGTGTTGTTAATATGATTGATGATAATGGTGAAGTGTTGAATTTAATCATGAATGTGGAACAAGTAACTACTCCGTTGTGGTATGTTAAGAGGTATTTGCTTGACAATTTTATTTTCCCGTGTTGTACTTCAGAGTGTGCCAAGTGTAGAGAACAACTGAAGGGCTGTGATGATTTAAAGGCCGGTATCCAGTTGTTGATAAAGGAGGGTTCCCTGCAGTTCGATAGAAAACCGAGCTACCGTAAGGTTACCGAAGAAGATGTTGTTGTGGTATATATTCCTTACACTCCTGTGCGCATTCCTACCCCATCTAGGGCACCCCCTTTGATGATTACGGTACCTGGTCCCATGCCGTATACTAGTGAGAAGGCCATCCCATGGCATTACGGTGCTGATGTTTATTACCTTGGGGTGAAGCAGGAAGTAAGTACCCGTTCGTCTGAGGAAGAACGTGCTGAAGATAATGAAGGGGAAGTTCATAATTTTTCTGGTGTGGTTCATAATGAAGTGGGAAGAATACGTCGTGATTCATTTGACATCATTCCGCTATGTTGAAGTTGAAGGCGAGATACATGAGACTCCATTTCAGGCGTTTGAGACAGTTCATGCTGTCAATTTTCCTCCTCCAGAGCAGAAAAGGAAACTTGAAACTGTTATGTCTTCTCTTAAGGATACAAGAGCTGTGATGGAAAATGGTAACCCCGAAGGTTGGCGTCAGGTGCTGGACGTTACCCCGAAATTTAATAAATTTGGTCTTAGTTTTAGCCCAGGTCAGCATAGTACAACTCCCAGAGCATCTAGTTTATCTACTCCTGTGAATTTTTCCCGTCCTTGTGCTACTCAAGAAGGACACGTCAATGCAGTTGGCGACGATAGGGTTGATGGCTACAATATCGAAGATTGGATTCTTCCGAGTATTCCAGGCCAGCCACTCAACAATTGGACTTCTGTGGATGTTATCCAAGTTTCAAGCGCTGAGGAGTAATTTTCTTGTTTTCTTTTATTATCATATCATAATTCCTACGCTCTGCCCAAGGCGTGGTGAATCATTTGTGTAGGGCCACCATGTTTATTTTCAAAAGTTTATCATGAAATAAAGGACATTTTTGCATTCAAAATTTTTCTCCATTTCTTTTTCATTTAAATGGCAATGTTTCTCTTTTCACACATTGTCACTAAAAAATGCCAAAATGTCATTCATGCAGATGCACTTCCACCACTGATTTTACCGATAACGACCCTGCTATGGATCATTATGACTTTGATACTCCTATTTATCAAACTGAAGAAGAAGCATATGAGGATTGTGATCTTCCTGAGGAATTAGCAAGATTGTTAAAACAAGAGGAGGAGGTTATCCATCCGAATCAGGATTCGATTGAGGTGGTGAATATTGGCACAGAAGAGGTAAGAAGAGAAGTCAAGATAGGGGCAGATCTCGAAGAAAGTATAAAGGTCAGATTGGTTGAGCTACTCCGTGAGTATTCTGATATCTTCGCTTGGTCTTATGAGGATATGCCTGGGTTGGATACAGACATAGTGGTGCATCGATTACCGCTCAAAGAAGATTGTTCCCCTATCAAGCAAAAGCTCCGAAGGACTCATCCTGAGATGTCCAAGAAGATTAAGGAGAAGGTCCAGAAGCAGTTGGACGCAAAATTTCTTAAAGGTCATCAATTATCCGCCATGGATTGCAAATATTGTGCCTGTGCCCAAGAAGGATGGTAAGGTCAAGATGTGAGTGGATTATAGGGATTTGAACAGGGCCAGCCCTAAAGATGACTTCCCTCTTCCGCATATTGATGTGTTGGTCGATAATACTGCTCATTCTAAAGTGTTTTCGTTCATGGATGGTTTTTCGGGTTACAATCAAATTAAGATGGATCCGGAGGATATGGAGAAGACAACATTTATCACGCCTTGGGGAACTTTTTGCTATAAAGTGATGCCGTTTGGTTTGAAAAATGTCGGGGCAACATATCAGCGCGCCATGGTCACTCTCTTTCATGATTTGATTCACAAAGAGATTAAGGTATATGTGGACGATATGATTGCTAAGTCTGACACGGAAGAGGAACATCTTGTTTATCTGAAAATTTTTCAAGAGACTGAGGCAGTTCTTGCTAAGGTTGAACCCGAATAAGTGCACCTTTGGGGTGAGATCCGGCAAGCTGTTGGGTTTTATTGTAAGTGAAAAAGGTATCGAGGTGGACCCGGCCAAGGTAAAAGCGATACAGGAAATTCCTGAACCAAGGACAGAGAAGGAAGTACGTGGTTTCTTGGGAAGGTTAAACTACATTTCTAGATTTATTTCTCATCTCACAGCCACCTGTGAACCTTTGTTCAAGTTGTTGAAGAAAAGTCAGACAGCAAAATGGAATGAGGATTGTCAGAAGGCCTTTGACAAAATAAAGGAGTATTTACAGGAACCTCCAATACTCATGCCGCCAGTAGAAGGAAGGCCACTAATCATGTATCTAATCGTGTTGGAGAGCTCAATGGGTTGTGTCCTCAGTCAGCACGATGAGACAGGGAAGAAAGAGTAGACTATTTACTACTTGAGTAAGAAGTTTACGGAATGCGAGTCGAGGTACTCATTGCTGGAAAAGACTTGTTGTGCGCTTGCCTAGGCCGCCAAACGTTTGAGGCAATACATGTTAACTCACACCACCTACTTGATATCCAAAATGGATCCAATCAAGTACATTTTTGAGAAGCCAGCTCTTACAGGCAGGGTAGCCCGTTGGCAGATGATACTCACCGAATATGATATCCAATATACTACTTAAAAAGCAATTAAGGGTAGTGTATTGGCCGACCATCTTGCTCATCAACCCATGAACGATTATGAACCGATGAAGTTTAATTTTCCAGACGAGGAAATTGTGTATGTTCGGGATTATAATATGCCAGACCCAGACGAGGGACCCGAGCCGGGATCACGTTGGACGCTTGTTTTTGATGGTGCCTCCAATGCCATGGGCAACAATGTCTGAGCTATTATCACTTCCCCTGAGGGATACCACATTCCTTTTATGGCTTGTATTTGTTTCGATTGCACTAATAACATGGCCGAATATGAGGCTTGCATTTATGGCATTGAAGCAGCGATCGACCTGCGCATCAATTTTTTGAAAGTTTATGGGGATTCCAATCTTGTTATCATCCAGATTAATGGAGATTGGGAGACTCTCCATTAGAACCTAATTCCCTATCGTGAGTGTGATCGGTGGAAATAGAACTGACTGTTTAAAGCTGGTTTCACGAAATGTCGCGGTAAGCAAGAGTCGCCACCGTCTTTTATGTTCTCCAACATGGAAAGGACAAAAGCACAGCAAAATTCCTTATTCGAGAATGTTTCTCGGTTCGGGAGGTAGATTTATAGAAAGGGAAGGTGTTAGCACCCTTTCTATCCGTGGTTATCCACGGACTCTTAGGTACTTGCTCTTATGTTTTCAAAAATTGTTTGCTTTTCAAGTGTGTGTGGGTTTTGAAAAAGTTTCGTTTGAAAAATTTCTGAGTAACTCTTGTATCTGTCGTCAAGAGTGTAGGAGAAATTTGTTTGAAAACTTTTGAAAGTGTAGGTGCGAAAAGTTGTTTTTGTTTGTTTTGAAAAGAGCAAGTACCCAGGAGAATCTACCTACTCTAAGGAATTAGGCTGTGTAAGAGTCCTTTAGATAGTGCTATCCCACAATTGAGAGGTAGGTAGCATCATCGTTGAAGGTGTTCGGGTCAATTCGATTATAAGGGACAGTGTGGTCACCGAAGCAATAGTAGGACACCTTAGAAGTAACCCTAATGTGCTAGATCCTTTTTTATCCGAGGCAACCGTTTCGAGGCAACTGGATCTTAGACAATAGGGCGACCTCTAAAACACCCTATACTTGACGACCACGTTCGAGGCAACCAGTGAGGCGTACCCTAAGAGTGGCATGTGCATGTGTATTGAATTCAGTTTATGTTTATCTTCGCATGTTATTTGTGAGCTACAGATTGATTTTTATTTGGCATACAGTCTTGCAGGCATAATTAACAGTTAGGGGTACGGAAAATAAATTGCAGAAATGTAAATCTAGCTATTACAAGGCGCGGGTCTATACATCGCCAAAAACAAAAACCCGTTTTGGAAAATAAAGTGTGAGAATTTATATAAGGCGATAAAATCCTAATTAACTATTACATACTCTGTACAGATACATAAATATAATCAAAAGAAATTAAAGCGCGAAAGAAGATTGAATCGGGAACGTCCTAAGGGTTTTGACCCTTTTTAGAATTAAATTAAACATTAAACCTGATTAACTAATTAATTAATTTAATTAAAGAAAAAATGTTTTTTTTGTATTTTTATGTTTTTTTTATGAAATAAAATAAAAAGAAATTAGAAGTCAAAAGTTAGAGAAAACCTAAGTTCTAAGTTGATTTTATTTATTATAAAAAGAAAATTAAAATTAAACCTAATTAACTAATTAATTTGTTAGAATTTATTTACAAAAATAATTAGTAGTGAAATTAATAAATAAGAATAATAAAAAATATTAGTTTTTGATTTTTTTTTTGTTTATGAAAAATAATTATCTGTGAATTAAATAATAATAATACTAGTTATTAAAGAAAATAAAAAGAAGAAAAAAAAAGTGAAAAATGAATAATAAACCAGGGGTGCTGGACCCAATATGGGGGTGGATCTGGAATTTGTTGGCCCATTAATGATCAGGCCTTTGCTGACTTTTGGAATTTCCTGGAGGCACGTTGACTAGGGAGCATGGTGTGGATCACCCTTTGGCCTTTGGATCTGAGCGTATAGCCACCTGGCAGGCTGGGCGCTGGAGTCACATGGTGGACTGCTCTTGGGAACCTGTACACAATTACGTGAAGAAAAAATACATGGAAATTATGGGGGACCTGGGATTCGAACCCAGGTCCCAAGGGACTATGCAAAAGCGTCTTGGCCAGCTGAGCTGTCTTGTTCAATTGTTACTAAAATAAACAACAATGATTATATGAGAAAACCAACAAACATGCTGAAAAAAGAAAAAATGCGCGCCCTTTATTTGAATGAGCCAGTAGCATGTCACCACGTCACTGTCTTCTTCGTTTTGCCTGTAAAAAGAAAACAATTAGCGGGGGTTTTTAACCCCCACAATATGGAATGGCAGAAAATAACGAATAGGTCTCTATGCAAGATAAATTGAGCGCGAGGATAGTTTTGTGTTTGTCTCGTCAAGCCGGTTTCAACCATGGGCGTCATTGGTTCTGATTTTACTTGTGCTGTATAGCCCTAATTGAGAGCTTCGAAAACCCTAGAATTCAACAATGGTGGTTTTCGTTCCAGGGCACCATAATCAAATTGAATTGTACCAAAAGCTTCAGAAGAGTGTTAGCAATGTAAAGCACACAAAAAATTTCATCAATGATGCATGAATAACGAATTATGATTGTGAGACAAATATGCAAACCGTATGACTGTGTAGAACGATTCTTTGAGTGTTAGAGCTCGTTCTTGATTGCAATAGGTTCCTGAATGTCCCAGCAACGTGTTTGGATCACTCTAAGGCTTTGAATTGACCTGCAATATGAAAAACAGTTTTTGGTTTTTCTTTGAATTTTTGGAATTTGGTTTGGCCGTTTGTGCAACGTTCAGGTCGTGAATCAGGTATGCAAGGCTTGCTTATGTATGTCTCAATGAATTTAGGTCACATTATGAGCTTGGGATCCATTGCAATTAAGTTTTTGGATTTTGCTTTAACACCATTAAAGGACTTTCCAAGCTTGGTTCAAATTTTGAATTTTATGCATAAATGAGCTTGGCACGAATTTGGTAGGTGGAATATGACACATGAAAGCCATTCAAACCTCAAAGATGCCATTCAATTAATTTTTAGATTTTATTTGAATTATTATGGATTTAAAATGAATTAAATCCATAAAAATTAAATAAAAATGAAAAAATAAATGTTTGGTCTTGAAATTAATCAACGGACACGTGGGTGGCATGACAAGGCTGAATCAAGTGGAAGAAAGTGGGCCCTTTTGTCAAAAATTGAAGTTTTAGGGATAGTTGACTTTTGCCATTTCACAAAAATTTCCGAACTTCTCCAATGCATATCTTGCTCAATTTTGATCATATGAACATGTTCTTGGACATTTTGGAAAGGTCTTGAAGTCCTCTAACCAATGCATTTGGTCCCATGCCATTTTGATTTACCAATCTCAAGTTATGGTCTTTGACTTAAAGTGCCTTTTTGTTGACTTTTGAAAATGACCTATAATGTTGAAATTGATAACTTTTTGTGAGAGCATTTCTTGGACGTGGAATGTGAAGATGAGTTGTAGGAAATGTCATACCCTTCAAAATGAGCATTGGATGGGATTTTTCTGATGAACCATGAAAAAGTTATGCCTTGGTCAAGTTACAGTTGACTTTTCAACTGTCCAAAAATGGAAACTTTTGCATCTTGATGATTTTTGAGCCATTCTTGTGGAATCATGATCAAGACTTGATCAATGATGATTGTGGCTTCAAAATAAGATGTTGACCAAAATTTTTTACTTTTGACTGCCAAATGACCATTTTACCCCTACAGTTGATTGTGAATCAAATAGGGCTTTTGACTGTGCAACTTGACCTTGTGAGCCTTGAAACTTGACATGTAGATGCTTGACAATGTGTATAGGCATATGGGACTTGATTGAGCCCTTGAAAACCTCCACTTCCTTGCAAGAACCAAAACCCTAATTTTGACTGGCTTAGGAGAATGGTTTGACTGTGCAACCCTTGAGTAGACTTGGGCAAATTGAGATGATGCTTGTCAAAACTTTGAAGAATATGGGAGGGAAAATTTTGGGGTACAACAGTTGCCCCTGTTCAATCTTCTTAGACCTGAGGATGCAGATTGGCTTGCGTGCCTTTCGTGATCCGAAGGTGGAAGATGATTGAACACTAAAGTGCCCAGAAATTTGCACTCACATAGTGGAGTATCAGCAGTGTGATGTCGGGAATGGGCTTACAGATGCCATTTGGAGATATAGTGGATAGGAGGATGGGCTTATAGATGCCATTTGGAAGTGTGATAGAACCTTGTCGGGAATGGGCTTACAGATGCCATTTGGAACTGTAGTAGATAGTTGTGGAGATGGGCTTAAAGATGCCATCGGGGGGTCGATCGCGTAAGAGATTCCTTAGCGAGAACTTGCGTACCTGAGAAAGAAAGATAATTTCCTGGCCTGTTACAGGGGTTGATCTTCAAACTCTTCATGCAGATATGCCCTGGCTGGATATAAGTATCGAATCTACAATCAAATCACTCACAGATATGCCCTAGCTAGATACAGGTATCGAATCTGGAATTAGTCATCTACAGATATGCCCTGGCTGGATACAAGTATCGAATCTCTAAACTCTTCATGCAGATATGCCCTGGCTAGATACAGGTGTCGAATCTATAATCAGTTACTCACAGACACGCCCTGGCTGGATACAGGTGTCGAATCTGGAACTTGGTCATCTACAGATATGCCCTGGCTGGATACAGGTATCGAATCTCTAAACTCTTTATGCAGACATGCCCTGGCTAGATACAGGTGTTGAATCCACAATCAGCTACTCACAGATATGCCCTGGCTAGATACAGGAATCGAATCTGGAATTGGTCGTCTACAGATATGCCCTGGCTGGATACAGGAATCGAATCTCTAAACTCTTCATGCAGACATGCCCTGGATGGATACAGGTATCGAATCTACAATCAGTTACTCACAGATATGCCCTGGCTAGATACAGGAATCGAATCTGGAATTGGTCGTCTACAGATATGCCCTGGCTAGATACAGGAATCGAATCTCTAAACTCTTCATGCAGACATGCCCTGGCTGGATACAGGTATCGAATCTACAATCAGTTACTCACAGATATGCGCTGGCTAGATACAGGAATCGAATCTACTCACAGATGTGCCCTGGCTGGATACAGGAATCGAATCTGGAATTTGTCGTCTACAGATATGCCCTGGCTGGATACAGGAATCAAATCTCTAAACTCTTCATGCAGATATGCCCTGGCTGGATACAGGAATCGAATCTACTCACAGATATGCCCTGGCTGGATACAGGAATCGAATCTGGAATTTGTCGTCTTCAGATATGCCCTGGCTGGATACAGAAATCGAATCTCTAAACTTTTTATGCAGATATGCCCTGGCTGGATACAGGAATCGAATCTACTCACATATATGCCCTGGCTGGATACAGGAATCGAATCTGGAATTTGTCGTCTACAGATATGCCCTGGCTGGATACAGGAATCGAATCTCTAAACTCTTTATACAGATATGCCCTGGCTGGATATAGGAATCGAATCTACTCACAGATATGCCCTGGCTGGATACAGGAATCGAATCTGGAATTTGTCGTCTACAGATATGCCATGGCTGGATACAGGAATCGAATCTCTAAACTCTTTATGCAGATATGCCCTGGCTAGATACAGGAATCGAATCTACTCACAGATATGCCCTGGCTGGATACAAGAATCGAATCTCTAAACTCTTCATGCAGATATGCCCTGGCTGGATACAGGAATCAAATCTACTCACAGATATGCCCTGGCTGGATACAGGAATCGAATCTGGAATTTATCGTCTACAGATATGCCCTGGCTGGATACAAAAATCGAATCTCTAAACTCTTTATGCAGATATGCCCTGGCTGGATACATGAATTGAATCTACTCACAGATATGCCCTGGCTGGATACAGGAATCGAATCTGGAATTTGTCGTCTACAGATATGCCCTGGCTGGATACAGGAATCGAATCTCTAAACTCTTTATACAGATATGCCCTGGCTAGATACAGGAATCGAATCTACTCACAGATATGCCCTGGCTGGATACAGGAATCGAATCTGGAATTTGTCGTCTATAGATATGCCCTGGCTGGATACAGGAATCGAATCTCTAAACTCTTTATGCAGATATGCCCTGCCTGGATACAGGAATCGAATATGGAATTTATCGTCTACAGATATGCCCTGGCTAGATACAGGTATCGAATCTGGAACCGCGACAGTTGATAGTAATCATCTTTGGATTGACCTTTTTCCTGAAAAGGCGAAACATCATTTGTATGCAATGTCATGATGTATGAAATGCATGATGTCATGATGCTCTCAATGAGATAGTGTCGTATGCACTTTATCATGTATGTAAGCAGGATGTATGAAATGTGATATGTTTATGAATGCATTTTCGTATAGTAAAATAAATCCTTGACGAATGCCGGGAAATTGTGGAATCCTGGGCTGATGTTTGAAGAGTATGGTTCTTCGTTTCCGCTGGGGAAAGATGGTTGCAAGAATAAACTGGTAGGAGAAGATGACTCCGTTGGGGAATAAACTTGTTGAAAAGATTACTCTGCGGGGAATTACTCTGTGGGAAGAGATACTTCGCTGAGGTTTTGGTGATAACTCTGCTGGGGATTCCATTGATAGGTTTTTGTTGTGGAATTTGATGAATGAACTCCGCTGGGGATAGGAAGAACTTCGCCGAGGACGATCTTTCCGTGGTAATTAGGTGAGGATAACCCAGTCATAAGCTCTGGTGGGGAATAACCTCTGAACATGGTCGGGGAGAGATATGTACTCTGCAGGTGATAAGCTTCCAAAATCTACCGGGGAGAATGATTCAACTCTCCTGGGGAAATTTTTGAACGGTACTGGGGAAGTGGCTCCACTAGGGTATCTGGTATTCCGCCGGGGAACAATCTTAGATCAAGACTGCCGGGGATGCTTGCTTAGGAACATCTGTATACTCCGCTGGGGAATATTGATATTTTCTGGGGGTGCCCAACTTCCTTAGGGCTATCAGTAGCCTAACTCTGCTTGGGGAGAGTATTGCTGACTTGCTGGAGATACTGTGCCTTTCCAGGGCTGATGAGACCAACTCTGTTCGGGGGAGAGTTTTGCTGAATCTTGTCTTACTCTGCGGGGAGTGAAGGTATCCTAGTCGTATTCTTCAGCTGAAACCACCTTATACTTGGAGGACAGAGCAGCTAGACCGCTTAGACAATTCTGATTGCCCCAACTTCTGTGGGAGAAGGTACCTGTAGAGGTGCTTGATGACTGCCGATTGACAAATCTTCTTCTGGTAGGCAAGTGACGAGATGACGGGACATAGTCGTACGCTTTGATCCCTAATTTTTTCCTGGACCTCCCTTTCGGGTTTTCAGTCCATCGGGATACCCATTTTTTCCCAAGCCTCCTTTTCAGGTTTTCGACTTGCTGGGTGTACAAATTTTTTCATTTTTATCCCTCATTTTTCCCGAACCCTTTTGGTTCGTCGGGAAGCCCTTATTTTTGCCTAGGTGTGTCAACCTAGCGGGTCTTTGATTATGCGTAGTACTTTTTTTGACTATGTCCACGTTCTCAGAGTGCGGGGAGTTGTCACTGTCAGTAGTGTTGTGTTGCCATACTACCAGAAGATGTTTGATCAGGCAAGATTCGTTGTTGGAATTCATGTCCAATGCCCCAAGTGATTCAGATGGAGATCTGCCCCTGGCTATTTGGCCTTTGAGAGATTCTCTGAATCTTGACTTGACTGCCCCAGAATATGGACAATGCTCATGCCTGCCCCTTGCTTGGAAGTACTTTTGTTCACTTAGATATTCATCGTGCGAATTTCTCTGCTGTTCGAACAAAAAGTCATATGCAAACAATGTTATTTTAAGAATGCAAAGCTTATGTCTGTCTTGAAGTTTTTTGAAAATGCATTTTTTCATAAAAACAAGTGAATTTTTTTGTAAACTGTGATGTCAACTCGTTATTTTACCGCAAGCCTTAAGGAGTCAGGATACCTTTCGTGACAGTATGCTTTCGAACTAACCCATACTTCAGCTAGGACTTTTAAGGGTTGTAACGTGGCCTGGTTCACGGTTTAAGAAACAAAGGATAAAGGCTCAAAGTATATTTGTACCCACCCGCTCTTCGTGATGTTCTTCAATCCTAAACTCAGCTGATCGTGCTTTGGACCTTGTTGAGTCTTTGCTATGATATTCCAATGATGGTTCGGATGTTGACAATTTATTTTGAATAGGCAGTCATCTTTTGTTGAGGGTTTGTAAGACCTCTTTCCGTTTGATTTCGTTATCCCTGAATTTTGCCTGAACTGTTTCTTTTCGTATTTACAGTCAACGGGATGCCCCAGTTTTGTAAGTCTCCTTCATAGGTTTTGACTTATTGGGCTTTTATTTTAAGAGATAATGACTGCCTGTCTTTATGATTATTCGGAACCATCATGATCTTTTGTTTTGTAAGGACTTCTTTGATGCAATTCGTTGTGCACCTGGATCAACTGAGAGAACTACCCTGCCCCAGGTTATGATTAAGGGTTTTAATTTTCGAAAAGAAAAACTCCTACTTCTTTGGCTCGAAGGGGTTGACGAGGGATTATCTTCCTTATAACTCCGGTGTTTAGGAATTGAAACAATGCTTATACCTCATCAGCGGGGTCTGTTCAAAAGCATATTGTAGATTGTGGTATCGTTTTCGTCATCCTCCCTCAAGAGGCTTATAATTATTAATTGAGAATTGACATAAAAAAATGAAAGCAGTTTGAATATAGCGAATGCGAATATATTGATTCAAAACAGACATATGCGATGCATTGATAAAGTAAAAGAGTTTGACATGAACAAATGTTTGAACAATCAAAGAAAAATACAACTTGAACATTCTAATGAACAAAAGCTTCTAGTCTCAGGACTTGTCACTTCAAATGGTGAATCTCGCAGGGGTAGTAGAAGAACTCGACCTGACCATCTTGGGTGAATTCCACTGCTCCTTCTTCAATCAGGTCTTGGATTTTGTACCTCAACTTCCAACAGTCGTCAGTATCATGCCCTGGGCTGTTAGAATGGTATGCGTATCTAGCCCCAGGATTATAGTTGGGTGAAGAAGTCTTAGGATTAGGGTGAGGTCCTATCAACGTCACCAGATTCAACTTCAACAAATGTTGCAAAGCTTGGGACATCGGCATGTTGAGCTTGGTGAATTGCCTCCTAGGCTTGTCTAGCTTGCTCTGATCAGCCCGTTGTTCTTGGCGAGGTCGTCGTTGGACCTGTGAAGTAGTAGCAGCTTGGACAGGTCTATTCATTGAACCAAACCTTTGACTTCTTGGAGGCTGATTACCGGTTTGGTCCCCAGCCCTGACTACTTGCTTCATACTGTCTTGCTGAAGCTGGTGAGGTTGATGCTGAATTTGTGGCCCTGAAGCAAGTTGAGGAGCTTTTCCCTTGTCTTCTTGTCTCAAAGGGAATTTAATGATGACTAGCTCTTCAACCTTAGATGTTTGCCCCAGTTGGTTATCCCGAAGCAGTTGTTTGACGAGAACCCTGAGCTCTTCTTGTTTTTGAGCTAAGTCTTGAATGAGAGTCATCTGCCCCAGCATCTAGGTTCTCATTGTATCCACCTCAACTTGTAGATGTTTCAGCCGTTCATCCTTACTGTCTTCCGGACTGTTCCTGACCAAATTCCCCGTGAGGAGTGTTCTCAGCTCTTCCTGCCCCTTGGATAGATTTAGGAGGATTTCCCTGAACTGAGTCTCTTGAATATGAAGGTCCCGGTTGTATTGTTGGGAAGCCATTGCTGAAATAAACAGCGAAGAAGGTAAGTGACCCGTAAAAAGTGTACCTGTAATGCAATGATATGTATGATATGTATGCAATGTTTTCAAGGATCTCGCGAGGTAAACAGAGAAACTTGTTAGAATTTGAATTCGGTAGCTTGATCGAAGAAACTTCATGTTGTTGAGAGTCCTTCTTCAAGAGTCAAAGCTCACCATATCGAGTGGGTCATAGCCCCTGACTCAAGTCATCAACCTGGCTAGAGGAAAATAAATCCCCTTTGCCCCTTGCTAAACTTTTGATTCAGCATGACCTGCATCACAAACCCTTGAGATCCTTGAAATGGATTAGTCCTTATGTAGGATGTATGCAATGGTATGATGGTATGATGCTATGCTATGCGTGGAGTAATGTAGGTAAATCCTGTTATGAGTCCAGATTAAGGATTGTAAACAAAACCTGCAAGAAACTCAAGTGTCAGATAACAAGTATGCAAGTAGTCAAGTTTGAAGGCACACAAGTCACACAAAGAGCCCTTAGAGTTTAGGCCAGCATGAAGTTTGGGGTACTACCCTCTTGAAGTTGGTGGGCTCAAAAACCTGTCCTATCAAAAGTAACCGGGTTCTAAGGAGCTCAATATCATTGGGTTGTTTTCTATGTTCATTGTTTTGATTTAGCCACTGAACTGGCGATCAAAATATTCCAAGAAAACAACCCTCAATGAGTGTAGTATCGAGTATCTACCAACTTCGGACTGCACCAAAGTCGGTCATCTCACTACCCTTAAAGAGGCCAGGATGTTCAAGTAAGGTTCCTAAGGTCAGTTGATGCTTCACGACACCACGCGGCGGCCTCGTACTCTCCTTGACTTGACTCAAGGGTTACCGGTACTCACCAAAGTGCCACATCAATGTAGCAAACTGCTTCAACCGTGTCGGTATACCCCACACAGTTCCCTCACAATTTGTTGCTACTTTCTAAGAAGGTATCCCCCAGATCCGGGTTAGGATCTATGAAACTCCCAAAACAGGCCCACAATATTAAAGCAAACAGGTCAAGCAATTGAAAACATGATGGTGAACTATTCCTAAGGTACACCCCACTTATTAAGATCCCCAGCAGAGTCGCCAGTTCTGTGATCAGTGGAAATAGAACTGATTGTTTAAAGCTGGTTTCGCGAAATGTCGCGGTAAGCAAGAGTCGCCACCATCTTTTATGTTCTCCAACATGGAAAGGACAAAAGCACAGCAAAATTCCTTATTCGAGAATGTTTCTCGGTTCGGGAGGTAGATTTATAGAAAGGTAAGGTGTTAGCACCCTTTCTATCCGTGGTTATCCACGGACTCTTAGGTACTTGCTCTTATGTTTTCAAAAATTGTTTGCTTTTCAAGTGTGTGTGGGTTTTGAAAAAGTTTCGTTTGAAAAATTTCTGAGTAACTCTTGTATCTGTCCTCAAGAGTGTAGGAGAAATTTGTTTGAAAACTTTTGAAAGTGTAGGTGCGAAAAGTTGTTTTTGTTTGTTTTGAAAAGAGCAAGTACCCAGGAGAATCTACCTACTCTAAGGAATTAGGCTGTGTAAGAGTCCTTTAGATAGTGCTATCCCACCATTAAGAGGTAGGTAGCATCATCGTTGGAGGTGTTCGGGTCAATTCAATTATAAGGGACAATGTGGTCACCGAAGCAAAAGTAGGACACCTTAGAAGTAACCCTAATGTGCTAGATCCTTTTTTATCCGAGGCAACCGTTTCGAGGCAACTGGATCTTAGACAATAGGGCGACCTCTAAAACACCCTATACTTGACGACCACGTTCGAGGCAACCAGTTAGGCGTACCCTAAGAGTGGCATGTGCATGTGTATTGAATTCAGTTTATGTTTATCTTCGCATGTTATTTGTGAGCTACGAATTGATTTTTATTTGGCATACAGTCTTGCAGGCATAATTAACAGTTAGGGGTGCGGAAAATAAATTGCAGAAATGTAAATCTAGCTATTACAAGGCGCGGGTCTATACATCGCCAAAAACAAAAACCCGTTTTGGAAAATAAATAGTGAGAACTTAAATAAGGCGATAAAATCCTAATTAACTATTACATACTCTGTACAGATACATAAATATAATCAAAAGAAATTAAAGCGCGAAAGAAGATTGAATCGGGAACGTCCTAAGGGTTTTGACCCTTTTTAGAATTAAATTAAACATTAAACCTGATTAACTAATTAATTAATTTAATTAAAGAAAAAATGTTTTTTTGTATTTTTATGTTTTTTTTATGAAATAAAATAAAAAGAAATTAGAAGTCAAAAGTTAGAGAAAACCTAAGTTCTAAGTTGATTTTATTTATTATAAAAAGAAAATTAAAATTAAACCTAATTAACTAATTAATTTGTTAGAATTTATTTACAAAAATAATTAGTAGTGAAATTAATAAATAAGAATAATAAAAAATATTAGTTTTTGATTTTTTTTTGTTTATGAAAAATAATTATCTGTGAATTAAATAATAATAATACTAGTTATTAAAGAAAATAAAAAGAAGAAAAAAAAAGTGAAAAATGAATAATAAACCAGGGGTGCTGGACCCAATATGGGGGTGGATCTGGAATTTGCTGGCCCATTAATGATCAGGCCTTTGCTGACTTTTGGAATTTCCTGGAGGCACGTTGACTAGGGAGCATGGTGTGGATCACCCTTTGGCCTTTGGATCTGAGCGTATAGCCACCTGGCAGGCTGGGCGCTGGAGTCACATGGTGGACTGCTCTTGGGAACCTGTACACAATTACGTGAAGAAAAAATACATGGAAATTATGGGGGACCTGGGATTCGAACCCAGGTCCCAAGGGACTATGCATAAGCGTCTTGGCCAGCTGAGCTGTCTTGTTCAATTGTTACTAAAATAAACAACAATGATTATATGAGAAAACCAACAAACATGCTGAAAAAAGAAAAAATGCGCGCCCTTTATTTGAATGAGCCAGTAGCATGTCACCACGTCACTGTCTTCTTCGTTTTGCCTGTAAAAAGAAAACAACTAGCGGGGGTTTTTAACCCCCACAATATGGAATGGCAGAAAATAGCGAATAGGTCTCTATGCAAGATAAATTGAGCGCGAGGATAGTTTTGTGTTTGTCTCGTCAAGCCGGTTTCAACCATGGGCGTCATTGGTTCTGATTTTACTTGTGCTGTATAGCCCTAATTGAGAGCTTCGAAAACCCTAGAATTCAACAATGGTGGTTTTCGTTCCAGGGCACCATAATCAAATTGAATTGTACCAAAAGCTTCAGAAGAGTGTTAGCAATGTAAAGCACACAAAAAATTTCATCAATGATGCATGAATAACGAATTATGATTGTGAGACAAATATGCAAACCGTATGACTGTGTAGAACGATTCTTTGAGTGTTAGAGCTCGTTCTTGATTGCAATAGGTTCCTGAATGTCCCAGCAACGTGTTTGGATCACTCTAAGGCTTTCAATTGACCTGCAATATGAAAAACAGTTTTTGGTTTTTCTTTGAATTTTTGGAATTTGGTTTGGCCGTTTGTGCAATGTTCAGGTCGTGAATCAGGTATGCAAGGCTTGCTTATGTATGTCTCAATGAATTTAGGTCACATTATGAGCTTGGGATCCATTGCAATTAAGTTTTTGGATTTTGCTTTAACACCATTAAAGGACTTTCCAAGCTTGGTTCAAATTTTGAATTTTATGCATAAATGAGCTTGGCACGAATTTGGTAGGTGGAATATGACACATGAAAGCCATTCAAACCTCAAAGATGCCATTCAATTAATTTTTAGATTTTATTTGAATTATTATGGATTTAAAATGAATTAAATCCATAAAAATTAAATAAAAATGAAAAAATAAATGTTTGGTCTTGAAATTAATCATGGGACACGTGGGTGGCATGACAAGGCTGAATCAAGTGGAAGAAAGTGGACCCTTTTGTTAAAAAATTGAAGTTTTAGGGATAGTTGACTTTTGCCATTTCACAAAAATTTCCCAACTTCTCCAATGCATATCTTGCTCAATTTTGATCATATGAACATGTTCTTGGACATTTTGGAAAGGTCTTGAAATCCTCTAACCAATGCCTTTGGTCCCATGCCATTTTGATTTACCAATCTCAAGTTATGGTCTTTGACTTAAAGTGCCTTTTTGTTGACTTTTGAAAATGACCTATAATGTTGAAATTGATAACTTTTTGTGAGAGCATTTCTTGGACGTGGAATGTGAAGATGAGTTGTAGGAAATGTCATCCCCTTCAAAATGAGCATTAGATGGGATTTTTCTGATGAACCATGAAAAAGTTATGCCTTGGTCAAGTTACAGTTGACTTTTCAACTGTCCAAAAATGGAAACTTTTGCATCTTGATGATTTTTGAGCCATTCTTGTGGAATCATGATCAAGACTTGATCAATGATGATTGTGGCTTCAAAATAAGATGTTGACCAAATTTTTTGACTTTTGACTGCCAAATGACCATTTTACCCCTGCAGTTGATTGTGAATCAAATAGGGCTTTTGACTGTGCAACTTGACCTTGTGAGCCTTGAAACTTGATATGTAGATGCTTGACAATGTGTATAGGCATATGGGACTTGATTGAGCCCTTGAAAACCTCCACTTCCTTGCAAGAACCAAAACCCTAATTTTGACTGGCTTAGGAGGATGGTTTGACTGTGCAACCCTTGAGTAGACTTGAGCAAATTGAGATGATGCTTGTCAAAACTTTGAAGAAATGGGAGGGCAAATTTTGGGGTACAACAGTGAGCATGTTATGAAGTTGATCCCGTACTTCGAAGAGATCACATTTGAACACATTCCCAGAGAAGAAAACAGTATAGCTGATGCACATGCAACTTTGTCCTCCATGTTCAAGGTCAAGTGGGCTAATGAGGCACCTTCCATTACCATCAGAAGTTTGATTGAGCCAGCTTTCTATTTTGAGGCTAGTTTGGAATCAGATGGTAATCCTTGGTTTTATGATGCTAAACGATATATCGAAACACAAGAGTACCCTGAAGAGGCATCTGTCATAGATAAGAAGTTCTTAAGAAGATTTTCAGCCAAGTTTTTTCTCACTGGTGGTGTGTTGTATAGAAGGCATCATGAAGGTTTACTGCTCATATGTGTTGATAAGAGAGAAGCAGCTAGAATCATTGAGGATGTACATGAAGGTGATTTCGAGACCCATTCCAACGGTCATACCATGGCTAAAAAGATTTTGTGAGCAGGTTATTATTGGTCCACCATGGAGACTGACTGTTACAATCATGCACGGGTTTGCCACAAATGTCAAGTCTATGTTGATAAGGTGCATGTGCTGCCAGTACCTTTGAATGTCTTAACTTCCCCTTGGCCGTTTGCGATGTGGGGAATTGATATGATCGGAAAAATTGAACTAACTGCGTCCAACGGGCACTGTTTCATTCTGGTTGCCATCGATTATTTTACAAAATGGGTCGAAGCTGCATCTTATTCCAACGTCACCAAGCATGTGGTAACTCAGTTCATTAAGCACAATATTATTTGTCGCTACGGAGTTCCTGAAAAGATTATTATCGATAATGGGTCTAATTTGAACAACAAAATGATGAAGGAGCTTTGTGAGTCCTTCAAAATCAAGTATCATAACTCTTCCCCATACCGACCAAAGATGAAAGGTGCTGTTGAAGCGGCCAATAAGAATATCAAGAAGATTATATAGAAGATGGTGGTAACTTATAAAGATTGGCATGAGATGCTGCCTTTCGCTTTGCATGGTTATCGCACTACTGTGCGTACTTCGACTGGGACAACCCCATTTTCATTGGTTTACAGCATAGAAGCAGTATTTCTGGTAGAAGTCGAGATTCCTTCTCTTAGGATCATGAGGGATGTTGAGCTGGATGAAAGTGAATGGGTACAGAATCGGCTGGATCAGTTGGAACTTATTGACGAGAAGAGATTGACGACTGTATGTCATGGTCAAGTATATCAGCAAAGGATGAGGAAAACTTTTGATAAGATGGTACGGCCTCAGTGTTACAAGCCAGGTGATCTTGTGCTAAAAAGGATAATTCTCCCTCAGGGAGATCCCAGAGGCAAGTGGGCTCCGACTTATGAAGGTCCTTTCGTGGTCAGAAAAGTTTTCTCCGGAGGAGCGATGATGCTCACGACTATGGATGGAGAGTACTTCCCTCTCCCTGTGAATGCTTACGTAGTTAAAAATACTTTGCATAAAAAAATATATAATAAAAAAAAACCCGCTAAACTGAAAACCCGAAAGGGCGGTTTAGGCAAAAAGAGGGTGTCCTGGTGAATCAAAAACTCGAAAGGGCGATTCAGGAAAAAGTTAGGGACTTAAAGCAGATGACTACGCTCATCATGAGATCCGTTGTTTCTTTCCTTTGTTCCGTCATCTGGCATAAGCTCGAAGCTAATCCAAGAATGATCTGTCTGAAAGCAGGAAGATAAAAGTCATAAGAGTCACAACGGAGTTGGGACTTAATGGATATTCACATTCACATTGCCATTTGTAAACACTTGTTTGCTTTGATTTTGTAATTACTTGCTTCCAAATGTAAATGCCTTTTTCACAGGCTGATTTCTCAAAAATTAATAGAATATCTTCTTTCAAGTATACGTATACGTTTCTTTTTCCCTTTTTACTATTTTGTTTGCAAAAACGTCCAATATTTTGATAAGCATGTGCATATAAACTTCGTGGACCTTACACGGAAATGGTAATCTAAGTCATGGTTGGTTGATCGCTTGAAATACAGATAACAAACACAACTACTACTGTGCAAGGGGCATGTTTGGTTCTATGTTTGGTGGGATTTTCATTCACTTTACTGGTGGATGCCTTGCCATTTTGTTTCACAGCTCCGTGCTGTTGGTAAAGGTCTTGGGTCAGGGTAACATCAAGTTTACGGCAGGTCGGCGAGATCGGCGAACCTAGTTGGAAATATTTCTTCCCCATAATGGCTTTTATTATGTTTCTTTGTCGCACTTTCATGTGTTATCTTGATTGATTGTTTTAGCATTGTATGCATATAGGATTTTGTTATGGCCGAATGCCAGTCTTGATGCATTTAATACTTTTGCCTTAAAAAATTGTTTCATTTTACTTAATCCATCCAGTATCACTCTTTAATCGATTTTTCGGGCATTTTGATACCAACTGTGCCAATTATTTTTCTTAGCCAAGAGTTTGGAGGAAAGAGTTTGGCTAAAAATGATGACTGTAATGGTATGCTTTTGAGTAGAACCCTGTTGACTATGTACATGCATTGTTTCAATCCCCAAACACCGGAGATATAAGGGAGTTAGACCCTCGTTAACCCCTCTGAGCCTTCGAAGTAGGAGTTTCTTTTTCGTTCAAAAAAAACTTTTTTTAACCAGGGGCATGGTAGATGTTCAGTTAATTTGACCAAGCATTCAAATTTTAGAAGGAATGTCCCATATGAGGATCACCATATTTTATCTTTCACATCATGAGATCATGAAAAATGTGTAAACCACGATGTTTATTTCCTCACAAAGTCCTGAGGTCGAGATCAAATCGATACAATAATGGTTATCCATCGCCGACCAAGGAATGAGACATTTGTTTCCTTCAAAAAAAGGAGAGAGAGAAAGAAAAAAAAGTTTAAATACCTAAAGTCACATTGACTTGTTCGAAGTGGAAAGCATGAATAAGAAAGAAACAAAAAGCCCTGCTAAGTCGAAACTCGAAAACAAGTCGCTTAGGCAAAAGTTAAGGCGTCCCGCTGGACTTCCAAAAATTGAAATTCAAAAGGATTTTATCCAGGAAAAAGTTAGGGAAAAGAGAGCCCAAAAGGCCAAAAAAAGAGAGAGATTATTCAATAAGTTTTCATCAAAAGAAGAGGAACAATAATATCAAAGACAAGAGCAGCAAAAGTTAAGTGACAATCATGTTGGAGAATTTGTCGTTATAACTCTACCATTATAAATCCTTTTGAAAGATGAATGCTTGTGATAAGTCAGCTGAACTTAGGACAGGAGAATATCACGAAGGGGGTGGGCACCGAATAACTTGAGCCTTGAAAAACTTTTTTCTAAAAAACCTCGAACCAGGCCACGTTACAACCTTTAAAAGTCCTAACTGAAACAAGGGTTTAACTCGAAAGCATACTACAACAGGATAGATTTTCCTAAACTCCCAAATATGTGTTTCATATCCATGTTGATATCTTATCACCCGCATCTTGACTCATTTTTTTTGAAAAAAAAGAGAAGGCGAAGAAAAGTTTTGAAATATTTTTGCACTATAGCCAGTGATTCATTCACAACAGAGATGTGGCACTTTGTTAAGGTTTTTAACTTCAAGGCTTAAATAATCGTCGCATCAGGTCTGTCATTCCCAAAATAAACATCTTCCTGCATGCAAAACATTTGTTTGACATCAAAAAAGAGTTTACACGTTGAACACCTGTAAAGAGCTTAATGATTGTCAGGAAGGGAAATTTGGTTTTCTTCTGCTAGACAGAACCCATGTATGAATAGAACTTTACCTATCCCCAGTGATGTTTTGTTTCTGCAGCGAAGTTTTATTGCCCCAGGAATCTTCTTTTAAAGGCTTCATTCTGAGACTCCGGATTTGAGGATATCCCCAATGGAGTTGCCAACACAGTTCCCTTGCCATGACCTCTCGTTCCCCAGCCAGTCTGTGGATTGGGGCATCCTTATGTTAAGATCTTTCCTTATCCCCAGTAAGGTCGATACTGTGTGACTATCTGCATGATCTATCCAATGGTTGCATTCCAATAAATCTCTCTCCAAAAAAAATCTTCAACAATGTTTTGTCTCCCCGGTGAAGTCCCGTCTCCTCAGCAGAACTTTGTTCCCCCAGCAAAGGTTTTCACCCCTCACATCGGGTTTATTGTCTTGGTGTCATCCTCAACACAGCCGTGTGCTGTCTTTTCCAGAGATTGCAGTCTTGCCCTGATCTTCTCTCTCAATGTGTGATCTTCGGATGGCGTCCCTCTCTAGAAGCTATAGTGTCGATCTGATCTTCTCTAGGAGTTTGCAATTTATTTTTGCAGCTCCCCTCGATGTTTGTGGCCCGTTAAGCTTCATCTCTTCGAGGTTCCCTCTCTAGCGGTTCCCCATATTTTCTCCTCTCCTTTAGATTTTTCAATTTATTTTTGCATGTCATGTCAGATTATGACTTCTTGGTTATTGGCTTCTCAATTGGCCATTCCCCAGTGAAACTTTTAAACATGCATCATTACATTGCATCTAGCAAAATGCATAGCATTTCCATTATATGGAACATTGCGCTATACAAAAAGAATTCAAACATGCATCGGAACATAAGCCATTATTGTTTTTGTTGTCCCCGGTAAATTTGCTAATATTTTGGATTAAATCCCCTAGCGAGGTCTTCGTCCTCATTATCTCAGTTTTCCCCTCATACCAATATCCTTTTGGTGTCAATCATTTGTTTGTTTGAGTGTCTACTCTTGACTGTAGTTCGGTTTCACCCTGGCGCGGTCTTCTCGGGTTTAGTCTACACTACCCTCTCTGGTTCATTCCAAAGTCTATTAATGCACCTTTCGAATACCAGTTGCGTCCTGATATTCGCTTTCAGCAGGTTTTTAGGTGTACGCCCTAATCTCCTTGCTTTGGGTTGAGCTCAGAGTTTCGTCTCCTCACCTTGCGCATGAAATCCAATTTCGTCCTGGTACTCATCTAGTTTAGTTTCGCCTAACTAGTTATTGAGTCGAGTTTCGTCTCGTTTTTGCTTTCATACCTTGGACCCTTTGACGGTGTTCGTTTACCGAGTGCAGTGTTTGTACTGCGTCCCTGGTTTGAAATCAGTCTCTTTTGTTCCTTGGATTCTTCTATCAATTTTCGTCACTGTTTATCCATTGATCTGAGACCAGCAGGTGCTCTGAGAAACATGCGCTCTCATCACTCTCGCTTTGGGTTGAGTTTCGCCTCGTCGCCTGTGCATGAAATCCAATTTCGTCCTGGTAATCATCTAGTTTAGTTTTGCCTAACTAGTTATTGAGTCGAGTTTTGTCTCGTTTTTGCTTTCATACCTTGGACCCTTTGATGGTGTTCGTTTACCGAGTGCAGTGTTCGTACTGTGTCCCTGGTTTAAAATCAGTCTCTTTTGTTCCTTGGATTCTTCTATCAGTTTTCGTCACTGTTTATCCATTGATCTGAGACCAGCAGGTGCTCTGAGAAACATGCACTCTCATCATTTTGCTTTGGGTCGAGTTTCTCCTCATTACCCGTGCGTGAAATCCAGTTTCGTCCTAGTACTCATCTAGTTCAGTTTCGTCTAACTGGTTATTGAGTCGAGTTTCGTCTCGCTTTTGTTTCTCATTTATGGGATTCTTTCAGTTCCTTCATACTGTCTATCTTAGTTGAGATTAGCAAGTGCTCCTAGAATCACGCACTCTAGCCACTTTGCTTTGGGTTGAGCTCAGAGTTTCGCCTCCTCACCCGCGTACGTCTTATTTTCCAGAGCTTAGTTTCACCTATACTCTGTGGTTTAAGTTTTATCTCACTTTTTTTTGAAGCCCAGTTTTGCCCTGGCACCTTTGTCCGGAAGTTTAGTTGCGTCTACTCTTCTTTTGTTTTCGTTCTGTTTCAACCTGCGTTACAGCTTCATTCTGACGCATGTCTTGGAGGTTTTCTGTTTCCTTTTCTTTCTTCTTTAATAGTTTAAATTTTCGGGTTCTTTCGTATTCAATCATCTGCAACTCTGAACGCTCGAAAGTTGTCACTTTACTCACTTATCATGTTGAAGATATTTGAATAGGGGCAGCTGTTGCACCCCAAAATTTACCCTCTTGATTTTGGCTTATGTTTCATCATGAATATCATATTGCATTGCATTCATACATTGTGATGGGATCAAAGTACTTTGGTTATCAAGTCTTCCTCAAGCTCTGAAGGTTGATTGCATTGACAAGTTGCTCAAGTAGAACCTTATCATCTAAACCTCTGGATCTTTCAAGCTCAAAAGTTATTGCATATCTCAAGATATTTCATCCATCTCTTTGGATCATCAGAGGATTGAAGTTTGTGTTTGATTATAAAAGGAATCACTCTTTTGATTCACCAGTCAAATTAGGGTTTTGTTTGATCAATGTACAAGTCTTGATTTGGAAGCTATAACATCTCATTGGTATTTGGAAAGTCTTTGTACAAGAAATTGGCCAAAATCATCAGAGGATTTGAAATTTTGAAAATAATTCATCAGTCTCCTAAGGTGTTAACCAAAACTAGGGTTTGGAATTTCATCAAGATTTCTTGAGAATTTTCAAGTGAAACTTTGTACATGGCCTCTATATATTTATATGATCATATGTTTGAAGTTTTGATCATCAATTTTGAAGGGAAGTGGATCAATTGATTCAAAGGGGCAAAATGGTCATTTTGGTCAAAATCAGTCAAAGTCAAGGTTGACCAAGTGAAATTTTGGGAAACCATCAATTCAAGGATGTGCTTTTGATATTTAAAGTCCATTTTGATCATTGGATCAAAAGGATTGAGGTTTGGGTTGAAACGTGTTCATGAAGAAACCCTAAAAAGTTTCTAATTTTGGAAAATGAGGACTTAACTTCAAAAATTCATATTTTATTCACCTTTGATCAAAAAAATGCAAATGAAGTATGCTTGGGAAGCTAAGAGAGATATCTTTCACATGATTCCATTTTTGAGGACAATGCATGAAGTGGTGTTAAGTTATAAAGCTTGGAAGTCACAAAATTATAGGTCTTTTTCCAAAATTAGTGAATTTCATGTCAAATTTTGAGGGCCTTATTGGATTCAATTGCAAAAACTCAAAACTAAGGGATTGTATATCTTTTCAATGCCTTTCCAAATTATACTCATTTGTGTCAAAATTCAAAATTATGAGCAAGTTATGAACTTTGTAATTTTTAGGAATTTTATTGAAATTTGACAAGTATGCAAAATGGCCATTTCTTGCAAACTCAAGTTTTAGCCATTCCTTTTGTTTCTAATCAAGCCCATGAACAATTTGTGACATGCTGAGGCCCATTACACTCACCATTTCATGCCCATGTGCTTCTTGAACTTGCTTGAATGAAAAAATACAAAACATGCTCAATTTTGCAAATTCACCAACACTTCTTCATTTCAAGTAATCATGGGCTGGCACTTTGAGCATTGGTTTCTGACCTCATTTGGCCCAAAAAATGCACAAAAGGAAAGCAAATGCACGAGAAAATGACCTGATCCTATGTGTTGTACCCCAAAATTTGCCCTCGCATTTTTCCCCAAGAAATCTCAGTTTCAAACATTTCCTGACTATTCAAACTGGCTCAAGAATCGGACAAATGGACTTTTCTTGACAGTCAAGCAGAATTGGGGTTTTCCTGATTTTCAGAGCTCTGAATTGTTTCATACAGTGGGCTTAGGGTTTAGTTGATTTTTGGTTCAATTTTGATCAAGCGAGCGTGATTTGGCATTTAATCGGGAATTAGGGTTTTATGGGCATATTCTCAGAAGAATTTGAATTCCACAGCACTTTGCGGTTTATTTCAAGATTCGGATTAAAATTCGCGTTATTTTGATTTAATCAGTAAAAGAGACAGTGTTTTTGAATTCAGTACGTTTTGATTGGGCCAGTCAGATACAGGATGCAGTGTTGGATTCACAGTGTTTATGCGTTTGATCAGTCTATTTGGATTGACTGCTGCTTTGCTTTGGATGTTGAATAAGACAGACTTAATTGACCAATATTGTTATTATTTAAGTTATTTATTATTCTAAAAAATTTGAATGATTGAAATTTATTTTTCAATTGTTTTAATTCTAAGAATTTTAAATAAATCAATAAACAATAAAGAAAATTGGAATTAATTGGATAATTTAGATTTTATTGAATAATTGAATTATTTGTACAAATTGTTGTTTATAATTTAAATTATAAACAATGATATACATTAATTTAAATATTACATAAAATTAAAACTATCCTATTTTCTAATATTCTTCATTCTTCACTCCGCTCCGGTGCTCCTTTTTTTATCTGCGAAAAGAACAAGAAAAGTCAGAAAGCATTTGAAATTAAAAGACAGTTAAAAGTGCTCATCATTAGGGGCCACTGACTGGGATCAGTTGACCCTCTCTGCAAATCACGGGATTTCTCCCGGTTCACAGAGAGGGAAGATTTTTTATTTTCATGAAATGCAAATGCATAAGTTACAAATTTCAAGCTGCATAGAAATTCAAAATCCAAAATCCAAACTAAACTGAAAAATTCAATCTCAACTTTCTATCCAAAGCAAAGGCAAGCTACTGTCAAAATGCCCAAAGTTTACTCAAAGAAATCAAAATAGTACAAGTTGCTATCAAAGCCTACAAGCTGTCAAAAAGGGACTTTTGCCAAGATATCAAGGAAAAGAAAAAGCACACAAACTGTCAAAGCTGGATAAAGAAAATGCAGAAAACGTGTTATGCAAGCTAATCATCATTTCCCAGTATAAATAGGGCCCCTTCAGAGCAAGTACAGAATAATAACATATAAAATTCTAAACTGTACTAGGAGAGAAGAAAAAAGAGATAAAGCAAGCATAGGCAAGGGTTCAGGCATAGGCAGCAGGAAGACAGAAAAAGATATACAAATCTATAATCCAAACTCAGTTCAGCAGCAGGTTAGGATAGAGAGGGAGAAACTGTCAAAACATATCAACTCTGCCTCAGTACAGCATATACACAAACCAATGCAGAAGTGAAGAGAGAGGAATATATGCAGAACATACCAACTCTGCCTCAGTACACACAAGCCAATAAAACAGTTCAGCACAGCAGGCAAAAGGAAGAGGGAGAAAAGATAAAAAACACACAACTCTGTATAATATACAGAGGGCCAAGCATATACCAAGACAGTTCAGAAGAGAGGTTAAGATAAAAAAGAAAACATACAAACTCAGAATACCCGGTCCCAAACCTCACATAACCAAAAAACTGAGTTATCAAGCCAAGCATCAGTCAAAAACAATGCCTTACCATTAACCTCATACCTGCCCAACCACATAAACTAAACAACCAAACACAGTACCTAAAAACCTTACAAGATTATCAAACACTTTTCATTACCAACACCCTGTTCAATCACAAAAACACCATACTGCCAAACATACTCCCTCAAGCATGTCAAAACATTCAAACTCACCCTAGGCCTCAGAAGGAGGGCTTCATCATAGGCAAATCAGAAAAACGGATCCAACAACATACTCAAGCATACTAGATACAAGTCCTCAGAATCCTGGATTCCTCATAGGACGAAGAAGAAAGCAATACCAACATAGGCAGCAACTCAAGTCACTCAGGCAACAATATATAGGCAACAATGGCATGGAAGAAGAAAATAAAGAAGTGAATTAAAGGTTCTCAGCACAACTCATCATCAAACCCAAAAACGGTAACAAAATATACAAGATACCAGGAAAGCATCAAAAGCAAAGCAAGCTCAAAGCTCCATCACCGAATCTCCGGCCTCCTAAGCACCACAGCTCCCCTCTTCTCTCCTCCATCTCCAAAGATCAGGTAGTGAGTTTTCTCCCTCTCTTTCTCCACCACCTCACAATAGCACAGAGTTAAGAATCAAGAATTCAAATCCAAACAAAACATGCAATTCGTAAAAAGAAAAGAGATAAGAACATAAAACGTTGTAATCGAACCTTGCATCAAGAGAGCGCTGAGACCGTGCCTTGGAGGGAAGAAAGGCGTGGAGGGTGATGCTGGTGGCCGGAAAGAGAAGCATTGATCAGAAGAAACGAAGAACGACAAAACCCAGCGAACGGCGCCGCTCAACCCCCAAAGCTTTCATTCTGAAAAACGTTCCACAACCCTAAAAACGATTGACCCCCAAACCTGGGCTTGACCCGTTTCTGATGTTCACCTAAGCCCATTTGGATTTTAAACCCTCCTCTTATAAAAAACAAACCCTATTCCTCTATAACCTAATATTTCTATTAAAATACTAACCTTTTCTTTTTTTCTTTATGTTACATAAATATTTATTTTCATTTCTTCTTTTCAAAATCATTTTAATAGACAAATACATTATTTTTACATTTTTTTTAATATTCACAAAATAATTAAGACACTTTTTATACGCTTAATACAATTAACTTGAAAACATTTTTAATACATATTGAAATACACTTGTACATATTATCTTTTCATTTTTTCATACATAATTAAAATTGAAACTCTTTTTAGTTAACATTCTTTTTCATACATAACAATATATACATTTTTTCTAATATTGAAATTCACAACATTTGGACTAAAATACTTTCCAATTAAAAATTGAGCATTTAAATCAAAACACTTTCTTTTTTCTTTTATACATAATTAAACATACAAAAATCAAAGATTCATACATTTATCTAGGTCAAACCCTAATACGACTCAATTTCACATTTCGCACTTGTTACACCATTCACCTACATATACACTTGTACACTTACACAAATACCTTCACATTGCCCTATATACATTTTATCTTACATTTATATTTGATATTCATTTTGATCGCACATTCGATTTGGTTGTAACTTATTGGGTACTATAAGTCTCATCCCCTTGTACATTCATACCCCCACTCCCGGACACTATTTTGTAATAGCGTAGATTTTACATTCCGCAATTTACAGTTTTCCAATTATACCATGGTTAGACCTAGGGTTTGTATGTACATAAAATCAAACGCTAGATAACCTAATACAAGACAAATACATGTAATCAATACACAATCACACTTGCACCCCCTAGGGTAATCCCACATGTTGCCTTCCAAAATGGGCCATGTTTGCACGTCGAGTATCTTTGGCAAAACAAAATCAAATGATCATAAGTCTCAAAGTGTTGCCAAAACGGAATGATCATAGTCCCTTCAAAGCGAATTGCCAAAGACACTTGGCGTCATTGCATTCATGGTCCATACGATGACCCGCGCCCGTCCCGAATAAACTTCCTAAACGCAAGATTGTCCATCAATTTCGATGGTGGAACAAAATTGTTAAAAAGGGTTAAAACATGACAAAAAAACCTTTGAGTACAATAGGGTAGACAAGACTCTTATTTACTTGAGATCAAACTTGCAAAAACACTTGCCTTCTTTTCAAAAACCACAGTCCACAACACTTTCAAGCAAACTCTCAAAAACATTTGAAAACATCTTTTCGAAAAGATTCACACTTTTGTAAAACACTCAAACACGAGTCAAATACATTAGTTGCCTAAGACAAGGCATCTTTTTCCAAAACATTTTCAAAAAGCACCCACACACGCACCATTTTTAAAGCAATCGAAAAACAAGGCAAGTGATCTAAAAACCAAGTAACTAAGAGCCCATGGATAACCATGGATGAAAAGGGTGCTAATACCTTCCCTTTTCATAATCTACCCCCCGAACCCACGAAATATCTCAAAAGGTTTTTGCTGTGCTTTTTTTAACCTTTTCTTTCGGATAAAATAAAAAGTCGGTGGCGACTCTTGCTAACCGCACAAGTGCGAATACGAACGCAAAACACTAGTCAGTTCTCCCACCGTATCACAGAACTGGCGACTCTGCTGGGGAGTACTTTTTTAAGTGGGGTTACCTTAGGGTTTAGATCACCTTTACTTTCAATTGATTGCTTTGTTTGCTTTACATTTATGGGCTTTGTATCAGAGTTTTATAGATCCTAACCCGGATCTGGGGAAACCCTTTTAGGTAGCAACAAGGCTGTGAGGGAACTGTGCGGGGTATACCGACATGGTTGAAGCAGTCTGCTACGTTGATGTGGCACTTTGGTGTGTACCGGTAACCCTTGAGTTCAGTCAAGGAGAGTACGGGGCCGCCGCGTGGTGTCGGGAAGCATCAACTGACCTTAGAACCTTAATTGACCATCTTGGCCTCTTTAGGGTAGTGAGATAACTGACCTTGGTGCAGTCCGAGGTTGGTTGATACTCGATACTACACTCAATTGAGGGTTGCTTTCCTGGGATATTTCGGTCGCCAGTTCAGTGGCTAAATCGAAACGATGAACAATGAAAGTAATCCAGTGATATTGGGACCTCTAGAACCCGGTTACTTTTGATAGGACAGGTTTTAACCAACAAACTGAAAGAGGGTAGTACCTGAACCTCATGCAAGCCTAAACCTAAGGCCTTGTGTGCTTTGTGTGAATATTGTTTGCCTGTATATACACTCACTTGTTTGTGCCTACATGTACATAACATCATGACATCATACCATAGCATTCTGGCATTTTCAATAATCATTTCAAGGATCTCGAGGGTTCTGTTGATGCAGGGTTACGTTGAACCAGACATCTATCAAGGGGCAAGAGGTCTCTCCTCTAACCAATCCAGTCAAAGTTCAAGTACAACAACTTGAATCAGTGGCTATGACCCACTCGACATGGTGAGCTTGATTCTCGTGGAAAGACATCCACCAACACAAAGCTCTCCAAACAAAGATCGAGAACAACAACTTGAATCAGTGGCTATGACCCACTCGACATGGTGAGCTTGATTCTCGTGGAAGGACGTCCACCGATGCAGAGATCTCCAATCCAAGAGCAGAGTTCAACCTCTAACATTTTCTTGTGTTTACCCCAAGAGATCCTTGAAAACATGCATCCACTAATCATGCATTTCATTTTGACAATCTTTCATTTTTCAGGTTTCCTTACTCTCCTGCTGTTTATTTCAGCAAGAGATGGCTCTAGAACGGTCTGTCAAAGACATCCAAGACCAGACTGCTCAGCTGCAGGAGATGTTCCTGAACTTGTCTCTGGGGCAAGAAGAGATGAAAGCTCTCCTCACCAAGGACTTGGGGAGTTCCAACAATGCCAGAAGTGATCAGATTGCGGAGCTGCAGTTTGATCTGACAACACTGAGGACTCAAATGATGGGACAGTTGGTGGGCCAGATGGCTCTCATCCAAGACTTATCCCAAAGACAAGAGGAACTCAGAGTTCTTGTCCGCCAACTGCTTCCAAACAACCAACTGGGGCAAACATCTGAGGTCGAAGAGCAAATCACCGCTCAGCCTCCATCCACTCAAGAAGACAAGGGGAAAGCTCCTCTGCTAGCTTCAGGGTCACAAACCCATCAACAACCTCGCCAGCGTCAGCGGGGTAATCGGCGTAAGCAAGAAACGTCGGGAAGGCAGTTCACGGAGACTGACATACCGTCATCTCTAATTCTGGAGCGCTTGTTGGAGGTTAATCTGACTGCTTTGAGGGATCCTATCCGGAACCCAAATACCTCCGCTCCTGGCTATCATCCCGATGCATTTTGTGTTTACCACTCCTATAGCCCAGGACATGACACCGATAGCTGTTGGGCCTTGAAGAACAAAATTCAAGATCTGATTGACATTGGAGTGCTGAGGTTCATGCCAGACGGTGAGATGAAGATCTTCCGTTAAAGGGTTCTCCGCTTGAAGTGACGAAGCTCGAATTGAAAGACTTTTGCTTCTTTTTTGAATTTTCAAAGTTGTAATTTCTTTTGCTGTCAAACAATTATCTGTTGATGTTAAACTCTGTTTTCATTAATGCATTGCATATGTTTGTCTTGAATTCATCCATTCGTTTCACTACTCTTATGCTTTTCTTTATGATATTTGACTCTTGATAAAAAAGCTGTAAGCCTTTAGAGGGAGGATGACGAAACAACACCATGATCTTATACAGTATGCTTTTGAACAGACCTTGCTGATGATGTACAGGCATTTCTTTCAATTCCCAAACACTGGAGTTATAAGGAAGTTAATCCCTAGTCAACCCCTTCGAGCCAAAGAAGTAGGAGTTTTCTGTTCTAAACAATCGAAACCTTTGATATAAACCCGGGGCAGGGTAGTGTCTCAGTTAATTCAAAAGAAAATGCGCATTGAAGTCGCAAACTCTCAGTTCGTAATACAACGAACGACGTCAAAAAGAGAAAGCATTCCTTTGGAATCAAAAGACAAGGGTGGTTCCCTATCACATAGACAGTCAATCTCTCAAAAGAGAAAAGCCCACTAAGCCAAAACCTATGAAGGAGGCTTAAGAAAGCTGGGGCATCCCGCTGACAGTAATCCCGAAAACGGTAACAGTCAGGCAAAAGTTAGGGATAACAAATCAAAATCAAAATAGTGAGGTCATTACAAAATCCTCAACAACATGTTGGAAAATAAAAAGGAGATGATGACTGTCTCCCAAATTCAAACCGGTGAACCATCGCCCAAAAGTCGTTCCAAACTCAAAACAGAGTGCGACGCACAGTTAACTGAGCTTAGGTTGAAGGACATCACGAAGAGCGGGTGGGTACAAATATACTTTGAGCCTTTATCCTTTGTTTCTTAAACCGTGAACCAGGCCACGTTACAACCCTTTAAAAGTCCTAATTGAAACATGGGTTAGTTCGAAAGCATACTGTTACAAAAGGTATCCTGACTCCTGTAGGGCTTTGCTCTAAATCTCGTGTTAACTTGTCTTATGAAAAGTTTTCAGCTAAAAATGCATTTTTCAAAACTTCGAGACAAACATAAACTTTGCATTATTTGAATATCACTGTCTGCATTTAACCCCTTTTGTTTGACAGCGAAGAAATTCATACAGCGAATGTTCGGAGGAACGAAAACTCTCTCAGTAAGTCAAAATCACTTCAAGAGGATAACACTTCCATCAAATCTCCTATCAACAAGGGGCATGACATGTCACAATTCAGTTAACCTGGGGCAGTCCAGTCAAGGTCCAACAGATCTTTCAAAGTTCAATTAACCTGGGGCAGTCCAGTCAAGGTCCAACAGATCTTTCAAAGTTCAATTAACCTGGGGCAGTCCAGTCAAGGTCCAACAGATCTTTCAAAATTCAGTTAACCTGGGGCAGTCCAGTCAAGATTTCAAGAAATCTCTCAATATGCAGAGTAATCTGATTCAAGACTCCTTCTTCACCACTTGGGGCATTCGAATGTCAAAAGTGTCCAACAAATCAACTACAACATCTCCAGATTCGATTCCTGTATCCAGCCAGGGCATATCTGTTGACCACATTTCCAGATTCGACTCCTGTATCCAGCCAGGGCATATCTGTTGACCACATTTCCAGACTCGACTCCTGTATCTAGCCATGGCACGTCTGAAGAGTTCGAAGATTCGATTCCTGTATCCAGCCAGGGCATATCTGTTGACGACTATTTCCAGATTCGACTCCTGTATCCAGCCAGGGCATATCTGTTGACTACATTTCCAGACTCGATTCCTGTATCTAGCCAGGGCACGTCTGAAGAGTTTGAAGATTCAATTCCTGTATCCAGCCAGGGCATATCTATCCACTATCACCTTTCCAGATTCGATTCCTGTATCCAGCCAGGGCATGTCTGAAGAATTCCAGATCAACACCTGCAACAACCCAGGAAACCTCTGTGAACAACCGATTGTAGACCGACACCTGTAATAAGACAGGAATTTATCTACATCACCACTTGGGGCATTCGAATGTCAAAAGTGTTCAAAACCGATGCAGTTTTACACAAACTCATCATCAGGAAGCCCCACACCGGTTCCTCTTCAAGATTTCTGAAAATAGTTCACGGGTTCTCCAAGCAAACGGATGTTAACCTATCACTTGTTCAGATTCTTCCCAAGACTTCTGAAAACAGTTCATGGATTCTTCCCAAGTAACGGATGTTAATCTATCAGCTTGTTCAGAAGCAACCTTTGAAATTAGTTTACGGACGCTTCCCAACAACGGATGCTGCTCTATTGCTGATTCAACTTCAAGACTTCTGAAAACAGTTCATGGATTCTTCCCAAGTAACGGATGTTAATCTATCAGCTTGTTAAGATGCACCTTTGAATTCAGTTTACGGAAGCTTCCCAACAACGGATGCTGCTCTATTGCTGATTCAACTTCAAGATTTCTGAAAATAGTTCACGGGTTCTCCAAGTAAACGGATGTTAACCTATCGCTTGTTCAGGTTCTTCTCAAGCTAACAGCCACAGAAGATCGCACTCGCCAGAATTCTCCCTATCCCCAGCGGAGTTCATCAAAATTCCCCAGCAGTAACTTATCTTTGCAAATCCCCAGCCAAAGAATCTTCCGGAAATCATTTTCCCTCAGAATTAAGCTTCTGTACCCCAGCAGATCGAAAGCTTCAAGTGGACAATCCCCAGCGGAGTCAGACTTTTAAACCTTCTCCCCACAGAGTTTTGGAAGGACAAATCTTGAGTTCCCCAGTGAGGTCTCCAGAGTTACTTCCCATCAAGCCGAGGATTCTCAATCTGGCCTCCTCAGCATGAGTCTACTAGTTTGGTACTCCCCAGTAGAGGTCATCAGGAATTCTCTTCCCCAGCGACAGCTAGGGATTTATTTTCCCCGGCAGCAGTCAAAATGCTTTTATCTCCAGCCATCTCGGATTCATGTATCCTTGGCAAGATTAGCTCATCAGCTTACATGCGCATCCATCACATTCATAAATATTGATGTCACATACATTGCATCATGCATCATAACATTGCATACAACTAACCCTTTGCCTTTTCAGGAAAGATTAGTCGACAGACACAGATCATCTCCCGAGATTCGTCCAGAAATAGTTCAGATGTGACCCCGACACGACGACTTTCTGATACTTATTCCGAATTCACTCAGACGCATCCAGAAACCCTACACCGGTTCCTCTTCAACTTCAAGACTTCTGAAACGAGTTTACGGATTCTTCCCTACAACGGATGTCAATCTACCGATTTGTTCAGACTCTTCTCAACTTTTGAAAACAGTTTACGGATTCTTCCCTACAACGGATATCAATCTACCAACTGATTCAGACTCTTCTCAATTTTTGAAAATAGGTTACGGACGCTTCCCAACAACGGATGCTGCTCCATTGCTTGTTCAGTCCCAACTCCTGAAAATAGTTTACAGATTCTCCAGACATGGACGTCAATCTATTGCTTGTTCAGACCCCAATTCAGAGATATTCCAAAACAGGGATGCCCTTCTGATACTCGTCCACTCACCATTGACGTACAGTTCAACATCACCATATGGCATCTGTAAGCCCATCCTCCTACCAGCAGTCGCCGAATGGCATCTTTAAGCCCATTCTCAGATGGCCCATCCCCCGACAAAATTCTCTCGCACCAGATGGCATCTTTAAGCCCATCACCAAATGGCATCTTTAAGCCCATTCACCTCCACCGTCACATCGACGAGCGCAAATTTTCTGGGCACATTAGTGTCCAATCTCCTTTTACCTTCAAGTCGCGAAAGGCAAACTTGCCAATCTAACTCTTCAGGTCAAAGAAGATTGAACAGGGGCAACTGTTGTACCCCAAAATTTGCCCTCACATTTTTCCCCAAGAAATCTCAGTTTCAAACATTTCCTGACTATTCAAACTGGCTCAAGAATCGGACAAATGGACTTTTCTTGACAGTCAAGCATAATTGGGGTTTTCCTGATTTTCAGAGCTCTGAATTGTTTCATACAGTGGGCTTAGGGTTTAGTTGATTTTTGGTTCAATTTTGATCAAGCGAGCGTGATTTGGCATTTAATCGGGAATTAGGGTTTTATGGGCATATTCTCAGAAGAATTTGAATTCCACAGCACTTTGCGGTTTATTTCAAGATTCGGATTAAAATTCACGTTATCTTGATTTAATCAGTAAAAGAGACAGTGTTTTTGAATTCAGTACGTTTTGATTGGGCCAGTCAGATACAGGATGCAGTGTTGGATTCACAGTGTTTATGCGTTTGATCAGTCTATTTGGATTGACTGCTGCTTTGCTTTGGATGTTGAATAAGACAGACTTAATTGACCAATATTGTTATTATTTAAGTTATTTATTATTCTAAAAAATTTGAATGATTGAAATTTATTTTTCAATTGTTTTAATTCTAAGAATTTTAAATAAATCAATAAACAATAAAGAAAATTGGAATTAATTGGATAATTTAGATTTTATTGAATAATTGAATTATTTGTACAAATTGTTGTTTATAATTTAAATTATAAACAATGATATACATTAATTTAAATATTACATAAAATTAAAACTATCCTGTTTTCTAATATTCTTCATTCTTCACTCCGCTCCGGTGCTCCTTTTTTTATCTGCGAAAAGAACAAGAAAAGTCAGAAAGCATTTGAAATTAAAAGACAGTTAAAAGTGCTCATCATTAGGGGCCACTGACTGGGATCAGTTGACCCTCTCTGCAAATCACGGGATTTCTCCCGGTTCACAGAGAGGGAAGATTTTTTATTTTCATGAAATGCAAATGCATAAGTTACAAATTTCAAGCTGCATAGAAATTCAAAATCCAAAATCCAAACTAAACTGAAAAATTCAATCTCAACTTTCTATCCAAAGCAAAGGCAAGCTACTGTCAAAATGCCCAAAGTTTACTCAAAGAAATCAAAATAGTACAAGTTGCTATCAAAGCCTACAAGCTGTCAAAAAGGGACTTTTGCCAAGATATCAAGGAAAAGAAAAAGCACACAAACTGTCAAAGCTGGATAAAGAAAATGCAGAAAACGTGTTATGCAAGCTAATCATCATTTCCCAGTATAAATAGGGCCCCTTCAGAGCAAGTACAGAATAATAACATATAAAATTCTAAACTGTACTAGGAGAGAAGAAAAAAGAGATAAAGCAAGCATAGGCAAGGGTTCAGGCATAGGCAGCAGGAAGACAGAAAAAGATATACAAATCTATAATCCAAACTCAGTTCAGCAGCAGGTTAGGATAGAGAGGGAGAAACTGTCAAAACATATCAACTCTGCCTCAGTACAGCATATACACAAACCAATGCAGAAGTGAAGAGAGAGGAATATATGCAGAACATACCAACTCTGCCTCAGTACACACAAGCCAATAAAACAGTTCAGCACAGCAGGCAAAAGGAAGAGGGAGAAAAGATAAAAAACACACAACTCTGTATAATATACAGAGGGCCAAGCATATACCAAGACAGTTCAGAAGAGAGGTTAAGATAAAAAAGAAAACATACAAACTCAGAATACCCGGTCCCAAACCTCACATAACCAAAAAACTGAGTTATCAAGCCAAGCATCAGTCAAAAACAATGCCTTACCATTAACCTCATACCTGCCCAACCACATAAACTAAACAACCAAACACAGTACCTAAAAACCTTACAAGATTATCAAACACTTTTCATTACCAACACCCTGTTCAATCACCAAAACACCATACTGCCAAACATACTCCCTCAAGCATGTCAAAACATTCAAACTCACCCTAGGCCTCAGAAGGAGGGCTTCATCATAGGCAAATCAGAAAAACGGATCCAACAACATACTCAAGCATACTAGATACAAGTCCTCAGAATCCTGGATTCCTCATAGGACGAAGAAGAAAGCAATACCAACATAGGCAGCAACTCAAGTCACTCAGGCAACAATATATAGGCAACAATGGCATGGAAGAAGAAAATAAAGAAGTGAATTAAAGGTTCTCAGCACAACTCATCATCAAACCCAAAAACGGTAACAAAATATACAAGATACCAGGAAAGCATCAAAAGCAAAGCAAGCTCAAAGCTCCATCACCGAATCTCCGGCCTCCTAAGCACCACAGCTCCCCTCTTCTCTCCTCCATCTCCAAAGATCAGGTAGTGAGTTTTCTCCCTCTCTTTCTCCACCACCTCACAATAGCACAGAGTTAAGAATCAAGAATTCAAATCCAAACAAAACATGCAATTCGTAAAAAGAAAAGAGATAAGAACATAAAACGTTGTAATCGAACCTTGCATCAAGAGAGCGCTGAGACCGTGCCTTGGAGGGAAGAAAGGCGTGGAGGGTGATGCTGGTGGCCGGAAAGAGAAGCATTGATCAGAAGAAACGAAGAACGACAAAACCCAGCGAACGGCGCCGCTCAACCCCTAAAGCTTTCGTTCTGAAAAACGTTCCACAACCCTAAAAACGATTGACCCCCAAACCTGGGCTTGACCCGTTTCTGATGTTCACCTAAGCCCATTTGGATTTTAAACCCTCCTCTTATAAAAAACAAACCCTATTCCTCTATAACCTAATATTTCTATTAAAATACTAACCTTTTCTTTTTTTCTTTATGTTACATAAATATTTATTTTCATTTCTTCTTTTCAAAATCATTTTAATAGACAAATACATTATTTTTACATTTTTTTTAATATTCACAAAATAATTAAGACACTTTTTATACGCTTAATACAATTAACTTGAAAACATTTTTAATACATATTGAAATACACTTGTACATATTATCTTTTCATTTTTTCATACATAATTAAAATTGAAACTCTTTTTAGTTAACATTCTTTTTCATACATAACAATATATACATTTTTTCTAATATTGAAATTCACAACATTTGGACTAAAATACTTTCCAATTAAAAATTGAGCATTTAAATCAAAACACTTTCTTTTTTCTTTTATACATAATTAAACATACAAAAATCAAAGATTCATACATTTATCTAGGTCAAACCCTAATACGACTCAATTTCACATTTCGCACTTGTTACACCATTCACCTACATATACACTTGTACACTTACACAAATACCTTCACATTGCCCTATATACATTTTATCTTAAATTTATATTTGATATTCATTTTGATCGCACATTCGATTTGGTTGTAACTTATTGGGTACTATAAGTCTCATCCCCTTGTACATTCATACCCCCACTCCCGGACACTATTTTGTAATAGCGTAGATTTTACATTCCGCAATTTACAGTTTTCCAATTATACCATGGTTAGACCTAGGGTTTGTATGTACATAAAATCAAACGCTAGATAACCTAATACAAGACAAATACATGTAATCAATACACAATCACACTTGCACCCCCTAGGGTAATCCCACATGTTGCCTTCCAAAATGGGCCATGTTTGCACGTCGAGTATCTTTGGCAAAACAAAATCAAATGATCATAAGTCTCAAAGTGTTGCCTAAACGGAATGATCATAGTCCCTTCAAAGCGAATTGCCAAAGACACTTGGCGTCATTGCATTCATGGTCCATACGATGACCCGCGGCCGTCCCGAATAAACTTCCTAAACGCAAGATTGTCCATCAATTTCGATGGTGGAACAAAATTGTTAAAAAGGGTTAAAACATGACAAAAAAACCTTTGAGTACAATAGGGTAGACAAGACTCTTATTTACTTGAGATCAAACTTGCAAAAACACTTGCCTTCTTTTCAAAAACCACAGTCCACAACACTTTCAAGCAAACTCTCAAAAACATTTGAAAACATCTTTTCGAAAAGATTCACACTTTTGTAAAACACTCAAACACGAGTCAAATACATTAGTTGCCTAAGACAAGGCATCTTTTTCCAAAACATTTTCAAAAAGCACCCACACACGCACCATTTTTAAAGCAATCGAAAAACAAGGCAAGTGATCTAAAAACCAAGTAACTAAGAGCCCATGGATAACCATGGATGAAAAGGGTGCTAATACCTTCCCTTTTCATAATCTACCCCCCGAACCCACGAAATATCTCAAAAGGTTTTTGCTGTGCTTTTTTTAACCTTTTCTTTCGGATAAAATAAAAAGTCGGTGGCGACTCTTGCTAACCGCACAAGTGCGAATACGAACGCAAAACACTAGTCAGTTCTCCCACCGTATCACACTATGCACACTTCATTTTCTGCACAAACTTCCAATCCTGCCCCCCAACGACTTTGAGTGCCAAATACCACTTCTATCCTCTTCCTCTCGTGTTATATAACAAGAATCAAGGCTCAGTTGTGAAGGGGGGAGAATCATAATCGCTACATTCCAAATCTGAAAATTTTGAAGCATCTCTACAAATTGCTTCGAATCTCTCTTCTCCTTGGATCATTCTTCAAAATTCTTGGTGGTTTAGCTTCAGTGAAGTAAGGAGATCAAGCCTGCACCATTGGATTGCTTATGGAGTGAAGGAATCGAGTTTCCAGTTTTCACATCCATGTGAGTTTCTTGAACTTTGATTTATGTGTTTTTAGCTTGAATTGATGATGTAGATCATGTCCATTGAGTTGCTAGCTGGCCAATCATTTGGATTGATGTATATTTGAGCTTTGATTCAAGCAGAATTGTTGAAATCATATTCCTGATTTTGATGTTTGCAGTGAGTTTTTTTTCCAGTTTTTGAGACTTTATTTCTTGATCCATGTTTGATCTTTCAGTTTGATTCGAATTGCATAATGTAGTATGATATGTTAACTTTAATTTGCACTTGAATTCATGGATTTTGGTTGAGAAACGAGCACGATTGATGGATCTGAACATAGGCTCATGACCTGTTTTGTTCCATGCGTTTTGCCCTATGCGGGAGGTTGAAGACGAAGTGAGGTGGCGCGCTGTGATTGGCTTGTTTGAAATTTTAATGCATTTCATATTATTTGATTTTAATTGATTTTCTGATTTTTATTTCTTGATCAAAACAATTTAAAAAATTCTGAAAAAATTACTACAAGTCCAAAATAATTTCTAATATCTTGTGTAATTTTATTGGAATTTTTAAAAATGTTTTGATTGGTTTAAAATTTCATAAGTTTAATTAATTGTTTGTTCAATGATTTTTTTATTTATTTTAATAGTTCCTTTGATCTAAAAATTCCAAAAAAAAATGTTTTGAACTCTTAAAATTATTTAGAATTTGATTCTGAAATTTTTTTTAGCATTTTTTATTATTTTTTATTAGAAATTTAATTTGAGAAGTTTATTTGAAATATTTGTTTCATAATTTTTGTTTTAATATTTCCTTTAATTCAAAAATCCTCAAAAAAATCATATTTTTTTTTAATCATAGAGTCTGAATATAATTTTGTTTTGACCTTTTTATAACTTTTGGCTAGGGTTTGCATTTTTGTCATTAAATAATAGTTTAATTGTTTGTTTGTTTTTTTATTTTAAAATTTCCTTTAATTCAAAAATTCCAAAAAAATATCAGGGATGTGCGTTTTTAATTCTAATATTTGAATATAATTTTGGTTGGATATGTTTTCAAAATTTTGATTAGAATGTTATTTTGAGATGTGATTATTTGTTTAATTAATTAATGGTTTGAATCTGAATTTTATTTTTGACTTTTCTTTAATCCAAAAATGTGAAAAAATATTTATTCTGATATTTAGGGTTTCCTTGTGATTTGCATGATCTTGGTTTGAATGGTTTGAATTTTGATCTTACCTAGTTAATATTTAAGATTAAAATTCAAACAATTAGGGTTTTGTGGCTTACATTGCAAGTTTTATTTTCAAAACGAATTTGCCTTGGGTTTCCATTGGAATTTAGGACTTGATTAAGGTTCATAGATGTATTGAGGGTTTGAAAACCATTTTTCTTGAATTTTTTAACTTGATTGGATATTTTCCCCCAAATTATTTTGAAAACTTGTCTAGTTTTGTTAGTTTGGCCAACTAGTTTTGAACTTTGGGCCTCATTTGATCCCCTCCTCAACCATTCATAAAATTAAGACTTGCTTTATGAATTCTACACACTTCAAAGATACTAAGAAATTTTTTGTGTGAATTATTGATCCTTGTTTCTATCTTTGATGTATTTTTGAAGTGAAGGTACCCAATTAATGTTGTATATCTTGTTGCAATTTGCTTGATGGCTAATGATCTTGAGTGAGGCCTATAATTAGGCACCTAATGATCATGTTGGTTCTGTTTATCCATATAAACTCAAGTCATTTCACTTAATGCACCATGCTTGAATGATTGAACCTTTTGATGCGTTGTGTGGGATTCCTTTTCTATTATGCTTGTGAATTGTGTTGATTTAATTGTGTATGATTGAATTGTGGTTGCTACTGACCTTCATGGTATTTTATTGTATTCTTCTCAAGCTCCCATGATCCTTGATTGATATTTAATTGTCAATTCAATATGGTGATAGAAAAGAGCAACATTTCCTCTAACTTTTGACCAAATTGTGCATATGCCTGTTTCTTTTTGTTTATCATGTCTAATGTTTGGTAATTGCTATCATGTTTTATCATTTCATTATTGTGTTATCATCCATCCCTTATGTGAATCATTATTCTATTTATGGGAATACTAACCTGGTTGTTGAATGTGCGAGGTACTCTGAGAAAAGTTCTCTGGGTTTCTTTTATTCTTGCTCAGTTGCTACAGATAGTTATCCGTTTGGGTATTGTATTATTTCCTTTCTTCTATTTTTCATTTTGTATAGTTCTATTTTGCATGATGGGACCTCTGTTGCTGATATATGTCAGGAGGCCCTCTCTTTTGTTTGATACATGTGTTGTGTTTGTTTTTGATCGATGAGTCACTCAATTTAGAAATTGATATCATGACTTCGCTCTCAGTGCATGTTCCCTATAGGATGTTTATTGTTTTCTTCTTTATCTTTTGATCGATGAGTCACTCAATTTAGAACTTTAGATCACGACTTCGCTCTCAGTGCATGTTCCCTACATGTTGTTTATTGTTTTTCTTCTTTATCTTTTGATTGATGAGTCACTCAATTTAGAAATTGACATCACGACTTCGCTCTCATTTCCTGTTCCCTATAAGATAGTTTTGTTAAGATTCCTTTAACATGTTGATGAAGGTAGGAATCCATGTATGCTAACATAGAATAGGATTTTCCTTTATCCTCAACCTTAGGGTTAATCATTGTATGATAACACTAGGGATAGTGCTAGGCTAGTTTCCCTTAGTTGTTTTATTCCTTCCTTTGCATTTTGCATCTTAAAACAAAAATTGTTTTCTTGGCAAATCATAAAACACCTCTAATAAACTCAAACCCTTCTTCAAGGTAAAAGATATAAACCAATCTTATTTGTTTATGCGCCTCTTGGTTTTATTTTCAAACCTGGTTTACCGATGTTTCGCCATCACACATGTTTATTATCCTACTTTGATTCTCAATATCATTGTTAGGTGTGATGTTTTGTCATCCCTTTTATCGATGCTTCGCCATCTTTGCCATGATTCCTTATTATCTTCTAGCCGATGTTTCGCCATCGCACATTTGTTTGAAGCCGATGTTTTGCCATCGCACATGTTTGTTATCCTACTTTGATTCTCAATATCATTGTTAGGTGTGTAGTTTTCTCATCTGTTTTCTTGATGTTTCTCCATCTTTGCCATGATTCCTTATTATCTTGTAGCCGATGTTTCACCATCGCACATTTGTTTGAAGCCGATGTTTCACCATCGCACATGTTTGTTATCCTACTTTGATTTTCAATATCATTGTTAGGTGTGATGTTTTGTCATCCGTTTTATTGATGTTTTGCCATCTTTTCCATGATACCTTGTTATCTTTTAGTCGATGTTTCACCATCGCACATTTGTTTGAAGCCGATGTTTCGCCATCACACATGTTTGTTATCCTACCTTGATTCTTAATGTCATTGTTAGGTGTGATGTTTTATCATTTGGTGTTTCACCATCTTTTGACATGTTACTTTATTATTATTTAGTTGATGTTTTACCATCTCATTATTTTGTTGTTTTATTTGATGTTTTTCCATCTTGACTATTTTTGTTGTCTTAACTAAAAAACATAAACCAACCAGAATATATGAGCCGAACTACGGCTGCTATGATTCCTTAAAAGGGATATGTAGGTGTGATCGGTGGGAATGAGAACTGACTGTTTTGGAATGCTGGTTCGCGTTTTGCGTTTGTTTTCGCAAAATGTCGCGGTAAGCAAGAGTCGCCACTGTCTTTTATTTTATCCAACAAGGAAAGTACAAAAGCACAAAAAAATTCCTTTTCGAGATGTTTCTCGGGTTCGAGAGGTAGATTATAGAAAAGGAAGGTGTTAGCACCCTTTCTATCCGTGGTTATCCACGGGCTCTTAGGTACTTTGCTCATTGTGTTTTCAAAAGTTTGCTTTTCTTTGTGTTTGTGGGTTCGAAAAGAGTTTTTGTTTTTGAAGAGAGTGTAAGTGCGAAAAGTTTTGTTTTGTTTTAAAGGGAGAAAGTACTTAAGAACAATCTACTTACTCAAAAAAGGAATTAAACTGTACAAGTGTCCTTTAGACAATGCTATCCCACTATTAAGGAGTAGGTAGCATCATCGTTGGAGTTTTAAGGGTCAATTCGATTAAGGGACGTGTGGTCACTAAAGCAATGTTAGGATGCCTTAGCCGTAACCCTAATGTCTTAGATCATTTTTCTGAGGCAACTATGATCTTTGGACAAGAGGGCGACCTCTAAAACTTCCTATACTCAATGACCACGTTCGAGGCAACCAAGTGAGGTGTACCCTAAGAGTGGCATGTGCAAGTGTGTTAGTTCGATTAATTTTATCTGTACATGTCATGGGTGAGCTACGTTGATTTTAGGTTAAAGATTGATCTTGTCATGCATTGCCTAGTTATCAAACATCTAACAGTTAATATTGTACGAAAATTAAATTGCGGGAAATTAAATCTAAACTATTACAAGGCGTCGGGTATTTACATCGCCAAAAACAAACCCTTTAATATAAATTGCGGAGGTGTGATTTGAAATTTCAGAGGCCCAATTGTGAGCAACCTTGTTGACTTTTTCAATCCAATGCGCGCCTTTGACTTGAGTGTATGGTGCACCTCCAATCTGGGCCTTTAGATTTGGCCTAGAGGCTATCTGGCATGTGGATCTTTGAGGTATATGGTGTACTACACTTTAGGCGTTGCATGAGAGTACCTGAAGAAAAACCACAACAAATAAAGGGGGACCTGGGATTCGAACCCAGGTCCCAAGGGGTTTTCCACTCAAGCTTCCACCAATTGGGCCATGCTGCCTTATTGTTAACATAATGGACAAATAATATTATAAAAGAAACGCAAGCAATATACTGGAAAATAAAAAATGCGTGAAATTGATTTGAACGGGCCAATGAGAGGAAGACACCTAATCGTCTTCTTCACCAAAAATCTGGTTTTCTTACCTGCAGATTTTTATCTGCAGGAAGATCCGTAGGATCATTCTAAAATAATTTCCAGGCCATGTAAACGCAAGCTGAGATCATCATCGTGTTCGTCTCTCTTCCCTAAACATCCCTGTACCAATTATTTGTCCTAATTTTGCCTGTATCAAAAATGCCTAAAAAACAAGAACACAAACCCTAGCTTCGGATCCAGGGTTATAAGCGATGAAAACAAAATTAAATAATACAGAATGCTTAGAAATTGAATGGCAAGCATGAGTGTACAAACGATTTGGCAAAAAAATGCAAGAACATGGATTCACGATTCCATGTTCAGAGCTATGTTCGTGGGCACTTACAACGCAATTCATGAGGTCTCAAGGCCTGGTTTTGATTGCTTTAGCTCCACTGGATGTCAGGCAAGGAAGCTACATTGAGATCTTGGATTGAATCGTGCTCTAACCAAGGTTTTGATCTCACACTTTTGCAAGCTTTTTTTCAATTCTGGTTTGTCCGTTTTTGCAGTCCTTAGCCCGTGTTCTTGATGTGCCTGGCTTGTGTGTGTATATGTGATTGCATTAGGTCAAGAATTGGGCTTTAATCCATGTGCATTGAAGATTTTGAGATATGATTTGATCACCATTGATAAAGTTTCCAAAACTATGCCAAATCCAAGATTTTGTTCACAACAATGCTTGATACGGATTTGATTGAGTGTATCATGATATTTGAAAGTTGTAATGATCACAAAGATCTCATTCCATCAATTTTTGGATTTTATTTGAATTAATATTGATTTAAAATGAATTAAATCAATAAAAATAAAATAAAATAGAAAAATAAATGAATGGACATGAAACTGAAGATGGGACACGTGTGTGGTGTGACAAGATCAAATCAAGTGGAAAAAAGTGGGCCCTTTTGTCAAAAATTGGAGTTTTGAGGATAGTTGACTTTTGGCAAATTTGGAAAAATTCCCAACTTCAACAATGCATAACTTCTTCAATTTTGAATTTTTTGAAGTGTTATTGGACTTTTTAGAAACCTTGAGATGTCCTCTTACCAACCCTTTTGGTCTCATATCATTTTGATATTCAATTCTAAAGTTATAAGCTTTGGAAAAAAGGTGTTTTTGTTGACTTTCAAAAATGACCTATAATGTCCAAATTTGTAACTTTTTGTGAGAGCATTTCTTGATATTTTGGTATGAAGATGGATTGTAGGAAATTGCATCCTCTTCAAAATGAGCTTTGGATGGGTCATTTCTCATAAAGTATGAGAAAGTTATGCTTGGTCAAAGTTGAGTTGACTTTTCCTTCAAAACCCTAATTTAGCAACTTTTGAATCTTGATGAATCTTGAGCAATCCTTGATGAATCATGATCAACTCTTGATAAAATGATGAATTATCCTTAAAAATGAGAATTTTGACAAAAAATCTTGAGGTTTGACTATTTGTAGGTCACCGTTGACTTTTGCCCTAGCACAGTCGATTTTTGGGCCTCTTGAGCAATTGACTGACCAAACTTTCTCTGCAAGGTTTGAAATTTGACATGGATGAACTTAAGAACATATTAGGACATTGGGAATCACTTTAGTTCATTTGGATCTAAGGACCTTGATGCAACACAAAACCCTAATTTTAAATTGACTGCCTGAGGAGATGATTTGACTGTCCAATTCTTGAGCCATCTTGAGCAACTTGAGATTATTCTTGACATGTCTTGAGAAATATGGGAGGGCAAATTTTTGGGTACAACAGTTGCCCCTGTTCAATCTTCTTAAACCTGAGGATATAGATTGGCGTTCGGGCCTTTCGTGATCCGAAGGTGGGAGATGATTGAACACTAGAGTGCCCAGAAATTTGCACTCGCATGAAGTGGTATCAGCATTGTGATGTCGGGAATGGGCTTACAGATGCCATTTGGAGATTGTTGGTAGGTGGTTTTGTCTTTGTTGACGGGTCGTCTCTTTTGACGGGTTGTCTCTTTTGACGGGTTATCTCCATTGACGGGTTGTCTCTATTAACGGGTTGTCTCCATTGACGGGTTGTCTCTATTGACGGGTTGTCTCCATTGATGGGTTGTCTCCATTGATAGGTTGTCTCCATTGACGGGTTTTCTCTATTGACGGGTTGTCTCCATTGATGGGTTGTATCCATTGATGGGTTGTCTCCATTGACAGGTTGTCTCCATTGACAGGTCGTCTCCATTGATGGGTTGTCTCCATTGACAAGTTGTCTCTATTGACGGGTTGTCTCCATTGACGGGTTGTCTCCATTGACGGGTTGTCTCCATTGACGGGTTGTCTCCATTGACAGGTTTTTCTCCATTTACAGGTTGTCTCCATTGACGGGTTGTCTCCATTGACAGGTTGTCTCCATTGACAGGTTGTCTCTATTGGCGGGTTGTCTCCATTGACGGGTTGTCTCCATTGACGGGTTGTCTCTATTGACAGGTTGTCTCCATTGACGGGTTGTCTCCATTGACGAGTTGTCTCCATTGACAGGTTGTCTCCATTGATAGGTTGTCTCCATTGACGGGTTGTCTCCATTGACGGGTTGTCTCTATTGACAGGTTTTCTCCATTGACTGGCTTTGCCTCAGAAAAATATTTAGGAATCAATTTAACTGATTTTATCTCCATTGACTGGCTTCGCCTTAGAAAAATCTTTAGGAATTGATTTAACTGATTTTGTCTCCATTGACATGGTTGAGAGTTTAACTGCATCCTTCTGGAAAGGTAAAGGTCAGTCATATGCAATGCATGATATGGATCGAGCAATGATGTTCTCAACATAAATGAGATTGTATGGTATGATGCGTATATACATGTATCATGATGTCTGGACATGTAATGTTTTAGCTGGGGAAAATAAATCCCGGAACTGCTGGAGAATAGAGTTGAGTTCTTCGTTTCTGCTGGGGATGATGAATGAAGATGACTGCAAGAGAGGATGACTCTGTTGGGGAATAAACTGATGAAGAGATTACTCCGAGGGGAATTACTTTGTGGGGAAGAGATGCTCTGCTGAGGGTTTTAACGATAAACTCCGTTGGGAATTCCGCTGATAAACTCTGCTGGGGATGGGTTACCGTTGCTGGTGATAATCCTGTTAGACTCTTATGGGGATAAACCTCTAAGTTTTACTAGGAATGCTCTTTTAAACCTGGCTGGGGAGGTTTATTGTACTCCGTCGGGGATAAACTTCCAGAGTCTACTAGGGAAGATGATTCAACTCTGTTGGGAAAGCTTTTTTAGACTGCGTTGGGGAAATGGCTCCACTGGGGGTATCTTGTATTCTGCCGGGGAACATTCTTATACTCTGTTGAGGAATATTAAGACTGCCGGGGATGCTTTTATACTTGTTGGGGAATATTCTTATACTCCGTTGGGTAATATTAAGATCTTCTGGGGATACCCAACCTTTTTAGGGCTGATTTTAGGCTAACTCTTCTTGGGGGAAAGTATTGCTGATTCGTACCCAACTGCAAGTCTCAGCTGGGAGAGCTACCATTACTGTCTTGCTCTGCGGGGAGTGAAGGTATCGTAGCCATATTCTTCAGCTGAATCTACCTTGTACCTGGTGGACAAAGCAACTACACAGCCTGGACATTTCTTATGCCCCTGTTTCTGATATTACCAGTAATTCATCCTTTGTTTCACATGTAAATATTTATGAGCAACAATTAATGTCAAATGTATATATCAAAAATGAACATTGGACGTTCTTTGCAAAACAAAACAGATAAAGGAAAAACAATTTTTTTTTTGAAATTTCTTTGGAAATGAATTTGTATTGATTTGAAGTTTGGCCTGTAAATAGGCGTTTTTGTACAAGAGGCTGACGTCCCAGTAAGAGAACACCGTCGAACAAATAGAATTTATACAATTTGTGAAAAGAAAACAAAACAGCTATGTGAATAATCCCACTGGGTTCCAACTCTGCTATTGCCCTTATGTCTTCGAGTATCTCATCACTTTGCTACTGGTTGAAGGTAAATCTGATTGATTAGTGCAGTCTGAGCTTGACATTTGATACCGTAGTTTGGATGCAAGGTGATCCAATGAGACATAGTGTTACGCTTTAATCCCTAATTTTTTCCTGGACCGCCCTTTCGGTTTTTCAGTCCACCGGGATACCCTTTTTTGCCCAAGCCGCCTTTTCAAGTTTTCGACTTGCCGGGTGTACAGATTTTTTCATTTTCATCCCTTATTTTTTCCCGAACCCTTTTGGTTCGCCGGGAAGCCCTTATTTTTGCCTAGTCCAATCAACCTAGCGGGTCTTTGATTATGCGTAGTATCTTTTCACTATGTCTGCATTGACGGGGTGAGGAAGTTCGTCACCATCCATGGTGGTTAGAATCATAGCTCCGCCTGAGAAAATGTTCTTAACCATAATTGGTCCTTCGTAAGTAGGGGTCCATTTGCCCCTGGGATCACCTTGAGGTAAGATGACGCACTTGATAACCAGGTCCCCAACTTGATACTCTTGTCGCCTGACTTTCTTGTTAAATGCCTTGATCATCCATTTTTTATATGTCTGACCATGACAAATAGCAGTAAGTCTCTTTTCGTTGATTAGGTTCAGTTGATCAAGCCGGGTCTGAATCCAGTCATCTTCGCTCAAACCTGCATCCTTCATGATCCGAAGAGAGGGTATCTGAACTTCGATAGGCAAGACTGCCTCCATGCCATAAACCAAGGAATAGGGTGTTGCCCCTGTTGACGTCCGTGCTGAGGTAAGGTACCCATGAAGAGAAAATGGCAACATCTCGTGCCAATATTTGTATGTTACTGTCATCTCCTGCACAATCTTCTTAATGTTCTTATTAGCCGCTTCGACAACCCCATTCATCTTCGACCGGTAAGGAGAAGAGTTGTGATGCTGTATCTTGAATTGCTTGCAGACCTCAGTGATCATCTTGTTGTTGAGATTGGTACCATTGTCCGTAATGATCTTCTCTGGTACACCGTATCGACAGATCAGATTGTGCCGAATAAACCGTGCCACGACGTTCTTGGTTACAGTAGCAAAGGAAGTCGCTTCAACCCACTTCGTAAAGTAATCGATCGCTACCAGGATGAAACAATGCCCGTTAGATACCGTAGGTCTGATCTCGCCGATCATATCAATACCCCATATTGCAAAAGGCCAAGGTGCTGTCAAGACATTCAGAGGAACTGGAGGTACGTGCACCTTATCAGCATAGACCTGGCACTTGTGACATGTCCGAGAATGCTGATGACAGTCGGCTTCCATTGTGGACCAATAATATCCTTCCCGAAGGATTTTCTTTTCCATGGTATGTCCACTGGAATGGGTTCCAAAAGTACCTTCATACAGCTCTGCCATGATCCTTTCTGCTTCAATCTTATCCACACAACGCAGTAAGGTCTAATCATGGTTACGCTTGTAAAGAATGCCATTGCTGATGAAGAAATTTGTTGCGAACCTTCTCAGAAATTTCTTATCATTAACAGATGCACCCTCGGGGTATTCTTGAGCTTTAAGGTACTTCTTCACCTCATGATACCAGGGCTTTCCTGTTACTTCTTCAGTCTCAAGATCACAGCAATGTGCAGGTTCGTCCAATCTTTCAATGATAATCAGGGGAGCCTCGTTGTCCTAATTGACCTTGAACATAGAAGACATCGTAGCCAACGCATCCGCCAACTGATTCTCCTCTCTAGGGAAGTGTTCAAAGGTGATCTCCTCAAAATGGGGAACCAACGTCAACACGTACTCCTTGTAAGGAATCAGATTTGGGTGTTTCGTATCCCACTCGCCTTTGATCTGACTGATCACGAGAGCGGAATCTCCGAAGACACTTAGAAACTTAATCCTTAGGTCAATTGCTGCTTGAAGACCCATAATGCATGCTTCATACTCCGCCATGTTGTTGGTGCAGTTGAAACATAGTCGGGCGGTAAACGGAGTATGAGAGCCTTTAGGAGATATGATCACGGTGCCAATGCCATTACCAAAAGCGTTCGAAGCTCCATCAAAGTACATAGACCATCGGGATCCTTCCTCAGGTCCTTCATCCTGTCCAGGTGTCTCACAATCAGTTATCAACATGATATTCTCGTCCGGAAATTCAAAGTTCATAGATTGGTAATCATCCACTGCCTGATGTGCCAAATGGTATGCCAATACACTTCCCTTGATTGCCTTTTGAGTCGTATATTGGATATCATACTCAGTCAAGATCATTTGCCATCTTGCTATTCTTCCGGACAAGGCAGGCAGTGTGAGTCAACATATTGGATCCATCTTTGATATCAACAGAGTAGTGTGAGTCAACATATATTATCTCAGCCAGCGAGCAGCCCATGCCAAAGCGCAACAAGTTTTCTCAAGCAGTGAGTATCGGGTCTCACAGTCGATAAACTTTTTGCTAAGGTAATAAATAGCATGCTCTTTTCGGCCAGACTCGTCATACTGACCCAGCACACGCCCCATTGAGTTATCGAGCACTGTCAAGTATAATATCAGAGGTCTCCCTTAAACTGGTGGCATCAGGATAGGTGGCTCTTGGAGATACTCTTTGATCCTTTCGAAAGCGGCCTGGCATTCATCGTTCCAAAGTACTACCTGATCTTTCTTCAGTAACTTGAAAATTGGCTCACAAGTAGCAGTTAGGTGCGAGATGAATCGGGAAATATAGTTCAGTCATTCTAGGAAACCTATGACTTCTTTCTCTATTCTGGGAGCTGGCATATCTTGTATAGCTTTCACTTTGGCAGGATCCACTTGAATACCTTTGTCGCTTACAATGAAACCTAGTAGCTTACCAGATCTCACCCCGAAGGTGCACTTGTTCGGGTTCAACCTCAGCTTGTACAACTTCAGTCTATCAAACAGCTTCTGTATATGGTCCAGGTGTTCTTCCTCAGTCTGGGACCATGCAATCATATCGTCGACGTATACTTCGATCTCATGATGGATCATGTCATGAAATAAAGCAACCATGGCACGCTGATACGTTGCCCCAACATTCTTCAGTCCAAAAGGCATGACCTTGTAGCAAAAGGTGCCCCACTGAGTAGCAAAGGTCATCTTCTCCATGTCTTCGGGAGCCATTTTAATCTGGTTATAACCGGAGAAGCCATCCATGAAGGAGAAGACCTTGTGCTGAGCGGTGTTGTCAACCAGAACGTCAATATGAGGTAGAGGGAAATCATCCTTAGGGATCTCCCTGTTCAAGTCCCTGTAGTCAACACACATTCGGACCTTACCATCTTTCTTCGGCACTGGAAGCACATTGGCCACCCACTGAGGGTAAGAAGTAACTGCTATAAAACCGGCGTCAAACTGTTTCATAACTTCAGCCTTAATTTTCTCAGACATCTCTGGGCGCATACGGAGAACCTTATGTTTCACTGGAGGACAGTCTTCCTTGGTAGGAAGGCGATGAACCACAATGTCAGTATCCAACCCAGGCATATCTTCTTAAGACCAGGCGAAGATCTCAACGTAGTCGTGCAGCATCTGAATCAACCATTGTTTCATACTAAGCTCCAGATTTGCACCGATCTTGACTTCCTTCTTATCTGTCTCTGTACCCAGATTCACTGATTCTACCGGCTCTTCATGTAGCTGAATAGCCCTCTCTTCCTGGAGTAGCAGTCTTGCAAGTTCACCAGGCACTTCGCAATCATCTTCACCTTCGTCTTCGGCTAAGTTGATCGGATTTTCGAAGTCATAACCGGCAGTAGCAGAGTCGTTACCAGTGAGATCCAGAGTGGATGTGGACCTGTATATTTGAGTGTGTGTAAAATAGCTATTTTGCAATATATAATAAAGAAAAACAAGGAGCGCAAGATTTGAAATGCAAGAACGTCCAATGATTTTTATTAATGATATATGAAAATGACACACAAAATCCCTCACAAATGAAGCCACAGTGCCCCGGGTAATACACCGGGCCATAAAGTTTTAAACATTGTCTGTTACAAATTCAAAAAGTTTCATTACTGGGTAACAAAAGTAATAGGGATGAAGTCCTTTGCTGTCCAGTTTCTTGGTCCACCGTTGGTCGTAGGATAGATCCAGCTGTCGAATTCAGACTCTTCTACATCATCTTCAATGGCATTCACTCCCGAGTTGTTGATGAACATAGGAGGTCTTCCGATCCTTGTGTGATCGGTGGGAATAGAACTGACTGTTTTTAAGCTGGTTCGCGAAATGTCGCGGTAAGCAAGAGTCACCACCGTCTTTTATGTTCTCCAACATGGAAAGGACAAAAGCACAGCAAAATTCCTTTTCGAGAATGTTTCTCGGTTCGGGAGGTAGATTTATAGAAAGGGAAGGTGTTAGCACCCTTTCTATCCGTGGTTATCCACGGGCTCTTAGGTACTTGCTCTTATGTTTTCAAAAATTGTTTGCTTTTCAAGTGTATGTGGGTTTTAGAAAAGTTTCGTTTGAAAAAATTTCTAGGTAACTCTTGTATTTGTCCTCAAGAGTGTATGAAATATTTGTTTGAAAACTTTTTGAAAGTGTAGGTGCGAAAAGTTGTTTTGTTTGTTTGAAAGAGCAAGTACCCATGAGAAATCTACCTACTCTAAGGAATTAGGCTGTGTAAGAGTCCTTTAGACAGTACTATCCCACTATTGAGAAGTAGGAAGCACCGTCGTTGGAGTTATTTGGGTCAATTCGATTATAGGGACATGGGTGGTAACCCTAATTCCCTAGATCCTTTTTATCCGAGGCAACCGTTTCGAGGCAACTGGATCTTTAGACAGGAGGGCGACCTCTAAGACACCCTATACTTGATGACCACGTCGAGGCAACCAGTGAGGCGTACCCTAGGAGTGGCATGTGCATGTGTGTTGTTTCAGTTTATGTTTATCTTTGAACATGCATTTGTGAGCTACAGATTGATTTTATTTGTCATACAAGTCTTGCAGGCATAATTAACAGTTAAGAGTGCGGAAAATAAAGCGCGGAAAGGTAAATCTACGCTATTACAAGGCGCGGGTCTATACATCGCCAAAAACAAAACCCGTTTGGAAAATAAATACGGAAAGTAAAAGAAAGAGATAGAAGCCTAATTAACTATTACATCCTCGGAAACAGATACATCAATATAATCAAAAGGAATTAAAGCGCGAAAGAAATTAAATCGGGAACGTCTTAGGGTTTTGACCCTTTTTGAGAAAAGAATTGAAATTGGTCCTTTTTTGCAATTAAATTAACTATTAAACCTAATTTACTAATTAATTATTATTTACAAGAAAAAGTCTTTTTGTGTTTTTTATGTTTTAATGAAAATAAAAAGAAAAGAAATTAAAAGTCAAGGAAACCCAAATTCTAGATTTATTTTATTTGATATAAAAGGAAGTCAAATGTTAACCTAATTAATAAAAAGGACTAAATTGATTAATTTACATTTATTTACAAAAAGTAATTGAAATTAATAAAAATATTTTTTAGGTTTTCTGAATTTTATTGTGAAAAATTATTTATGAATTAATTAAATAATAGTAATAATAATTATTAAAAGAAAATAAAAGGAAAGAAAATAAAAAAAAGAAATAGAACCAGGGGGGTGATGGCCCTATTAGGAGGTGTTGTTCTGGAAATTTAGGCCCAATAGCATTTAAGCCTGTTGACTTCTGGAATTGTCCACGTGCATGTGGACTGAGGAACACCATGATCCTCCATCTCTGGCCTTTGGATTCACTTTTATGGCCACTTGGCGTGCATCTGGATGAGGCGTATGGTGGGACACTTGGGATAGCCTGCACATAACCATGTTAAGAAAAAATAGAAACAATATGTGGGGGGGCCTGGGAATCGAACCCAGGTCCCAATGGTACACAACCAGATCACCAACCACTGAGCCAACCTGCACGCGTTTGTATGTATAATGCTAAACAAATATATTATTAATAATCAATCAACATGCTGGAAATTATGAAAGTGCGCGTTATATTTGAATTATCCAATCACGTAGTTACACCTATTGTCTTCTTCCTTGTTTCCCTGTAAAAGATAAACAATTAGCGGGGGTTTTTAACCCCCACAAAGTAGCTTGAGGAATAATAGCGATTAGAATTCTATGCTATATAAATATGGCTCGATATGTCCAGTATGTTCGTCTTGATCAGACGGTTTCAACCATGGGCATCATTAGTCCTAATTTTGCTTGGTCAAGAAAGCCCTAATTCCAGAACTCATAAACCCTAGAACCCTTCAATGGCAACCTGCGAGCCTGTACACTATAATGCAATTAACCAATTCCATTAGCTTTGTAAAGGTTCAAGAAATGTAAAACGATGATTAGAACATGTTAATGATGCATAACATATGAGTTTAGATTATGGAAAAGTCAAGCAAACCGTATCACTGTTCTTGCGTGTTCTTTGAGTGTTAAGGCTTGTTTTTTATTGCTACACGCTTCTGGGAATGCTAGCAATGTATTAGAATCCTTAAATTGCTTTGAAAGGGCCTGGAAGGTGGAATTTAGTTTTGAGTTTTCTTGGCTTTTTTTCAATATTGCATATGGTTTTCTGCAGCAATCTCACGTCCACAGCATTAGGGTTAGGTTCAGCATATATAGTAGGATGGAATTAGGGTACAATCTTGGTCAAAGATCTATGGCATTATGATTTCAATATTTGATTTTCAATCAAATATTTTTGCATCTTTTTTGATTGAAAAACCTTGCCAAATTGGGAGATTTTGTCCCCTTGATGTGTACACGAAATCTCCAGCTTGTCTTGGTCATATTTGCTTCATAAAAAGATTTGAAAACCATATCTTTGAATTTCCTACATTTTAAATCAATTAAATGAATTAATATTAATAAAAAATTCAATTAATTAATTAAAAATAATAAAATAAATCAATTTAAGCTCAATGGGTCGTGCATAGGCCTTGGACAAAGTTTCAAGAAGGAATTTGAGGCCCGTTAGCAAAAATGATGTGTTTTGAGCAAAGTTGACTTTTGCAAATTCACAAAAATTTCCCAACTTCTCCAATGCATATCTTGCTCAATTTTGATCATATGAACATGTTCTTGGACATTTTGGAAAGGTCTTGAAGTCCTCTAACCAATGCCTTTGGTCCCATGTCATTTGGATTTACCAATCTCAAGTTATGGTCTTTGACTTAAAGTGCCTTTTTGTTGACTTTTGAAATTGACCTATAATATAGAAATTAATAACTTTTTGTGAGAGAATTTCTTGGACTTGGAATGTGAAGATGAGTTGTAGGAAATGTCATCCCCTTCAAAATGAGAATTGGATGGGATTTTTCTGATGGACCATGAAAAAGTTATGCCTTGGTCAAGTTACAATTGACTTTTCAACTGTCCAAAAATAGAAACTTTTTACATCTTGATGATTTTTGAGCCATTCTTGTGGAATCATGATCAAGACTTGATAAAAGGATGATTGTGAGCTCAAAATAAGATGTTGACCAAAAATTATGACTTTTGACTGCCAAATGACCATTTTACCCCTGCAGTTGATTGTGAAGCAAATGAAGCTTTTGACTGTGCAATTTGACCCTGTGAGTCTTGAGACTTGCCATGTAGGTGCTTGACAATATATATAGGCCTATGGGAATTGATTGGACAACTGAAAATCCCAAATTCATTGAAGGAACCAAAACCCTAATTTTGACTGGCTTAGGAGGAAGTTGGGCTGTACAATTCCTTGAGAAGTCTTAAACCATCTGAGGGTGATTCTTGATAAAACCTTGAAGAATATGGGAGGGCAAATTTTGGGGTACAACAGTTGCCCCTGTTCAATCTTCTTAAACCTGAGGATGTAGATTGGCTTGCGTGCCTCTCGTGATCCGAAGGTGGAAGATGATTGAACACTAGAGTGCCCAGAAATTTGCAATCACATAGTGGAGTATCAGCAGTGTGATGTCGGGAATGGGCTTATAGATGCCATCTGGGGGTGTGATAGAATCTTGTCGGGAATGGGCTTATAGATGCCATTTGGAAGTGTCGATCGCGTAAGAGATTCCTTAGCGAGAACTTGCGTACCTAAGAAAGAAAGATAATTACCTGGCTTGTTACAGGGGTTGATCTTCAAACTCTTCATGCAGATATGCCCTGGCTAGATACAGGTATCAAATCTACAATCAATCGCTCAAAGATATGCCCTGGCTAGATACAGGTATCGAATCTTGAATTAGTCATCTACAGATATGCCCTGGCTGGATACAGGTATCGAATCTCTAAACTCCTCATGCAGATATGCCCTGGCTGGATACAGGTGTCGAATCCACAATCAATTGCTCACAGATATGCCCTGGCTAGATACAGGTGTCGAATCTGGAACTGGTCATCTACAGATGTGCCCTGGCTGGATACAGGTATCGAATCTCTAAACTCTTCATGCAGATATGCCCTGGCTAGACACATGTATCGAATCCATAATCAATCACTCAAAGATATGCCCTGGCTAGATACAGGTATCGAATCTGGAATTACTCGTCTACAGATATGCCCTGGCTAGATACAGGTATCGAATCTCTAAACTCTTCATGTAGATATGCCCTGGCTAGATACAGGTATCGAATCTACAATCAATTACTCACAGATATGCCTTGGCTAGATACAGGTATCGAATCTGGAACTTCAAACTCTTCATGCAGATATGCCCTGGCTAGATACAGGTGTCGAATCTTGAACTGGTCGTCTACAGATGTGCCCTGGCTGGATACAGGTATCGAATCTCTAAACTCTTCATGCAGATATGCCCTGGCTAGATACAGGTATCGAATCTACAATCAATTACTCACAGATATGCCCTGGCTAGATACAGGTATCGAATCTGGAACTTCAAACTCTTCATGTAGATATGCCCTGGCTAGATACAGGTGTCGAATCCACAATCAATCGCTCAGAGATATGCCCTGGCTAGATACAGGTGTCGAATATGGAATTGCGAGAGTTGATAGTAATCATCTTTAGATTGACCTTTTCCCTAAAAAGGCAAAACATCAGTTATATACAATGTCATGATGTATGAAATGCATGATGTCATGATGTTCCAAAATAAATGAGATAGTATGTTATGATGCGTATATGCATATGTCATGATGTATGACAATGTGATGTTTATGAATGTATTTTCGTCTTAGGAAAATAAATCCTTGACGAATGCCGGGAGCTTGTTGAATCCTGGTCTGATGTTTGAAGAGTAGAGCTCTTCGTTTCCGCTGGGGATGGCGATTGCAAGAACAAACCGGTAGGAGAAGATGACTCTGTTGGGGAATAAACTTGTTGAAGAGATTACTCTGCGGGGAATTACTCTGGGAAGAGATGCTGTGCTGAGAATTTGATGATAACTCTGTTGGGGATTCCTGTTGATAAGTTTTGTTGAGGAATTTGACGAACTCCGCTGGGGATAGGAAGAACTTCGCCGAGGATGGTCCTTCTGTGGTAATTAGCTGAGGATAACCCAGTTAGACCCTGGTGGAGAATAACCTTTGAATAAGGCCGGGGAGATGCGTTCATACTCTGCAGGGGACAAGCTTCCAGAATCTACTGGGGATAAGCTTCCAGAATCTACGGGGGAGATTGATTCAACTCTCCTGGGGAAACTTTTGGACTGCACTGGGGAGATTGACTCCACTGGGTGTCTGTATTCCGCCGGGGAACAATCTTATATTAAGACTGCCGGGGATGCTTGCTTAGGAACATCTGTATACTCCGCTGGGGAATATTGAGATCTTCTGGGGATACCCAACTTCCTTAAGGATGACAGTAGCCTAACTCTGCTTGGGGAGAGAGTATCATTGACTTGCTAGAGATACTGCGCCTTTTTAGGGCTGATGAGAGACCAACTCTGCTTGAGGAGAGTATTGCTGATTTGTCTTACTCTGCGGAGATTGGAGATATCTTGGTCATATTCTTCAGCCGAACCTACCTTAGTACCTTGGTGGACAGAGCAACTAGATCGCTTAGACAACTCATTATTGCCCCTGTTTCTGACGTCACTTGTAATTAGTCCTTTGTTTCGCATGCAAATATTTATGATTTAGCAATTAATGTCAAATGCATATATCAAAAATGAACATCGGACGTTCTCCGCAAAACAAAATAGATAAAGAAAAAACAATTGGCAATTTGTTTGGAAAAGTGAATTTGTATTGATTTTGAAATTTGCTTGTAAATAGGCGTTTTTGTACAGGAGGCTGACGTCCTAGTAAGAGAACGCCGCCAAACAACATAGAGTTTATACAATTTTGTGAAAAGGAAAACAAAACAGCTATGTGAAAAATCCCACTGGGTTTCAACTCTGCTACCGCCTTTATGTCTTCAAGCGTCTCATCACTTTGCTGCTTAGTTGAAGATGTAGCTGATTGATCGATGCTGTCTGAACCTGATGGTTGATATCGAATTCTGGATGCAAGGTGATCCAATGAGGCATAGTATTACGCTTATCCCTAACTTTTTCCTGGACCGCCCTTTTGGGTTTTCAGTCCATCGGGATACCCATTTTTGCCCAAGCCGCCTTTTCAGGTTTTCGACTTGCCGGGTGTACAGATTTTTCATTTCATCCCTTATTTTTGCCCGAACCCTTTTGGTTCGCCGGGAAGCCCTTATTTTTGCCTAGGTGTGTCAACCTAGCGGGTCTTTAATCATGTGTAGTATCTTTATACTATGTCTGCATTGGCGGGGTGAGGAAGGTCGTCACCATCCATGGTGGTTAGAATCATTGCTCCTCCTGAGAAGATGTTCTTAACCACAAATGGCGCTTCGTACATAGGGGTCCATTTGCCCCTGGGATCACCTTGAGGTAGAATGATGCGCTTGATTACTAGGTCTCCAACTTGATACTCTTGTCTTCTGACTTTTTTGTTAAATGCCTTGATCATCCGTTTTTGGTACGTCTGACCATGACAAATAGCAGTGAGTCTCTTTTCATCAATCAGGTTTAATTGATCAAGTCGAGTCTGGATCCAGTCATCTTCGCTCAAACCTGCATCCTTCATTATCCGGAGAGAGGGTATCTGGACTTCAATAGGCAAGACTGACTCCATGCCATAGACCAAGGAAAAGGGAGTTGCCCCGGTTGACGTCCGTGCTGAGGTACGGTACCCATGAAGAGAAAATGGTAACATCTCGTGCCAATCTTTGTAGGTCACTGTCATCTTCTGCACAATCTTCTTGATATTCTTATTTGCTGCTTCGACAACCCCATTCATCTTCGGCCGGTAGGGAGAAGAGTTATGATGTTGTATCTTGAATTGCTCGCAGAGCTCAGTGATCATCTTATTGTTAAGATTGGTACCATTATCCGTAATGATCCTTTCCGGGACACCGTATCGACAAATTAGGTTGTGCCAAATGAACCGTGCCACAACGTTTTTGGTTACGGTAGCATAGGAAGCTGCTTCAACCCACTTTGTGAAGTAATCAATCACTACCAGGATGAAGCGATGCCCGTTGGATGCCGTAGGTCTGATCTCGCCGATCATATCAATGCCCCACATTGCAAAAGGCCAAGGTGCTGTCAAGATGTTCAGAGGTACTGGAGGAACGTGCACCTTATCAGCATAGATCTGGCATTTGTGACACGTCCAAGAATGTTGGTAACAGTCAGCTTCCATTGTGGACCAGAAATATCCTGCCCGAAGGATTTTCTTTGCCATGGTATGCCCACTGGAATGTGTTCCGGAGGTACCCTCATGCAGCTCTGCCATGATCCTTTCTGCTTCAGTCTTATCCACACAACGCAGTAAGGTCGAATCATGGTTTCGCTTGTAGAGAATGTCGTTGCTGAGGAAGAACTTTGTCGCGAACCTTCTCAGAAACTTCTTGTCATTGACGGATGCACCCTCGGGGTATTCTTGAGCTTCCAAGTACCTCTTCATTTCATGATACCAAGGTTTTTCAGTTACCTCTTCAGCCTCAAGGTCACACCAATGTGCAGGTTCATCCAGTTTCCAAATAATGATCCGGGGAGCCTCGTTGTCCCATTTGACTTTGAACATAGAAGACATCGTAGCTAGCGCGTCCGCCAACTGATTCTCCTCTCTTGGGAAGTGTTCAAAGGTTATCTCTTCGAAATGGGGGATCAATGTCAACACATACTCCTTGTAAGGAATAAGATTTGGATGTTTCGTATCCCACTCGCCTTTGATCTGGCTGATCACGAGAGCGGAATCTCCGAAGACACTCAGAAACTTGATCCTTAGGTCAATTGCAGCTTGAAGACCCATGATGCATGCCTCATACTCCGCCATGTTGTTGGTGCAGCTGAAACATAGACGGGCAGTGAGTGGAGTATGAGTGCCTTTAGGGGATATGATCACGGTGCCAATACCGTTACCCAAAGCGTTTGAGGCTCCGTCAAAGTGCATAGACCATCGGGATCCTTCCTCAGGTCCTTCATCCGGTCCAGGTATTTCACAATCAGTCACTACCATGATATTCTCGTCTGGAAATTCAAAGTTCATAGATTGGTAGTCATCCACTGCCTGGTGTGCCAAATGGTCTGCCAATACACTTCCCTTGATTGCTTTCTGAGTCGTGTACTGGATGTCGTATTCTGTCAAGATCATCAGCCATCTTGCTATTCTTTCGGACAAGGCGGGCTTTTCGAAGATATACTTGATTGGATCCATTTTTGAAATCAACAGAGTAGTGTGAGTCAACATATATTGTCTCAGCCGGTGAGCCGCCCATACCAAAGCGCATCAAGTTTTCTCGAGCATTGAGTATCGGGTCTCACAGTCGGTAAACTTTTTGCTAAGGTAATAAATAGCGTGCTCTTTTCGGCCAGACTCGTCATGCTGCCCCAGCACACACCCCATTGAGCTGTCCAGTACTGTCAAGTATAAGATTAGAGGTCTCCCTTCAACCGGTGGCATAAGAATGGGTGGTTCTTGGAGATACTCTTTGATTCTGTCGAAAGCGGCCTGACATTCATCGTTCCAACGTACTACTTGATCTTTCTTCAGCAGCTTGAAGATTGGTTCACAGGTAGAAGTTAGATGCGAGATGAATCGGGCAATGTAATTCAGCCGTTCTAGAAAGCCTCTGACTTCTTTCTCTATCTTGGGAACTGGCATCTCTTGTATGGCTTTCACTTTGGCAGGGTCCACTTGAATACCTTTGTCGCTTACGACGAAGCCTAGCAATTTTCCAGATCTTACCCCGAAGGTGCACTTGTTCGGGTTCAACCTCAGCTTGTACAACTTCAGACGGTCAAACAGCTTCTGTAGATGGTCAAGGTGTTTCTCCTCAGTTTGGGACCTTGCAATCATATTGTCGACATATACTTCGATCTTATGGTGGATCATGTCATGAAACAAAGCAACCATGGCACGTTGGTAGGTTGCCCCAGCATTTTTCAACCCAAAAGGCATGACCTTGTAGCAGAAGGTGCCCCACTGAGTAACAAAAGTGGTTTTCTCCATGTCTTCAGGAGCCATCTTGATCTGATTATAACCGGAGAAGCCGTCCATGAAGGAGAATACTTTATGCTGAGCAGTATTGTCAACCAGAACGTCGATATGAGGCAGAGGGAAATCATCCTTAGGGCTCGCCCTGTTCAAATCCCTGTAATCAACACACATTCGGACCTTACCATCCTTCTTCGGCACTGGGACCACGTTGGCAACCCACTGAGGGTAAGAAGTCACTGCTAGAAACCCGGCATCAAATTGTTTCATAACCTCAGCTTTGATTTTCTCGGACATCTCTGGACGCATACGACGAACCTTCTGTTTTACCGGAGGGCATTCTTCCTTGGTAGGCAAGTGATGAACCACAATGTCGGTATCCAACCCAGGAATGTCTTCGTAAGACCAGGAAAAGATTTCCATATAGTCATGCAGCATCTGAATCAAACGTTGTTTCACACTGAGCTCCAGATTGGAACCAATCTTGACTTCCTTTCTGTCTGTCTCAGTACCCAGATTTACCGTTTCCACTGGCTCTTCATGTGGCTGAATTTCCCTCTCTTCCTGGAGTAACAGTCTTGCAAGCTCACCAGGCACTTTGCAATCATCTTCACCTTCGTCTTCGGCTAAGTTGATCGGATTTTCGAAGTCATAACTGGCAGTAGTAGAGTCGTTACCAGTGAGATCCAGAGTGGATTGGAACCTGTATAGGTGAGTGTGTGTAAATATAGCTGTTTTGCAATATATATAATAAAGAAAGAAAGGGAGCGCAAGATTTAAAATGCGAAAAACGTCCAATGCTTTTATTCATGATATATGAAAATGACAAATAATAAGCCCTCACAAATGAAGCCACGGTGCCCCGGGTAAGACACCGGGCCATAAAGTTTAGTAATATTGTTTGTTACAAATTCAAAACAAAAGAGTTCATTACTGAGTGACAAAATTAATAGGTATGAAATCTTTCGCAGTCCAGTTGCTTAGTCCACCGTCGGTCGTTGGGTAGATCCAGCTGTCAAATTCGGATTCCTCCATGTTGTCTTCAATAGCATTTACTCCTGGGTTGGTGATGAATACGGGAGTTCTTCCAATCCTTGCCTTACGAACAGCCCTCTGAGCCTCTGCAGTGAAACCTAAACCAAATATGTCAGTCTTCGGAGTGAAATCAGGAAGTCGGCCCCAGTTTGCACACTCACCCTTCTCAACCACAGCCCGGGCATCCTTCAAGGAAGCCATCTTCAAAGAAGAATCATTGATCACGGTCTCTGCTGCTGCCAATGTCTGAGGCACCTCTTCAAAATGCTAAAAGGGGGTCTCAACGAACTCCCCATCCATCTCTATGTACCGGAACGAGTTGAGGTGGCTGACCATATATTCCTCCTCCCTCTGCACTGTAACAATCTTCCCTCTGACCGGGTACTTAAACTTCTGATGTAATGTGGAGGTCACAGCTCCAGCCTTATGGATCCATGGACGACCCAACAAACAAGAATATGATGGTCGGATATCCATCACATAGAATGTTGAATCAAAGACCTGAGAACCAACCCGGATTGGAATGTCAACTTCGCCATGTACCATCCTTTTCGACCCGTCGAAGGCCCGAACAACAATGTTACTAGGCTTGAGCTCTAAACCCTCACAATCTAACCTGTCTAGGGCCTTCTTGGGTAATACGTTCAACGAAGAACCAGTGTCTATCAACACATGGGCAAGAGTAGTGCCCCTGCATTCAATGGAGACATGCAGGGCGTCGTTATGGTTCTTTCCTTTGGCAGTCAGATCGGCTACAGAGAAACCCAACCCATTATCAGCAGTCAAGTTGGCCACACAATCGGTAAATTGATCAGCAGACGTTTCTTGTGGCACATGGGCCGTCTTCAGGAAGGAAATCAGGGCCTTGGCATGGGCCTCTGAACACAACAACAGTGATAGCATAGAAATTTTAGAGGGGGTGTGCCCCAGCTGCTCAACTACATTGAAATCACTCTTCTTGATAATTTTGAGAATCTCTTCCATCTCTTGCTTGGAAGCTTCAACATTGACGGTCTTCAGTGCCTCCGTCTGGGCAGGCACATCAGTAGCAATCCCTTTGCCCCGAGCGTCAGATGACTCGACAGCAGGGGTAGAAACAGGAACTTGGTCAGGAAGGGAAGCAGGCACACTGGCAGGTGTGATGATAATAGGTCTCTGAATAACTGGTGGCGCAATATCAGGCGAGAAGAGCCTACCACTACGAGTAACCTGGGCAGGCCCGGTGATGTTACTGACGCCGGTACTAGTATCAAACTCTTGCTTTACTCCGAGCACATAAACATATGCCCCATAGTGCCAAGGGACAGCTTTGTCGGATGTATAGGGGAGGGGCCCTGGAACAGTAATGATGATGGGAGCAATCTTCTGAGTAGACAGGATTTTGACAGGCTTCTTTGAGGGAGCCTTAGGAGGGTTGTTGAAAATAGTGACAATAGAAACTTCTTCAGTCGGGATAGCAGGAACGGCGATCTTCTCGAACAAGATTTCTTTGTTATCCATCAGGCTTTGGATACCTGATTTCAGCAGAGAACAACCAGCAGGTGAAACAGAACATAGAAGGCAACCTTTACTACATCCCGGAAATAAACCGGCTAGAAACAGGTTCCTTTTGACGGTCAACAGTGGAGTAACAATGTCATCCACAGAGGCTACATACAGGTCTTCTTCCACAGCATTCACTCCATGCTGGGGCATGGGAGCAGTCACAATATTGGGCCTTTCGGGCGCCTCGAATTGTATTTCTTTAGCATCAATAAGGTCCTGAACCTTATTCCTCAGAGCCCAACAATCATCCGTAGTATGCCCCGGGCTGTCAGAGTGGTAAGCACAGCGGGCGTTGGGATTGTACTTCGGAGATGTTGTGTTTACCACCTTCGGAGCTTCTTTGACAGTTACCAGATTGGTTGACAGCAGTTGTGGCAATATCTGAGACAGGGTCATACTGAGCCGAGTGTATTGCCTTTTGGGTCTCTCACCCCTTGGTTGGTTATACTGCTGAGGAGCAGCAACAAGCTTTGAAATCACCACCGTGTTGACAGCTTGGCGGCGTTCTGGTTTATTTTGTCTTTTGGGACCATAAACAGCACTAGCTTCCTTCTTGAAGGGCTTCTTTTCAGTACTCGAGGAGGCACCCTTTTGTATCTTCCCCGACTTGATACCAGCTTCTATCCTCTCGCCAGTTAAGATCAGATCTGTAAACCCAGCAGAAGAATTACCAATCAGATGGTTAAAGAACGGACCAGACAGGGTCCCCAAGAACATGTCGATAAGCTCACGGGAAATCAAAGGTGGCTGCACCCTTCCAGCCAGGTCCCTCCACTTTTGCGCATACTCCTTAAAACCTTCTCCCGTCCCTAGCGACATACCCTGGAGTTGGGTACGCGTAGGAGCGAGGTCGGAATTGTACTGATACTGCTTATAAAATGCAGTAGCCAAATCCTCCCAGTTACGAATACTGGTTCCATCCAGCTGATAGAACCATTCGAGTTGAGTCCCTGAAAGACTATCCTGGAAGAAATGGATCCATAGATTCTTGTCAGCTGTATACGGCTGGATCTTCCTCACATATGATCTGAGATGCAGCTTAGGGCAGGAAGCTCCGTCGTACTTCGCAAAAGTAGGTGCCTTGAACTTGTGTGGGATCACCACCCCAGACGATAAACCTAGAACTCCAAAATCCAACCCGGGAACCTGTTGAATTTCTATAGAACTTAGACGGTCCTCCAGCTGTTTGTACCTGTCCTCAGCAGGAGGGTATTGCTCATCTTTGTAATCTGTCTCGTTGTCGGAGACCACGGGACTAGGAACCCTTCCCCCTTGGGGACTATCTTTCCCTACAAAGGAAGTAGCCTGATCAGCCTCATTTTGCAGTGTATTCCCAAACCTCCGTCCAGTGTTGAACAGCACAATCCTCTTCTTCTTCTTCTTCTTCAAAAGCAGAGTCTTCAACTCCTGTTGACCCTAGGCTAAGCTCATGACCAACTCTTGAAACTGGGCGTTCTGGGCCTGGAGGGCCTAGATAGCTTGTTCATTGGATGATTCAGGATTCATGATGATTGCTGAAATAAACAGCGAAGAAGATTAAGCAACTTGTAGCAAAAGAGTACCTGTTATGCATATGATGCATGGAATGCGTATGATTTATGTTTTCAAAGACAATCGAGATTCAACTTTGTAGACAAAAAGGAAACACACTTTATTAGATTCAACTTTAAATTGTTCAAGAAATTTCCCTTAGGCGTTACATAAATGAAAATACTGAAAAGGAAATGAAAGTCGTAAAAAAAACATCCAAGGCCCATTAGTGCTCCCATGGCCTTCTCTTCTCAGTACGGATATAGTCATTCAGGGTTCATTCGTTCTCCAACTGCTTAGTCAGCTTCTGGATTTTCTGTTCTTGTTCATTGAACCTTTCCCGATAAGAATCCCGTTCTTCCTGTAGGTGCTCCCAAGACCTCTTTAGTGTATCAACATCAGTAGGTATCTGAGGAGGGAGTACAGTTGGAGGAACCCCATCTCTATCAGGAAATTCAAGAGTGATAGGCCTGACAGCTTCGTATGGCATACCTAACTTCTGAGCACGGATGCGGACCCATCTGTAGTAGGATTCCATAGGCAGAGAAGTCTTCGGTCCCAACTCATGTGGATCAGCTTTGTGAATTCTATCCCAAGCCCAGATGAATTTACGACGCAGCTCGTCACTGTCTACCTGAAACTCAAAACTGATGCTAGGAACTAACATCTCATGAGGCCCTACTCTTATGGCTCTTCCAAATTGACGGAGAGATAAACATGGATTATAAGAGATTCTGCCATGGGTACCAATCAAAGGAACATTAGGATACTCTCCGCAACGATCAATAACATCCACTTCATCTAAACCTCTGAGAGTCCAAATGATGTCATTATCAGTGAGAGACATTAACCTATGAGCCCAACCTCTTCCTTCTTTGTTCTTCAGCACGAACTTAGGGAGGTGCGAAATAAACCACCTCACTAACAAAGGAGCACAACACCACAAAGTTCCTCGTCTTCGGGCAGTACGAGCATAGAGTTGTTGCAGGATATCACCTAAGAGAGTGGGCACAGGGTTCCTAGACATGAAGATCCTTATGGCATTGACATTGACGAAGTTATCAGGATTCGGAAACAGTACCAGACCATAGACTAAGAGAGCCAGAATGTCTTCGTACGCCCTGAAGTCTAAGTCATTCCATAAACAATTAGATTTACCAATCATAAACTTAGCCAAAAAGCCTTTAACTCCGCTTCTAGTCACCCAGTTATCCATTACCTCTTTGGTGGTCAAGGGAAGGGTTGCAGCAATCTCCTCAAGCCTAAGAGTCTTTTCCCAACCAGTGAAAGGATTCTGTTCCAAAACAGGGATACCAAGCAAATCATAGAATTCTTCCAGGGTAGGGACCAGCTAGAAGTCTTGAAAGGTGAAGCAATGGTACAGGGGATCATAAAACTGGGTCAAGATACTCATCAGTTGTTGGTCGCACTTTAAAGTGACTAAACCGAGAAGAGAACCATGCCTCTGGATGAAGGAAGTAGTATTTGGAATTCTGTCAACCAATTCTTTAAGCAAATCAGGTGGGTGAACAAAGTTGAGCCGGATAGTATTCCTTCGCACAGGCATCATGATGTCCTACAAAACAGAGCAAAGGTGAAACCCTCTTGTCTTTGAAATGGGTAAGTCCTTATGCAGGATGCATGCAATGGTATGATGGTATGATGTTATGATAAAGCACACCACAAGTATTCACAAAGGCAAACATGATAAGGCACACAAGTCACACAAGACAGCCCTTAGAGTTTAGGCCAGCATGAAGTTCAGGTACTACCCTCTTTCAGTTTCGTTGGTTAAGACCTGTCCTATCAAAAGTAACCGGGTTCTAGAGGATCCCAATATCACTGACTACCCTCAATTGGTCATAACTCCAGCGTCGCAATCTTTTCTTGCGGCCAAAACCATCGCGAGAGTTTAGCCTCAATGGGTGTAGCATACTGCTACTGTTCTATGGCCAAGTTGGGTCAATTTAGGGTTCTAAGGTCGGTTGGTGCTTAATGACTCCTCAGAAGACCCATATTCTCCTCGTTGCAACACAAGGGATATCGGTACAGACCAAGGTGTCACACCAACGTAGCCACTGCTTCACCCGTGTCGGTCTACGCCGGACTGGTCCCTCACAGCTTATGCTACCTAAAGGGTATTCCCCAGATCCGGGTTAGGATCTATGAAACTCCGATGCAATGCCCACAAATATAAAAGCAATCAAAGTAAGCAATTGAAAACATAAGTATGATCTAATCCTAAGGCACACCTCACTTTTATAAAATCCCCAACAGAGTCTCCAGTTCTGTGATCGGTGGGAATATAACTGACTGTTTTTAAGCTGGTTCGTGAAATGTCGCGGTAAGCAAGAGTCGCCACCGTCTTTTATGTTCTCCAACATGGAAAGGACAAAAGCACAGCAAATTCCTTTTCGAGAATGTTTCTCGGTTAGGGAGGTAGATTTATAGAAAGGGAATGTGTTAGCACCCTTTCTATCAGTGGTTATCCACGGGCTCTTAGGTACTTGCTCTTATGTTTTCAAAATTTGTTTGCTTTTCAAGTGTATGTGGGTTATGGAAAAGTTTCGTTTGAAAAACATTTCTAGGTAACTCTTGTATCTGTCCTCAACAGTGTATGAAATATTTATTTGAAAACTTTTTGAAAGTTTAGGTGCGAAAAGTTGTTTTGTTTGTTTGAAAGAGCAAGTACCCATGAGAAATCTACCTACTCTAAGGAATTAGGCTGTGTAAGAGTCCTTTAGACAGTACTATCCCACTATTGATAAGTAGGAAGCACTGTCGTTGGAGTTATTCGGGTCAATTCGATTATAGGGACATGGGTGGTCACCAAAGCAATAGTAGGACACCTTAGCGGTAACCCTAATGTCCTAGATCCTTTTTATCCGAGGCAACCGTTTCAAGGCAACTGAATCTTTAGACAGGAGTGCGACCTCTAAGACACCCTATACTTGACGACCACGTCGAGGAAACCAGTGAGGCGTACCCTAGGAGTGGCATGTGCATGTGTGTTGTTTCAGTTTATGTTTATCTTTGAACATGCATTGGTGAGCTACGGATTGACTTTATTTGTCATACAAGTCTTGCAGGCATAATTAACAGTTAAGAGTGCAGAAAATAAAGCGCGGAAAGGTAAATCTACGCTATTACAAGGCGCGGGTCTATACATCGCCAAAAACAAAACCCGTTTGGAAAATAAATGCGGAAAGTAAAAGAAAGCGATAAAAGCCTAATTAACTATTACATCCTCGGAAACAGATACATCAATATAATCAAAAGGAATTAAAGCGCGAAAGAAATTAAATCGGGAACGTCTTAGGGTTTTGACCCTTTTTGAGAAAAGAATTGAAATTGGTCCTTTTTTGCAATTAAATTAACTATTAAACCTAATTTACTAATTAATTAATTATTTACAAGAAAAAGTCTTTTTGTGTTTTTTATGTTTTAATGAAAATAAAAAGAAAAGAAATTAAAAGTCAAGGAAACCCTAATTCTAGATTTATTTTATTTGATATAAAAGGAAGTCAAAGTTAACCTAATTAATAAAAAGGACTAAATTGATTAATTTACATTTATTTACAAACAGTAATTGAAATTAATAAAAATATTTTTTAGGTTTTCTGAATTTTATTGTGAAAAATTATTTATGAATTATTTAAATAATAGTAATAATAATTATTAATAGAAAATAAAAGGAAAGAAAATAAAAAAAAGAAATAGAACCAGGGGGGGTGATGGCCCCATTAGGAGGTGTTGTTCTGGAAATTTAGGCCCAATAGCATTCAAGCCTGTTGACTTTTGGAATTGTCCACGTGCATGTTGACTGAGGAACACCATGATCCTCCATCTCTGGCCTTTGGATTCACTTTTATGGCCACTTGGCGTGCATCTGGATGAGGCGTATGGTGGGACACTTGGGATAGCCTGCACATAATCATGTTAAGAAAAAATAGAAACAATATGTGAGGGGACCTGGGAATCGAACCCAGGTCCCAATGGTACACAACCAGATCACCAACCACTGAGCCAACCTGCACGCGTTTGTATGTATAATGCTAAACAAATATATTATTAATAATCAATCAACATGCTGGAAATTATGAAAGCGCGCGTTATATTTGAATTATCCAATCACGTACTTACACCTATTGTCTTCTTCCTCGTTTCCCTGTAAAAGATAAACAATTAGCGGGGGGTTTTAACCCCCACAAAGTAGCTTGAGGAATAATAGCGATTAGAATTCTATGCTATATAAATATGGCGCGATATGTCCAGTATGTTCGTCTTGATCAGACGGTTTCAACCATGGGCATCATTAGTCCTAATTTTGCTTGGTCAAGAAAGCCCTAATTCCAGAACTCATAAACCCTAGAACCCTTCAATGGCAACCTGCAATCCTGTACACTATAATGCAATTAACCAATTCCATTAGCTTTGTAAAGGTTCAAGCAATGTAAAACGATGATTAGAACATGTTAATGATGCATAAAATGTGAGTTTCGATTATGGAAAAGTCAAGCAAACCGTATCAATGTTCTTGCGTGTTCTTTGAGTGTTAAGGCTTGTTTTTGATTGCTACACGCTTCTGGGAATGCTAGCAATGTATTAGAATCCTTAAATTGCTTTGAAAGGGCCTGGAAGGTGGAATTCAGTTTTGAGTTTTCTTGGCTTTTTTTCAATATTGCATATGGTTTTCTGCAGCAATCTCACGTCCACAGCATTAGGGTTAGGTTCAGCATATATAGTAGGATGGAATTAGGGTACAATCTTGGTCAAAGATCTATGGCATTATGATTTCAATATTGGATTTTCAATCAAATATTTTTGCATCTTTTTTGATTGAAATACCTTGCCAAATTGGGAGATTTTGTCCCCTTGATGTGTACACGAAATCTCCAGCTTGTCTTGGTCATATTTGCTTCATAAAAAGATTTGAAAACCATATCTTTGAATTTCCTACATTTTAAATCAATTAAATGAATTAATATTAATAAAAAATTCAATTAATTAATTAAAAATAAGAAAATAAATCAATTTAAGCTCAATGGGTCGTGCATAAGCCTTGGACAATTTTTCAAGAAGGAATTTGAGGCCCATTAGCAAAAATGATGTGTTTTGAGCAAAGTTGACTTTTGCAAATTCACAATAATTTCCCAACTTCTCCAATGCATATCTTGCTCAATTTTGATCATATGAACATGTTCTTGGACATTTTGGAAAGGACTTGAAGTCCTCTAACCAATGCCTTTGGTCCCATGTCATTTGGATTTACCAATCTCAAGTTATGGTCTTTGACTTAAAGTGCCTTTTTGTTGACTTTTGAAATTGACCTATAATATAGAAATTAATAACTTTTTGTGAGAGCATTTCTTGGACTTGGAATGTGAAGATGAGTTGTAGGAAATGTCATCCCCTTCAAAATTAGCATTGGATGGGATTTTTCTGATGAACCATGAAAAAGTTATGCCTTGGTCAAGTTACAGTTGACTTTTCAACTGTCCAAAAATAGAAACTTTTTGCATCTTGATGATTTTTTAGCCATTCTTGTGGAATCATGATTGTGAGCTCAAAATAAGATGTTGACCAAAAATTATGACTTTTGACTGCCAAATGACCATTTTACCCCTGCAGTTGATTGTGAAGCAAATGAAGCTTTTGACTGTTCAATTTGACCCTGTGAGTCTTGAGACTTGCCATGTAGGTGCTTGACAATATATATAGGCCTGTGGGACTTGATTGGACCACTGAAAATCCCAAATTCATTGAAGGAACCAAAACCCTAATTTTGACTGGCTTAGGAGGCAGTTGGGCTGTACAATTCCTTGAGAAGTCTTGAACCATCTGAGGGTGATTCTTGATAAAACCTTAAAGAATATGGGAGGGAAAATTTTGGGGTACAACACGCATTCTGAACAGCCCTTTGAGCTTCTGCAGTGAAACCCAAACCAAACTTGTTAGTCTTCTGTGTAAAATCAGGGAGTCGACCCCAATTTGCACACCCACCTTTCTCGACAACAGCCCGCGCATCCTTTAAGGAAGCCATTTTCATAAGAGAATCTTCAACCACAGTCTCAGCTGACGCCAGTGTTTGGGGAACCTCTTCAAAATGCTGGAACGGGGTCTCAATGAACTCCCCATCCATCTCTACATACCGGAAAGAGTTTAGGTGGCTAACCATGTACTCTTCCTCTCCCTGTACTGTCATAATCTTCCCTTTGACCGGGTACTTCAGCTTTTGGTGGAGCATTGAGGTTACGGCCCCAACTTTGTGGATCCATGGAAGACCCAGCAAACAAGAATAAGATGGCCGAATGTCCATCACATAGAACGTAAATTTGAAGACCTGAGAACCAACCTTGATCGGGATATCAACTTCTCCGTGCACCATCCTTTTAGACCCATCAAAGGCCTTGACAACAATGTTGCTTGGCTTCAGCTCCAACCCTTCACAATCCAACCGGTCTAGAGCTTTTTTAGGTAAGACGTTCAACGAAGAACCAGTATCCACCAATACATGTGCAAGAGTAGTGCCCCTGCATTCAATGGAGACATGCAGGGCATCATTGTGATTCTTCCCTTTAGCCGTCAAGTCAGCATCCGAGAAACCCAACCCATTATCAGCAGTCAAATTGGCCATGCAATCGGTAAACTGATCAGCTGATGTCTCCTGTGGCACGTGGGCAGTCTTCAGAAAGGTAATCAGGGCCTTGGCATGGGCCTCTGAGCACAGCAATAGTGACATCATAGAAATCTTAGATGGGGTTTTCCCCAGCTGCTCAACTACATTATAATCACTCTTCTTAATAATCTTCAGAATCTCTTCCATCTCCTGTTTGGAAGCTTCAACAGTAATTGTCTTCGGTGCCTCCGTCTGGGCAGGCACATCAGTGGTGATCCCTTTGCCCCGAGTGTCAGATGACTTGGAGACAGGGGTAAGAATAGGAATTCGATCAGGAATGGTGGTAGGTACACTTGCAGGTGTAATAACAACCGGTATTCGAACAGTTGGTGGAGCAATATCAGGTGAGAAAAGTCTTCCGCTGCGGGTGACTTTCGCAGGTCCAGTGATGTTGCTGATGTCAGTACCAGCATCCAACTCTTGCTTAACTCCATGAAAATAAACATCAGCCCCATAGTGCCAAGGGACAGCTTTATCAGAGGTATAGGGGATGGGCCCCGGAACAGTGATGATTACAGGTGCGATTCTCGGAACAGATGTAATTCTAACAGGCTTCCTTGAGGGAGCCTTGGAAGAATTGTCAAAAATGGTAATGATGGAAACTTCTTCAGAATGAACTACGGGAATAAAAGTCTTCTCAAACAGAATTTCTTTACTATCCATCAGGCGCTGGGCACCTGATTTCAAAAGCGGATAACCATTTGGACGGGCAGAACACATACAACAACCTTCGTCATAGCCCGGAAATAAATCGGCTAGAAAAAGGTTCTTCTTGACATTCATCAGAGGGGTAACAATGTCATCCACAGAAACTACAAACAAGTCTTCCTCTACAGCATTCACTCCATGTTTGGGCATGGGAGAAGTCACAATATTAGGCCTCTCAGGCGCCTCGAACTCAATCTCCTTCGCATCAATTAGGTCTTGTATCTTATTTTTCAGACTCCAACAATCATCTGCATTATGCCTGGGCTATCAGAGTGATAAGCACATCGGGCGTTAGAGTTATACCTTGGTGACGTTGTATTTGAATTCTTTGGGGCTTCCCTTAGAGTCACCAGATTAGTCTTCAGCAACTGTGGCATAATCTGAGATAAAGTCATACTGAGACGAGTGAATTGCCTCTTAGGTTTCTCGTCCTTTTGTTGATTGTTGTACTGAGGAGTACCAGTGGGTTTTGAAATAACAACCGCATTGACAGCTTGGCGGTGTTCATGTCTATTATGTCTTCTTGCATTGTAGACAGCACTGGACTCTTTCTTAAACGGCTTCTTCTCGGTGCTTGACAAGGAACCCTTCTGTATCTTCCCAGCCTTAATACCAGCTTCAATCCTTTCACCAGTCAAAATGAGATCTGTAAACCCAGATGAAGAGCTTCCAATCAAGTGGTTGAAAAATGGACCAGACAGGGTCCTCAGAAACATATCAACAAGTTCCCGATCAGCCAAGGGTGGTTGCACTCTACCAGTGAGGTCCCTCCACTTCTGAGCATAATCTTTGAATCCTTCACCCGTTCCCATTGACATACCCTGGAGTTGGGTACGCGTAGGAGCGAGGTCGGAGTTATACTGATATTGCCTGTAGAATGCAGTAGCCAAATCTTTCTAGCTGCGAATACTGGCTCCGTCTAACTGATAGAACCACTCAAGATGAGTCCCTGAGAGACTGTCTTGGAAGAAGTGGATCCATAGGTTCTTATCAGTAGTGTAAGGCTGGATCTTCCTTACATATGACCGAAGGTGCAGCTTCAGACAAGAAACTCCATCATACTTAGCAAAGGCTGGTGCATTGAATTTATGGGGAATCACCACCCCAGATGATAGACCTAGATCTTCGAAGTCCAGACCAGGCACCTTCTGAATTTCCATAACGCTCAAACGGTCTTCCAGTTGTTTGTACTTATCCTCAGCAGGAGGATACTGTTCTTCATCGTAGTCTGTCTCGTTATCGGAGACCACAGGGCTAGGAGCCCTCCTTTCTTGTGGACTATCTTTCCCTCCAGATGAGGTGGTCAGATCAACTTCATTCTATAGCCTGTTCCCAAACCTGTGTCCAGTGTTGAACAGGACTGTCCTCTTCTTCTTCTTCTTCTTCTTCTTCTCTTTCAGAATCAAGGTCTTCAGGTCCTGCTGACCCTTGGCTAGACTCTTGAACAACTCTTGAAATTGGGCATTCTGGGCCTGGAGGGCCTTGATAGCTTGCTTAGTTGAAGGCTCAGCAGACATGATGAGTGAGTGCTGAAATAAACAGTGAAGAAGGTAAGAGACCTGTAATGGGTACTTGTTTATGAAGTGCATGGGATGAAATGCGTATGACTATGATTTCAAAGACAATTGAGAGATTCAAATTTGTAAACAAGAACGGAAACACACTTTATTAGATTTAAACTTCAAAATTTAAATTGTTCAACAAATTGCCCTTAAGGCATTACAAGAATGGAAATACTGAAAAGTAAGTAAAAACTGTAAAGGAAATCATCAAAGTCCCATCAATGCTCCCATGGTCTCTTCTTATCAGTGCGGACATAATCATTCAGGATCCGATCGTTCTCCAACTGTCTAGTCAGCTTCTGGATCTTCTGTTCTTGCTCGTTGAACTTCTCCCGGTAAGAATCCCGTTCATCCCTTAACTGCATCCAAGATCTCTTCAGTGCCCCAATGTCAGTGGGCATATAAGGATGGATAATGGTAGGAAGAACCCCTTCTTCATTAGCAACTTCAAGAGTGACAGGCCGGACAACTTCATATGGCATACCTAGCTTATGGGCACGGATGCGGACCCATCTGAGATATGGCTCCATTGGCAGAGAAGTCTTTGGGCCCAACTCATGTGGATAAGATTGGTGCACTTTATCCCAAGCCCTTATGAATCTGTGATGCTGCTCATCGCTATCCCCTTGAAAGTCAAAGATGATATGAGGTATTAGCATCTCATGTGGTCTTTCTCTTCTGGCTCTTCCAAATTGACGGAGAGCTAAGCATGGGTTGTAAGAAATTCCTCCATGGGTTCCTATCAATGGAACATTAGGATACTCTCCACAGCGATCAATGATAGTCACCTCATCCATACCCTTGAGAGTCTAGATAATTTCATTATGAGAGAGAGACATCACCCTATAGGCCCAACCCATTCCTTCTTTGTTCTTCAGCACTGACTTAGGGAGGTGCGAAATAAACCACCTCGATAATAAAGGAGCACAGCACATCAAGGTTTCCCACTTTCGGGCAGTACGAGCATAGAGCTGATGAAGAATGTCACCCAAGAGAGTGGGTACAGGTTTCTGAGAGATGAAGATCTTTATGGAATTAACATCAACAAAAGTGTCAGGATTCGGAAACAATACCAAGCCATATATTAGAAGAGCCAGAATATCCTCGAACGCCTTAAAGTCTAGGCTATCCCAGAAGTAGTTAGCCTTGCCAACCAAGAACTTAGTCAGAAAGCCTTTTGCTCCACTCCTAGTCTCCCAATTAGCCATTACCTATTCTTTAGTCAAATGAAGGGCTGCAGCAATTTCTTTAGGCCTAAGAGTCTTTTCCCAACCAGTAAACGGGGTCTGCTCCAGAGCAGAGATACCGAGCAGCTCAGAGAACTCTTCTAGGGTAGGAACCAGCTGGAAGTCCTGGAAAATAAAACAATGGTACAGCGGGTCATAGAACTGGACTAGGACACTCATCATTTTCTCGTCTAATTTAGAGGTGACCAAACTGAGAAGAGAACCATGCCTCCTGATGAAGGAAGTAGTGCCAGGCATCTTGGCAACCAACTCTTTAAGCAAGGTAGGTACTTGGACAAAGTTGATCCGGATGGTATTCTTACGCATGGGCATCATGATGACCTACAAAACAGAGCAAAGATGAATCCCTCCTGTCTTTGAAATAGGTTAGTCCTTATGCAAGATGTATGCAATGTTATGATGTCATGATGTCATGATAGTAAGCACACGACAAGTATTCACAAAAAGCAAACATAGTAAAGGCACACAAGTCACATTGAGAGCCCTTAGATTTCAGGCTAGCATGGAGCTTAGGTACTACCCTCTTTCAGTTCAGTTGGTTTAAACCTGTCCTAAAAATAGTAACCGGGTTCTAGAGGATCTCAATATCACTGACTACCCTCAATCGGTCATAATTCTAGTTTAGCAACCTTTTCTTGCAGCCGGAATCATCGCGAGAGTTTAATCTCAATGAGTGTAGCATACTGCTACTGTTCTATGGCCAAGTTGGTCAATTTAAGGTTCTAAGGTCAGTTGGTGCTTAATGACCCCTTAGAAAACCCATATTCTCCTTGTTCCAACACAAGGGATATCGGTACAGACTAAAGTGCGACACTAACGTAGCTACTGCTTCAACCGTGTTGGTCTATGTCGGACAGTTCCCTCACAGTTTATTGCTACTTACCTAAAGGGTACCCCCAGATCCGGGTTAGGATCTATAGAAACTCCGATACAAGCCCACAAAATTAAAGCATACAAAGCATACAATTGAAAACACAATGATCTAATACTAAGGTACACTTCACTTATAATACTCCCCAGCAGAGTCGCCAATTTTGTGATCGGTGGGAATGAGAACTGACTGTTTTGGAATGCTGGTTCGCGTTTTGCGTTTGTTTTTGCTAAATGTCGTGGTAAGCAAGAGTCGCCACCGTCTTTTATTTTATCCAACAAGGAAATGACAAAAGCACAAAAAAATTCCTTTTCGAGATGTTTCTCGGGTTCGGGAGGTAGATTATAGAAAAGGAAGGTGTTAGCACCCTTTCTATCCGTGGTTATCCACGGGCTCTTAGGTACTTTACTCATTGTGTTTTCAAAAGTTTTCTTTTCTTTGTGTTTGTGGGTTCGAAAAGAGTTTTTGTTTTTGAAGAGAGTGTAAGTGCGAAAAGCTTTGTTTTGTTTTAAAAGGAGCAAGTACTTAAGAACCATCTACTTACTCGAAAAAGGAATTAAACTGTACAAGTGTCCTTTAGACAATGCTATCCCACTATTAAGGAGTAGGTAGCATCGTCGTTGGATTTTTAAGGGTCAATTCGATTAAGGGACGTGTGGTAACTAAAGCAATGTTAGGACGCCTTAGTGGTAACCCTAATGTCTTAGATCATTTTTCCGAGGCAACCGTTTTCGAGGAAACTATGATCTTTGGACAAGAGGGCAACCTCTAGAACTTCCTATACTCAATGACCACGTTCGAGGCAACCAAGTGAGGTGTACCCTAAGAGTGGCATGTGCAAGTGTGTTAGTTCGATTAATTTTATCTGTACATGTCATGGGTGAGCTACGTTGATTTTAGGTTAAAGATTGATCTTGTCATGCATTGCCTAGTTATCAAACATCTAACAGTTAATATGGTACGAAAATTAAATTGCGGGAAATTAAATCTAAACTATTACAAGGCGTCGGGTATTTACATCGCCAAAAACAAACCCTTTAATTTAAATTGCGGAAAGTAAAAATAAAGCGACAAATAATTAGAGTCCTAATTAAAAGCTATTACATACCGGAAGCAATTACAATATTGGAATATGGATCGCGTGCGAGAAAATTAAATCGACGTATTTCTAGGGTTTTGACCCTTTTTTGAAAGAAAGCATGTTTTTTTTTGTTATTTTTGAATTAAATGGAAACTAAACCTAAGTTAATTAATTAGTTAAATAAAAAAAAATATTTTTGGGTTTTTTACATTTAAGGAAATAAAAATAGAAAATAATTAAAATTACTAGAAGCCTAATTCTACGTTAATTTTAATTTATTGCAAAAAATGTTGAAATTGTACCTAATTAAAAACTAAATTAATTGATTAATGTTTATTTAAAAAAATAAAGTGAAATTAGTTTTAATAAATAAAAATAATATTTTTTATGTTTTCTGATTTTATTAGGAAAATTATTAATTAGTTAATTAACAATAAAATAAAAATTAGAACAAAATAATTAAATGAAAATATAAAGAGTAAAAGAAATAACCCAGGGGGGTGTGGGCCTAATTTGAAGGTGTGATTTGCAATTTCAGAGGCCCAATTGTGAGCAGCCTTGTTGACTTTTTCAATCCAATGCGCGCCTTTGACTTGAGTGTATGGTGCACCTCCAATTTGGGCCTTTAGATTTGGCCTAGAGGCCATCTGGCATGTGGATCTTTGAGGCATATGGTGTACTACACTTTAGGCGTTGCATGAGAGTACCTGAAGAAAAATCACAACAAATATTGGGGGACCTGGGATTCGAACCCATGTCCCAAGGGGTTTTCCACTCACGCTTCCACCAACTGAGCCATGCTGCCTTATTATTAACATAATGGACAAATAATATTATAAAAGAAACGCAAGCAATATACTGGAAAATAAAAAATGCGCGAAATTGATTTGAACGGGCCAATGAGAGGAAGACACCTAATCGTCTTCTTCACCAAAAATCTGGTTTTCTTACTTGCGGATTTTTATCCGCAGGAAGATCCGTAGGATCATTCTAAAATAATTTCCAAGCCATGTAAATGCAAGCTGAGATCATCATCGTGTTCGTCTCTCTTCCCGGAACATCCTTGTACCAATTATTTTTCCTAATTTTGCCTGTATCAAAAATGCCTAAAAAACAAGAACACGAACCCTAGCTTCGGATCCAGGGTTAGAAGCCATGAAAACAAAATTAAATAATACAGAATGCTTAGAAATTGAATGGCAAGCATGAATGTACAAACGATTTGGCAAAAAAAATGCAAGAACATGGATTCACGATTCCATGTTCAGAGCTATGTTCGTGGGAACTTACAGCGCAATTCAGGAGGTCTCAAGGCCTGGTTTTGATTGCTTTAGCTCCACTGGATGTCAGGCAAGGAAGCTACGTTGAGATCTTGGATTGAATCATGCTCTAACCAAGGTTTTGATCTCACACTTTTGCAAGCTTTTTTTCAATTCTGGTTTGGCCGTTTTTGCAGTCCTTAGCCCGTGTTCTTGATGTGCCTAGCTTGTGTGTGTATATGTGATTGCATTAGGTCAAGAATTGGGCTTTAATCCATGTGCATTGAAGATTTTGAGATATGATTTGATCACCATTGATAAAGTTTCCAAAACTATGCCAAATCCAAGATTTTGTTCACAACAATGCTTGATACAAATTTGATTGAGTTTATCATGATATTTGAAAGTTGTAATGATCACAAAGATCTCATTCCATCAATTTTTGGATTTTATTTGAATTAATATTGATTTAAAATTAATTAAAGCAATAAAAATTAAATAAAATAGAAAAATAAATGAATGGACATGAAACTGAATATGGGACACGTGTGTGGTGTGACAAGATCAAATCAAGTGGAAAAAAGTGGGCCCTTTTGTCAAAAATTGGAAGTGTTATTGGACTTTTAAGAAACCTTGAGATGTCCTCTAAACAAACATTTTTGTCTCATCTCATTTTGATATTCCATGCTCAAGTTATAAGCTTTGGCAAAAAGGTGTTTTTGTTGACTTTAATAAATGACCTATAATGTCCAAATTTGTAACTTTTTGTGAGAGAATTTCAAGATCTTGGGGTGTGAATATGGATTGTAGGAAATTCCATCATCTTCAAAATGAGATTTGGATGGGTCATTTCTCATAAAGTATGAGAAAGTTATGCTTGGTCAAAGTTGAGTTGACTTTTCCTACAAAACCCTAATTTAGAAACTTTTGAATCTTGATGAATCTTGAGAAATCCTTGATGAATCATGATCAACTCTTGATCAAATGATGAATTATCCTTCAAAATGAGAATGTTGACAAAAAATCTTGAGGTTTGACTATTTGTAGGTCACAGTTGACTTTTGCCCTAGCACAGTCGATTTTTGGGCCTCTTGAGCAATTGACTGACCAAACTTTCTCTGCAAGGTTTGAAATTTGACATGGATGAACTTAAGAACATATTAGGAAATTGGGAAGCACTTTAGGTAATTTGGATGTAAGTACCTTGATGCAACACAAAACCCTAATTTTGAATTGACTGCCTTAGGAGATGATTTGTCTGTCCAATTCTTGAGCCATCTTGAGCAACTTGAGATTATTCTTGACATGTCTTGAGAAATATGGGAGGGAAAATTTTAGGGTACAACATTAGGCATTCGGGTAGGGCCCAATCGAGCATAACTTTTATTTTCCCTACATTGTTTTCTTTTCTTTCACATGCATTCCCTTTTTTTAGCTTTAAGCCATAAACATAGGATTTGACCACCCCCATTAGATTAGACAACAAGAGTGGATACCGTAGAGTACTACGGGCGTGTGGAGTGCTAATACCTTCCCCTCGCGTAACATACTCCCTTACCCGATCTCTTGGTCGAAAGACCGTGATTTCTCCCTTTCCAGGTTTTCTCGATGTTTGCCTTTCCCTTTCGGCGGGATAAAAGACGTTCGGTGGCGACTTCATTGATGTTTCATTACATCCAGATGACAGGTTCAGCCAGGAGGTTTCAAAATGAAACCATGATTCTACTCTACTCTGATGTATGGGCAAGAAGGAGGCAGAGAAAATTATGGAAGATATGCATGATGGTCTCTTCGGGACTCACTCTAGCGGACATACTATGGCCAAGAAAATACTGAGAGCTGGTTACTATTGGTCAACGATGGAAGCTGATTGCCATCATCACTCAAGGACTTGCCACAAGTTCCAAATATATGCTAACAAGGCCCATGTGCCTCCTATTCCTCTAAATGTCATGACCGCTCCCGTGGCCATTCACAATATAGGGAATTGACATGAATGGAGAGATTAAACCTATTGCTTCCAATGGACATCGCTTCATTCTTGTCGCTATCGATTATTTCACCAAATGGGTCGAAGTCGCCTCATTGTCTCAGTCATAAAGAACGTTGTAGCCAGATTCATCAAGCATAACCTCATCTGCCGTTATGGTATCCCTGAAAGGATCATCACTGATAATGGAACCAATCTCAATAATGCTATGATTACAGAACTTTGCGCTCAGTTCAAAATCAAGCATCAGATATATTCTCCTTATAGACCTAAAATGAACGGTGCAGTGGAAGCAGCCAACAAAAACATTAAGAAGATTGTGCAAAAGATGGTGGTAACCTACAAAGACTGGCATGAGATGTTACCGTTTTCTCTTCATGGCTACCGTACTTCAGCTCGAACATCAACTGGGGCAACTCCCTTTTCTTTGGTCTATGGCATGGAAGTTGTCATGCTAGTGGAAGTTCATATTACCTCACTAAGGATTATGAATGAAGCAGACCTGGGAGAAGATGAATGGATTCAGACAAGATTGGATCAGCTGAACTTGATCGATGAAAAGTGAATGACCGCCATTTGTCATGGTCAGATGTACCAGAAGCGTATGATCAAGGATTTCAACAAAAAGATCAGGCCTCGGGTATATCATGCTGGTGACTTGGTAATAAAGCGAATCATTCTTCCACAAGGCGACCCCAGGGGCACATGGACTCCCACTTATGAAGGTCCATTTGTTGTCAAGAAAGTTTTCTCTGGTGGTGCCATGATGCTGACTACTATGGACGGTGAAGATTTCCCACATCCAGTGAACGCGAACATAGTTAAAAAAATACTACGCATGAGAGACCCTCTAGGTTGACACACCTAGGCAAGATAAGGGCATCCCAGCAAACCAAAGGTTTGGGAAAAAATTAGGGATATATGCAAAATATTGTACACCCGGCAAGTAGAAAACCCGAAAGGGCGATTTGGGCAAAAATGAGTATCCTGGTGGGCTAAAAACCCGAAAGGGCGGTCCAGGAAAAATTTAAGGATTAAAAGCGTATGACTATGTATCGTGGAATCACCACAGTCAACTTTATTACCAAGGTCCGAGTTCAAATGGTCCAAGATCAATCCAATCAACTTCTGTCAATGGTAAGGAACGTTCGAAGACATTGGGGCAATAGTAGAGTTGGAACACAATGAGATCATTTCCATATGGTTTTTGTTTTTGTTTTCAATTTTGTTATCCTTTCGACGATTTCCTCTTACTAGGATCTCCATCTCTTTGTACAAAAATGCCTATTCATGGGCAAAACATCAATACAAATATACTTTGAAGTGTAAACTTTTTGTTTTTTGTTTTGAGTGCAAAGACGTCAAATGACTAAAATTGAATGAACATATGCATATGAACATAATTAAACTGTTTAGAAAATATGTGCCGCCAAGTAGCAACGAGCATCTCTTTAATGCAATAGAGATATCCCCACAGTTATCTCATTAGCATTATCCCCACAGAGCCTGCTACAATAAACCTTTTCCCCAACAGAGTTGTCCATAAAGTTGGATCTATGCAAACCTCGGTCAAAGTTTCAATCTCTCGACAACCCTCTCCCCAGCTGAGTTGATCTTAAAAGAAGAAGCCTTGTGGATTTTTCAGAAAATATTTCATCTTGCCAGCAAGTCATTAAATATTCTCTTCAACAGGGTTTATTCCCCAACAAAACAATACACCCTCCAATAGAAACATTTCTATTCAAACAATTTTAGGTTACTATGAAGCCTGGACCCGACCAGATAATAGTCTAACCTCTCGAGATATTGTAAATCCTTGACCCAACCAGACAATGGCTTAACTTCTTTCCCTAATAGAGTTTGCCTCATCCCCTAGCAAGTTACTGTGAAGCCTGGACCCGACCAGATAACATTCAAACTTTATCCTTTCAAGCAAGTTACTATAAAGCCTGGACCCGACCAGATAACAGTTCAACTTCACCCTTCCAAGAAAATTATTGTGAAGCCTGGACCCGACCAGATAACAGTTCAACTTCATCCTTTTAAGCAAGTTACTGTGAAGTCTGGACTCGACCAGATATCAGTTCAACTTTATCATTTTAAATAAGTTACTATGAAGCCTGGACCCGACCAGATAACAGTTCAACTTCATCCTTTTAAGCAAGTTGTTGTGAAGCCTGGACCCATGCATATAACAATTCAACTTCATCCTTTTAAACAAGTTAATGTGAAGCCTGGACCTGACCAGATAACAGTTCAACTTCATCCTTTTAAGCAAGTTACTGTGAAGCCTGAACCCGACCAGATATCAGTTCAACTTCATCCTTTTAAACAAGTTACTGTGAATCCTGGACCCGACCAGATAACAATTTAACTTCATCCTTTCAAGCAAGTTACTGTGAAGCCTGGACCCGACCAGATATCAGTTCAACTTCATCATTTCAAGTAAGTTATTACGAAGCCTAGAACTCTACCAGATAACAATTAACTTCATCCACTTCAGAAATTTTTTGTGAAGCCTGGAATCCGACCAGATAACAGTTTAACTTCACTCTCCCAAGTAATTTCCTGCGAAGCCTGCAATCTAACCAGATAACAGTTAATTTAATCTTCCCCATTAAGTCGTTGTGAAGCCTGGAATACGACCAAATAATAGTCAACTTCATTATCCCCAACAATTTGCTGCCAAGCCTGGATTTCGACCAGATAACAGCTAACTTTTGATTCTCTCCAGTCAGAAATAACTCCCCAGTACAACAACGAGTAGCTAAGACTCATAAACTATATTCCCCAAGTAGAGATCAACACTCTCCACTGAGTATTCTTAAAACAAGCTAATGTTCCCCAGCGGAGTTTCTTCTCAAACAACAGAACATGAATTCGCAGCGGAAACATTTTAAACAAAGTTGAAGATGCATCTATTCTCCAACAATAATTAGGATTCAGCCTCCCAAGGTTCCCCAGCATGTTGTCAAGGATTTATTTTCCTAGACAAAGACACACTGCAATAAACACATCACATTCATAAACCATGACGCATACTGTTGTACCCCAAAATTTGCCCTCTCATTTCTCAAGAAATCTCTCATAAGATCTCCATTTGATTCAGGACTATGCAAGGTTTGATCAGCTCAAGACACCTCCTCAACACTGACAATTCAAAATTAGGGTTTGAATTTTTCACAAAGATAATTGGACTTTTAAATGCCCCATATGACTTTCAAGGATCATTTTGGATCCCCAAGATTACTCATGTCAAGTTTCAAGTCTTGGATCACATTTTTGCTCAGTCAGTTGATCAGTTGACCTAAAATCAACTGTATTTGGAAGAAGTCAACTATACCCAGAAAAGTCAAACTTTGACCTTTTGGTCAACATTACATTCCAAAGGTCAAAATTCATCAAGACGTTCAAGAATGTCAAGCTTGATCATCATGCAGTTAAGAAAGTCAAAAGTCAACTTGAAAAGTCAAGATTTCCAAGACTTTGAAATTTTCTAAGTGTTTTTACACATGATAATTTCATTACTTCATGCCATTTGTTCACCAAGATGCAAGATGATTCAAGGAAAACTTCCAACATGAAAGTTATAGATCTCAATGAGATATAAAACAATGTAGAGCAGGACTTTTTCTAGAAATGCTTGGATTTTAAGTTATAAATTCATGAAGTCATGGCATCTTTGAATAAACACTTAGAGAATTTTTCAGCAGTTTCGGTCAGGTTTTTATCCCAACTTCTTGGCCAATTTTCATCAAGTTCCAGTTTAATTTAACAAAAATGGTAAACATGAAAGTTGTAGAGGGTGTTTCTAGCTTTCCAAAACATCTAAGAGCATGAATTTATCATACTTGAGCTAGGATATTCAAGGGCTTGAAGTTGGGCATCCATCCTTGAATTGCAAGCCATTTTTGTTAAAGAACACATAAGAAAACTCTATTGATTTGCTGCATAATCTTATGTTGCATACCTTCTTGCTTGAAAATCTCTACATAATTTAATGTTTACACAAGAGCTTGGGCTATTACCCAAGCGTTTGAGCCATTGTCCAAAAGACCTTTCCATTTATGACATAAAGGCACCATTGCTACTCTTGAAAAGCAAGCATTTTGGTACAAAGTTTATCTTAAGCTCATACCTTGATTGTTGTTGATTATACTCCACCATAAAACATAGGAAGTAGCTCCTCTATGCCAACAACTTTGGTACTTCATCTTGGGACTATGGAGTACTTGACTTAGTTTGATCTTTGTAATCCAACCAAACCATAACATGTTGTCTTGCAAACCTAATCAGCTCATATGCACAAACCCCTTGCCTATAAATAGAATAAGAACTTTAAAGAGTAGGAGGTTAGAAAAAATAGAGAGAAAAGCCAAAAAAATAGAAGGATAAACTAACACTCAAAATCATTTTCGCTGTCAAAAAACCAGATTTGTCCACAAAACCTCCATTTTTGAGCTTTGAAGTCCAAATATTTGAATCTCATACCTTGCAAGTTTTATCCAAACAAACCATCCAAACACCTCACATACACCATATAGAAGTTTTTCAAACATAAGAATAACTTCTATAACATCACTATCACCATCTTCCAAACTAAAAAAAACATACATTGCAACATAACTTGGTTGGAGCGGTTCAACCATTTTCAGCATAAAAGGAAAGTTGGAGCTACTTCAAGAAGGTTCAAAGGAGCTCGATCAATCACCACTTTGCACCTGAATACATATGTACGTGTTCATACATCATTTGTTTTCTACACTCAAAAGATATAACAAGACAGATCAAAGAGAAAAAAACCAATAAAAATCCAGACCAGAGGCTAACAAGGGTGCCCGTGTCACACGACACGGCCCGTGTCAGATTAATTGGGTTGAAAAACATAGTAAAATGCAGGGACAGAAGCTGACATGGGTTCCCGTGTCACACGACACGACCTGTGTCAATGTTACTGGTGCATACACGAGCAAAAAAAGATGGACATGGGCTGACACGGGCGCCTGTGTCACGCAACACGGCGGTGTCATAGTGCTGGAACAAAAAAAGATGCAGAAAAGTCATGGACAGATCCTGACACGGGTGCCCGTGTCCTCTGACACGGCCCGTGTCAGCTCAGGCACCAATTTTCTTGATTTTTGAGTTTTTAAGCTTATTTTGGACATATTGCATTGCTTGGAAATGACCTAACATTATAAAACCTTTTTGTTCAAATGAAACCTCAAAAAAAACTTTTCTAAACAATTAACTTATACTTAGGTTTTTCTTTAATGAAATTAATTACATAACCTTTTCTATAAAAAAAACTCTAAAAAAACAATTTCTCTCACTTTACATCTTCTTGCATATTTTACTATTTTTGCATTATAAATTATATAATTATCAAATCCTTATAATATTAATTAGGGTTTACTTTACTTGTCATCTCCATTTTGTAAATTTGTATACCCCCATCCCCTAATGATGTAATAGCGTAGTAATTTTACCTTCCGCAATTTACCGCTTTATATACAAATGCTAGTAATTAGGGTTTGTATGGAAATACTAAAACCAATGCTTAGAAAACCCTAAACAAAGACAAAATCAAGCATGAAAACAATACATTTGCACACAAGCACCCCTAGGATAAATCCACTTGGTTGCCTTTATAAAATGGCCATATTACGCATGTGAGGTATCTTAGCAAAAACAAGCCAATATAAGATCATAGTCCCTCGATGACGCTATCCATGTTACCTTTCAAATGATCTTAGTCCCTAAAAGAGAGTGCTAAGATGCATAGAAACATTGCTAATCATGGTTATACGATGACCCACACCCGTCTCGTTTACATCCAAAGATAGGGTTACTTACCAAATCAATGGTAAGATAACAATGTCAAAGGAAAAGAAAATGAACAAGAAAGACTTTTGAGTAGGTAGAATGATCCTAATTACTTGCTCAATTTAAAAACAAAACATACTTTCTATTTTCAAAACAAACACCTACACTTTCAAAACATCTTACAAATTTGAAAACATTTTCAAAAGATCAACATCTTTGTATACATTCTTACGGACGAGAATCATTACAAAGTTTGCCTAAACAATGGCCTCTTTACAAAATACTTTCAAAAACCACACAAAGCACAATTTCAAACAAAAAGCAAGTGATTTAGCAAAGTAACTAAGAGCCCATGGAAAACCATGGATGAAAAGGGTGCTAATACCTTACCTTTTCATAATCTACCCCCCGAGCTCAAGAAAACATCTCAAAGGTCTTTCTTGTGCTTTTTCACCTTTCCTTTTGGATAAAATAAAAGTCGGTGGCGACTCTTTCTAACTGCAACATTTGTGATCAAATGCAAAACACCCAAGTCAGTTCTCCCACCGTATCACAGAACTGGCGACTCTACTGTGGAAAATTCTAAAAGTGGGGTTACCTTAGGGCTAGATCACATTTATTTGCTTTCATTGTTTGACTTGTATGCTTTACATTATGGTTCTTTGTTTGGGTTTAAATCCTCTACCCGTATATGGGATACATTATAGGTAAGTAGCAATACGTTGTGGAAACTGTGCGGGGTATACCGACATGGTCTAAGCAATAGCTACGTTAGTGCGACATATTTATGGGTACTGGTAGCCTTTGAGTTAATCAAAGATAATATGGGGCCGCTGAGTGATGACATAAAGCACTAATGAACTTTTAGAACCTTTACTTAACCAACTTGGCCTTTAAGATGTAGTGAGATGACCGACTTTGGTGCAGTCCGAAGTTGGTAGATACTCGATACTACACTCATTGAGGTTTGGTTTCTTGGGATATTCCGGTCGCCATTAAAGAGGCTTGTGCTGAAACAATGACCAAGGAAACAAATTAGTGATATTGAGCTCCTTAGAATCCGGTTACTATTACTATGACAGGTTGATCCAACTAAACTTCAAGAGGGTACTTACCTATAAAGCTCCATGCAAGCCTAAACATAAGGATTTGTTTGCTTTGTTTGTATATACATACTTGTACATAACATCATGAACATCATAACATCATACACATTCACTAACCATTTCAAGGATTTTTGGATTCATCTTTGTTCTTGCTTTGTAGGATATGGATTCTCTTTGCAAAAAAAATATTCAAGTCAACCTTGTGAGGATCCCTCCACAACTTAAGGAGTTAGCCTCAAGGATTCCTGAAAACTCTCAATTCACCGAGAGACATGGTCGCCTACTCAACTTGGTCACCTCCAACACAGATGAGGACATGATGAAGGTGCTCTTTCAGTTCTTTGATCCTTTACACCATTGCTTCACATTTCCCGACTATCAACTTGTGCCTACTTTGGAAGAATTCTCTCGACTCTTGAGAATTACCATTCTCAATCAACTACCTTTCAACGGTACGGAAAGAGACCCAAAGCCAAAAGATATTGCTCAAGCTCTACACTTGCACTCATCTGATTGCATAACTCATTGGGAAACAAGGAGTGGTGTCAAAGGTTTCTTAGAAAAGTTCTTGTTCGAGAAAGCCCAAAACTGTTGGAACTTCTTGGATCTACAAGCCTTTGAGGAAATTGTGGCTCTCCTCATCTACGGATTGGTTTTGTTTCCAAATCCTGACCAACTTATAGATGTGAACACCGTCAAAATCTTCATATCCCGCAACCCAGTGCCTACATTGCTAGGGGATATCCTACACTCTTTTCACACACACACAATGAGGAAAAGAGGTGTCCTTATGTGTTTCACTCCTCTCTTTGCAAGATGGTTTATTTTGCATCTTCCCCAATCTGTATTAAAGAATGAGCAAGGTTCAAGGTGGTCACAAAGGTTGATAACACTCAAACATTCAGACATCCATCGCTGCTCAGGATCCATAGAAAATGTTACTATTGTCGACCATTATGGAGAATTCCATAATGTACCTTTACTTGGCATTAGGGGAGGTATCACCTACAACCCTTTCTTAGCTTTAAGACAGTTTGGTTACGCCCGAAGGGATGGCCCGCATGAGATGCTGATTCAAGGTTTGGTATTTGACTACGACAACAACGATCAAGGTCTTCGCCAGAGATTTATCCGAGCTTGGAGGATGTTAAACAAGATATATAGCAAAACTTTGGGGCACAATAATTCCATCCCTCTCGAGCTTTACCTCAAATGGGTACGAAATCGTGCTCAGAGCCTTATGATGCCTTACCCCTCCATTCTCCCGATAATCATTGAGCCTGTCATGGAAGGAGATGTTACATACACTATCCTACATCCTGACGTGCCCACCTCTCTTGAAGACCTACAAAGAGATTGGATACAACTCAAGGGGGAGCGAGATACTTTCGAAGCCCAATTCTACGCAAGCGAGAAGAAGGTTTTGGAACTCACTAGGCTACTTCATGAGGAGCAGGCTCTGAATGCCTACATTGCACCAAAGAGGATGCGTACTACCTTTCTATCTCAGAGTTTCTTGTATTTGTTTTTCCCAAGAAGGCATCGATGTACTCAAAGCTTTAATTTATTAATATAACGTGTGTTTTCTTTTTGTCTAAAACAAATTTGAATTTTAAAATCCTTGAAATCATTGCATACGCATTTATCATTCATCATAACATAAACAGGTTTCTTGCAACAAGTCTCCTTATCTCTCTACTGTTTATTTCAGTAAGATGGATCTCGAGCAAACGGTGAAGGACCTCCAAGCTCAGAATGCACAGTTCCAACAGTTGTTCTTAACTATGGCCAAAGGACAAGAAGAGTTGAAGACCTTGCTAGTTGAGGAAAAGAAAAAGAAGATGAAGAAGATAACCAGAATTCTAAACATGGGAAGAAGATTCCAAGGGCAGACCAGAAGGGACTTAGACTTCACAACGACATCCAGCGAGAAAGACAATAAAGATGGGAAGGGAAAGGAAACGGTTGTTCAGTCTGATTCAGAAGAGGAAGAGGAAGAAGAAGACTATTCTGAAGAATAATATCCCTCAGCCGATGACAAGTATAAGCATCTAGAAGAGCGGTTGAACGCAATGGAAATCCAAAAAGTTCCTGGCTTGGACTTTGAGGAATTGGGTTTAGTGTTGGGGATTATCATTCCTCCAAAATTCAAAGCACCTGTGTTCGCCAATACGACGGAGTCTCATGCCCCAAAATGCATCTTCGCTCTTATGTGAGGAAAATCGATCCCCATACTGCTGACAAAGATTTATGGGTACACTTCTTCCAAGACAGTATGTCTGGAACTCAACTTGATTGGTTTTATCAGTTAGAAAGAGCCAATGTTCATAACTGGGAAGATCTTGCTGCAGCCTTTTACAAACAATACCAATACAACGCTGATCTTGCACCTACCTGTACTCAACTCCAGAGTATGGCCATGGTTTCAAGTGAAGGCTTCAAGGACTATGCACAAAAATGGAGAGACTTGGCTGGAAGAGTTCAACCTACCCTATCTGAAAGAGAATTAGTAGACATGTTTTTGGGCACCTTGTCTGGTCCCTTCTTCAATCACCTAATTGGGAGTTCATCGGCAGGTTTTACTAAACTAATATTGACTGAAGAAAGGGTAGAAGCTGGGATAAAAAGTGGAAAGATCCAAAAAGATGCATCCTCTGCTGCTGTAAGGAAGCCATTTATCGGAAAGAAAGAAGTGGTTTTTGTTTATCTTCGGAGAAATCAAGATAGGGCTGAACGCCGTCCAATGGTGGGGGCTGTTATGATTCCTAAACTTGCGCCTGATCAGCAAAGAAATAACCAACCAAGAATGGAAAGACCAGTCAGACAATTCACCAGAATTAACATGACCCTATCTCAAGTATTACCACATCTGTTAAGATCTAATCTAGTGACCTTGAAAGAAGCTCCAAAGAATCCTAACACAACCTCTCCTCACTATCATCCTAATGCCCGTTGTGCATACCACTCTGAGAGTCCCAGCCATGACACTAACAACTGTTGGACTTTAAAGAACAAAGTACAAAACCTCCTTGAAGCCAAAGAGATTGAATTCGATGCGCTAGAAAAGCCCAATGTCATTTCTGCCCCTATGCCCAAACATGGCCATAATGCCCATACTATTGAGGAATATATGTTTGTTACTTCAATTGATGAACTTATTACCCCACTCCTGACTATCAAAAAGAACTTATTAAACGCCAGTGTTTTCCTAGGCTGTGATGAAAGCTATCATTTCTGTTTTTCCTCACCAACCAGTTGTCCTTTGTTGAAAGCAGGCGTTTAGTGCCTAATAGATAACAATGAGATTTTGTTCGAAAAGGCTTTTATTCCACCTGTTTCTTATAATGATGTTTCCATTGTGACCATTTTCGACAATTCTTCCAGGGTCTCCACCAAAAGACCCATTAGAATTACATCAGTTCCAAAAGTAGCTCCTTTGATAATTATAATGCCTGGACCAGTCCCGTATTTGTCAGACAAAACTGTACCATGGAATTATGGAGGGGACGTCTACTACCACAGTATCAAGCAAGATTGGTCAGCTGCCTAAGATTCAAGTTCTGAGAAGGATGACTCTAATATCAGTAACATTACCGAGACTAGCAAGATTACCCTAAGCGGAAGGATATTCTCTCCAGAAATTGCTCCCCCAAAAGAAGATTCTGGACCCGTAATCATTCTTGTTGTTGTTGCTCCTCCGAAGGATATTCCCAGTCCCACAATCATCTCAACCAATGCTCCAACTGACAAAGCTATTACAATCCACGCTATCACTCCTACCGGCATTCCTACATTCGATTCAACTGAGACTCGAGGTAAAAGTATTATGATTGAGCTTTTTCGAATGAAGGCACAATCATTGGCTATCCATGAGACCTCCCGAAAAGAGATGGAGGAAATTCTAAAGATCATAAAAAGAAGCGACTACGATGTAGTTGAGAAACTGGGGAAAACTCCATCTAAAATTTCCATACTGGCTTTACTACTATGTTCCGAGGCGTATGCAAAGGCCTTGGTAAAATTCCTGAAGACTGCTCATGTACCCAAAGAAACATCTGCCGATCAGTTCCAAGAATGCATAGCCAACTTGACTGCAGATAATGATCTAGGTTTTTTAGATGCTGATTTAACGCCAAGAGGAAGGAAACATAATGAGGCATTGCATGTATCAGTTGAATGTAGGGGCACAACCTTGGCTCATGTTTTGGTGGACTCTGGCTCATATCTGAATGTATTGCCTAAAAAGGCTCTTGATAGGATTGACTGCGAGGGATTGACATTAAAGCCAAGCAACATAGTAGTGAGGGCTTTTGATGGCTCTAAAAGAATGGTGCATGGGGAAATGGATATCCCCATAAAGGTTGGAACCCAAACATTTGATTCAACTTTTTATGTAATGGATATCCTCCCTTCATATTCCTGCTTGCTAGGCAGACCGTGGATTCACAATGTTGGCGCTGTCACTTCTATGTTGCACCAAATGCTGAAGTATCTGATTCAACGAAAGATTATTACCGTTCATGGAGAAGAGGAGTATATGATCATCCCTCTCAATTCCTTCAGATATGTAGAATTAGATGGTGAATTTATTGAAACTCTATTCCAGCACTTTGAAGAAGTCCCGCAAGATGTGGCAGTAACCAAGGTTGTGTCTCAAGTTCCCAAGATCATAAGGCCTCCACTAAGGATGTCATCTTTGAATGATGCAAAAGCAGTGATAGAAGAAGGTGGGTGCACTATTTGGGGACAACTCCTGGATATCCCATACAAGTCTGAAAAGTTTGGCCTAGGCTTCACTTTAGGTGCTCAGAAGGTTGTACTCCGCACTCGTGCTGGAGGACCACCCTTGAAGATCAACAACCGTGAGGTCAACGCGGTAGAGGATGATGAAGATGGCTACAAGCTGGAGGATTGGATCTTCCCAACTGTCAGTGGAGGGCTCAGCAATTGGGAGGCTAGAGATTTTGTCTCGATCACTTTTATCCCATAATAATTTGTATTTACATTTTATTGGATCTGTAATATTAAAACAATTCAAACTCTTAAAACCTCGTGTCTTACCCGAAGCACAATGGTCCATTTGTAAGGGTTATTATCTCATTTCCATATGACATCAATGAATCATGGACGTTTTGCATACAAACTTTGTGCTCATTGTTTTTCTCTTTTACATTTTTCATTTATTTCAAAGATAGTTATACCCTTACACACACTCACACTCACAATGCAGGTCTACATCCATTCGGGATCCCATGGGTAACAATTCTGCTATGGCCTTCTGTGACTCTGAAAATCTAATCTACCAAGCCGAAGACGAAGGTGAGGAAGATTGTGAAGTACCAGTGGAACTTTCCAGATTACTACTACAAGAAGAGAGAACCATTCAGCCTCACGAGGAACCCGTGGATACAATAAACCTAGGTATCAAGGAAGACAAAAGAGAAGTCAAGGTGGGTTCCAATCTGGAACCCAGTGTCAAGGAGCGTTTGATTCAGTTGCTACACGAATATGTTGAGTTCTTTGCCTGGTCGTATGAAGACATGTCAGGACTTGATGCAGATATTGTGGTACATCGTCTGCCTACAAAAGAGGATTTCCCACCAGTAAAACAAAAGGTCCGTCGCATGCGACCAGACATGTCGGAGAAGATTAAAGCAGAAGTCATGAAACAATTCAATGCTGGATTCTTGGCCGTCACCTCCTATCCGCAATGGGTTGCCAATTTTGCTCCCGTGCCCAAAAAGGACGGCAAGGTACGAATGTGCATGGACTACAAAAATTTGAATAGGGAAAGCCCTAAGGATGATTTCCCACTTCCCCACATTGACATCCTAGTTGACAATACAACACAGCACAAAGTGTTTTCCTTCATGGACGGTTTCTCAGGCTACAACCAAATCAAAATGGAGCCTGAAGACATGGAGAAAACAACTTTTGTCACACAGTGGGGCACATTCTACTACAAGGTGATGCCATTTGGACTGAAGAATGATGGGGAAACCTATCAGTGTGCCATGGTAGCTCTATTTCACGACATGATACATCACGAAATAGAGTTCTATGTGGACGACATGATAGCTAAATCTCAAACAAAAGAGGAGCATCTTGATCATTTACAAAACCCATTTGAGAGATTAAAAAAGTACAAACTGAGGTTGAACCCAAATAAGTGCACATTTGGAGTAAGATCTGGTAAACTCCTAGGATTTGTTATCAGCGATAAAGGTATTGAAGTAGATCCTGCCAAGGTGAAAGCTATATAAGAGATTCCTGCTCCTCGTACTGAGAAGGAAGTCAGAGGATTCTTGGGACGCTTGAACTACATTGCCAGATTCATTTTTCACCTGACAACTACTTGTGAACCAATCTTCAAACTACTGAAGAAGGATCAGGTAGTCAAATGGAATGATGAGTGCCAAACTGCTTTCGACAAGATCAAAGAGTACCTGTAAGAGCGTCCTGTTTTAATGTCACCAGTCGAGGGAAGACCATTGATCATGTCTCTGACCGTTTTGGAAAATTCAATGGGGTGTGTGTTGGGGAAGTATGATGAGTCTGGACGAAAAGAGCACGATATTTATTACCTGAGCAAAAATTTTACCGACCGTGAAACAAGATATTCACCACTCGAGAAAACTTATTGCGCTCTGGCATGGGCTGATCTCCGGCTAAGACATTATATGCTGACCCATACTACCTTGTTGATATCTAAAATGGATCCAATAAAATACATCTTCGAGAAACCCGCACTCTTTGGGAGAATAGCGAGATGGAAGATGATCCTGACAGAATATGACGTACAATATACTACCTGGAAAGCAATAGATGGCAGTGTACTAGCTGATCACCTTTCTCACCAAGCTGTGGAAGATTACAATTCCATGAAGTTCGAATTCCCAGATGAAGACATCATGATGGTAAACAACTATGAAGAATTCAGACCATATGACGGACCTGAACAAGGATCCCGATGGACCCTGGTTTTTGATGGGGCATCTAAAACACTCGGCAATGGTATTGGTGTTGTACTCATATCTCCTGAAGGATGTCATACTCTTTTTACGGCAAGACTCTACTTCAATTGTACAAATAACATGGCGAAGACTTGAGGATCAAATCTTTGAATGTATTCGGAGATTCAACTTTGGTTATCATCCAGATCAAAGGGGAATGGGACACTAAACACCCTAACCTTATCCCTTACAAAGAACATGTTTTGACATTTCTCCCACATTTTGAGAAGATTACCTTCGAGCACTTCCCGCGAGAAGAAAATCAGCTAGCAGGCGCACTAGCCACAATGTCATCTATGTTTAAACTTAAATGTGATAACGAGGCTCCCCAAATCACCATTGATTGAATGGATGAACCAACACACTGTCACGAGATTAATACTGAAGAAGTAGTGGATCAGCCTTGGTTTCACGAAGTCAAGAAGTATCTCGAGGCTCAAGAATATCCAGAAGGAGCTTCAGTCAATGATAAGAAGTTCTTGAGGAGATTCTCTTCTAAATTATTCCTTAGTAATGGCATTCTTTACAAACGCAACCATGACTCCGTATTACTTTGGTGCGTAGACAAGGTTGAAGATGAAAGGATCATGGTTGAGTTACATGAAGGAACTTTTGGCACCCATTCCAGTGGGCATACGATGGAAAAGAAAATCCTACGGGCAGGCTATCATTGGTCTACCATGGAAGCTGATTTCTATCAACACTCTCTAACCTTCCATAAGTGTCAGATTTATGCTGACAAGGTGCACGTACCTCTGGTTCCTCTGAATGTCTTGACGGATCCTTGGCCCTTTGCTATGTGGGGAATGGATATGATTGGGGAAATTAATCCAACAGCCTTTAATGGACACCGCTTCATCTTAGTGGCCATTGACTATTTTACAAAGTGGGTGGAGGCAGCTTCTTTCGCTTCTGTCACCAAGAATGTTATAGCCCGGTTCATTAAGAAAAATCTCATATGTCGGTATGGTATCCCGGAGAGGATCATCACAGACAATGGTACAAATTTGAATAATACTATGATCACCTCCTTGTGCGAGCAATTCAAGATCCAGCATCACAATTCTTCCCCTTATCGGCCAAAGATGAATGGTGTTGTCGAAGCCGTGGATAAGAACATTAAAAAGATCATACATAAAATGATAGTCACATACAAAGACTGGCATGAGATGCTACCATTCGCTCTCCATGGATATCGTTCCAAATCTCGCACATCAACCGTGGCAACACCTTATTCTCTGGTTTACCGCATGGAAGTTATCTTTCCTATTGAGGTCCAGATCCCCTCTCTAAGAATTATGAAGGATACAGAGCTGAATGAAGACGATTGGATCAAGACTCGACTTGATCAACTAAACATGATTGATGAGAAAAGGCTTACTGCTGTCTGTCATGGTCAAATGTATCAAAAAAAGATGATCAAGGCTTTTAACAAAAAGGTCAGACGCCAAGTGTATCGAGTTGGGGATCTAGTGATCAAACGTATCATACTTCCGCAAGGTGATCCCAGGGGAAAATGGACTCCTACATACGAAGGACCATTTGTAATAAAAAACATTTTCTCTGGTGGAGCAATGATCTTGAACACCATGGATGGTTATGACCTGCCGCACCCTACGAACGCATACATAGTCAAAAGATACTACGCATAAGAGACCTGCTAGGTTGATACACCTAGGCAAAACAAGGGCATCCCAGCGAACTAAAAGGTTCGGGCAAAAATTAGGGATAAAACAAAAAAATCTGTACACCCGGCAAGTTTAAAACCTGAAAGGGTGACTTGGGAAAAAAAGAGTTTCCCAGTGGACTGAAAACCCGAAAGGGTGGTCCAAGCAAAAGTTAGGGAATTAAAGCGTATGACTATGTCCCGTTGGATCACCTTACGGATAACCTGCAAACTTGAAAGTTCTGATCAATTCAATCAACTTCGGACAAGGCAACAAATAGATAAGACGCTCAGAGATACGAAGGCTATAGCAGAATGGGAACCCCATGGGATTATTACACATTGCTATCTTTTCTTTGTATCAAAATTTTAATTTTTTACGACGAAATTCTCTTACTAGAATGTTTGTCTTATTGTACAAAAATACTTGCTCAAAGTCAATACAAAGATATCCCTTTGAAAGTGAAAAATTATCTGTTTTTTTACTTTTATTTTGTTTACAAAAACGTCCAATGATTCGTTTTTGAATATATGAATTTGAACATAATTGCTGTTTACAAATAAATAAAATAGAGAGACAATCACTGATGGCTTTAAGAGATAGGGAAATCTCTCTAAGCTATTTCCACAAAATCCCCCACAATGTGCAGTTTAATCCCAAGCGAAACAAAACTTCCAGTTATCACTCCCCAATAGAAGTCATCCAATTTCTCAGGATTCCCCAACAGGATTTTACAAGTGGTACACGACGTTTCCCTTACAGCAGAGTTTATTTCTCTAAGTGTAAATTCATCAACACTTCAAAACACGAAGACTTACACTCCATATCCTCAGCAGCAATCAGGGATTTATTTCCTCCGATTCAGAAAATAGTGCAGCAGTTTAGCTCACATACACATACATCGCATCCATATATCATAAACGTTGATAATACGAATGCATGGATCACAATCTCATTATACCATGCATTTCATACCACATGACATTGCATACTAGCTAACATTTTACCCTTTTCAGGATAAGGTTAATCAGCAGCTACCATTAACAATGTTCAAAGTCTTGATACGGTTCAGATACACTCCAGATACAGATGCCATCCTGATACTCATTCAGATTCAGCTTCTAGATACAGTTCAGATACGCTCTAGATAAGGATGCCATCCTGATACTCATTCAGATTCAGCTTCTAGATACAATTCAGATATGCTCCAGATACGGATGCCATCCTGATACTCATTCGGATTCAGCTTTCAGATACAGTTCAGATACGCTCCAAATATGGACACCATCCTGATACTCATCCAGATTCAGTTTAGATACACTCCAGATATGGATGCCATCCTTATACTCATTCGGATTCAGCTTCTAGATACAGTTCAGATACACTCCAGATACAGAGGCCATCCTGATACTCATTCAGATTCAGCTTCTAGATACAGTTCAGATACACTCCATGTAAGGATGCCATTCTAATACTCATTCAGTTTCAGCTTTCAGATACGAGTCAAATACAATCCATTTATGGATATTATTCTGGTACTCAACCCAACACATCCACTATTTCAGTATAAATCAACTAGAGATTTATTCTTACACTTCTTCCATTCCTGCCAACAATCATTTTTGGACGGCATCCGTAAGCCCATCTCCAACAACTTTCCATCATCTCTCCAAATGGCATCTTTAAGCCCATTCCATACACCATCAACCACCACATCATTGAGTGCAAATTTCTGGGCACTCTAGTGTCAAATCATCTTCCACATTCAAGTCACGAATGGCGGATCCGCCAATCTATCTCTTCAGGTTTAAGAAGATTGAACAGGGGCAGCTGTTATACCCCAAAATTTTCCCTCTCATTTCTAAAGAAATATCTCATAATATCTCCATTTGATTCAGCACTACACAAGGTTTGATCAGCTCAAGACACCTCCTCAACACTGACAATTCAAAATTAGGGTTTGAATTTTTCACAAAGACAATTGGACTTTTAAATGCCCCATATGACTTTCATGGATCATTTTGGATCCCCAAGATTACTCATGTCAAGTTTCAAGTCTTGGATCACATTTTTGCCCAGTCAGTTGATCAGTTGACCTAAAATCAACTGTATTTGGAAAAAGTCAACTATACTCAGAAAAGTCAAACTTTGACCTTTTGGTCAACATTACATTCCAAAGATCAAAATTCATCAAGACATTCAAGAATATCAACCTTGATTATCAAGAAATCAAGAAAGTAAAAAGTCAACTTGAAAAGTCAAGATTTCCAAGACTTAGAAAGTTTCTAAGTGTTTTTACACATGATAATTTCATTACTTCATGCCATTTGTTCACCAAGATGCAAGATGATTCAAGGGAAACTTCCAACATGAAAGTTATAGATCTCAATGAGATCTAAAACAATGTAGAGCAGTAATTTTTCTAGAAATGATTGGTGTTGTACCCCAAAATTTGCCCTCCCATATTTCTCAAAACATTTCAAGAAAGATTCTCAAGTGGCTCAAGGAAGTCCAGGGGTTGACCAGACAAGCTCTCTCCTAAGGCAGTCTACCTCAAATTAGGGTTTCATGTTGCATCAAGATAATTGAGTCCAAGGGATCCCAAATTCTCACCATTGTCCTAAAATGTTATCAAGATCATCCATGTCAAGTTTCAAGCCTTGCAGAGGAAGTTTGCTCAGTCAATTGCTCAAAAGCCTGAAAATCGACTATGCTAGGGCAAAAGTCAACTGTGGCCCACATATAGTCAAACTTCAAGATTTTTGGTCAACATCCTCATTTTGAAGTATATTTCATCATTTGAACAAGGGTTGATCATGATTCATCAAGGACTGCTCATAATTCATCAAGGACCAAAAGTTGCTAAATTAGGGTTTTGTAGGAAAAGTCAACTCAACTTTGACCAAGCATAACTTTCTCATACTTTATGATAAATGACCCATCCAACGCTCATTGTGAATAGGATGAAATGATCTACAATCCATATTCATCTCCCAAGTTCAAAATATGCACTCACAAGAAGTTATGAATTTTGACATTATAGGTCATTTTGAAAAGTCAACAAAAACACATTTTTTGTCAAAGCTTCATACATGAACATGGAATACCAAATTGAGATGAGACCAAAAATTTTGCTTAGAGGACATATAAATATTTCTAAAAAGTCAAAGAACATCTTCAAAGAGTCAAAATTGATGAAGTTATGCATTGGTGAAGTTGACCCTTTTTGCAAAATTGTCAAAAGTCAACTATGCCTCAAATTGCAAATTTTGCTAAATGGGCCTAATCTTTTGCACTTGTTTTGAGTTGGTAGCATGGTCCACGAGCCCTAGCTCTTTCCACTTGTCCTTATCTTGTTTTTATTATTTATTTTGATTTTTATTTTGAATTAAATCAATTTTAATCAAAATAAATCATGAAAAATCCAAAACATTGAAATCCAAAGATCTTGTACATCTTTCAGGTCCTACATCCAGCTAGCATAAGATTGAATTCGTGTAAAGCCTTTGAGTGCACAAAAAGATTGAATTTGGCCTATTTTTGGAATGGTTTTTAAGTGAATCAAATCAAGATCAAAATCAATAATGGAGAAAGATTGAGATCAGGTTTTCAACCTTAATTCAATCCTTGATATATATTGATCATTTGCAGACCTAAAACAAGGCTAGAGAGAGGCGCAAGAACAAGAACAAAACTTGAAAAAAACACAAAAAAAGTGCGGACACGATTTCATATTTCTAGGAATCCTCAAGACCTTTTAATCATCCCAATCGCTTCCTGGGGTCACAAGCAAGCTAAACCAATCAAGAAAAAAGAGTTTCCATTGCCAAATACCACTGTAAGTCATCCACGACATTGATTTATTTTTGAAATCGAATTGCATCATTCTGTCACTTATAGCACAAAATAATTATATATTCTTGATCCTTAGCATATTTGCAAGATATCCAAATCATCCAATTGCATTTTTGTGGATTGAATCAAGAATTGCCATTGTTAGGTTTTTTGGTTTCGTTTTAGGGTTTATGTGTGCAGGCAAAATTAGCCCCCATGAAGGGTATCATGATGTTCAGGATGACAAGACGGTTCGATTTATGACATTAGAAGTCATTTATCATGCCCATGGAGGATTTTGAGATGAACCAGGGTTGTAGCTACGGACATACGTCCGTAGGTAAAAGTCCCTGCATCTTTTAGCCACAGTGCCAGGAGGAAGAAGATGTCGTGGCAAGCCATCATTCACGCGTTTGAAAATTCGTGCGTTTGGATTTGGAGTCTTGTTGTTTTCCCATATTATTTTTTATGTTTATTATACATACAACTAATATGTGCAACACAGTTGGTAGTGAAACGCTTGGAAAGTGCTTTGGGGCCTGGGTTCGAATCCCAGGTCCCCCCAATTTCTTCATATTATTTTCTTTCATGTAATCAGGCGCACACGCAGGTTTGAAGCACACCATGTGACCTCATCATCCAATCTTCCAAGTGGCCAGATGGCCAGATCTAAAGGCCATCAACGAAGGAGCATCATGAAGCTTAGTCAAAGCAATACATGGGATGCTGGAAGTCAGCGTGGACCTTTGGTTTTGGGCCCAGAAAAGTGCTATCCACACCCCCCAAACTGCTTTTTAGGCCCAGTTTTCTTCTTGCTTTTCTTTTCTTTTTATATTTTCATTATTTAATTTATTTTTTATTTTACTAACATAAAAAATAATTCCTTTTATCAAAAATATCACAAAAAAATATGTTCATCCAATTAGAATTAGATTTTTTTATACAAATATTAATTAATTAGGTTATTTAATTTTAGATAAATTTAATTTCTTTTTGTATAATAAATTAGAATTAATTAGAACAATTAGGGTTTTAACTTAATTATATTTTCTTTTTTCTTAAAATATCCAAAACACAAAAATAGGCCATTTATTTATTTTCATTAATTAATTTAATTACTAATTAATTTTGTATTTAATTTAAAGAACCCTAATTCTTTTCTTTAAAAAATATTAAAAAACAACAAAAAAACAATTTTGCCTTCGATTAGGTTAGAAGGGGTCAAAACCCTAGTTCTCTCCCGATCTTAATTTCCTCGTGCGCTTTATCATTTATTTTTACCCTATTAATGTAATTGCTCACAAGTTGTAATAGATTAATTAGGACCTTTTACTTTCATTTATCGCTTTTTTTAAGGGTTTGTTTTTGGCTATGTAAATACCCAAAGCCTTGTAATAGCGTAGCTTTACTTTCCGCATTTTAAATTCCGCAAAATATTAACTGTTAGATGTATGAATGATTAGGGTTGCATGACAAGAATGTATGATTAACTTTAAAACGGTTAGCTAACCCTAAATGTGCAAAGATAATAAACTTGAAATTAAATCACTCGCACATGCGCACTCCTAGGGTACACTCCCACTTCTGTTGCCTTCGGTAAACGGTCATTGAGTATAGGATGTTTTAGTGGTCGCTCTTTTGTCCAAAAGATCAAAGTTTCCTCGGAAAGGTTGCCTCGAATATTGTTGCCTCGAATAATTGATCTTAAGACATTAGGGTTATTATTAAGACGTCCTAACATTGCTTTAGTGACCGTACGTCCCTTTCTAATTGACCCTCAAACTCTAACGATGGTGCTACCTACTCACTAATAGTGGGATAGCGCTGTCTAAAGGAAATGAACATAGAACGATTCTTTTTTCGAGTAGGTAGATTAACTCTTAAGTACTTGCTCAATCCAAACAAACTTTTTTTCACACTTACACTCCTTTTCAAACAAAGTTTTCAAAAACACTTCATAACACTCTTGAAGACAGAAGCAAGAGTTAAATCGAAGTCAAAACAAAAACTTTTCAAATCACATAAACACACGGAAGCAATTTTGAAAATGATGAGCAAGTACCTAAGAGCCCGTAGATAACTACGGATAGAAAGGGTGATAATACCTTCTCTTTCTATAATCAACCCCCCGTACTCAGAAAATCTCGGAAAAGGAATTTTTCTGTGCTTTTTCCCTTTCCATGATTGGATAAAATATAAGTCGCTGGCGACTCTTGCTTACCGTGACATTTTGCGAACACAAACGCAAAACGCAAACCAACATTCCTAAAACAGCCCCGATTCTGGCCACCGTATCACAGAACTGGCGACTCTGCTGGGGAGTTAATAAGTGGGGTATACCTTAGGATTAGTTCATCATATTGTCTTATATTGTTTGATTTGATTTCTTTATTTTTGTGGGCTTTGTATCGGAGTTACTATAGATCCTAACCCGGATCTAGGGAACACCTGTTAGGTAAGTAGAAATAAACTGTGAGGGAACTGTACGGCGTAGACCGATACGGTTGAAGCAATAGCTATGTTGATGGGGCACATTAGTTGGTACTGGTATCCCCTTATGGAGGAACAAGGAGAATACGGGGCTGCTATATGGGTCGTTAAGCATCAACTGACCTTAGAACCTATAATTGACCAACTTGGCCATAGGAAGTAGTGAGATAGCCGGTCTCGGTGTAGAGCTGGGAACTGGTTGATACTCGATGCTACACTCTTTGAGACCATACTCTCGAGATAGTTCCAGCTGGAAGAAAAGATTGTGTGAGCTGAAACCATGACCGATGGAGGATGGTCAGTGATATTGAGAACCTCTAGAACCCGGTTACTATTATTAGGACAGGTTAAACCAACTTAACTTCAAGAGGGTAGTACCTAGACTCCATGCAAGCCTAAACTTAAGGGCTATTGTGTGACTTGTTTGCCTTTACCATGTTTGATACTTGATATACCTGTTGTGTGTTTTATCATGACATCGTGCATCATGACATAGCATGCATATTTCATTAGACTAACCATTTCAACAACCGAGGGGATTTATCTTTGTTCTGTTTTGCGGATTATGGCTTTAGTACGCAGAAATACCATTCGAGTCAACTTCGTGCAAATCCCTGTTCAGCTCAGAGAGTTATTCTCGAAAGTTCCTGATACTTCTTCCTTTGTTAGAATACATGGTCATATCCTTAGCCTGGTCACTTTAAAATTGGATGAGAAAATGATGAGCATGTTGTTCCAGTTCTTTGATTCGTTGCATCATTGTTTCACCTTCCCAGATTATCAGCTAGTCCCTACTTTGGAGGAGTTTTCTGATTTACTAGGCATATCTATCCTCGAGCAAACACCCTTTACAGGTTTGGAGGAGGTTCCTAGACCTGAGGATATTGCTCCAGCCTTACATCTAAAAAGGGCTGATGTAGTATCCAACTGGGAGACACGGAGCGGGGTTAAAGGTTTCCTGGCTAAGTTTCTGATTGATCAAGCTCAACAGTTCTGGGATAACTTAGATTTTCAAGCATTTGAAGACATCTTGGCTCTCCTCATCTATGGCTTGGTTCTTTTCCTGAATCCAGATTCTTTCATAGATGTGAATGCGGTCAAGATCTTCATGTCTCGTAACCCAGTGCCTACTCTTCTAGGTGACATTCTACATGCTCTTTATACTCGTACTATGCGAAGGAGGGGGACCCTCATGTGTTGCACGCCGCTGCTGGCGAGGTGGTTTATTTCGCACCTCCCCAAGTCTATATTGAAGAATGAGGAAGGTGTAGGTTGGGCTTACAGAATCATGTCCCTTGCTCATACGGACATCCTGTGGAGTTCTAAGGATATGGAAAGAGTAGCTGTCATCGATCGATGTGGGGAATACCCTAATGTTCTGTTGCTTGGAATTCGAGGGGGTATAACCTACAATCTTTGTTTGGCTTTACGACAGTTTGGACGAGCTCGGAGAGACGGTCCTCATGAGTTGCTGCTTACAGATATTGTTTTCGACTACAAGGGGACGTCAATGAGCATCGTCGAAGGTTTATACGTGCCTGGGGCAGGGTGAACAGGTCTGACCCACATGAGCTAGGACTGAAGACTTCTCTCCCGATGCAACCTTATCTCCAGTGGGTTCGAGCCCGTGCTCAAAAGCTGGGGATGCCATATGAAGCTGTTTTTCCGGTGATTATAGAGCATACTAATGAAGACGGTGTTCCTTATACAGTCCTCCATCCCTATATGCCTACTGATCTCGGGGCAGTGAAGATATCTTGGATCCAGTTAAAGGAAGAAAGGGATACCTACAGGGAGAAGTATCATGAGCAGGAGAGGAAGATCTTAAAGCTTACGAGGCAACTTGAGAATGAAAGGACAATCAACGATTATGTCAGCACGAAGGGAAAACAACCATGGTATTTCTGATGTCTTTTATTGTTTCTAGTTTAGATTTTCTTTTTAGTTATTTCTTTTGTAACGCCTTGAAGACATTGTTAAACATTGTTACAAGTTTGAATCTAATAAAGTGTGTTTTATTTTATTTTACAAAGTTGAATCTCCCAAAGTCTTTGAAATCATTTCATACGCATTCCATTGCCATGCACCTCATTACAGGTACCCTTACAGGTATCTTATCTTCTTCGCTGTTTATTTCAGCGTAAAATGTCTTCTGAAACACCTACTGATGAAGCTATCAAGGCTCTTCAGGCTCAGAATGCTCAATTTCAGGAGATATTCCTGAACTTGGCCAAAGGACAACAGGATTTGAAGACTCTCATCCTGAAGGACAAGAAGAAGAAGAAGAAGAAGAAGAAGAAACTGGTTCTGCTGAATATGGGTCACATATTTGGGAATAGGTTGCGAGAGGAAGCTGACCTGTCTCATTCATCTGGGGGAGGAGAAAATCAAGAAGGAAAGGGTCTTAGCCCTGTGGTCTCTGATAATGATACTGATTTTGATGATGAACAGTACCCTCCTGCTGAGGATAGGTACAAACAACTTGAAGACCGTCTGAGTGCTATGGAGATTCAGAAGGTTCCCGGGTTAGATTTTGGAGATATGGGACTAGCATCTGGGGTGGTGATCCCTCACAAGTTTAAAGCTCCGGTCTTTGCTAAGTACAATGGAGTGTCTTGTCCAAAACTCCATCTCCGCTCATACGTCAGAAAAATTCAACCCTACACTGTTGATAGGAATCTATGGGTCCATTTCTTTCAAGATAGTCTGTCAAGGACTCAGCTTGAATGGTTTTATCAATTGGAAGGAGCTAATGTCCGAAACTGGAAAGACCTTGCTGTTGCTTTCTACAAGCAGTACCAGTATAACACCGACCTTGCTCCCACTCGTACTCAGCTTCAGGGTATGTCTATGGGTGCGAGCGAAGGTTTTAAGGACTATGCTCAGAAGTGGAGAGATCTGGATGGAAGAGTACAACCCCCTTTGTCTGATAGGGAGTTGGTGGATATGTTTCTTGGGACTTTTTCTGGTCCATATTTAAATCATTTGATCGGTAGTTCATCGTCTGGGTTCACTGAATTGATTATGACTGGGGAGAGGATAGAAGCTGGTGTCAGAAGTGGCAAGATACAGAAAGGTGCTTCATCAAGTACCGAAAAAAAGCCTTTCAAGAAAGAAGCTAGTGTCGTTTACAGCTCGAGGAGCCAAAATCGACCTGAGTGCCGCCAAGTAGTGAATGCGGTAGTAATATCAAGACCCATTGTTTCCCCACAACGCAACAATCAACAAAGAGTAGAGAGACCGCAAAGACAATATACTCGGCTCAATATGACCTTGTCTCAAATTTTGTCGCAATTGTTGAAGACTAACCTAGTAACTCTGAGGGAAGCTCCGAAAAATCCCAGTACCACCTCTCCGCTGTATAATTCGAACGCCCGCTGTGCTTATCACTCTGATAGCCCAGGGCATGGTACTAAAAACTGCTGGGCCTTGAGGATAAGGTGCAAGATTTGATTGAAGCTAAAGAGATTAAGTTTGACGCTCCAGAGAAACTCAACGTCATAACTGCTCCTATGCCCAAACATGATCAGAGAGTGAATGCAATTGGGGATGATGAAGAAGAGTCAGATATCGACGGCTGGATTTACCCGACTACCAATGGTGGTTTGAACAATTGGACGGCAAAGGACTTCGTGCCCTTTTCTTTTATTACACAGTAATAGACTTTTGTTTTGAGACTTGTAACAGACAAATTGAAACTTTTACGGCCCGATGCCTTGCCCGAGACACCGTGTCTTTGTTTGTGAGGGCTTATTATGTGTCATTTCCATATATCATCAATAAAGCATTGGACGTTTTCTTGCATTACAAATTTTGCACTCCTTGTTTTTCTTTTTTATCTTTCACTTTATCAAAACGGCTATTTGTCTTACACACACTCACATATCATAATACAGGTCCACATCCACTATGGATCCCACTGATAACGACTTTGCTACTGCCACTTATGACTTCGAAAATCCGATCAACCAAGTCGAGGACGAAGGTGAGGATGGTTGTGAAGTGCCTGGGGAACTTGCTAGATTGTTACTTCAGGAAGAGAGGGCCATACAGCCGCATGAAGAGTCAGTGGAATCAGTGAATTTGGGTACCAAGGAAGACAAGAAAGAGGTCAAGATTGGTGCAAATCTGGAGCCTAGTGTTAAGCAACGGTTGATACAGATGCTACGTGACTATGTTGAGATCTTCGCTTGGTCGTATAAGGATATGCCTGGTTTAGACACTGACATTGTGGTACGCTGCCTGCCAACCAAAGAAGATTGTCCTCTGGTAAAACAAAAAGTTTGCCGCATGCGCCCTGAGATGTTTGAGAAAATCAAAGCTGAGGTTATGAAACAATTTGATGCCGGTTTTCTAGCAGTTACTTCTTACCCCCAGTGGGTTGCCAACGTGGTTCCGGTACCGAAGAAATATGGTAAGGTTCGAATGTGTGTGGACTATAGGGATCTGATTAGGGCAAGTCCCAAGGATGATTTCCCTCTGCCTCATATCGATGTTCTGGTTGACAACACTGCACAGCATAAAGTCTTCTCATTTATGGATGGTTTTTATGGTTACAATCAGATTAAAATGGCTCCCGAAGACATGGAAAAGACAACCTTCATTACGCAGTGGGGTACTTGTTGCTACAAAGTCATGCCGTTCGGATTGAAGAATGTTGGGGCAACGTATCAGCGTGCCATGGTCACTTTGTTCCACGACATGATTCATCATGAGATTGAGGTATACGTTTACGACATGATTGCAAGGTGCAAGACTGAGGAAGAACACATTGACCATCTCCAGAAGCTATTTGACAGGTTGAAGTTGTACAAGCTGAGGTTAAACCCGAACAAGTGCACCTTCGGGGTGAGGTCTGGTAAGCTGCTAGGTTTCATCGTTAGCGATAAGGGTATTCAGGTGGATCCCGCAAAAGTAAATGCTATACAGGAGATGCCAGCTCCCCGAACAGAAAAAAGAGGTCAGAGGCTTTTTGGGACGTCTGAACTACATTGCCCGATTCATTTCACACCTGACTGCTACTTGTGACCCAATCTTCAAGTTACTGAAGAAAGATCAAGTGGTAAAATGGAATGATGAATGTCAGGCTGCTTTCGAAAGGATCAAGGAATATCTCCAAGAGCCTCCTATTCTAATGCCTCCAATTGAGGGAAGACCTTTGATCTTATACTTGACAGTACTCGACAATTTGATGGGGTGTGTGCTGGGGCAGCATGACGAGTCTGGCCGAAAAGAGCATTTTATTTACTACCTTAGCAAAAAGTTTACTGACTGTGAGACCCGATACTCATTGCTTGAGATAACTTGCTGCGTTTTGGCATGGGCTGCTCGCCGGATGAGGCAGTATATGCTAACTCACACCACCTTATTGATATCAAAGATGGATCTAATCAAGTATATCTTCGAGAAGCCTGCCTTGTCCGGAAGAATAGAAAGATGGCAGATGATCTTGACTAAGTATGACATCCAATACACAACCCAGAAAGCAATCAAGGGGAGTGTGTTGGCAGATCATTTGGCACATCAGGCTGTAGACGACTACCGATCCATGAATTTCGAGTTTCTGGATGAGAACATCATGTTGGTGACTGACTGTGAGAAACCTGGACCGGATGAAGGACCTGAGGAAGGATCCTGATGGTCTATGTACTTTAATGGAGCTTCAAACGCTTTGGGTAATGGAATTGGCGCCGTGATCATATCTCCTGAAGGCTGTCATACTCCATTCACCGCCCGATTATGTTTTAACTGCACCAACAATATGGCGGAGTATGAAGCGTGCATCATGGGCCTTCGAGCAGCTATCGACATAAGGATTAAGTTCTTGAGTGTGTTCGTAGATTCCTCTCTCGTGATCAGTCATATTAAAGGCGAGTGGGATACGAAACACCCAAATCTTATTCCTTACAAAGAGTATGTATTGACGTTGCTTCCACACTTCAAGGAAATAACCTTTGAACACTTCCCCAGGGAGGAGAATCAGTTAGCGGACGTGCTAGCTACCATGTCTTCTATGTTCAAGGTCAGGTGGGACAATGAGGCTCCCCAGATTACCATTAAGAGGTTGGACGAACCCGCACATTATGTGACATTGAGACTGAAGAGGTAGCAGATAAACCCTGGTTTCACGAAGTAAAAAGGTATCTTGAGGCTCAGGAATACCCCGAGGGTGCATCTATTAATGATAAGAAGTTCTTGAGGAGGTTCGCCACGAAGTTCTTCATCAGTAATGGTATCTTTTACAAACGTAACCATGATTCGACCTTACTGTAATGTGTGGACAAGAACGAGGCAGAAAGGATTATGGCAGAGTTACATGAAGGTACATACCATGGCAAAGAAAATCCTACAGGAAGGATATTATTGGTCTACTATGGAAGCCGACTGTTATCAGCATTCTCGGACCTGTCATAAGTGCCAAGTCTATGCTGATAAAGTGCATATACCTCCAGTTCCTCTGAACATTTTGACGGCTCCTTGGCCTTTTGCAATGTGGGGCATCGATATGATTGGTGAGATCAAACGTACTGCGTCTAACGGGCATCATTTCATCCTGGTAGCTATTGATTATTTCACGAAATGGGTTGAGGCAGCTTTCTTTGCTACAGTGACCAAGAACGTCGTGGCGCAGTTTATTCGGCACAATCTGGTCTGTCGATACAGTGTACCCGAGAGGATCAGTACGGACAATGGTACAAATCTCAACAACACAATGATCGCCGAGCTCTACAAGCAGTTCAAGATACAGCATCACAACTCTTCTCCCTACCAGCCAAAGCCGAATGTGGCTGTTGAAGAGGATAATAAGAACATTAAGAAGATTGTGCAAAATATGAAGTGACATACAAATACTGGCATAAGATGTTACCATTCGCTCTTCATGGGTACCGAACCTTGGCGCGGACTTCAACAGGGGCAACACCATATTCCTTGGTATATGGCATGGAAGCAGTCTTACCCATGGAGGTCCAGATACCCTCTCTTTGGATTTTGAAGGATGCAGGTGTTGTACCCCAAAATTTGACCTCTCATATTTCTCAAAACATGGCAAGAAAAATCTCCAAGTGGCTCAAGATTGCTCAAGAGTTGGACAGTCAAGCTATCTCCTAAGGCAGTCAACCCCAACTTAGGGTTTTGTGTTGCATCAAGATCTTTGAGTCCAAATGACCTCAAGTTCTCCCCATTGTCCTAATATGCTCTCAAGATCATACATGGAAAATTTCAAGCCTTGCATAGGAAGTTTGGTCAGTTAATTGCTCAAAGGGCCCAAAAATCGATTGTGCTAGGGCAAAAGTCAACTGTGATCTATAAACAGTCAAACTTCAATATTTTTTGCCAACATTCTCATTTTGAAGGATATTTCATCATTTGATCAAGGGTTGATCATGATTCATCAAGGGTTGCTCAAAATTCATCAAGACTCAAAAGTTGCTAAATTAGGGTTTTGTAGGAAAAGTCAAACCAACTTTGACCAAGCATAACTTTCTCATACTTTATGAGAAATGACCCATCCAAATATCATTTTGAAGAGGATGCAATTTCCTAAAATCGATCTTCATACCCCAAGATCAGAAAATGCACTCACAAGAAGTTATAAATTTGGACACTATAGGTCATTTTTGAAAGTCAACAAAAACACCTATTTTTCCAAAGCTTATAACTTGAGCATGGAATATCCAAATGAGATGAGACAAAAATGGTTGGTTATAGTACATATCAAGCTTTCTAAAAAGTCCAAGAACACTTCCAAAATTTCAAAATTGAAGAAGTTATGCATTGTTGAAGTTGGGCATTTTTGCAAAGTTGCCAAAAGTCAACTATTCCCAAAACTTCAATTTTTGTCAAATGGGCCCATTCTTTTCCACTTGATTTGAGCTTGCCCCATTGCACACGTGTCCTAGCTTCAGCCTTGAGATCATATTTATTTTTTATTATTTTATTTGATTTTTTATTGAATTATTTCATTTTAAATCAAATTAAATCAAATAAAATCCAAATATTGATTACTTGATATCTTTTTGGATATTTCAGGACTGAATCATCATAATCAAGGGTATCAAACTCGTATCAAGCATTCCATGTGCAAAAAGATTGAGTTTTGACAATTTTGGAAGGTTTAGTAATGGTGAATCAAATCAAATCTCATGGCATTGATGTGGAAAGATTCAAAGCACAATTGTTGACCTAATGCATTCCACATTACATAAGGAGGCTAGAGGGCACGAAAACAAGGCTAGAGGCTGCAAGAACACTCAAAACAAAACTTGGAAAAAGTGTGAAAAAGCTTGAGTTCGAATTCATACTTAGAGGCAAATTCAGAAGCCAAAAGCTATCCCAATCGCTTCCTGGGTGTTCACTCAACCCTCCTGGATCCCAAGCAGGTCTCCATACACGCTCAAATGCACTGTAAGTGTCACAGAAAACCGCTCTTCTTTTGAATTCGCAAATCATTATTCCTGCATCTTTTGTGCAAATTATTTGCATATTCATAATCCTCATCAAATTTCCAAGCTTTCTGTATTATCCAATTTTGTTTATGTGGCCTATACTGTGAGGTACCATAGCTAGGGTTTTGTGGCTTGTTTTTGGGTATTTCTTTTGTAGGGAAAATTGGTTGTCGAGAAGGGCATGGTTGTGACCGGGACGATGAGACGAGCACAACCCTGCTCTTAGAATTTATTTCCATGGCCTATAACAGATTTGGGAGGAGGCGCGACTTGTAGTGACGGCTGGTGTCTGTAGCTATAAGTATTTACAGGCTTTTAGCTACGGATGGGGGTTGAAGATGATGCGTGGCGAAGCATGATTCGTCCATTCAAACATGGCGCGCTTAATTTTGTTTTTTCTGGCATATTAATCCATTTTCTTTTATTATTATTATTTTATATCTCATGTACAAATGAAGCACAACGCCCTTGTGGTAAAGCGAGCTGGCAGTCATGTACAGGACCTGGGTTCGAATCCCAGGTCCTTCACTTCTTTGTTATCATTATTTTCCAGGTAATCCTGTGTATCTCCAAGCATAATGTCTATCATACGTCCTCAAGCATCAAAGCGCCAGATGGCCCAAGGCAAGATCTGGTGATCCAGGTTGATGGTCCACCATGGAGTCCAGTCAACATGCGCATAGGGGATCTCAAAAAGTCAAGCTAGGCCAATGTAATTGGGCCTCAGAATTGCTGATCAAACCTCCAAGCAGGCCCATATACCTCTATCTCTCTCTATTTTCATTTAGTTTATTTAATTGTTTTTATTATATTTTTAACATTAATTAACCAATCAAATCTTTTTCTTTATAAAATTAAAACCAAAAATATTTTCTTTATTAAATGAAATTTCAGTATTTTATTTTTTTATTAACAAATATTAATTTAATTAATTTAGGCCATTAATTAGGAATAACTTTAATATATCTTTTTCAATAATTAAAATCAATTAGACTTAATTAGATTTTTACTAACATTAATTAATTTTTATTTCTTTCCTAAAATACAAAAAAAACCCAAAAATATTTATTTTTATTAATTAATTTATTTATTTAATTTAGTAATTAATTTAGATTTATTTCTTTCTTAAAATAAAAAAAAATAACAAAAAAAGATACTTTCTCTCAAAAAGGGTCAAAACCCTATTTGCGCTCGATTTAATTTCTCGCACGCGATTTATTTTCTTTTATATCATAATGTATTTGTTCCCGGTTTGTAATAGTTAATAGGACCTTTATTTATTTTTTATCGCTTTATTTATTTTTACAAAGGGTTTGTCTTTGGCGATGTAAATACCTGGCGCCTTGTAATTTAAATTCCGCATCTTATTTCCCGCAAAATATAACTGTTAGATGTTTGATAATAGGAATGCATGACAAGACTGAATGTTTTAACCTAAAATCAATGTAGATCACCATTAACATGTACAAAGATAAAATTAACTGAAAACGACACACTCGCACATACGCACTCTTAGGGTACACCCCACTTGGTTGCCTTCGTACGCGGTCATTGAGTATAGGTTGTTTTAGAGGTCGCCCTCTTGTCCAAAGATCATAGTCGCCTCGAAGCGGTTGCCTCAGATATGGTTGCCTCAAAACAAATGATCTAAGACATTAGGGTTACCGCTAAAGCATCCTAACATTTCTTTAGTGACCGCACGTCCCTCATTCGAATTGACCCTTAAACTCCAACGAAGGTGCTACCTACTCATCAATAGTGGGATAGCATTGTCTAAAGGACATTAGCATAGAACGATTCCTTTTTTGAGTAGGTAGATGGTTCTTAAGTACTTTCTCTTTCAAAAAACAAAAACTTTTCACACTTACACTTTTCGAACAAAGTTTTAAAAAATACTTCATATACTCTTGAGGATAGAAACAAGAGTTAAATCGAAGTTTTCAAACAAAAACTTTTTCAAACCCACAAACACAAAGAAAGCAAATTTTGAAAACAATATGAGCAAGTACCTAAGAGCTCGTGGATAACCACAGATAGAAAGGGTGCTAACACCTTCCCTTTCTATAATCTACCCCCCGAACCTGAGAAATGTCTCAAAAAAGGAATTTTTATGTGCTTTTTTCCTTTCCTTGTTGGATAAAATAAAAGTCGGTGGCGACTCTTGCTTACCGCGACATTTTGCAAAAATAAACGCAAAACGCAAACCAGCATTCCAAAAAACAGTCAGTTCTTCCCACCGTATCACAGCAGGTTTAAGCAAGGATGATTAGATCCAGACCCGGCTTGATCAACTAAACTTAATCAACGAGAAAAGACTTACTGCTATCTGTCATGGTCAGACGTATCAAAAGCGGATGATCAAGGCATTTAACAAGAAAGTCAGACGACAAGAGTATCAAGTCGGGGATCTGGTGATCAAGCGCATCATACTTCCACAAGGTGATCCCAAGGGCAAATAGACCCCTACTTACGAAGGGCCATTTGTGGTTAAGAACATTTTCTAAGGAGGAACTATTCTAACCACCATGGATGGTGATGAACTTCCCCACCCCGTCAATGCAGACATAGTGAAAAAATATTACGCCTAATCAAAGACCCGCTAGGTTGACTGGCCTAGGCAAAAATAAGGGCTTCCCGTCGAACCAAAAGGGTTCGGGCAAAAGTAAGGGATGAAAATGAAAAAATGTACACCCGACAAGTCGAAAACCTGAAAAGGCGGCTTGGGCAAAAAAGGGTATCCCGATGGACTGAAAACCCGAAAGGACGGTCCGGGCAAAAATTAGGGATCAAAGCGTAACACTATGTCTCATTGGATCATCTTTCAACCAGACTTTTGTATCAACTATCAAGCTCGGATGGCACCAATCAATCTGATCTACCTTCAACCAAGTAGCAAAGGGATGAGATGCTCGAGGATATAAAGGCAATAGCAGAGTTGGAACCCAGTGGGATTGTTCACATAGCTGTTTTTCTTTGTTTTTCACAAATTGTATAATTCATCTTTCGGCGGCGTTCTTTTACTAGGACGTCAGCCTCTTGTACAAAATGCCTATTTACAGGCCAACTTCAGAAATCAATACAATTCATTTTCATAATTTTTTTTCCTTTTTCTGTTTTGTTTTGCAAGAACGTCCAATGGTTCATTTTTTATATATGCATTTGGCAATAATTGTTGCTCATAAATATTTACGCGTAATATCATCGCCAGCATCGGTAATTCATCCCCAACTGAGGTTATTTCTCCAAATCAACAAATCCTCAGCAGAGCATCTCTTCCCCCACAGAGTCTTTCTCTCACCAATGTATTCTCCAGCAGGATTTTTCTCCCAGTCATCTTTGGTTGTTATCCCCAGCGAGCGAAAACTCTTTTTCTCCAGCAGTAATCCGGGATTTATTTTCCCCAACTAAAGAACATCATAAAAACATTACACATCCATACATCATGACATGTGCATACGCATCATACAAAACAATCTCATTTATTTTGAGAACATCATTGCCTGATACATGTCATGCATTACATACGACTAACCTTTACCTTTTAGGAAAGTACAACCAAATTCTCACAAAGTTCAAGCTATGAAGCCCGGATCCGACCGGATAGTATCTTGATTTCTACAGCACATTATGAAGCCCAGAGAATGACCGGATAACAATATTAGACTACCCCGAAGCCTAGATTACGACCAGATAGTTGTATCTCTTAAAAAGCAAGCTATGAAGCCCGGATTCGACCGGATAATAGTTTAATCCCCAGCAAGCGGGAAGCCCGGATTACAACCGGATAGCAGCTCAGCAAGTACCATGAAGCCTAGATTCAACCAGATAGTGGTATATCATAAACACAAGCCGTGAAGCCCGGATTACGACCGGATAACAGCTCAACGAGCTATTATGAAGCCTGGATTACGACCAGATAGCAATACAAGACCATGAAGCCTGGATTATGACCAGATAATGGTAGAAGACGTTGTGAAGCCTGGATTACGACCAGATAGCAACCAAGAGTACTACAAAGCCTGGATTACGACCAGATAGTGGTATATCTTTAATACAAGTTATGAAGACCGGGTTCGATCGGATAGTATCTTGATTTCTCCGAACACCATGAATCTTGGATTACGACCAGATAATGGTATGAGACGTCGCAAACCTGGATTACGACCAACTAGCGGTAAAAAGCACTGAAGCCTGGATTACGACCAGATAACAGTGAGGAACACTGTGAAGCTTGGATTACGACCAAATAACAGTTCACCCGACCAATTACTATGAAGCCCGGATTCGACCGGATATTAGTAGGCCCAAAAATCAAATGGAAGCCCGGAGGTGACCGGATAACCACTTGATTCCTTCTGAAGCCTGGTTTTCGACCAGATAAGAAGTGAGGTATTGTGAAGCCTGGATTACGACCAGATAGCAGTACAGAACACCATGAAGCCTGGATTCAACCAGATAATGGTATATTACATCGTGAAGCCTGGGTTACGACCAAATAACGGTAAAAGACACTGAAGCCTGGATTACGACCAGATAGCGGTACAAAACACTGTGAAGCTTGGATTTCGACCAAATAGAAGTTTAGCTGGACAAATACTAAGAAGCCCGAAGTCGACCGGATATTAGTGTGCTCTAAGTTCAAGTTGAAGCCCGGATGCGACCGGATAACAACTGAATTCCTTATGAAGCCTGGATTACGACCAGATAAGAATTAAGAAATTGCGAAGCCTGGATTACGACCGGATAGCAAGTTTAATCTCATCTCCCCAGTAAGTCACTGTAAAGCCTGGAGCACGACCAGATAGCAGTCGATCTTATCACTATGAAGCCTGGATCACGACTAGATAGTAGTACATTTTCACCTCTTCGACCAAGAGACGATTCCCCAGTAGAATAACAGACGACCAAAGCTCCTAAAATTCAACTTCTCTCAAGACAGAGACCAGCATTCCCCAACGGAATTTTCCTCAACAACAGGTATACAAGCTCTCGTTAAGGAATCTCTTATGCGATCGACACTTTTGCTGATGGCATCTTTAAGCCCATCTTCTGTCATCAATCTCCAAATGGAATCTGTAAGCCCATTCCCGACATCACAAGACAGCTACCACTTCATGCGAGTGCAAATTTCTGGGCACTCTAGTGTTCAATCATCTTCCACCTTCGGATCACGAAAGGCAAGCAATCCAATCTACATCCTCAAGTTTAAGAAGATTGAACAGGGGAAACTGTTGTACCCCAAAATTTTCCCTCCCATATTTCTCAAAACATTTCAAGAAAGATCCTCAAGTGGCTCAAGGAAGTCCAGGGGTTGACCAGACAAGCTCTCTCCTAAGGCAGTCTACCTCAAATTAGGGTTTCATGTTGCATCAAGATAATTGAGTCCAAGGGATCCCAAATGCTCACCATTGTCCTAAAATTTTATCAAGATCATCCATTTAAAGTTTTAAGCCTTGCAGAGGAAGTTTGCTCAGTCAATTGCTTAAAAGCCTGAAAATCGACTGTGCTACGGCAAAAGTCAATTGTGGCCCACATACACTCAAACTTCAAGATTTTTGGTCAACATCCTCATTTTGAAGTATATTTCATCATTTGATCAAGGTTTGATCATGATTCATCAAGGACTGCTCATAATTCATCAAGGACCAAAAGTTGCTAAATTAGGGTTTTGCAAGAAAAGTCAACTCAACTTTGACCAAACATAACTTTCTCATACTTTATGAGAAATGACCCATCCAAAGCTCAGTTTGAAGAGGATTCCATGATATACAATCCATCTTCATCTCCCAAGTTCAAAATATGCACTCACAAGAAGTTATGAATTTTGACATTATAGGTCATTTTGAAAAGTCAACAAAAACACCTTTTTTTGTCAAAGCTTCATACATGAACATGGAATACCAAATTGAGATGATACCAAAAAGGTTGCTTATAGGATATCTCAAGATTTCTATAAAGTCTAAGAACATCTTCAAAGAGTCAAAATTGAGGAAGTTATGCATTGGTGAAGTTGACCCTTTTTGCAAAATTGTCAAAAGTCAATTATGCCTCAAATTGCAAATTTTGCTAAATGGGCCTAATCTTTTGCACTTGTTTTGAGTTGGTAGCATGGTCCACGAGCCCTAGCTCTTGCCACTTGTCCTTATCTTGTTTTTATTTTTTATTTTGATTTTTATTTTGAATTAAATCAATTTTAATCAAAACAAATCATGAAAAATCCAAAACATTGAAATCCAAAGATCTTTTACATGTTTCAGGTCCTACATCCAGCTAGCATAAGATTGAATTCGTGTAAATCCTTTGAGTGCACAAAAAGATTGAATTTGTCCTATTTTTGGAATGGTTTTTAAGTGAATCAAATCAAGATCAAAATCAATAATGGAGAAAGATTAAGATCAGGTTTTCAACCCTAATTCAATCCTTGATATATATTGATCATTTGCAGACCTAAAACAAGGCTAGAGAGAGGCGCAAGAACAAGAACAAAACTTGAAAAAAAACACAAAAAAGTGCAGACATGATTTCATATTTCCAGGCATCCTCGAGACCTTTTAACCATCCCAATCGCTTCCTGGGGTCACAAGAACGCAAAACCAATCAAGAACAAGGAGTTTCCATTGCCAAATACCACTGTAAGTCATCCACGACATTGATTTATTTTTGAAATCGAATTGCATCATTCTCTCACTTATAGCACAAAATAATTATATATTATTGATCCTTAGCACATTTGCAAGCTATCCATATCATCCAATTGCATTTTTGTGGATTGAATCAAGAATTGCCATTGTTAGGTTTTTTGGTTCCGTTTTAGGGTTTTTGTGTGCAAGAAAAATTAGCCCCCATGAAGGGTATCATGATGTTCAGGATGATAAGACGATTCGATTTATGGCATTAGAAGTTATTTATCGTGCCGATGGAGGATTTTGAGATGAACCAGGGTTGTAGCTACGGACATACGTCCGTAGGTAAAAGTCCCTGCATCTTTTAGCCACGGTGCCAGGAGGAAGAAGATGTTGTGGCAAGCCATCATTCGCGCGTTAGAAAATTCGCGCGTTTGGATTTGGAGTCTTGTTGTTTTCCCATATTATTTTTTATGTTTATTATACATACAACTAATATGCGCAGCACAGTTGGTAGTGGAACGCTTGGAAAGTGCTTGGGGGCCTGGGTTCGAATCCCAGGTCCCCCCAATTTCTTCATATTATTTTCTTTCATGTAATCATGCGCACATGAAGGTTTGAAGCACACCATGTGACCTCATCATCCAATCTGCCAAGTGGCCAGATGGCCATATCTAAAGGCCATCAACGAAGGAGCATCATGAAGCTTAGTCAAAGCAATACATGGGATGCTGGAAGTCAGCGTGGACCTTTGGTTTTGGGCCCAGAAAAGTGCTATACACCCCCCCCCCCCAAATTGCTTTTCAGGCCCAGTTTTCTTCTTGCTTTTCTTTTCTTTTTATATTTTCATTATTTAATTTATTTATTCATTTTACTAACATAAAAAATAATTCCTTTTATAAAAAAAATCACAAAAAAATATTTTCATCCAATTAGAATTAGATTGATTTTTTTATACAAATATTAATTAATTAGGTTATTTAATTTTAGATAACTTTAATTTCTTTTTGTATAATAAATTAGAATTAATTAGAACAATTAGGGTTTTAACTTAATTATATTTTCTTTTTTCTTAAAATATCCAAAACACAAAAATAGGCCCTTTATTTATTTTCATTAATTAATTTAATTACTAATTAATTTTGTATTTAATTTAAAGAACCCTAATTCTTTTCTTTAAAAAATATTAAAAAACAACAAAAAACAATTTTGCCTTCGATTAGGTTAGATGGGGTCAAAACTCTAGTTCTCTCCCGATCTTAATTTCCTCGTGCGCTTTATCATTTATTTTTACCCTATTAATGTAATTGCTCACAAGTTGTAATATATTAATTAGGACCTTTTACTTTCATTTATCGCTTTTTTTAAGGGTTTGTTTTTTGCTATGTAAATACCTGAAGCCTTGTAATAGCGTAGCTTTACTTTCCGCATTTTAAATTCCGCAAAATATTAACTGTTAGATGTATGAATGATTAGGGTTGCATGACAAGAATGTATGATTAACTTTAAAACAGTTAGCTAACCCTAAATGTGCAAAGAAAATAAACTTGAAATTAAATCACTCGCACATGCGCACTCCTAGGGTACACTCCCACTTCTGTTGCCTTCGGTAAACGGTCATTGAGTATAGGATGTTTTAATGGTCGCTCTTTTGTCCAAAAGATCAAAGTTGCCTCGGAAAGGTTGCCTCGGATATTGTTGCCTCGAATAATTGATCTTAAGACATTAGGGTTATTATTAAGACGTCCTAACATTGCTTTAGTGACCGTACGTCCCTTTCTAATTGACCCTCAAACTCCAACGATGGTGCTACCTACTCACTAATAGTGGGATAGCGTTGTCTAAAGGAAATGAACATAGAACGATTCTTTTTTCGAGTAGGTAGATTAACTCTTAAGTACTTGCTCAATCCAAACAAACTTTTTTTTCACACTTACACTCCTTTTCAAACAAAATTTTCAAAAACACTTCGTAACACTCTTGAAGACAAAAGCAAGAGTTAAATCGAAGTCAAAACAAAAACTTTTCAAATCACACAAACACACGGAAGCAATTGATGAGCAAGTACCTAAGAGCCCGTAGATAACTACGGATAGAAAGAGTGCTAATACCTTATCTTTCTATAATCTACTCCCCGTACTCAAAAAATCTCGAAAAAGGAATTTTTCTGTGCTTTTTTCCTTTCCATGGTTGGATAAAATAAAAGTTGGTGGCGGCTCTTGCTTGCCGCGACATTTTGCAAACACAAACGCAAAATGCAAACCAGCATTCCTAAAACAGTCCCGGTTCTGGCCACCGTATCACACTTGGATTTAAAGTTATAAATTCATGAAGTCATGGCATTTTTGAATAAACACTTAGAGAAATTTTCAGAGTTTGGGCCAGGTTTTTATCCCAATTTCTTGGCCAATTTTCATCAAGTTCCAGTTTAATTTAACAAAAATGGTCAACATGAAAGTTGTATAGGGTGTTTCCAGCTTTCCAAAACATCCAAGGGCATGAATTTATCATACTTGAGCTAGGATATTCAAGAGCTTGAAGTTGGGCATCCATCCTTGAATTGCAAGCCTTTTTTTTAAAGAACACATAACAAAACTCTATTGATTTGCTGCATAATATTATGTTGCAGATCTTCTTTCTTGCAAATATCTATATAATTTAATGTTTACACAAGAGCTTGAGATATTACCCAAGTGTTTGAGCCATTTTCCAAAAGACCTTTCCATTTATGGCATAAAGGCACCATTGCTACTCTTGAAAAGCAAGCCTTTTGGTACAAAGTTTATCTTAAGCCCATACATTACTTGTTGCTGATTATACTCCACCATAAATCATGGGAAGTAGCTCCTTTATACCAGTAACTTTGGTACTTTATCTTGGGACTATGGAGTAGTTGACTTAGTTTGATCTTTGTAATCCAACCAAACCATAACATGCTGTCTTGCAAACCTAATCAGCTCATATGCACAAACCCCTTACCTATAAATAGAAGAAGCACTTGCAAGAGTAGGAGGTTAAAAAAAATAGAGAGAAAAGCCAGAAAAATAGAAGGAGAAACTAACACTCAAAATCATTTTCGCAGTCAAAAAACCAGATTTGTCCATAAAACCTCCATTTGTGAGCTTTGAAATCCAAATCTTTGATACTCATACCTTGCAAGTTTTCTCCAAACAAACCATCCAAACACCTTCAAACATAAGAATAACTTCTGTAACATCACTATCACCATCTTCCAAACTAAAAAAAAACATACATTGCAACTTAACTTGGTTGGAGCGGTTCAACCATTTTCAGCATAAAATGGAAGTTGGAGCTACTTCAAGAAGGTTCAAAGGAGCTTGATCAATCACCACTTTTCACCTGAATACCTCTGTACATGTTCTAAAGCTTCCGTTTCGAGAGGTAAACTTTCTCAAACTGTGATATCATTGTTCATGCATCATTTGTTTTCTGCATACAATGTAGGAGGCTTTATGGGATTATTCTTGAAGCATTTGAAAGATCTCACAACAAACTTCAGAATGTGCTAAGAAATGTAGCATTTGGGGATCCAAGCTGAAAGTTATGATCAATTGAAATAGTAAAAAAAAAACTGACTTTTGTACTTAGAAATATTTCTAAGTGTTGAACTTCAAAATGACCTATAATGTTCTTCAAAGTTACATGCCCTTCCACTCAAAATATTATCTTTATACTTGAAGATGAAATGAAGTAGACCCTTTAAATTGAATTGTGGAATTGAGATCATTCAAAAATCATAAAAAATGAAAGAGTTATAGTCTTTAGAAGATGATGAACAAATTTAAGAAAATTCACAAAAGCCCTATAATCTTTTCAACTCTTTAACAACTCTCCAAGCATTTTCAAGTCTAGCACCTTGAAACAACGACATATTAGACATCCCAAAGATTATTGTAGAAAAAGAATGAGCTTAAGGAGATAAAAAATTGACCAAGTTATGATCCTTTGAAGTCACACAAGAGAATTTGATAGCCTTTTCAAAGGACTTGTAATCTTCTTCAACCATTAGTAATCTTCCATTCAAAACTAGACTTAAACCCTTGAACATAACTTGTTAAGGAACTTTTAAATAGAATCATGGTTTTGGAATTAATCAAAAATATCAACAAATGAGCAAGATACGGTCCTTGGAAGTCAACAAACCCTAGCTCAGAGAGTGTCAAAATGACTTGGTACCCCTTTCAGCTTTTGATGATTTTTCTTGCACAATTGGATCTTGTCATGTGAAGAGAAGTTTTTGTAGATGAAGATAAGAACCCATAGCAAAAATAACCAACTCAGATGTTAAATATTGATAGAGTTATGCACTTGTGATAACTAAATCAAGCACTTGCTCAATTAGGTCAAACTTGTTGAATCAACCTTGAATCTTTTGAACTTTCTTAGCAAAAATAGAGCATGATGGATCACATTAGACCTTGAAATGATGTTGTCTTGAAGCAAACTCAAAGGCGAAGCTTAATTATCAATGAAACTTGTTAAGGAAGGCATGGAAATAAATACATGAACCTATGATTCTTCTTGATGAACCAATTGACCGAGGACCATCCCTTAAAACACTAAGTTAGAGGTGAGATGGATGCAGTTGTGTCATCACCTAATATATGAACACTCAAAGAAACATATATACATATCTTGATGTTAGTTAAAAGAAAACATGTTCAAGATACACGATTCAAGGTGCTTGGTGATCCCTCAAGTGAAAATTAAAGATAGGATAAAGTAGAAAGGGATAATCAATCCTAATGTATGATCTTGATGCATTGATAATATGAGATAATGAGAGATGTTAGGCATAAAAATTGGGGTATAACAATAGGAATTATTTGAAATCCCCAAACACCGGATATATAAGGAAGATAATCCCTTTCTAACCTCTTTGAGCCTTGAAGTAGGAGTTTATTTTCTATACAAAAAACCCTCATTTTTAACCTGGGGAAGGTTATTCTTCAGTTAATTTGACCGAGTAATCAAATTTCAAAAGGTGGGCACTTCTAAAGATCAAACACCATGGTTATCTTTCATAAATCATGAGGCTAAAAAAGGTGAAACCATAATGGTTATCTCTCATCCATCAAGGAACGGGGTAGTCACCCTCTCAACAGATCAAGACAAGTCAATGTCACACGGTTTGATCAAATCAAAAAAGAAAAGAAAAATAAAAAAGCCCTCTAAGTCAAGTAACTTAGGAAAAAATTAGGGCATCCCACTGAACTTCAAAATCCAAAATAAAAAGAATTAGCCTAGGAAAAAGTTAGGGAAAATAAAAATAAAAGCGAAAAGCAAAAAATACTACAAAGAAAGGACTACAAAACAAAAGTCCTCTACAAAGAACAAATTCATGTGACTAAACACACAAAGAAAAAAAGGAGTGGATGCCACTTCGAAAGCCTCATTGGTTCCTTAAACCATCACAAGATCTTTTATAAGAGATGAACACTCATGTTGAAATAACTGAATGTAGGACCAGAGAATATCGTAGAGAATGGTTGGGATATGTTAGAATTTGAGCCTTAAATCTTTTTTTCTCGAAAACGTGAACCAGGCCACGATACAACCCATAAAAGTAATAATTAAAGCAAGGTTTATTTCGAAAGCATGCTGCAGAAAATTTGCGTAAAACTGACCCCCGAAATTTACTTATTATTTGTGTTGATTTCGATATGACAAGTAATTTGAACACTGAATGTCACAACATCGTCTCAATAACATTGATTTCGAAGCTAAAATAAGCATTGCATTAGGATTATCATCCTTAAAACAAGCATATCCTACTCGTGAGTAACCACTTGACATCAAGAAAGATTAAGTGATGAACAATTGTTGAAAAACTTAATCATTTCCAAGAAGCAATCATTTAAGAGAATGGGCACCCTAAAAGGGAAAATTGTGAAGATTCTACCAAGCAAGAGGCATTCATTTGAAGTTGATCAATATGAGGCTATCATTTCGTTAAATCCCTACAGACTTTGACCAATCTGAGGCTGTCACATCGATAAATCTCTTCAGAATTCAGTCAACCTGGGGCAATCACGTCAAGATTCGACAAATCTCTCCATGAAATCTGTAATCAGGGGAAGTTTATTTCATGAACCAAGACATTAGGGCAGGCCACTTCCTATTGTATTGTGACATGAATAGTCCAGCCTTCTATTCTAGGCATATTCTCCCAGGGATCCTATAGACAGCGGAATTCCTTCACCATATTCGCAAAGCTGGTCAAGCAAATTCTATCACGCGAGACAACGGTCAAAGAAATTAGGCTAAAAGTGTCATGAAGATCACCTTGACCTAGCCAGCATTCAAAATTATTTCTCATCCCCTATACATGTTCAAAGTTTAATCTCCAACATTGAAGCATACTTAGGGGCATAATTCACTACACATATTCAACACATAATCCCCTTGTAGACTAAACTTGGGGCACTTGAGAAGTTCTATGTGGTTTAGCACGTAACTCCCATATATTATTGTCACCTAATCTCAAACAGAGAAGTAAACTCGGGGAAGTCGAAGAGGTCCATGTCCATCTCCTGATCCCTAAGCAGTTCAAGGTGTATTTCCCCAACATGAAGTAGACTTGAGGCATCCGAAGAAATCCAAGTGATGTTCAAGACGCAACTGCCCAGCGTGTCTATGTCTATTCTACCATCCCCAGGAAATCCAGGATGTAGGGAAGTCATACCAAGGTCTTTCCTCCCCAGCAAAGCTAAAATTCAGAATTCAGTAGCAAACCTGAAAACTCGCTTCGTCAACAATTCAATCTCCGGTGATCCTTCGTACTACAAGCTTTCCAGTGACAATATGTATTTGTATCTCCAGACAATGAGAAATGGGTCCCAATGAGCCTATTCTTATCCTCCACAGTGTTTATTTTTCTTCACTTCGCATATAGTTGTCACTGCATAACATTGTATCTTCAAACACATAACATATCCATCGAAATGATTCATTACGCCATAGAAAAATTCAAACATGCCTATGAAGCATAAGCCATATTTGGAACCTTGCACGAAATCACGAATCATTCCTCGACAAAAAATTGTTAATCCCCAACTGATGTCCTTTACAATATAATGATCCCCTACAACGGTTCCAGTACCTTGTACTCCTAAATCCCCGACAAAAGCAATACATTTTTCATATAAGTCTAGTTCTAGTCTGATAGTCAGTTCTTGTCTGACTGTTTTTATTTTCCCAGTTCTTGTCTGGTAGTTAGTTCTCGTCTGACGAGTCATCCAAAATCCAATTCTCGTCTGGTAGTCAGTTCTCGTTTGACATTGGCACTGTCCCTGCATTACAAGTCATCATATTTCAACCACAGTTTCCCGTTAAATTTTTCCACCAGAAAAACAAATCTTTTTCCCCCCACAGATATTACATGAAAACAAAAAAACAACACTTTTTCTTTCAGACAAATTCCTGGTATTTTGTATTTAATCTTCTTCTACCTCGAATGTTCAAAAGGCTAGCTCCAATCTCACTTTCAGGTATAAGATGATTAAATAGGAGCAACTGTCATACCCCAAATTTTTACTGCTCTTATATCTTTTCATCTAGTTTGTTGCTTTGCATTTGCATACTTACCATTTGGTCATATTCATTGCTACACTCATGGGATCAAGCTTCCTAGGATTTCTCCTGTCTCAAGATTATCCACCAAGAAAGAGATTGAGCTTCTCAAGGAAAGTTATGTGGGATATCATGTTCTTGGGATCCTTATTAATTCAAGTTCATTGGCTCCTTGGATTTCTCAGAAATCTCTAAGAAATTAGGGTTTGATCTCCAGTCATTATCTCCTAAGCTATTCAATCAGAAATTAGGGTTTTGGCCCCTTTCAAGTTGTGAGCTTCACCAAGGCTTGGTTTCTATGATCAAATTATGGCCCAAGGTATCAATCATAACAATTGTATTCATCACAAGATTACTCAAAGCATTACATTAGAAGACTGGTTAAATTTTGACTTGGTTGACTGAAAAGTCAACTTTCTGACAAAGGCACTTCCTGAAATTTTTCTCGAGCAACTTGGTTCTCAATGAATTAAGTAATTCTCATATGGATTGTGGTCCTTTGGTTGGCATTGTCTGAGGTTAAATTTCTTAATCTTGATTATCTGGTCATTTGAGCAAAAGTCAATAAAAGGCAATTGTTGACCAAGTGTACTTTTGGTCAAAGTTGAAGTCAATGATCATTTTTCAACATCATGTGTCCTATTATTGAAGAAATTCAATAGAAATATGGATTTTGAGTTAACTTTTTCATGAAGGTATGTTGGTAAAATTTGAAAATTTTCTAAGGAAACTCATGAGGCTGGATTTCAAAAATTCATAGCTTCTTCATTTCTTATTGAAAATGAGAAAACTTTATATGCTTGGAAAGAGAAAACTAATACCTAAAACTTTTTTAGTGTGGTCCAATGTCAAAAACTGATTATTTAGAGAGTTATGGAAGAAAGAAGTAAAAGTCACTTTGTTGGATTATAGGTCATTTTCCAAAATTCCAGATTTTTGTGGTCAGTTTTGATGATTTTAATGGATTCGAATGAGAAAACTTCCAACATGAAAGTTGTAGAAAATCTCAAGTGCTTTCCAAAGAGTACCATTTCTCCCATTGATTCAAAGAATTGAGAGAGTTATGCTCTTTACGTTGGGACTTCATTTCATTGAATTTTACCAAGTCAAATCATATGATTTCTCAAATTTTCCAATTTTGGCCATTCTTTTTTACTCCAATCAGACACATAAGCTATTTGGGTCGTTTATAAGAGAACCAAACCTTCTATTCACACCCATGCATGCATTTGTACTAGGTTTGTACAAAAAACCTCAAAATTTCCCAAAATAGTCATTTCTATATTTCTCTCTCCACACTCCACTAACTTGTACCATCTTTTGGGCACATAATAATGAATATATGAGCTGTCCAAAATGCAAAGAATGCAACCTCACTCTCTCTCAAAATGAAAGCTTGGGCAGCAAGGTGATTATTGGCCTAAACTTCCAATTTCACCCTCCAACGGCTCTAAGGTTGTAGTGACCACTCTACCTTAACTTTGGGGCTCTATATAAGAGCACCCGTACCTTAATTCACACAGACACATGTGTTGTACTCCAAAATTTGCACTCTCATATTTTCTAAGATTCTTTCTTATATAGGTGATCACAAGCCTTTGATTAAAGAAAAAAATTTGAAGATGAACAAGGTGTCTTTCGATTTCCATCTTGACGGGCTTCGATTGAGCGCCTAACCTCCTCCAAGCTTGCTTCAAATTTCCAAGCTTCAATTGAAGCCTTGGCCTTTTGCTTGTTTGTTGTATACGAGCTTCGACTGGGCATGTGTTTCCTTTGAAACAGCCTCCTTCGATTCAAAAGGGAAGGGCCTCATGTTGGTGCTCCTTCGATTCAGAAGTTAGTAGCTTCCTACTGGCTTCATTAGATTCAGAGGGCGTTGGCTTCTTACTGGTTTCTTTCGATTCAGAAGGTGTTGGAAATAGCCTCCTATAGCCTTCCTTTGATTCAGAAGACAAGTGCCTTCTCTATGCTTGCCTTCAATTCACAAGGCAGAAACTTCCTTCATGCCAGCAGGCACAAAGCAATGGCCTCCTGCATACGTCCTTTGAATGCACCATTGGCTTTACATGCTTGTTTGATTCACAATGTAATGGTTACCTGCATGTCTGCTTCAATTGAGCAAGGGCCTCTGTAGGTTTGTCTTGATGACTACCTGCATGCAAGCTTGATTCCTGCTTCGACTGGGAAGTATCTCCCTTGGAAAGTTTGTTTGGCCCATTCGAAGAAATGACAAGTGATGCATGTGGTCCCTTCAAAAGAGCACACACATTGGTTCAAAATGAAGGATACACATATTTCTAGCCAAAACGAAAGAGAGATATGCAATGTTGGTTGGCCCAAAATTCCACATATTTCCATACTCAAGTTTCCTGCGTAAGCATTCTGAAGGAAGCTTCGATTAGCCTAGAAAGAGTTTTTTTTGTTGGGGCTAGCTGAGTAGGGACTCAATTGAAGAGACCCCAATGATGAGATTTGAGCCATTCGAAGGACATACCTTGGGGGCCCATTCGAAGAGGGCACAAAGCATACATATGAAAGACACTCAAAAAGTACATTCGAAGGAGGCAACCAAAGGCCCATTCGAAGGGTACACAAAAGGTCCATTCAAAAGACCCGTTCGAAGGAGGCAATCAAAGGCCCATTCGAAGGATACACAAAAAGGTCCATTCAAAAGACCCAGTCGAAGGAAGCAACTTGAGGCCAACCAAAGGGAAGGGACTGAAGGTATTCGAAAGCCAAAGGTGTCCACATTCACTCAAATTCAAAAAGAGACAAGAATTCCACATCTTTTGCAATGTTTCAAAATGGTACTCATGGCCTTAAAACACCAACTTAATGGTTGTTTACTCCTTTGCCTTCTTGTCCCCTCCATCCTCTCTATATAAAGAACATACTAGCAAGCTCCAAGGGGACTGGACACAACAGGAGAGAGGGTCACACAAAATTGCAAACACATTCTTGGAGGTCTCCTGAGGCTTTTCCAATCATCCCCAGCCCCTAAGCAAGCATACATCCAGAAGTTCCAAATAAAAGCAACCCTTAAACAAAGGTACCAACGCCTGAAGCCATAGATTCATCCATCACCATTGGTAAGAATTGGTAAAAAGATCAAACTTTATATTTTCATGACACATCTACACTTGTAGTTTATTCTATTTGTTATTCAAGATTAAAGACCTGGGTTCGACCCCAGGTCTGCATTTGTTTTGTTTCTAACACTTATTGCAAATCCAGCCTAAACAGACCAACGCGCGCAGGATCCAAGGACCTGGGTTCGATACCCAGGTCCTGCATCTTTATTTGGTTAATATTTATCTTGCAGATTCAAATCGAAAGGTAGCATCCACCCCTGGGTCGAAAGACAATCATCCTTCGTTGGATCGGAGGCTACCTTTCTTCCTCTAGATCGGAAGCCACCTTCCTCTGGATCGAAAGCCACTTTCTTCCTCTGAATCGGAGCCCCCATCTCTCCCTAGATCGAAGGATGCCCCTCTTTGTATTTTTACTTTTGTTTTCATTTCTTTATTGACTTCTTTTTTGTTTTAACTTTAAATAAAAAAAACACAGAAAAACATTAGATTAGTGTTTATTAATCAAATTAATTTGTAAAAAATTAATTAATTATTTTAACCTTTTCTTGAAATTAAAATTAAATAGACTTAAGTTTTATTTTCTTTTATAAATAAAAAACCAACAAAAAGATTCCCTTTTCTTTAGGATTTTTAGACATCTTTTCTCAACTCGCGTAAATTTATTTATTCTTGCATTTTTCATATTATTGTAACTGCTCAAGGGTTGTAATAGAATAATTAGGATTTTATTTTCCGCTTTATTCCCCTTATTCTTGGACATGTAATTAATCCCCAAAGCCATGTAATAGCATAGGATTTACATTTCAGCACTTTACATTTTTGTTGTGCATATTAACTGTTAGTAATTAGGCTTGTATGGAAAGACTAATAACAAAACGTTAGCAAACATAACACAAAAGACAAAAATAATTGAATATAACACAATTGCATATATGCACCTCTAAGGTACGCCCACTTTGGTTGCCTTCGAAAAACGGTCCCAATTCTCTAAATGTGAGAAGTTTTAGTGGTTGTCATCTAGTTTGAAAATATCACAAGTCCCTCGATGACCCTCTCAATGTTGCCTCAGTTAAAAGTGCTCTTAGAACTTTATGACAGTTACCAAAATTTCTTTACAAGTTGCCTTTGTGACTATAACGTCCCTTCGAATGTCCCTCATACATCCAACGATGGGGCTTCTTATCAATCAATGGTAAGGTAGCAACATCTAAAGGAGGAGGAAAAGAATATTATACCTTTTTGAGTAGGTAGGATGCTCATAGTTGCTCGCTTGCTCACAAAAAAAAATAATTTTCACACATACACTTTCAATTGAAACATTTTTAAAAGTCAAGGTCCTTTGTATGCATTCTTATAGAGACGAGAATCATTACAAAGGCACTTTTCAAAATTACTTTCAAAAAACATTCTCCACAAAGACTTCTTTAAACTATTTTCAAAACCAACACTTTGTACGTATTCTTATAGAGACGAGAATCATTACAAAGACGTTTTCAAAATATTTTCAAACCCACACCACAAGCACATTTTCAAACAAAAGCAAAGTGAACTAGCAAGTAACTAAGAGCCCGTAGATAACTACGGATAGAAAGGGTGCTAACACCTTCCCTTTCCATAATCTACCCCCTTACTCAAAAAATATTGAAAAGGTCTTTTTCTGTTCTTTTCACCCTTTCCTTAATTTTGGTAAAAGAAAAGTCAGTGGCGACTCTTGCTTACTGCAACATTTGCAAAAACAAACGCAAAACCATTATCAAACAGTCGGCTCTACCACCGTATCACAGAACTGGCGACTCTGTTGGGGATAATATAAAAATTAAGGTTATCTTAGAGTCTAGTTCATTTTAAACTGCTTTACCTTGTATGTTTTTTCTGCTTTACTTTTGAGGGTTTGTTTTGGGTTGTTACTAAAAGATCCTACACCCAGATCTGGGGAACCTTATTAGGTAAGTAGCAATAAATCATGGAAGTTGTACGGTGTAGACCAATATGGACAAAGTGATAGCTACGTTGGCGTGATACTTTGGTTTGTACTAATGTTCCTTGAGTTAGTCAAGGATAACATTAGGCTTCCTTAGTGTTATTAAGCGCTAACTGGCCTTTAGAACCTTTAATTGACTCATCATAAGCCATTAGAAAGTAGTGGGATGGCCGGCTTTGGTTCCGACTGAAGATTGGTTGATACTCGATCCTACACTCATTGAGATTGGAATTTTGGGATATTCTAGCCACAATACTTTGGTGCTTGAGCTAGAATAATGCCTAAAAGAAAGGTTAGTGATATGAGACTCCTTAGAACCCAGTAACTTTTCTAGGACAGGTTGAGCCAACTAAATTTCAAGAGGGTACTTACCTTTAAAACTCATGCAAGCCTTAACCTAAGGCTGTTTGTATGACTTGTTTGCCTTCATTATCTAACAACTTGAACTCATTGTAGGGCTTTTTGCAGGACCTTGTTTATTTTCCTGCAAGACATACTTGTCTTCATCACCCTACATTTTGCTTGATGCATAGCATACACATAATAACATCATACCATAGAATTTCCTTAACCATTTCAAGGATCTCAAGGGCCTGTGGTGCATGTTATGATGAACCAGACATCTAGAAAGGGGCAAGGGGATATATTTTCCTCTAGACAATGCCGTCAAAAGACTAAAACACGACAACTTGAGTTAGAGGCGATGACCCACTCGACATGGAAAGCTTGACTCTCGTAGAAGGACTTTCAATGATACAAAGTTCTTTCGTCAAAGCTGTATCTAAAATTTAACTTCTGGAATTTTCTTGTTTACCCTGTGAGATCCTTTAAAACATTGCATGCATGTCATATCATAACAGGTCTTCCAGTACAAGCCTCTCATTTTCTCCCTGTTTATTTCAGCAAAGAAAATGGCTCTCAAACAAGACAATAAAGATCTCCAAACTCAAGAGGCTCAGTTCATGGAAATGTTCCTAAACCTATACAAGGGGCGGGATGAATTGAAAGCACTCCTCGTTGGGAATCTGAACAAGAAACGTCCTAATAACAACAAGGATAACCAGGTTGAACAACTACAAGATGAGATAGAAAGGATGAGAATCCAGATGATCAGCCAAATGGCTCTCATCCAAAGGTTGGCTCAGGGGCAAGAAAAGTTAAGACTCCTTATCAGCAAACTTCCTCAAGACGGATGCAACCGTGTGAAACAAACGGTCGAGGTTGAGGATCAAGTCATTAATCAACCCTTGATGAGACAAGAAGTTGGCTTGGTGGAGAATGGACATTTCCAAATTGCTGGTACATCACGGGCCCAATCACAACCTCGCCAACAACGACATGGTAATCAGCGTAAGCGGGATTCGTTTACTAGGAAATATACCAAACTCAACATACCAATGTTGCAAGTCTTGCAACACATGTTGAAGTTGAATTTGGTCACATTAAAGGATCCTCCTAGGAATCCTAATACTCCCGCTCCTACTTATAATCATTATGCAATATATGCATATCACTCTAACAATCTGGGGCATGACATTGATAGTTATTGGGCATTAATATACAAAATTCAAGACATGATTGATGAAGGAGCATTGGAATTCGCACAAGATAGTCAACTGGAATTTTTCTGTCATCCCTCCAAGGCACATCATCTGAAGTGACAAGTTCAGACAAAGAGGCTCTTGTTCAGTAGAATTTTCAATTTGTAATTTTCTTTTGATTGTTCGGACATTTATTTATGTCAAACCTTGTTATTTCATCAATGCATTGCATATGTTTATCTTGAATTATTTCATTCGTTTTCACTATACTTAAACTGTGATTTTACATCCTGTTCGTGATATTCAACTCTTGATTAAAAGCTCTAAGCCTTTAGAGGGAGGATGACGAAAATGATACCACAATCTCTACAGTATACTTTTGAACAAACCTTGCTGACGATGTACAGGCGTTGTTTCAAATCCCAAATAGTGGAGTTATAAAGAAGATAATCCCTAGTCAACCCCTTTGAGCCTAAGAAGTGGGAGTTTTTCTTTTCACATAACTTAAAACCCTTAATCATAACCTGGGGCAGGGTAGTTTTCTCAGTTAATTTAGATGCGTAGTCAGTTGCAATCTTCCACTTCATACATAATGAATGGCATAAAAAACATCCTTCCAAATCAGAAGATGGTGATGGTTCTGCATAATCATTAAAGCCGACAGTCATTATCTCTCAAAATAAAAGCCCGCTAAGTCAAAACCTATGAAGGGGACTTAAGAAAAACTGGGGCATCCCGCTGACTGTAAACACAAAAGAAACAGCTCAGGCAAAATTAGGAATAACGAAAACAAAAAATAGGTTACTACAAATCCTCGACAAAACAAAGATTAAAAAAATGACTGCCTTCTCAAACAAACGTTTAATTCCTGAACCATCACTAGAAAATCAGAGCAAAGACTCAAGAGGGAGTTAAACACACAATTAACTGAGCATAGGACTGAAGAACATCACGAAGAACGGGTTGGGTACAAATAAATTTTTAGCCTTTATCCTTTGTTTCTTAAACCGTGAACCAGGCCACGCTACAACCCTTAAAAGTCCTAGATGAAGCATGGGTTAGTTTGAAAGCATGTTGTTACAAAAGGTATCCTGACTCCCATAAGGCTTGCTATAAATCCTGAGTTGATATCACACTCTTACAAAATTTATTTGTTTTACTAAAAAATGAATTTTCAAACTTCAAGACAGACATAAACTTTACATTCTTTAAATATCATTGCTTGCATATGACTATTTCTTCAAACAACAGAGAAATTTGCGGACGAATATTTAATGAACGAGAATCCTCTTAATGGACATAATCACCTCAGATGGAAAGACATTCCAGTGATAGGCCCTTCATAGTCAAGGGGCATGGCATGATATCCAGCTGATTTGGGGAAGTCAAGTCAAGATTCGAGGAATCTCTCAAAAAATGCCAAATAGCCAGGGGAAGACCTCCGTCTGAATCACTTGGGGCATTATACATGAATTCCAGCAATGAATCATGTGTGATCAAGCAAACATCTTCTAGCAGTACGGAAACACTTACTACTATGGATAATGACAATTCTCTGCACCCAGTGAACATAGACATAGTCAAAAAATACTATGCATGAACAAAGACCTGCTAGATTGACTGGCCTAGGAAAAAATAAGGGCATCCCAGTGAACCAAAGGAGATCGGGCAAAAATTAGGGATATACATATGAAAAAAATTTGTACACCCGGCAAGTCGAAAACCTGAAAAGGCGGCTTGGGCAAAAAAGGGTATCCCAATGGACTGAAAATATGAAAGGACATTCCAGGAAAAAGTTAGGGATTAAAGTGTACTTCTATGTCCCTTCATCTTGTCATTTTTCTATCAGTAGAATACTCCCTGATCAACATCTACTCAAAACCCCAAGAGTTGGGATGACACTCAAACAATCCACAAAATCTGGGCAAATATTTTCTCCAATAGGTACAGGGGAAGGGGCATCCTACTACAAGGTCACTGCCATACTCTTAGCACACATCCTATTTATGCTAGTTGTTCTCATATCCCCGACAGAGTAAAAATCTCCAATTATTTCTCCAAAATCCCCTAGTGAAGTCGCCAAGCTTCTCAAGATTCCCTACAGGATTTCAACAAAATCCCCAAGCAGTTTATGGAGTTCACCTTTCGCAACAAAGTTGTATAAGTCTCAAGTAGTTTATAAAGCCTTATACCCAGTAGAGTTTATTTCTCTAGCTACGGAAGTTCATCCCCCAGCGGAGTTTGTTTCTCCAAATTGGTGAAATCATCCAACATAACTCTTTCCCTCGGCAAAATCATTCTCAAACAGAAGTTGTTGTACCCCAAAATTTTCCCTCTCATTTCATCAACATTTTCTCACCACAAGACTCTTGGAGCTTAAGATCAAGTTAGGGTTTGCTCTGCTCAAGACTTTTCCTTGCACTGTTGACCCAAATTAGGGTTTGAGTTTGCACAAAGATGTTTTGACCTAAGGTGCCCAAAGTGACTTCCATGCTTCATGTTGGACCTACAAGTTTATCCATACCAAGTTTCAAGCCTTGATTCCAATCTTTGCCCAGTCAATTGGACAATTGACCTAGAAATCAGTTGTATTGGGGAAAAAGTCAACTGTGGCCAATTGACAGTCAAACCTCATGATTTTTTACCCACATAAACATTATGAACTCATATGAACCATTTGGTCAATTTTGGATCACAATTCCACAAGAAATTTGATCAGATCACCAAAAGGGCAAAATGGTCATTTCTAGGGTTTTGACTACACAAAGGCAATTTTTGACTGTTTGACCTAGCCAATGGTAAACCAAGATCACATATGGACTCAAGGACTCAATGGCATTTTCTTGACACATTCAACAAGTTCAAAAGATCTCAAATGCACAGGATTGACAGATGAATTTTCCAGTCAACTGATCAAAATTTGACTGTATACTGAAAAGTCAAACTTTGACTTTTTGGTCAAAATCAAGTGCCAAGATTCATTTTTCATCAAAACATGTCAAATTATGAAACTTGTTCATCAAGAAATCCAAATTTTCAAATTAGGGTTTAAAATGAGAAAATTTCATAACTTAGAATTTTTCTAAGTTATGAAACTTCCTTATTTTTTCCTAACTTTGTCCCATTTTTTCATCAAGATAAATTTGGATTCAAGCAAAACTCAAAACATGAAAATTGTAGTCCATTGCAAAATCTACAACTTTGATTCACAAAGTTTTCTCAAAGGAAGCTTGTAGCTCAAGTTATGATTTTTGGAATAAGGGTGCAAAACATTCTTAACTTAGAAAAATTTTGACCTATTCTAGGCAGGATTTTTGCCCAACTTCATGGCCACTTTTCACATAGTTCCACTTGGAATTTCAATTTGCATTACAAAGATGGATTGTAGTGCATATTCCAAGCTTTCCAAATTGTCCAAGAACTTCTCAAACACCCTTGTGGTTAGGGAGAATCGAATTTGCAAAGATGGGCAAAAGTCACTTTGTTCATAGCCAAATACATGTTCATAACATTGCCATTTTCAAGTCAGCATGGTTCAAGCTAGATTACAGGCCTCTAATCCTTTTCACACTCAATAATTAAATGCCAAACCATTGTGCCAAGATGTTATTTTGTTCATTTGGTCATTACATGCAAGATTAATCCATATTTAGAAAAAGCAACTTTGCCATTCTTGTAAAGATGCACTTTATGTCAAATAACAAATCAAAGAGGTACAAGCCAGATTTTTTAGGCACAAGTTTGTGGATAAATCCCACTGATCAAGAACAAAGTATGCAGCATGCTTGAGGGACCTGCATTGGCCTATAACCCAACTTGACTATCTTTGCTTACTTGAGAAGAAACATTGCAAAAGATATCCAACTTTGATCTCCTGTCAACACAAGCCTAAACAAACTTCATGAACACTTTCCAGACATCAAACCAAGTTTGAAACACGACCAAACCATCCCTCAAACCTTCTCATTCATCAAAACACCATTTTTCTGCAAGAAACAGGGCATTCCTGCATTTTGACTTGGCCAGCATCATTCACTCGCGCGTTTTTGCCCAAACAAGTTCCAATATGTTCCATATCATCCATTGAAGCTATCCCAAGCATTAAACACAAACTGTAACATCCATAGCCAAGTTTGCCATTTTCACTTTTCAGTTTTGCAGGTTGACTTCTATAGCTTGATTTAGAAAGATTCAAAGCAAGCTAAGCATAGGAGAAGGTTCCCTGGACCTCAGGCAAGTTGTACAAGTCCTCAAACTCCATTGAAGATACCTCCATTGATGTACACGACTCAAGCTGAACAGGTAAAAATATGAACTCCTATCTCTCTATCCAAGCATAGTTAGGCTTAAGTTTGTGAAGAAAGCATGTTCTAATCATAGCCCTGAAGCCATCCATGTAGTTACTTTTCATTTATATTGTGTGTGCTGAGAGAATTTTGGACCTGAACATGAAAGAAAACTTAGGTCTGAAATTGGGGATGGAGAAATTCTCCTTCGTTTCTGAGAGTTAGGTTAAGAATTTTATATGTATGAATTCGTCTCTTGATGCTCTATAATGTTTGTGTTGTGAGTTTTTGTTAAAAGTCAAGGAATCAAGAGATGGCAGAGATAGAAGGAAGCGGGCGTTTTTCTGTTTGAATGTGGCTGAAGGTTGAAGACAGAGTTGACTTGGGCTGGGCCTGAGTCAATCTGCTTTTTGCACCCTCTTTTCCAACTTACACCCCCTTGGCCTATTGTGTGATATTTTGATTATTTTTTACTTTTCATTTTTTCTTCTGACTTATTATTTTTTGTCAAAACATAAAAAACATTAAAATTATTTTTTTACCCATTTTTGTATTTATTTGGCATTTGTTTGTTTTATTTAAGCATATATATATATATATATATATATATATATATATAAACCAATATATTTCTTTTTATCTAAAACACAAAACAATAATACAAAAACATATTTTTTAGTTATTATTTTTTGTTTACATTTTGAAAACATTTTCTAAAAATATACTTTTTTTTTATAAATAATTAATATTTCATTTTTGTATATATTTAGTATATTTAATATATAATATAAATACTTATACATATTTTATTAAATATTTAGGATAAAATATAAAAAATAATACCTTTTTATTTTTATTAATATTTGACATCAAAAATACTTTTTACAATATACTTCTCTTTTATTTATTTTTTGTATAAATAAATATATAAATATTGTATATAATTAGTAAATAATTACTATTTATTAAAAATTAGGGTTTTTCCCTAAAACCACAAAATATCCAAAAAAATTGACTTTTTATTTTTGTTTATATTTCACATTGAAAAATACTTTCTCATACATAAAAAACCATTTTGTGCATAATACATTTTGCATTTACATTTGTTTAAATATTGTATAATTTATTATTTATTCAATATGGATGTAATAGTTTAGATTTAAATTTCTTGCTAAATATCCCTCATTCAAACATTTGTACCCCCATCCCCATAATTATGTTGTAATAATTTAGGACTTTAAATTTCCGCATTTTAAAGCTTTCTAATTATGCCATGATAGACCTAGGTTTTGTATGCAAAAATCAAATAACAAATAGCTTGACCTAATTCAAAGACAAAAAAGCATGAAAGTGGACAACACCAATCACACTTGCACTCTTAGGGTTATCCCACTTGTTGCCTTCAAAAATGGGTCATGCTTGCATGTTGAGTTTCTTTGGCAAAACAAAAACAAATCAAATGATCATAGTCCCTCGATGACGCTTTCTCAAGTTGCCTAAAAAATGATCAAGTCCCTTGAAGGAAAAGTTGCCAAAGACACTTGGCACTATTGCATTCATGGTCTAAACGATGACCCGCGCCCGTCCCGTTAACATCCTAACACAAGATTGTCCACAAAATACAATGGTGGAACAATACTGTTAAAAGGGTTAAAACATAAGAAAGCTCTTTGAGAAATTTAGGGTAGATAGCTCTTGGTTACTTGACCAACTTGCAAAACAATCCTTGCCATTTTTAAAAACACACATCACAACACAACTTCAAAACAAACTTTTCAAACATTGAAAACTTTTCAAAAGACAAATACACCTTTGTATACATTCAAACATGGATCATTACAAAGGTTGCCACAACAAATGGCCTCTTTTCAAAACCTCTTTCAAAATCACACACAAAGCACCATTTCAAAAAATTGAAAGCACCATTTCAAACAATTGAAAATGCAAGGCAAGTGATCTAAGCAAGTAACTAAGAGCCCATGGATAACCATGGATAGAAAGGGTGCTAATACCTTCCCTTTCTATAATCTACTCCCCGAACCCATGAAAACATCTCAAAGGTTTTTCTTGTTCTTTTAACCTTTCCTTAGGATAAAATAAAAAGTCGGTGGCGACTCTTGCTAAACCGAAACATTTGCAAAAACAAACGCAAAACCTCAAGTCAGTTCTCCCACCGTATCACAGAACTGGCGACTCTGCTGGGGAAAATTTTAAAAGTGGAGTAACCTTAGGGCTTAGATCACCCTTTTGCATGACTAATTGTTTGCTTTGATTGCTTTACATTTTGGTTCTGCTGTTTGGGCTTGAAATCCTACACCCGGATTTTGGGAAACATTCATAGATAGCAATACATTGTGGAAACTATGCGGGGTATACCGACACGGTTGAAGCAATAGCTATATTAGTGTGACATATTTGTGAGTACCGGTAACCCTTGAGTTCAATCAAGGAGAGTACGGGGCCGCTGAGTGATGTCACTAAGCACTAATGACCTAGAACCTTACTTGACCATCTTAGCCTTTCATTAGGGGTAGTGAGATGACCGGCTTTGGTGCAGTCCGAAGTTGGTTGATACTCGATACTACACTCATTGAGGGTTGTTTTCTTGGAATATTTTGGTCGCTAGTTAAGTGGCTAAACCAAAACAATGAACATAGAAAACAATTCAATGATATTGAGCTCCTTAGAACCTGGTTACTATTTATAGGACAGGTTTTTAAGCCAACTACACTCAAGAGGGTACTTACCTATGAAACCTCATGCAAGCCTGAAACTAGGGTTTTTGTGTGATTTGCTTGTACATGTGTTTGTACATACATCATAAACATCATAAAGCATCATATGCATCCACTAACCATTTCAAGGGTTTGGATCTTCATCTTTGTTCTTGTTTTGTAGGTCATGGAAATTCTTCGCAGGAAAACTATCCAAGTCAACCTTGTGAGAATCCCTCCTCAACTCAAGGAGCTCACATCCAGAATTCCAGAACGCTCTCTCTTCAGTGAAAGACATGGTAGACTGCTCATCCTAGTCAACACCAGCATTGAAGAGGACATGGTGAAAGTGTTGTTCCAGTTCTTTGACCCCCTTCACCACTATTTCACATTCCCCAACTGCCAATTGGTGCCTACTTTGGAGGAATTTTCTCAACTCCTGAGAATTCCTATTCTTAATCAACTACCCTACAACGGTACAGAAAAAGAACCAAAGCCTGAAGATGTTGCTCAAGCACTACACTTGCAACCATCTGACATCAAGGGGGATTGGGAAACTAGAAGTGGTGTCAAAGGCTTCTTGGCAAAATTCTTGTTTGAGAAGGCACAAGAGTGTTGGAATTCCTTGGATCTACAAGCCTTTGAAGAGATTGTGGCACTCCTCATTTATGGGTTGGTCTTGTTCCCAAATCCTGACCAACTCATAGATGTCAATGGTGTCAAGATTTTCCTATCCAGGAATCCCATACCCACATTGCTTGGGGATATCCTCCACTCATTTTACACACGAACAATGAGAAAGAGGGGTGTTCTCATGTGTTGTACTCCTCTCCTTGCAAGGTGGTTTATTTCGCACCTTCCACAATCTGTTTTGAAGAATGACCAAGGCTTAAGGTGGTCACAACGATTGATGACCCTCACACACTCTGATGTACATTGGTGTTCTCGGTCCAGAGAAAATGTCATTATCGTCGATCATTGTGGAGAGTTCCCTAATGTTCCATTACTTGGCATAAGGGGAGGAATTACCTACAACCCTTGTCTAGCTTTGAGACAATTTGGATATGCACGGAGGGATGGCCCTCATGACATGTTGATTCCTGACCTAGTTTTTGACTTCGACAACGATGCGCAAGGACTTCGCCAAAGATTCATCAGAGCTTGGAGGATGCCTAACAAGGTAGATAGCAAGACACTGGGGCACAAGAACTCCATCCCTCTTGAGCCTTATCTCAAGTGGGTACGAACCCGAGCCCAGAGTCTAATGATGCCTTACCCTCATGTTCTCCCTTTGATTAAAGAGCCTGTTAAGGAAGGAGAGGTTCCCTACACCATCCTATATCCTGACATGCCAACATCATGGGAGGAGATGCAGAAGAGTTGGATCCAACTCAAGGAAGAGTGGAATACTTTTGAAGCCAGCTTCTATGCCAGTGAGAAGAAGGTTTTAGAACTTACCTTCCGACTCCATGAGGAAGAGACCCTCAACACCTACATCGCGCCAAAGAGGATGCACAACGTCTTTTTACCTTGAGAAGTTTTTGTAATATTTGGCCCATGGGGCATTTATGTACTGACAAAATTTCTTCTTATTAATATGACGTGTGTTCTTTTTGTTTCCAACAAATTTGAATTTCTAAATCCTTGAATGCATTGCATAAATAAACATATCATTCATCATGTGCACAAACAGGTCTCCACACCAGGTTTCCTTATCTTTCTGCTGTTTATTTCAGTAAGATGGATCTCGAACAGACGGTCAAAGATCTGCAGTCACAAAACTCACAGTTTCAACAACTCCTAATGACCTTGGCAAAGGGTCAGGAGGACCTAAAAGCACTGCTTGCGAACAAATAGCGAGAGAAAGTGAAAAAGAAGAAGAAAAGAGTTGGGGTAGCTACCCTGGGAAGAAGGTTTGAGAATGAAGCCAGAAGAGTTCTTGAATTCCCCTTCACATCTGATGAGGGGACCGGTAAAGGAAAAGGGGTTGCGTTACCTTCTGAGTCCGAAGCTGAAGAGGAAGAGGCTGAAGAAGATGAAGACTACTCAGTGCAACAATACCCACCAGCGGACGACAAATACAAAAACCTGGAGGATAAGCTGGCAGCTATGGAGCTGCAAAGGGTTCCCGGGTTAGATTTCGAAGATTTGGGATTGATTGCTGGAATTGTGATCCCTCCAAAGTTTAAGGTGCCAATTTTTGCAAAGTATGGCGGGCTGCCTTGCCCAAAGATGCACCTAAGGTCGTATGTCCGAAGAATTCAACCTCACACATCCGACAGAGATCTTTGGGTACACTTCTTCCAAGATAGCCTGTCTGGTACACAGCTAGACTGGTTTTACAAGCTTGAGAGGTCAGAGGTACATAGTTGGGAAGACTTGGCAGCTGCCTTTTATCGCCAGTATCAATATAACTCTGACTTGGCGCCAACTTGTACTCAGCTACAGAGTATGGGGATGGCCTCAGATGAGGGATTCAAGGAATACGCCCAGAAATGGTGTGACTTAGCCGGAAGAGTGCAGCCACCTCTTTCTGATAGAGAACTAGTTGATATGTTCTTGGGAACCCTATCTGGCCCGTTCTTCAACCATTTGATCGGGAGCTCTTCCACAGGGTTTACTGAATTGATTTTGACTGGCGAACGGGTGGAAGCCGGTATTAAGAATGGGAAGATTCAAAAGGATGCCTCTGCATCTACAACTGTTAAGAAATCATTTCCAGCTAAGAAAGAAGCAGTTGTTAAATACTCTCAGAAAAGATCGAGAAGAACTGAGCGCCGGCCGACTGTGGGGGCCGTGATGATCCAAAATTCATCAAATGATCAGCCTCGCAACAATCAGTCCAGACCTAAACAGCAATGGGGAGAACGGCCACAATGATAGTTCACCCGCATCAATATGACGCCCGCACAAGTTCTTCCCCATTTGTTGAAGCTGAATCTCACAAATATCAAAGCGCCGAAAAATGTGAATACAACCTCTCCAGCTTACAATCCGAACTCTAAATGTGCCTACCATTCTGATAGCGCCGGACATGACACCAACAATTGTTGGGTGCTAAAGAATAAAATTCAAGACTTGATAGATGCAAAAGAGGTTGAGTTCGATGCTCCAGAGAAGCCAAACGTAATATCCGCTCCAATGCCGAAGCATGGTCGAAATGTCCATGCTATTGAAGAAGATCTGTATGTTTATGATGTTGATGACCTGATGACTCCACTGTTGACGATCAAGTTAAATCTGTTGAAAGCTGGGATTTTCCCAGGATGTAAAGAAGATTGCTACTGTTGTTCCTCTCTACCAATTGAATGTCCATTGCTGAAGATAGGCATCCAAGGCCTAATGGACAGTCAACAAATTCTTTTTGAAAAGATTCCTACTATTCCAACCCCTATCGGAGATGTTTTAATAATCACCATTTCCACCAATCTTTCCAAGGCCGTCAAAAAGCCTGTTAAGATTACATCCTCTACAAAGATTGTTCCCTTGAAAATAACCATGCCAGGGCCTGTTCCCTACATTTTTGACAAAACAATACCATGGAATTATGGTGGAGAGATCTACTACCATGGTGTTAAACAAGTTGAGATAACCGAGGAAAGCTCTGATGAAGAAGATGTCGGTATTGGAAACATTGCCGGTACAAGCAAGATCACCCGAAGTGGGAGAATTTTCTCTCTAGAGATTGCCCCTCCAAAGGCAATCTTTGGACCCTCATCTATTGCCAAAGTTACTCTTGCACCGATAAAACTTTCTGAAAGAACTCTGTTGATTGAAGAAGTTGTTACTCCTGTGGTTGTCCCTCCTACTTCTGCTGATAAGGGGAAAGGGATCCAAGATGAGCTCGTCAGGACGAGGGCTCAACCTTTGGTCATCCCCGAAACCTCTAAGAAAGAAATGGAGGAGATTCTGAAAATAATTAAAAGGAGTGATTATGACGTGGTAGAGCAACTGGGGAAAACCCCCTCGAAGATTTCCATGTTAGCATTACTGCTTTGTTCAGAGGCGCACGCCAAAGCATTGATAAAATTTCTGAAGACAGCCCATGTGACCCAGGAAACTTCAGCCGATCAATTCCAAGATTGCGTGGCCAACCTTACCGCAGACAACAGCCTAGGTTTCTCTGATGTCGACCTGACTCCGAAAGGAAGAAAGCACAATGACGCATTACATGTGTCAGTAGAATGCCAAGGAACTACTTTGGCCCATGTTTTGGTCGACATTGGTTCTTCTCTGAACGTGCTGCCTAAGAAGGCTCTCGACCGATTGGATTGTGAAGGCTTGGAGTTGAAGCCAAGTAATATCATTGTAAGGGCATTTGACGGGTCAAAGAGAATGGTACATGGGGAGGTCGACATTCCCATTAAGGTAGGCATTGAAGTTTTCCATTCAACTTTCTATGTGATGGACATCCGTCCATCATACTCTTGCTTGCTAGGGAGGCCATGGATACATAATGCTGGGGAAGTCACTTCCTCCTTACATCAAATGTTGAAATACCCTATCAAAGGAAAAATCATAACCGTGCACGGTGAGGAGGAATATATGATCAGCCACCTGAACTCCTTTCGGTATGTAGAGGTGGAGGGTGAATTCATTGAAACACCATTCCAACACTTTGAGGAAGTCTCTCCTGAGGTGGCAGTAGCAAAAGCGGTAGCTGAGGTACCCAAGCAGGTGGCTAGGATGGCATCTTTAAAAGACGCAAGGGCTGCGATGAAGGAAGGGAAGAGCTCAACATGGGGGCAGTTGCCTGATATTCCTCACAAAACAAACAAGTTTGGATTAGGATTCACCGCTGCAGGGAAAAAAGCTATGCGCCGCTCAAAAGTTGAAAGAACACCCATCAAGATTTCTCCTTATGGAATCAATGCTTTGGAAGGCGAGGACAAAGAGGCCAACATTGAAGACTGGATCTTCCCAATCATCGAAGGGGGACTACGCAACTGGGAGGCGAAAAACTTCGTCCCCATTACTTTTATTAATCAGTAATTATCTGTCAAACATTTCCTGTTGGTTTGTAATAATTACTTTTGAACAATCTGCACGCTACTTTTTCACCTCATGCCTTGCCCAGGGCATGTAGGTCCATTTGTAAGGGTTTTGATTATCTTCATATCCATATGCCATGTTTAATGATTCATTGGACGTTTTTCATTGATAAACTGCTATGTTCATTTTCTTTTCTTTTGCATTTTTGTTCAAGGATGGCTATCCCTTACACACACCCACACTCACAAATGCAGGTACCCATCCACTCTGGATTCTATGGGTGACTATTCTGCTATGTCCTTCAATAACTCTGAAGATCTGGTCAATCAGGCTGAGTATGAAGATGACGAAGATTGTGAAGTACCGGGAGAGCTAGCCAGACTTCTACAACAAGAAGAGATGGCCATCTTGCCTCACGAAGAGTTGTTGGAAACTATCAACTTAGGAACAGAGGAAGATCGGAAAGAAGTACAAGTGGGTGCCAATCTGGAGCCAAGTGTCAAGGAGTGCTTGATACAAATGTTGAATGAATACGTTGAAATCTTTGCCTGGTCTTATGAAGACATGTCGGGTTTAGACACAGATATAGTGGTTCACCGTCTCCCTACAAGAGAGGATTGTCCACCGATCAAGCAAAAAGTCCGCCGAATAAGGCCCAACATGTCTGAAAAGATTAAAGCTGAAGCAATTCAATGCTGGCTTTCTGGCTGTTACATCCTATCCATAATGGGTTGCTAACATTGTGCCAGTACCTAAAAAAGACGGCAAGGTCAGGATGTGTGTGGACTACCGGGATTTGAATAGGGCTAGTCCTAAAGATGATTTTCCGCTACCGCACATCGACATTTTGATTGACAACACAGCTCAACACAAGGTGTTTTCCTTCATGGATGGATTCTCAGGCTACAACCAGATCAAAATGGCCCCCGAGGACATGGAGAAAACAACCTTTGTTACACAATGGGGTACCTTCTGCTATAAGGTGATGCCGTTCAGACTGAAGAACGCAGGGGCAACTTATCAGCGTGCCATGGTAGCTTTATTTCATGATATGATACATCATGAGATCGAAGTTTACGTAGACGACATGATAGCTCGATCACAAACAGAGGAGGAACACCTTGAGCATTTGCAGAAGTTGTTTGCCAGGTTGAAAGAGTACAAACTCAGGCTGAATCCAAGTAAGTGTACTTTTGGAGTTAGGTCTGGTAAACTTCTAGGATTTATTGTCAGCAACAAAGGCATTGAGGTCGATCTAGCAAAAGTGAAAGCTATACGAGAAATGCCTGCTCCCCGTACTTAAAAGGAGGTTAGAGGGTTCTTGGGACGCTTGAACTATATTGCCAGATTCATCTCTCATCTGACGTCTACCTGTGAGCCAATTTTCAAACTATTGAAGAAAGATCAGGTAGTCGAATGGAACGACGACTGCCAAGCTGCTTTTGATAAGATCAAGGAGTATTTGCTAGAACCTCCTATTCCGATGCCACCCGTCGAAGGAAGGCCGTTGATCATGTATCTGACCGTTTTGGATAACTCAATGGGGTGCGTGTTGGGCCATCATGACGAGTCTGGTCGAAAAGAGCATGCCATTTATTACCTTAGAAAAAAGTTTACCGACTGTGAGACTCGCTACTCACTGCTCGAGAAAACTTGCTGCGCTTTGGAATGGGCTGCTCGCCGACTGAGGCAGTATATGTTGACTCATACCACTCTGTTGATTTCCAAAATGGATCCTATCAAGTATATCTTCGAGAAGCCTGCTTTATCTGGAAGAATCGCTAGATGGAAAATGATCCTGACTGAGTATGACATCCAGTACACCACCCAAAATGCTATAAAAGGGAGTGTACTAGCTGACCATCTAGCTCATCAAGCTATCGAAGATTATCAATCCATGAGATTCGACTTCTCGGACGAGGACATCATGAACTTGGACAACATTGAAGGTAACGGACCGTATGATGGACCTGAAAATGGATCTCGATGGACCCTGCACTTTGATGGTGCTTCAAATGCACTTGGAAACGGTATCGGTGCGGTACTCATTTCCCCGGAAGGTTGCCATACACCTTTCACTTCCCGACTGTGCTTCAGCTGCACCAACAACATGGCTGAATATGAAGCTTGCATCTTTGGTCTCAAGGCTGCTATAGACTTGGGGATCAAATCTTTGATCGTATTTGGAGACTCGGCTTTGGTTATCAGTCAAATCAAAGGAGAGTGAGACACCAAACATCCTAATCTCATCCCATACAAAGAACATGTCCTGACATTGTTGCCTCATTTCGAGCAAATTACCTTCGAGCATTTCCCGCGAGAAGAGAATCATCTAGCAGATGCTCTGGCTACAATGTCTTCCATGTTTAAACTCAACTGGGATAACGAGGCTCCCCAAATCACCATCGAGAGAATGGATGAACCTGCACATTGTCATGAGATTAATACCGAAGAAGAAGTGGAACAACCCTGGTTCCATGAAATCAAAAGGTATCTTCAGACTAGAGAATATCCCGAAGGAGCTTCCGTAAATGACAAAAAGTTCCTAAGAAAATTTGCTGCCAAGTTATTCCTGAGCAACGGCATCCTCTATAAACGCAACCATGATTGTGTTTTACTCCGATGTGTGGATAAAGATGAAGCAGAGTTAATCATGACTGAGATACACAGCGGTACATTTGGCACCCACTTGAGCGGGCATACAATGGCTAAGAAGATCCTAAGGGCAGGCTATTACTGGTCTACCATGGAAGCTGACTGCCATCAACATTCCCGTACTTGCCACAAATGTCAAGTCTACGCTGAAAAGATTCATATTCCTCCGGTTCCTCTCAACGTTCTGACAGCTCCTTGGCCATTTGCAATGTGGGGCATTGACATGATTGGAGAGATCAAGCCCACGGCATCCAATGGACATCGCTTCATCCTGGTTGCTATTGACTATTTCACCAAATGGGTCGAAGCAGCTTCCTTCGCCTCTGTTACTAAAAATGTGGTTGCCCGCTTCATCAAGCAGAACCTCATATGCCGGTATGGTGTTCCCGACAGGATCATCACAGACAACGGTACAAATCTGAACAATACTATGATCACCGCATTGTGCGAACAGTTCAAGATTTATAATCACAATTCATCTCCCTATCGGCCGAAGATGAACGGTGTTGTCGAAGCTGCGAACAAAAACATCAAGAAGATCATTCAGAAAATGACAGTCACTTAGAAGGACTGGCATGAGATGTTACCGTTTGCTCTGCATGGATACCGTACCACGGCACGTACTTCAACAGGGGCAACCCCATTTTCTTTGGTATATGGCATGGAAGCTGTCCTACCCATGGAAGTTCAGATTCCTTCCTTAAGGATTATGAAGGACATAGGTTTGAATGAAGATGATTGGATTCAAACTCGACTTGATCAACTCAATTTGATCGATGAGAAACGACTCACTGCTGTTTGCCATGGTCAGACGTATCAAAAACGGATGATCAAGGCTTTCAACAAGAAAGTCAGACGACAGGTATATCAAGTCGGAGATATTGTAATCAAGCGGGTTATCTTGCCGCAAAGTGATCCCAGGGGCAAATGGACTCCTACTTACGAAGGACCATTTGTGATCAAGAGCATATTTTCTGGTGGTGCAATGATTCTGACCACCATGGACGGTGACGATTTGCCACACCCTGCGAACGCAGACATAGTCAAAAGATACTACGCTTAAATAACCCGACAAGTCAAAAACCCGAAAGGGCGGCTTGGGAAAAAATGGGCATCCCGGTGAACCGAAAACCCGAAGGGGCGGTTCAGGCAAAAATTAGGGATAAAACAAAAAATTTGTACACCTGACAAGTTGAAAACCCGAAAGGGCGGCTTGGGCAAAAAAGGGTTTCCCGGTGGATCGAAAACCCGAAAGGGCAATTCAGGCAAAAGTTAGGGAATTAAAGTGTATGACCATGTCTCGTCGGATCACTTTAAGGACAATCTCTTCATCAACCAGCTCCAAGCTTCTGACCAATCCAGTCATCGGCGGACGAAGCATTGAATGGACAGATATTCAGAGTTGTGAAGGCTATAGCAGAATGGGGATCCCATGGAATTGTTTCACATAGCCATCTTTCTTTTGTATAAATTTTTCAATTTTTAGGACGACATCCTCTTACTAGGATGACTGTCTCCTTCGTACAAAGATACTTATAGAAAGTTAATACAAATACTTTTCCAAGATACAGAAATTTGCTTTGTCTTCCTTTTCTTTTCTTTTGCACTTATGTTTTATTTGAGAAACGTCCAATGTTTTGTTGAATAGGCATATGCATTTGAACATAATCATTTCCTTATGAATCAAGAAAAATATGATTATTGATAGGTTGAAGGTACAGGTAGATATCTCGATGCCCTTTCAGAAGGAATCCCCAGCAGATTTAAAACTCCAAATTCCTCAATCCAGAACTTAATTCCCCAAACAGAGTTAAACTTTAGGATCCTCAGCAGAACAGAAGCTTTCTCAAAACTGATTTCCCCAGCCAGAGAGCCTTCTATAACTCAATTCCCCTCAGAGTTAAATTTCAGAATCCCCAGTGGAGCCTTAAAAATCTTAAAATCCAATCCCGAGTGGAGCCTTAAAAATCTGAAAATCCAATCCCCAGCGGAGCTAAAATTTCCAACCATTAATCCCCAGCAGAACCAGACTAGTGAACCTTCTCCCCACAAAGATACTTCCCACTAGATTGAGGATTCTCAGTCTTACTTCTCCAGCATAAGTCTATCAGATTCTGAACTCCCCAGTAGAGATCATCAGAATTCTCTCTCCCTACAAATCACCAAGGAGTTCCGATTCCCCGCAGTGGTCCAAAGATCCCTCAACAATTGAAGATCTTGCATTCCCCAAGCAGGATGAAGACTCTCATTCTCAGTTCCTCACAGGATATTCAGATATTCCCCAGTGAAGATCTCCTCAGGACATGAAATCCCCAATAGATTGGCATACAACCCAAGCTCCTGATTCTCCAGCAGTAGTCAACAAGGATGCCTCATCTTCAGCAATCAAAAATTCTTGCAATCCCCTGCAGCAGTCAAGGATTCACTTTCCCCGACAGCAGTCAAGATTCTATTATCTCCAGACATCCAGGATTCATCTATCCTCAGCAAGACAGCTCTTCAGCTTACATGCGCATTCATTTACATTCATATCATAAACATTGATATAACATATATATTGCATCATACATATCATGCAACATAACCTTGTGTTTAGCTAACATTTCATCCTTTTCAGGATAAGATTAAAAGGCTATCATTAACAATTATTCAGATACAATATGGATACACCCCAGACGCGGCGGTCATTCTATTACTCATTCAGAATTTCAGTTCAGATACAGTATGGATACACCCCAGACGCGGCGGTCATTCTATTACTCATTCAGAATTTCAAGTCAGATACAGTACGGATACACCCCAGACACGACGGTCATTCTACTACTCATTCAGACTACAGCAATCGGATACAGACTAGATACGCTCCAGACACGGCAGCCATTCTATCTCTCATTCAGATTCACTTATCCACCTCAAGGTTCAATGCATTCCAAGCACGGATACCATTCTGACCCTTACAACAGCAGTTTGATTCTCCCCAGTGCGTTTTCCACGGAAGTCATTCTGTCATTTATTTAGATCCCAGTTACATTTTCAGACACACTTCAAACACGGAAGTCATTCTATTACTCATACGGATCTCAATCCTAGTTACAGTTTCAGATACACTCCAGACACGGAAGTCATTATGCTACTCATACAACTTTCAACTTCAGATACAGTCCAGATACACTCCAGACACGATTTCCATTCTGTCACTCATTCAGAATTTGTCCCCAGCACGCAGTTGCTCCATACAGATATTTCTCTGTTACCCAGATACAATACAAATACACTCTAGACACGGCAGTCATTCTGATATTCATTCTCCCTTAAAACGCAATTACAGCTCGGATACGCCCCAGACACGGAGGCCATTCTTTTGCTCGTACAAACTCAATCTCCAGATATACTTCAAATGCATTCCAGACACGGATACCATTTTGATCCTCATTCTTCTGACGAATCACATTGCAGTTCAACAAACATTTCAGATGGAATCTTTAAGCCCGTCCTCGACAAGATTCTGTCACTCCTCCATATGGCATCTTTAAGCCCATCTCCAAATGGCATCTCTAAGCCCATTCCCGCATCCATTGTTCTGACGAGTGCAAATTTAAGGGCACTCTAGTGTCCAATCTCCTTTTACCTTCGAGACGCGAAAGGCAAACCTGCCAATCTAACTCTTCATGTGCAAGAAGATTGAACAGGGGCAACTGTTGTACCCCAAAATTTTCCCTCTCATTTCATCAACATTTTCTCACCACAAAACTCTTGGAGCTCAAGATCAAGTTAGGGTTTGCTCTGCTCAAGACTTTTCCTTGCACTGTTGACCCAAATTAGGGTTTGAGTTTGCACAAAGATGTATTGACCTAAGGTGCCCAAAGTGACTTCCATGCTTCATGTTGGACCTACAAGTTTATCCATACCAAGTTTCAAGCCTTGATTCCAATCTTTGCCCAGTCAATTGGATAGTTGACCTAGAAATCAGCTGTATTAGGGAAAAAGTCAATTGTGGCCAATTGACAGTCAAACCTCATGATTTTTTACCCACATAAACATTATGAACTCATATGAACCATTTGGTCAAGTTTGGATCACAATTCCACAAGAAATTTGATCAGATCACCAAAAGGGCAAAATGGTCATTTCTAGGGTTTTGACTGCACAAAGGCAATTTTTGACTGTTTGACCTAGCCAATGGCAAACCAAGATCACATATAGACTCAAGGACTCAATGTCATTGTCTTGACACATTCAACAAGTTCAAAAGATCTCAAATGCACAGGATTGACAGATGAATTTTCCAGTCAACTGATCAAAATTTGACTGTATACTGAAAAGTCAAACTTTGACTTTTTGGTCAAAATCAAGTGCCAAGATTCATTTTTCATCAAAACATGTCAAATTATGAAACTTGTTCATCAAGAAATCCAAAATTGCAAATTAGGGTTTAAAATGAGAAAATTTCATAACTTAGAATTTTTCTAAGTTATGAAACTTCCTTATTTTTTCCTAACTTTGTCCCATTTTTTCATCAAGATAAATTTGGATTCAAGCAAAACTCAAAACATGAAAATTGTAGTCCATTGCAAAATATACAACTTTGATTCACAAAGTTTTCTTAAAGGAAGCTTGTAGCTCAAGTTATGATTTTTGGAATAAGGGTGCAAAACATTCTTAACTTAGAAAAATTTTGACCTATTCTAGGCAGGATTTTTGCCCAACTTCATGGCCACTTTTCACATAGTTCCACTTGGAATTTCAATTTGCATTACAAATATGGATTGTAGTACATATTCCAAGCTTTCCAAATTGTCCAAGAACTTCTCAAACACCCTTGTGGTTAGGGAGAATCGAATTTGCAAAGATGGGCAAAAGTCACTTTGTTCATAGCCAAATACATGTTCATAACATTGCCATTTTCAAGTCAGCATGGTTCAAGCTAGATTACAGGCCTCTAATCCTTTTCACACTCAATAATTAAATGCCAAACCATTGTGCCAAGATGTTATTTTGTTCATTTGGTCATTACATGCAAGATTAATCCATATTTAGAAAAAGCAACTTTGCCATTCTTGTAAAGATGCACTTTATGTCAAATAACAAATCAAAGAGGTACAAGCCAGATTTTTTAGGCACAAGTTTGTGGATAAATCCCACTGATCAAGAACAAAGTATGCAACATGCTTGAGGGACCTGCATTGGCCTATAACCCAACTTGACTATCTTTGCTTACTTGAGAAGAAACATTGCAAAAGATATCCAACTTTGATCTCCTGTCAACACAAGCCTAAACAAACTTCATGAACACTTTCCAGACATCAAACCAAGTTTGAAACACGACCAAACCATCCCTCAAACCTTCTCATTCATCAAAACACCATTTTTCTGCAAGAAACAGGGCATTCCTGCATTTTGACTTGGCCAGCATCATTCACTCGCGCGTTTTTGCCCAAACAAGTTCCAATATATTCCATATCATCCATTGAAGCTATCCCAAGCATTGAACATAAACTGTAACATCCATAGCCAAGTTTGCCATTTTCACTTTTCAGTTTTGCAGGTTGACTTCTATAGCTTGATTCAGAAAGATTCAAAGCAAGCTAAGCATAGGAGAAGGTTCCCTGGACCTCAGGCAAGCTGTACAAGTCCTCAAACTCCATTGAAGATACCTCCATTGCCGTACACGACTCAAGCTGAACAGGTAAAAATATGAACTCCTACCTCTCTATCCAGGCATAGTTAGGCTTAAGTTTGTGAAGAAAGCATGTTCTAATCATAGCCCTGAAGCCATCCATGTAGTTACTTTTCATTTATATTGTGTGTGCTGAGAGAATTTTGGACCTGAACATGAAAGAAAACTTAGGTCAGAAATTGGGGATGGAGAAATTCTCCTTCGTTTCTGAGAGTTAGGTTAAGAATTTTATATGTATGAATTCGTCTCTTGATGCTCTATAATGTTTGTGTTGTGAGTTTTTGTTAAAAGTCAAGGAATCAAGAGATGGCAAAGATAGAAGGAAGCGCGCGTTTTTCTGTTTGAATGTGGCTGAAGGTTGAAGACAGAGTTGACTTGGGCTGGGCCTGAGTCAACCTGCTTTTTGCACCCTCGTTTCCAACTTACACCCCCTTGGCCCATTGTGTGATATTTTGATTATTTTTGACTTTTCATTTTTTCTTCTGACTTAATATTTTTTGTCAAAACATAAAAAACATTAAAATTATTTTTTTACCCATTTTTGTATTTATTTGGCATTTGTTTGTTTTATTTAAGCATATATATATATATATAAACCAATATATTTCTTTTTATTTAAAACACAAAACAATAATACAAAAATATATTTTTAGTTATTATTTTTTGTTTACATTTTGAAAACATTTTCTAAAAATATACTTTGTTTTTATAAATAATTAATATTTCATTTTTGTATATATTTAGTATATTTAATATATAATATAAATACTTATACATATTTTATTAAATATTTAGGATAAAATATAAAAAATAATACCTTTTTATTTTTATTAATATTTGACATCAAAAATACTTTTTACAATATACTTCTCTTTTATTTATTTTTTGTATAAATAAATATATAAATATTGTATATAATTAGTAAATAATTACTATTTATTAAAAATTAGGGTTTTGCCCTAAAACCACAAAATATCCAAAAAAATTGACTTTTTATTTTTGTTTATATTTCACATTGAAAAATACTTTCTCATACATAAAAAACCATTTTGTGCATAATACATTTTGCATTTACATTTGTTTAAATATTGTACAATTTATTATTTATTCAATATGGATGTAATAGTTTAGATTTAAATTTCTTGCTAAATATCCCTCATTCAAACATTTGTACCCCCATCCCCATAATTATGTTGTAATAATTTAGGACTTTAAATTTCTGCATTTTAAAGCTTTCTAATTATGCCATGATAGACCTAGGTTTTGTATGCAAAAATCAAATAACAAATAGCTTGACCTAATTCAAAGACAAAAAAGCATGAAAGTGGACAACACCAATCACACTTGCACTCTTAGGGTTACTCCACTTGTTGCCTTCAAAAATGGGCCATGCTTGCATGTTGAGTTTCTTTGGCAAAACAAAAACAAATCAAATGATCATAGTCCCTCGATGACGCTTTCTCAAGTTGCCTAAAAAATGATCAAGTCCCTTGAAGGAAAAGTTGCCAAAGACACTTGGCACTATTGCATTCATGGTCTAAACGATGACCCGCGCCCGTCCCGTTAACATCCTAACACAAGATTGTCCACCAAATACAATGGTGGAACAATACTGTTAAAAGGGTTAAAACATAGGAAAACTCTTTGAGAAATTTAGGGTAGATAGCTCTTGGTTACTTGACCAACTTGCAAAACAATCCTTGCATTTTTCAAATCACACATCACAACACAACTTCAAAACAAACTTTTCAAACATTGAAAACTTTTCAAAAGACAAATACACCTTTGTATACATTCAAACATGGATCATTACAAAGGTTGCCACAACAAATAGCCTCTTTTCAAAACCTCTTTCAAAATCACACACAAAGCACCATTTCAAGCAATTGAAAGCACCATTTCAAACAATTGAAAATGCAAGGCAAGTGATCTAAGCAAGTAACTAAGAGCCCATGGATAACCATGGATAGAAAGGGTGCTAATACCTTCCCTTTCTATAATCTACTCCCCGAACCCATGAAAACATCTCAAAGGTTTTTCCTGTTCTTTTTAACCTTTCCTTAGGATAAAATAAAAAGTCGGTGGCGACTCTTGCTAAACCGAAACATTTGCAAAAACAAACGCAAAACCTCAAGTCAGTTCTCCCACTGTATCACAGAAGTCGAAGATCCTCAGAAGAGAAATGGAATCACAAACAAAACTATCGCAATTCATTATCCTCAGCGGAAATTGAAGAATCACTTTCTTCACTCACTAACAGCAGTCCGGGATTCAGCTTCCCGGTACTCTTCAGCAGCAATCAGGGATTTATTTTCCCAGACAAAGATGTTGCGCAACAGCATTACATATTCATACATCATGGCATGTGCATACAAATACATATATCACAATCTCATTTATTGTTAGAGCGTCATGTAATTCATACATCATGACATCGCATGAAACTGATTTTACCTTTTCAGGTTAAATTAGCAGACATGCAAACACTATCAACTTTTACAGCAGGTCAAAGATTAATGCCCGAAACCAAACGGGGAAACTATATGCACGACCAAGTGGTATGAATTCCCGAAACAAGACTGGTTTACACACAAATACAGCAGGCCATGGATTAATGCCCGAAACAAGACGGGGAAACTATCTATGTGACCAGCAAAAACAAGTTCCAGATTAATACCTGTAACAAGCCTGGACAACTATCTATAGACAACCGTTGTAGATTAATACCTGTAACAAGCCAGGAAAACTATCTTTCTTTCTCAGGTCAGAGATTAATACCTGTAACAAGCCAGGAGAACTATTTCAATGACCAACAAAAACAAGTTCCAAATTAATACCTGGAACAAGCTAGGAGATCTATCTGTGGATGACCGGCTATGGATTAATACTTGTAACAAGCCATGAGAATAATCCACATGAAGAGATTTAAGATTAACACCTGTAATAAGCAAGGAAAACTATCTTTCTTTCTCAGGTCAGAGATTAATACCTGTAATAAGCCAGGAGAACTATCTCAACAACCAACAAAAATAAGTTCCAGATTAATACCTGTAACAAGCCAGGACAATTATCTGTGGACGACCATTGTAGATTAATACCTGTAACAAGCCAGGAAAGCTATCTACATAAGGAGATTGAAGATTAATACCTGTAACAAGCCAAGAAAACTATCTTTCTTTCTCGGGTTAGAGATTAATACCTGAAACCATCCAGAACAACTATCTCAATGACCAGTAATTTTCAAGTTCCAGATTAATACCTCTAACAAGCCAGGAGAACTATCCACATGAAGATATTTAGGATTAACACCTGTAACAAGCCAGGAAAACTATCTTTCTTTCTCAGGTCAGAGATTAATACTTGTAACAAGTCAGGAGAACTATCTCAACGACCAACAATTTTCAAGTTCTAGATTAATACCTTAAACCAGATAGGACAACTATCTATGAATAAATGGTTTGTATATCAATACCTGAAATAAGACAGGAAAAATATCTACACGACCAGGTGAAACAACCCTACACAGGTTTCTTCTGATACATTTCCAGATAGCAGTTAATTCCATTTTCCTCAGCAAGTTACTGTGAAGCCTGGATTTCAACTAGAAAATAGCAAACTTTCATCTCTCAAGAGATAACTCTTCAGCAGAGCCTTGGACAACTGAAGCTCCTAGACTATATCCCCCATGGAGTTTTCCTCAAGCAGGAGAACAACAAAAACCCATATTCCCCAGCGGATTCCTCCTTTGACAGCAGGAACAGGAACCTCCAAAGGGACCATGTGTGAAATCAGCATCTACTTTGGATGGTATCTTTAAGCCCATCTCTGACGACTCTCTGTCATCTTATCCAAATGGCATCTGTAAGCCCACTCCTGCCATCATCAACAATCAGTGTTACTTCATACGAGTGCAAATTTTTGGGCACTCTAGTGTTCAATCATCTTCCACCTTCAGATCACGAAAGGTAGACACGCCAATCTACATCTTCAAGTTTAAGATTGAACAGGGGCAGCTGTTGTACCCCAAAATTTTCACTCTCATGTTTTACAAGATTCTTTCTTATATAGGTGGTCACAAGTACTTGATTAAAGAAAAATAAATTTTTTGAAGATGAGCAAGGTGTCTTTCGATTGGCATCTTGACAGGCTTTGATTGAGCACCTAACCTCCTCCAAGCTTGCTTTAAATTTCCAAGATTCGATTTAAGCCTTGGCCTTTTGCTTGTTTTCTGTATACGAGCTTTGACTGGGCATGTGTTTCCTTTGAAACAATCTCCTTCAATTCAAAAGGGAAGGGCATCATGTTGGTGCTCCTTCGATTCAGGAGTTAGTAGCTTCCTACTGGCTTCTTTCAATTCAGAGGGTGTTGGCTTCTTACTGGTTTCTTTCGATTCATAAGGTGTTGGCAATGGCGTCCTGCAACTTTCCTTCGATTCAGAAGACAAGTGCCTTCTCTACGCTTGCCTTCAATTCACAAAGCAAGAACTTCCTTCATGCCAGCAGGCATAAACCAATGGCCTCTTGCATACGTCCTTCAACTGCACCATTGGATTTACATGCTTGTTTGATTCACAATGTAATGGTTACCTGTATGTATGCTTCAATTGAGCAAGGTCCTCTGCAGGTTTGTCTTAATGACTACTTGCATGCAAGCTTGATTCCTGCTTCGACTGGGCAGTATCTCCCTTGGAAAGTTTGTTTGGTCCATTCGAAGGAATGGCAAATGATGCATACAAGTGATGCATGTGGTCCCTTCAAAAGAGCACACACATTGGTTTAAAATTAAGGATACACATATTGCTAGCCAAAACGAAAGAGAGATATGCAAAGATGTTGGTTGGCCCAAAATCCCACATATTTCCATACTCAAGTTTCCTGCGCAAGCATTCTGAAGGAAGATTCGATTAGCTTGGAAATAGTTTTTTGTTGGGGCTAGTTGAGTAGGGACTCAATCGAAGAGACCCCAATGATGAGATTTCAGCCATTCGAAGGACACACCTTGATTGGACCCCTGAGGCTAAATCCAAATAAGTGCACCTTTAGGGTAAGATCTAGAAAATTGTTGGGCTTCATTATAAGTGAAAGAGGTATCGAGGTCGATGCTGCAAAAATAAAGCTATACAAGAAATTCCTGAGCCTAGAACAGAAAAATGGGTTTGTGGTTTCTTATGGAGATTGAACTACATAGCTAGATTTATCTCTCATCTTACAACCACTTGTGAACTGATATTTAAATTGCTGAGAAAACATCAGGCTGTCAGGTGGAATGATAATTGTCAAAGATAATTTGATAGAATAAAAGAATACCTACAAGAACCTTTGATCCTTATGCCTCCAAGGGGGAAAAGCCTCTAATCATGTATCTCACGGTACTTGAAAACTCCATGGGCTGTGTACTCGATCAACACGACAAGATAGATAGGAATGAGAACACATTGTACTACCTGAGCAAGAAGTTCACAGATTGTGAGTCACAAAATTCATTGTCTAAGAAGATGTGTTATGCACTTACATGGGTTTCCAAGCGTCTGAGACAATACATGTTGACTAATACTACTCTCTTGATATCCAAAATGGATCATATTAATTACTTCTTTTAAAATCCAGCTCTTACGGGAAGAGTAGCCCGTTTGCAAATGATTTTAACAGAATATGATATCCAGTATAGTACCTAGAAAGCCATCAAGGGTAGTGTATTGGAAAATTATCTTGCTCATCATCCAGTGGATTATGATTACTAGTCTATGAAGTTTGAGTTTCCAGATGAGGATATTTTGTATATTAGAGATTTCAATATTCCTGGCCTAGAAAAAGGACACGAACCTGGATTGCGATGGACGTCCGTGTTTAATGGTGCCTCAAATGCTATAAGCCATGGGATGAGAGTTGTCATCACATATCCTAAAGGTTTTCATCTTCCATTTACAACCAAGAGCTATTTTGATTATAGCAACAATATGGCTGAGTATGAAGCTTGCATCTATAGGATCAAAGCAACAATTGACTTGAGAATTAAAATCCTGGAGGTATATGGAGATTCACCTCTGGTTATTAGTCAGATCAACAAAGATTGGGAAACACACCACCCAAATTTGATTACTTACATGGAGCATGTCTTGAAGTTGATTTCGTATTTTGACGAGTTCACGTTTAATCATATCCCGATGGAGGAAAATCATCTAACAAATGCTTTTAGTACTCTATCATCCATGTTTAGAGTCAAATGGGCTAACGAAGCACCCTTTATCACCATTATGAGGTTGGATGAGCCAGTAATTTCCTATGAAATAGAAGAGGAAACTGATGAGAAGCCTTTGTTTTATAACATCAAGAGGTATCTTGAAACGCAAGAGTATCCATAAGATGCGTCTATTACAGACAAGAATACTATGCGAAAGTATTCAGCAAAGTTTTTCCTTAATGGTTACATGTTGTATAAAAGAAACTATGACTTCGTGTTGCTCAGATGTGTTGATAGACACGAAGCATTAAAGATCATAGAAGAAATGCATGAGGGTTCCTTTGGAACATATTCCAGTAGGCACACGATGGCTAAGAAAATCTTGAGATCAAGTTATTATTGGTCTACCATGGAGGTTGATTGTTACAATCATACCAGAATTGGCTACAAGTGTCGATATACGTCAATAAAGTGCACGTGATGCTCGTTCCATTGAACATCTTGGCATCTCCTGGTTGTTTTCTATGTGGGGCATTGATATGATTGGTCAAGTTGAAATGATTGCTCCCAATGGACATTGTTTCATCCTGGTGGCCATAGACTACTTCACCAAGTGGGTCAAAGCTACATCTTATGCAAATGCCACCAAATAATGGTTGCTCGCTTCATAAAGAAAGAGATAATTTGTCATTATGGGATCCCTGAATAGATCATTACTAATAATGGATCTAATCTCAATAACAAGATGATGAAGGAACTATGCGAGAGTTTCAAGATAAAACATCACAATTCTTCTCCATATCGTTCGAAGATGAATGACATTGTTGAGGAAGCTAACAAAAATATCAAGAAGATTATGCAAAAGATGGAGGTGACCTACAAAGATTGGAATGTGATGCTTCCTTTCTCTTTACATGGTTATCATACTTCGATACATACTTTAACCGGAGAAACCATGTTCTCTTTTATATATGGTATGGAAGCAATCCTACCCATGGAAGTTGAGATTCCTTCGTTAATGATTATGGCAGATGTGAATCTTGATGAAGTTGAATGGGTTCAAAACAGGCTTGATCAGTTGAACCTCAGTGATGAGAAAAGATTGGCAGCTATTTGTAACGGGCAGTTATATCAGAGAAAGATGAAGAATGCCTTTGATAGGAAAGTGCATCCTCGGAACTTCTAAGATGATGACGTGGTATTGAAGATGATCCTGCCTCCCGATAATAAAAATGCCAGGGGTAAGTCATCCCTGAATTATGAAATACCATACGTTGTAAATAAGGTTTTCTCTAGAGGAGCCATGATGCTTATAACTATGGATGGAGAGGATTTTCCAATCCCTATGAATGTAGACGCAGTAAAAACAAACACTCCGCATAAAAAATAGACCCGCTAATTCGATGACTTAGGAAAAAATGGGCATTTGTCCATGATTTTCTTCTTGCCTCAAACCATCATGGATCATATCACTTGGAATTCTCCCATTTTATTCTTTGTGTTTATAAGCCCAAAGATGATTAAATGTTGAGCTATGATCAATAACTTTGAAAACTAATTGTTAGGAGGCTTTGATTCTATCAATCCTCTAATGAGTCTTCATCAACTTTTTCTTAGGCTCAATATTCAAATCATTATGGATCATTCATCTTAAAAAATGTGTCTCAACTATTAACTATTAACTTATAACTATTAACCACTGACAATTGACTTTACTTTATGCTTTTACTTTTATGCATTTATTTTATGTCTTTACTTTATGTCATTTATCTTTAAACATTTACATTTCATGCTATTTTCCTTTTGCTCGCTTAGGCATTTACTTTTGGTTATTTTATCTTTGCTCATTTGAGCATTTACTTTCTGTCATTTTATCTTTGCTCACTTGAGCTTTCTTTTCTCTTTTAAATACACGTAATAATCAACTTGAACATTAAAAGACTTAATTCTTTCTTGGACTATTTGGTTACTATCTCTGTTACTTTGGAGTTGTGGAAGATGGTACATAGGCACTAAAGGTTCGCAACCTAGGCGGGTGCAAAAATTGTAAAAAGTACTTATTTTCTCATCTCCACCATCTATTTTTGTATATACCTTTTATAACCAAATTACACAGATTTTCAAAGAGGTTCATGCATAGTACCGTAGATGTTTAGGGTGTTAATACCCTCCCTTTGCATAACCAACCCCCGTAACTTGATCTCTGTTTTACTTTAGGTTTTATTCGCTCTTTTCCTAGTCCTTTGGATAAAATAAAAGTGTGGTGGCGACTTCATTGATATTTTATAAGTTAAGTCAATCCAATGCCTTAGTCTCAACATTTATGCCGCTAAACATAGCATTTTCCTAATCATGTTACAGTTTTGATTAAGCCTGCTTCCTTAATCAGACTGACTACTTCCTCATATTCAAAAACATATGTGCTCAACTCACTTTCTAGCACCACAATCGTTTGACATACAAATTTCCATCTATTTGCAAATTCAGATGAATGAAAGGGAATATTATCAAGTTCCACTTTAGGAATGTTTTATGAAACCTTTTTTTCTTCCTTCAAACTTTCTGGTAGACGATTCACTGTCATGAGAATTTTGAGGTACATCTTCTTTACTCCATTTCTTTTCAAGAACATGGGCAGGAGACTTCTGGAAACCCTCATTAGGATCACTATAGCCTCCAACATCCTTTCCTTTTCTTAATATTTTTGTTGCTTCAGAGCTGGACTCTTTACTGGTTGTCTCATAATCAGTATCTGAATCATCAATGATCATAACATCATACTTATGACCCTTGTTTAAGCCCATGTCTTTCATTTCCTTGCTATAGAAAGTCTCATCTCCTTTCTCCCTACCTTTATTATCCTTACATGTAGTCCCTTTTGTAATTGCAAGCTTCTCAAGTCATATTTAAAGCATGTGTTTTGATGAAGACAACATGGACATCAACATTCAAAGGATGTGCAAAAAGCTTATCAACATCATATAAAAGTCTTGAAGATTATTGAAGAATTATTGAAGAATCATCAAATGTCAAATGGTATAAATAATTCTTAATCTTGAATATAGATGTTCACAAAAAAATATATGCATTCATAATCATATACATATCCAACATGTTTTCACTTAAGAAAAACTTTGTTTAAAATCTTTTTCAAAAAGAATTTTTGAAAAATAACTTTCAGGAACCGGTTCCTCCCTAACAGGGAACCGGGTTCCAAAACTTGTTCAAAAACATGTCCCTGGAATTTGTACCAGGAACCGGGTTGTACCAATAGGGGAACCGGTTCCTGCGTGATTTTTTTGAAATCTGACTTATAACGTTCACTAAGAACCGGGTTCTGTCAGTGTCGGAACCGGTTCCTAGCGAACCAGTGCAGCTTTTCTTTTGGTTTTTAAACATTTTTCAAGTGGTATCTTTTCATGAATGTATTGCAACTTTTCATATGAATTGGCATGAATGAAGAGGTTCTTATGACTTTATAAAATGCAGATTTTCAGATTTAAAAACAAGAACACAATAACATTTTCATACAACAAAAAAAAACCTTCTTCAATAAACAATTTTCTCATTCATTCAAATTTGAATTCATACTTTCATGTGTTCATAATTTTGTGAAACTTTCCATATACACTTTCATTAAATCATTACAAGTTTCATACATACATTGTGAACATTTATATACATTGTTTGAGAATTGTTTTTATCTTGAAGAAGAAGATCAATTGAAGATTGATAGTGCTATCCATCTACTTCAAATAAATCATTGTATTACTTAAAGAAATTATTCCCTTACTATCCAGGATTGTTGGAAGTAAGTGTTGTGATTTGAAGAGGATTGTTCTTCATTCACATTAGTGTTTGTTTGGTCTTAAAGGTGTTAAGAACCTTTGATCACCCTATAGGTTAGATAGTAAGCATAGGTTGTACAATCATTCTAACTATAGTGGAATCTCTTTCGTGTTGGAAAGGGGACTGGAGTACTCTCGGATTGTGAGGGGAACCAGGATATATCACTGTGTTCTTTACTTTTCCGCATTTATCGCTTTCATCACCATAATCAGGAAAAGATAAAGATATAATCAAAACCTTCAAACACTTAACCAAAAAATTACTACCAAGCATTCTCATAAAACCGAATAAATTTTATAAGACCTAATTCACCCCCCCCCCCCCCCCCCCTCTTAGGAACTCTGAGACTTACAATTGGCATCAGAGCAAGTTATAGGTAACTTGTTCCTAAAGATCCAGAATGGCTTCCGCAAATCATCAACCAGTTTTCAGAGATGGTGGTAGTAACAACAAGCCTCCTCTATTATGTGGTGAATATTTTGACTTCTGGAAAATACGCATGAAGGCGCATTTAGAAGCGCAAGGAGAGGAAGTATGGGATGCTGTTGAAAATGGTCCATTTATCCCAATATCAGTAATCAATGGCATTGGTTCTGCAAAGCCCAAAACTGCATGGGACGACGATGATAAAAAGAAAGTTCTCTATGACAAAAAGGCAATAAACCTTCTTCAAGGTGCACTCAGTATGGACGAATTTTTCCGTGTCTCGAACTGTAAAACAGCAAAAGAAATATGGGATACCCTGGTTCAAACTCATGAAGGAACGGCTGAAGTAAAAAGATCAAGGCTAAATACCTTGAGTCAAGAATATGAACTATTTCGAATGCAGCCCGGAGAATCCATTCTTGACTTACAAAAGAGATTTGTGCATTTGACAAATCACTTAAATGCTCTTGGTAAAACCTTGACAAATGATGAACTCAACTTGAAAATCCTTAGATCATTGACTAGGGAATGGCAACCAAAGGTAACAGCAATCTCGGAAAAGAAGAGTCTCTCCGCAATGACTTCCGCTACATTATTTGGCAAACTTCAAGAATACGAAACGGAACTCGGTAGACTTGAAAAACATGAAAATTTAGAGAAGAAATCCAAAGGCATTGCTTTGAAAGTTGATTCAAAAGAAAGTCAAGATAAAGATGCATCGGAGGAAGATGAAAACTTCTTGCTTCTTGTAAAAAGGTTAGGAAAATATTTTGGTCATAAAAATAATCTTCATAATGCTAACTTTGTCAAAAGGAAGAAATTTTATAATCATAAAGATAAAGAAGCCTCCACATCAACACAAGATGTCACATGCTATGAATGTGGAAAGCAAGGTCACATAAATCCGGATTGTCCAAAACTCTCCAAGAAAAATGGATTCAAAGGCAAAAAGGAGTTCAAGAACAAAAAGGCTTATGTTGCATGGGAAGATAATGAGATAAGTTCTTCATCCGATTCGGAAAGCGGCGAATGTGCAAATCTAGCATTAATGGCTTCACATCACTCCGACGATGAAGAAGAGGTTAGTAATGAATTTAATCTTTTTGATGATGATGTTCAAGATGCTATTGATGAACTCTTGAAAGAATGCAAAAGTTTATACAAAAAGGTGTCAAATCAAGAAAAAGAACTTCTAATTTGTTTAGAAAAAATTGACACCATGACTAAAGATTTTGATCTTCAAAAACAAAATTTTATTAAAGAAAAAGAAAACTTTGCATGCTCCAAGTGTGAATCAAATGTCTTTCAAATTGTTCAATTGAAAAGAGTCATTGAAAGATATGAAAAAGGACAAATAGGATTGGAAGGATTACTAAGCCAACAACTTTATCCAAATGATAAAAGGGGTCTTGGTTATGTGAATTCTAAGAAACCAAGTAACAATCCCACTATTTTTGTAAAGGCTAGTAATAGTTCCAATCCCAAGAAAGTAGAAAAGAAGCAAGTTGTTCATAATCATCAAAAGAAAAAGGCTAATGTATCGAAAAAGAAAACATTTCCTAAGAAGAAATCTTATCCTTCTAGATATAGAAGCAACTTTGAACCTACTTGTTTTTATTGTGGTATTAAAGGCCATACACCTAATGCTTGCTATGTTAGAAACTTTAGTATAGCAAGTGGGCATTATGTGTGGGTGAAAAAGGGAACTAACTATGAAGGACCCAAGGCAACTTGGGTACCTAACAAAGAATAATTTGTTTGTGTAGGTATGCTTGAAATCCACATCAAATGTTTGGTATCTTGATAGTGGATGTTCAAAGCATATGACAGGAGATGTACACCAATTTTCATATCTAGTACATAAAGCCAAAGGGTATGTCACCTATGGAGACAACACCAAAGGAAAGATTCTTGGCGTTGGAATAGTTGGCACACCTCCATCCATTCAAATTGAGGATGTTATCTATGTTGAAGGATTAAAGCACAACCTTCTTAGCATAAGTCAACTATGTGATAGAGGGTTCAAGATCAAATTCAACAAAGAAGAATGTCTCATTATGGATGAGGCAACCAATGAGGTAAAACTCAAAGGTATAAGAACTAACAATATTTTTATGATTACTTTAGATGATTTGTCTCTGAAGGTACAATGTCTTATGGTAAACAACAATGATGCTTGGTTATGGCACAAGAGGATTGCTCACATTCACATGGAGCACTTGAACAAATTGGTTAAGCATGACTTAGTTATTGGTCTACCAAAGATGAAGTTCATCAAAGACAAATTATGTAACGCTTGCCAAAAGGGCAAACAGACCAAAACAACTTTCAAATCTAAGAATGTGGTGTCTACTACAAGGCTACTACAATTGTTACACATGGATCTCTTTGGTCCATCAAGAATAAAAAGCTTCGAAAAGAACTTGGTATTTTGGATGAAGGTGATATCTAAATGTTTCTCATTAGATGCACTTCTTAATTTTTAAATAAAATTGTTTCACTCTTTTTCCCCATCCTTTTTTATGTTAACAACGGGGGAGAAGAATATGCATATGTGTTGTTTTGTTTCAAAGAAATTGCAGGCCCAAATAAATATCAAACTCACTCCAAAATTCAAAGAATCATGGACTTAGGGGGAGCATACAATTTAGGGGGAGCCTTGCATTTTCTTAACATGTTTACTACACAAAACAACATAAAACATTTCAAGAATTATTTTCAAGACTTGGTTGTCATCATCAAAAAGGGGGAGAATGTAATTGCAAGCTTCTCAAGTCATATTTAAAGCATGTGTTTTGATGAAGACAACATGGACATCAACATTCAAAGGATGTGCAAAAAGCTTATCAACATCATATAAAAGTCTTGAAGATTATTGAAGAATTATTGAAGAATCATCAAATGTCAAATGGTATAAATAATTTTTAATCTTGAATATAGATGTTCACAAAAAAATATATGCATTCATAATCATATACATATCCAACATGTTTTCACTTAAGAAAAACTTTGTTTAAAATCTTTTTCAAAAAGAATTTTTGAAAAATAACTTTCAGGAACCGGTTCCTCCCTAACAGGGAACCGGGTTCTAAAACTTGTTCAAAAACATGTCCCTGGAATTTGTACCAGGAACCGGGTTGTACCAATAGGGGAACCGGTTCCTGCGTGATTTTTTTGAAATCTGACTTATAACGTTCACTAAGAACCGGGTTCTGTCAGTGTCGGAACCGGTTCCTAGCGAACCAGTGCAGCTTTTCTTTTGGTTTTTAAACATTTTTCGAGTGGTATCTTTTCATGAATGCATTGCAACTTTTCATATGAATTGGCATGAATGAAGAGGTTCTTATGACTATAAAATGCAGATTTTCAGATTTAAAAACAAGAACACAATAACATTTTCATACAACAAAAAAAAACCTTCTTCAATAAACAATTTTCTCATTCATTCAAATTTGAATTCATACTTTCATGTGTTCATAATTTTGTGAAACTTGCCATATACACTTTCATTAAATCATTACAAGTTTCATACATACATTGTGAACATTTATATACATTGTTTGAGAATTGTTTTTATCTTGAAGAAGAAGATCAATTGAAGATTGATAGTGCTATCCATCTACTTCAAATAAATCATTGTATTACTTAAAGAAATTATTCCCTTACTATCCAGGATTGTTGTGATTTGAAGAGGATTGTTCTTCATTCACATTAGTGTTTGTTTGGTCTTAAAGGTGTTAAGAACCTTTGATCACCCTATAGGTTAGATAGTTAGCATAGGCTGTACAATCATTCTAACTATAGTGAAATCTCTTTCGTGTTGGAAAGGGGACTTGAGTACTCTCGGATTGTGAGGGGAACCAGGATATATCACCGTGTTCTTTACTTTTCCGCATTTATCGCTTTCATCACCATAATCAGGAAAAGATAAAGATATCATCAAAACCTTCAAACACTTAACCAAAAAATTACTACCAAGCATTCTCATAAAACCGAATAAATTTTATAAGATCTAATTCACCCCCCCCCCTCTTAGGCACTCTGAGACTTACACCTTTTTGAGAATGATTAGAATGAATGGAGAAGATAATATCTAGTGTGGAGAACCCTTGTTGAGCCAATGTTATTCTAACATTTATCACAACATTAGGGTTAAAGCTCATGGTCTTTGCAACCATCCTTCTCATTATTTCATCAATAGATATGGTTCCACATGGGTTAGCATCTTCCTTAGGATTCACCCCCGTATACTTTTTGATAGAATGAGACTATTTTGCAGTATTATCAATCCTAGCCCTTTTACCATCAGTTTTTCTTTGAAATTAGAAGAAGAATAAGGCTTTCTTACCCTGGAATTTTCTCCTGTTTTGACAACAATTGTCTTGATCCTTACTCTTTTTGGAGGATCTGGAGGGATTGTAGCGAGGGGAACAATATTGTGCGGGACACCATAGACAAACTCAATAAATTCCTCTTCAGAATTAAAATAATTAGGGCTTGACATTTTGATGTTTGATCGGCTTTGGGGTGTTTGAAAAGTGTTAGAGTTTACACAGACTGATGAGACCCTTTCTTTTACTGTGAGCGAGCGAATGATGAATAGAGGGGGGCTATATAAGGAACACAATAATTTTCCTAAAAGGTAGTTTAAAACTTTTGATCGTTGGATTTGAATATCCTTTGTCAAGACCTTTTGATACTCCCAATTCTTCATGATCTCTTTGATTTTACCTTTTATGGACTCAGAACTCTCTAGACTCTTATCTCTTTGTGTGTCCATCTTAATATCAGCAATCTTAATTGTTGAACACGAAAATCGACAGAAAATATCTTTCAATACTTCACTTACATAACTTTCACAATTAGTAGATTTTTCTTTTCCTTTGCTTCTCTTCTTGATCTTTTCTTCTACATACTTATTTCTAGATTGAGAAGTGTGCTTAGGACATCCATACAAAATGAAATAGAAAGGTCTTATGTGACCAATCCTTCCATATTAGTGGCATATCCAGGGATGAGTCTTTACTTTATTTTTAAATTTTTGTCCCATGGAAGGATCATAAAACTTATTTTTGACATGTCTTCTTTATCACAAGCGTCATGTTTTGTCACAGAAGATTTTCTTTTATTATTCAAATACTGATAGTTAAAGCCTACTCTTTTGAAATTACTATATTCTTCATTAATTTGAACAACCTTACTTGGTCCGCTAGATCCTTCTGTCATGTTCTCAAGATTAGAGGTTATCAATGTTACCCTTTTTTTTAAGTTCAGAGTTTGTAGCTTGAAGTTTTCTTCTCTTATCCTGAAGTCTAGCAATGACCTAATTTCGGGGTTCATTCAACTTATACACTTCTTCACTTCTAAAGTAGAGGTCATTGCAAATATTTATTAGTTCCTATAGGTAAGATTTTCATCACCAGAGTCAGTATCAGATTCATACCTGTCTGTCAAGGCTACAGTCTTTGCAGCTTCCACACTTTTACCTTCAGAAAGTCAAAGGGAATGTACTGAAAATTTGATTCAGATATTATCTTGTCCAGTAATTGATTTAAGCGTTCTTCAAGAAGCATAATTCCTCTTGACAGACTTTCATCAGGGTCAAAAGTATTTACAATATTCCTGCTCCTTTTCTCAAATCTTTCATTCATCTTAAACTCAAAAGTTTGAAGAGATCCAATAAGTTCATCCATCTTCAAGCTTTTGATGTCTTGAGCCTCCTCAACGGAAATTACCTTCATATCAAATTTCCTGTGTAAGGACCTAATAATTTTTCTCACCAATCTATCTTCTGATATTTTTTCTCCTAAGAGACTTGATGCATTAGCAATTTTGAGAATCTTTATATGAAAATCCTGCACACTCTCATTATCATTCATCTTTAGATTTTCAAACTCAAAATTGAGAATTTGCAGTCTTGAAATCTTTACTTTTGAGGTACCTTCATATGTTGTCTCAATAATTTCCCAAGCCTCCTTAGCTGAAGTACATGTATAGATCAACCTGAACACATTTTTGTCAACTCCATTGAATAGAGCACTCAAAGCCTTGGAATTTCCAATGGCTTATTTGTCAACATCCCATTTCACTCTTCTTCGAGTTTGATTGTGTTTATTTCAACCTCTTTCTCATCTTCGTCAATGTCCTTCACAACAATATGCTTTTATCCTTGCAAAATAGTCTTCCAAGGTTTATTGTCCATTAGCTTTCAAAAAAGCTATCCTACAAACTGTCCACCAGTCATAATAGGATTCATCCAACACGGGTGGTCTGTTTTTATAACCTCCCTCTTTCTCCATAATGTCATAAAATATATATCCCTGAATCTCACCTAGTAACTAGAATAGGGTGTTTGCTCTTGATGCCAATTGAAATTTTGGCACGCACACCAAATATGTTAAGACTGGTGTCTCAACATACAAGCGATGTCATGATAGATGTTATAAAATCTATTGATAGAAAAATAATAATAATAATAATAATAATAATAATAATAATAATAATAATAGTGCAGAAATATAAGTTGCAGAAAACTAAAGAACATGATGATATGTTAACCTAGTTCAGTGTTAACTCACCTACTCTGGGAGCTACCAAGACATGAAGGAAATCCACTATTAGCAGTATTAGTTTGAAGCTAAACTAGTCCCAAGCTTAAAACTTCGCACCTAATCACTACCCAGTGCAACTTCTACCCAGGTCATCCCTAGATATGATAAATTGACATTCCACTTCCAATCACCGTAGTGATAAAATACTTATCCCAATCACAGGGGTTGTCTCAAATCAAGTTACAGTCACAACAACCTGAAGATAAAAATAGAAAAATCATACTTCTAAATCAAATACTAGGAGTTGCTTAAAATCTTCCTCTAAGAATAATACTCAAATCTTGCTTCACAGCTTTGAGGAGAACAATAACTTGATAAATAGTCAAGCACAATCAATCAACTCCAATGTTTTAGAGATACATGAGGACATACAATAAAAACAGAAACTCTCTTGAAGAACACTCAAACCCAAGAGTGAGAAAATATGGCTTCCCCTTATTTTTCTAAATTCTTAATTCTCTTAGGTCTAGGTAGTTTCTTTAAATACTCTTTAGCAATCCTTGGGCCTTGAATCTTTGCCCAGAAATTTCTTGTTGTCCATGCTGAGAGCTGCACAAATCAGTGCAGAAAAATATCCATGATTATTGGAACAAAACATAAGGTTTCCTAATTAGTCTCAATCAACCAATTGTCATAACCCAAATTTTCCCCATGGATTTCTAACTAAATTATTTTTTATTAATGTTATTCTTTTTATTGTCAAAATTATCGAGGGGGTATGTTTTAACAAAAGAATTTATGGGCTTTCTAAAAAGGCCCATGTGAGCTTTATTCGGTTTTTCCTTACAGGATAAAAGAGGGAGGCATTGTTACAGTAGGGTGTATTATCTTAAATGGACCATCAAAATCTGATGGCCCATTAAGAAAATTTTGTTGGCCCGGTCCAAGTTAGAAAGGAGTGACATTTTGGGCCATCAAAATTTGATGGCCCATATAGGAGTTGAAGCGCTTTAACAAAAGAGGGAGGTGCGTTTTAAAAGACCCAATAACTGGGCAATGTTGGCGTAGTCCGGACTTTTTTTAAGGACCTATATTGTTTTTTTATTTATCTATTTTATTAATACCTATTTTATTATTATTATTGTTGTTAATTTTCATTAAAATTATATTTTAGTTTTTTTGTTGACCCAAGTCAATGAATGGGATTAAGAAACCCTAATTTACCCAACAACAACCTTGTTCTTCAATTACCCAAGCCCAAAACGTGTATTGTTCAGATCTGGAAATAAAAATGCTTTTTTGAAACTAAAACAAAACAAAATCTTTAGTAGATCAATTCAAATCTGGAAAATTAATATCCATGTTTATTCATTAAAACGAACCTATACAATAACAAGTACAAATACAGATTACAAAGAACTAATCTCAAACAAAATATTTCTAAGTCAATCACTAAATCAAATCGAATACCTAAAACATAATAAAATCATCCTAATCCCAAATGCAATTACAAATGTAACGATAAATCATAAGAATTTCCTAATTTGTCTAAAATCTAAATCTATAAATTAAACTATAAAAAATCTAAGGGAGAGGAAAAATTAGAAGAACGTAGTTGATCGCAAGGAGAAGGAAAGAAATTTTAGTGCTTCAAGATCTGAAACCCTAAAAGTCTCCGTCGCATCTCTGCTACAACACCGTCACCTTAATACATGCAGAAAAAAGGAGAAGAAGTAAAGATCAGAAGCAAATTCAGGTAATCAAACATACGACCGATATCATGGAAGGAAAGGTAAACACAAATCACTTAGCTTTAGGGCTCTCAATTTTTTTGTTTTGATTTTTGCATGATTATGTTTGCATGTTCTAGAAATTTGCGGTTTTTTCTAAGGTTAGGGTTCTAACCTAGGGTTATGGCTCTTAAATTATAGAGTTAGTGCTATACAAACTTAGGGTTAAGGTTTATCATTTGTTGAAGGTTTCTGAGTAAGACATGTTAGGGTTCTTTGTAAACCCCTTAAGGTTCTTAGGGTTCTATGACCCCATATGAAGATTCACAACGGAGGGTTTGAATGTTTGAAGTTTCTGGTTGAATATCAACTGGAAAACTATAGAAAAGGGGTGGCTGACGGAGGACGGTGCCGCCAGAGCAATTTCTGGATGCCTGAGTTTTAGAGAGAGGTCAGAGCCTCTCTCTCTAGATTTTACAAAAGGGTTTAGTTGTTTCATTGATTTGAGAGAAAGAAAAGGAAAATGGGCTCTTAGCCCAGTGATTCATTTTTATTGACATCCCTGATATTGTGTTCGCGCGCCCATAATCCGTACCATGTGCTCCCTGCCACAACCTTCAGATCATCATCAAACGTTATTAGTTTTCACTCCCATGATAACACCGTGTCCCCTCCCACACTTTTCCTAAATGTACCTTATGTTGTTTTGGGCCTAAGCCCATGATACTCACACCCCCAGTCTGTCTGTTTTTGCTAAGCCAACTCAATTCTCACCCCCTAACGCTCTTGGGCCAAGTCCAACATCTGGACTTGGGCCCATGCTGACTAAACCCTCCTATTTTACTAACATGTTTAAAGACTCACCCGTTATGCGTTCGGTCCTGAATTTAACAACTGAATTTAAGGCCCTGCTTCTCATACCCCTCTGTTTTGCTAGCCCAACACAAAATACACCCCCTGCATTTTTTAATTTTCTTTATTATTTATATTTATTATTTTTATTATTTAATATATTTATAAATTCTAGTATTACTTTAATATTATTATAAAATAAAATATTTATTTTCTAACTCATCCAAATATCTATTTATTGCATTAAGATTATTTTTAACCATGTATTAATAATATTTTTTTATATATATTGATACATTAAAAAAATACCTAACCAACACCAAACTATTTTCTTAATAACTTAATTAACTCAAAAAAAAATTCAAAAAGGATTATGAAAATACTTTTAATCATTTGCGAACTTCGTCTAAACAACTCCGCTACTCACACACCCAGACTTGATTCAAGTAAAATTCAAAATATCTTCGTAATCCATAAAAAACACCAACCAACTATATACTATGAATCGGGACTCTGATTCCTCCTAAGAGGATACATAGGCATACGACTAAAATCATGGCGAGTTCTCCTAATAAAAATTAAAACCATATTTCTCAAAGATCGCGTTTTTAAACCCTAGTATCCTTGTGAACAAGGTATATGAGGGGTGCCTAACACCTTCCCTTTGTTGAAGAACGAGTCCAGCAACTTATAATCTCTGACCACATTAGGGTTATCCTTTATATTCTCTTCTCAAAGATAAAAATTAAGGTTGGCGACTCTCAATTCAAAACCGGTTACAACACCAATTATAGCAACATGTGCATAAATGGAGATATTATTTGTTCCATATTTAAAATTCTTGACGTGCGATAAATTAGTGAGATATAAACGACTTAAATCTCACAGAATCAATTAATGATGTGTCAAGAATAAACCAAACTGCAGTACCACCTGAATCAGACCAAGACGTCATGACATTATCTTCGACATTTGGTTAAAAATCACATAACAACAATCTTGTTATCACAAACCATGTTTTAGCAAAAATTATGCCAATCCACAAAACATGTTACTAACAATACTTGTGGTTGTTACCTTTTTGCTTAATTACTTGGTTAAGTAATGTTTGGACTTGAATCTTGTTAGTTTTAAGTTGAATTTTCTTGTAAGCATGATTACTTGATTAATTATGCCCTTTCTTAAGTTCTTAGTTAAATGAATGAGTTATTTGATTACTTGTTTGCATGTTTACTCGGTTAAGTAATGTTTGGACTTGAATCTTGATAGGTTTAAGTTGAGGTTGATTGTTAGCAAGATTATTTGGTTAGTCTAGGCTTATATTGATTATTTGTTAATTCCTAAAATGCATCTTGGTTGTTATAGTTACTTGAAGTCTTACTTAGTCAAGTTAGACTTATCTTAGGTCTTTGCTAAGTATTAAGATGTTGGTTTGATCGTTATCTCTATGCTTGCAAGTTGTATGTGTATTAGGCCTTGTTAGGTAGTTGATGTTTAGAATTTGGGTGTTACCTTTGCTTTGAAAATTTGCTTACATGTTTACTTTGTCACCCACTCTTGCACCTTGGTTGAGATAACGACATTGTTCTTCTTGTCTTATTTGTTTTCCTTGTGTTTTTCCATGCTCCCTTAGGCTCTCGATTCAATCTTGGTTAAGATTAATTGATTAGACTCTAGGTTTGTAAATTATGCATGATAACAATTAGGTAGGATTCTCTCTATCCTAACCTTAAGGCCACCATTGCATGACAACAAGTAGGATTGAGATCCTTTTTACACTTGTTAGTTGTTTATTTTTCATTCTTGTAAGAATAAAAGCTATTTTCTTAACCAAAAGATCAAAAAGACTAATAAATACAATTTGTGAAAATATGCCACGAGTCTTAAGCACATGCGGAGTACTTTAGATACAAAGTGCCTGGCTCGACCAATCGAAAGTCTCTCGTGTCATAGACTGTAGTATTTTATGTGTCTCAAACACTTTCATAAATAAAATGGAAGTACTTGAATACCTTCAACCTTGGGGGACCATCTGAGATAGTCTCCTAACAAAACACTCAACCAATCAAAACTTCTTTTGCTAGTTGACTTTTCTTGTTAAAACTTTCTAGAAAGGGTTGCCACCTATAAAATACACCAAAAAACCAAAAAATTTAAGCCAAACTACGATACCGTGATTCCTTCGGGATACGTAGGCATTTGGTTGCAAAACCTAAGCGAGTATAATAATAAAAAACATTTTTTGTTGTTTAAAAATTCATTCATGCATTCCCTTAGCAAGTAAGCATTAGATAACACACCCTTTGATTAGGACAACTAGAGTGGATCCCGTGGAGTACCACAGACGTGAGGGGTCCTAATACATTCCCCTTGTGTAATCGACTTCTGTACTGTTCTCTTTGTCGCAAGATCATTTTCTTTCCCTTATTTGGGATAAATAACGTTTGATGGTGACTCTGTTTGCGTCGGTATTTTTCGTGGTAGCGACAACAAGAATATCTTCATAAAACTTTATAAGACATATGTCAATACATGTGGTCTGACATTACACCAACATAGCTCCAAGTTCATATATGACAAGTATTATTGTTGTACCCCAAAATTTTCCCTCTCATTTCATCAATATTTTCTCACCACAAGACCCTTGGAGCTCAAGATCAAGTTAGGGTTTGCTCTGCTCAAGACTCCTCGTGGCACTGTTGACCGAAATTAGGGTTTGAGTTTTCACAAATATGTTTTGACCTAAAAGGCCCAAATTGGCTTTCATGCCTCATGTTGGACTCACAATTTTATCCATACCAAGTTTCAAGCCTTGATTCCAATCTTTGCCCAGTCAACTGGACAGTTGACCTAAAAATCAATTGTATTGGGGAAAAAGTCAACTGTGGCCAATTGACAGTCAAACCTCATGAAATTTGACTCACATCAACATAATGAACTCATATGGACCATTTGATCAAGTTTGGATCACAATTCCACAAGAAATTTGATTAGATCACCAAAAGGGCAAAATGGTCATTTTTAGGGTTTTGATTGCACAAAGGCAGTTTTTGACTGTTTGACCTAACCAATGGCAAACCAAGCTCACATATGGACTCAAAGACTCAATGGCATTGTCTTGACACATTCAACAAGTTCAAAAGATCTCAAATGCACAGGATTGACAGATGAATTTTCCAGTCAACTGATCAAAATTTGATTATATACTGAAAAGTCAAACTTTGACTTTTTGGTCAAAATCAAGTGCCAAGATTCATTTTTCATCAAGACATGTCAAATTATGAAACTTGTTCATCAAGAAACCCAATATTGCAAATTAGGGTTTAGAATGAGAAAATTTCATAACTTAGAATTTTTCTAAGTTATGAAACTTCCTTATTTTTTTCTAACTTTGTCCCATTTTTTCATCAAGATACAATTGGATTCAAGCAAAACTCAAAACATGAAAGTTGTATTCCATTGCAAAATCTACAACTTTGATTCACAAAGTTTCCTCAAAAGAAGCTTGTAGCTCAAGTTATGATTTTTGGAACAAGGGTGCAAAACATTCTTAACTTAGAGAAATTTTGACCTATTCTAGGCAGGATTTTTGTCCAACTTCATGGCCACTTTTCACATAGTTCCACTTGGAATTTCAATTTGCATTACAAATATGGATTGTAATACACATTCCAAGCTTTCCAAATTGTCCAAGAACTCATCAAACACCCTTGTGGTTAGGGAGAACCGAATTTGCAAAGATGGGTAAAAGTCACTTTGTTCATAGCCAAATACATGTTTATAACATTGGCATTTTTCAAGTCAGCTTGCACAAGCTAGATTACAAGCCTCTAATCCTCTTCACACTCAATAATTAAATGCTTAACCTTTGTGTTCAAGTCTTATTTTGTGTATTTAGCCATTACATGCAAGATTAATCCATATTTAGAAAAAGCAATTTTGCCATTCTTGTAAAGATACACTTTATGTCAAATAACAAATCCAAGAGGCATGGGCCAGATCTTTGAAGCTAGCAATTATACACAAATCACTCTGATCAAGAACAAAGTATGCAGCATGCTTGAGGGACCTGTATTGGCCTATAACCCAACTTGACTATCTTTGCTTACTTTAGAAGAAAGCTTGCAAAAACTCAAAATCTCTCATACCTGTAAACACCAACCTAAGCAAACTTGGAAAACATCTTTTCACATTACCTAACTGACCTAAAACACGAGTTAACCACAGCTCAAACACCCTCATTCACAGAAACACCATTTTTCTGCAAGAAACAGGGCATTCCTGCAGTTTGACTTGGCCAGCATCATTCACTCGTGCGTTTTTGCTCAAACAAGTTCCAATACACTCCCTACCATCCATTGAAGCTATCCCAAGCCTTAGATACAAGCTGTAACATCCATATCCAAGTTTTCCATTTCCACTTTTCAGTTTTGCAGGTTGACTTCCATAGCTTGATTCAGAGAGATTCAAAGCAAGCTAAGCATAGGGGAAGCATCCTTGGACTTCAGGCAAGCTGTACCAAAGTTCAAACTCCATTGAAGATACCTCCATTGCTGTACACGACTCAAGCTGAACAGGTAAAAATTTGAACTTCTATCTCTCTATCCAGGCATATTTAGGCTTAAGTTTGTGAAGAAAGCATGTTCTACTCATAGCCCTGAAGCCATCCATGTAGTTACTTTTCATTTATATTGTATGTGCTATGAGAATTTTGGACCTGAACATAGAAGAAAACTTAGGTCAGAAATTGGGGATGGAGAAATTCTCCCTCATTTCTGAGAGTTAGGTCAAGATTTTTATATGTATGAATTCGTCTTTCCATGCTCTATAATGTTTGTGTTGTGAGTTTTTGTTAAAAGTCAAGGAATCAGGATCTGTGTTGGGCAAGAAGAAACGCGCGTTTTTCTGTTTGAATGGTGCTGAAGGTTGAAGACAAAGCTGGCTTGGGCTGGGCCTGAGTCAGCTTGCTGTTTGCACCCTTTTTTTCCTTTTACACCCCCTGGCCCATTGTGTGATATTTTATTCATTTTTTACTTTTTATTTTTTCTTCTGACTTATTATTTTTTGTCAAAACATAAAAAATATTAAAAATATTTTTCCACCCATTTTTGCATTTTATTTGGATTTTATTTGTTTTATTTTGAACTTATACATGTAAAATAAATATAAATACCTTTTTGTTTAAAAACATTAAAAATAGCACAAAATATATTTTCAGCCATCATTTTTATTTACCTTTTGAAAACATTTTCTAAGAAATATACTTTTTTTAAATAATTAATATTTTTATTTTGTATATATTTAGTACATTTAATATATAATATAAATACTTATACATATTTTATTAAATATTTAGGATAAAATATAAAAATAATACCTTTTTATTTTTATTATTAATATTTGACATCAAAAATACTTTTTACAATATACTTCTCTTTTATTTATTTTTTGTATAAAAAAATATATAAATATTGTATATAATTAATAAATAATTGCCATTTATTCAAAATTAGGGTTTTTGCCCTAAAACCATGAAAATATCAAAAATTAACCCTTTTTATTTTTGTTTATATTTTACATTGAAAAATACTTTTACATACATAAAAAACCATTTTTGTGCATAATACATTTTGCATATTTATTGTATTTATTTAATTATTGTACAATTAAATAACTTGTATATTCAATATGGATGTAATAGTTTAGATTTAAATTTCTTGCTAAATATCCCCTATTCAAACATTTGTACCCCCATCCCCATAATCATGTTGTAATAATTTAGAACTTTAAAATTCCACATTTAAAAGCTTTCTAATTATGCCATGATAGACCTAGGGTTTATATGCAAAATCAACCAACAAATAGCTTGACTAATGCAAAGACAAAAAAGCATGAAAATGGACAACACCAATCACACTTGCACCCTTAGGGTTACTCCACTTGTTGCCTTCAAAAATGGGCCATGTTGCATGTTGAGTGTCTTTGGCAAAACAAAATAAATCAAATGATCATAGTCCCTCGATGACGCTTTCCCAAGTTGCCTAAAAAATGATCAAGTCCCTTGAAGGAAAAATTACCAAAGACACTTGGCACTATTGCATTCATGATCTAAACGATGACCCGCGCCCGTCCCGTTAATATCCTAACACAAGATTGTCCACCAAATACAATGGTGGAACAATACTGTTAAAAGGGTTAAAACATAGGGAAGATGTTTGAGAAATTTAGGGTAGATAGCTCTTGGTTACTTGACCAACTTGCAAAACAAATCCTTGCCATTTTTCAAAACACACTCCACAACACACTTTCAAAAATAAACTTTCAAAAACATTGAAATATCTTTTCAAAAAGACAAACACCTTTTGTAAAACATTCGAGTAAAGAATTGTTACAAGGGTTGCCTAGACAAGGCATCTTTTTCAAAACATTTTCAAACCCACACACAAAGCACCATTTCAAACAATTGAAAATGCAAGGCAAGTGATCTAAGCAAGTAACTAAGAGCCCATAGATAACCATGGATAGAAAGGATGCTAATACCTTCCCTTTCTATAATCTACTCCCCGAACCCAAGAAAACATCTCAAAGGTTTTTCCTGTGCTTTTTAACATTTCCTTAGGATAAAATAAAAAGTCGGTGGCGACTCTTGCTAAACCGAAACATTTGCGAAAACAAACGCAAAACCTCAAGTCAGTTCTCCCACCGTATCACAATTATCCATGTCATATATAATCAAAGATTAAATATACAACACCCCCTGCAATGTTAGCGATATTCATTTTAGCCTCTGTAAAACACCCCTCGTAATATTTAGATTTTGTCCGTTAATCCTCTGAGTGCACTATTTGAGTTTAGATTCTATTTTTCAGTGACGTGGCAGTACAACTGGATTTTTATTTTATTTTTTGTATTTTATTTAAATTCCATATGAGTTTTTTATTTTTCGTTTCTTTATAAATTATATATTTTTTAGTAATTTTCTTTACTTTTTCTTATATTATTTTTATTAATATTTTTTATAAAATTAAAATTTTTAATTAATTATTAAAATAACAATTTAGAGCTCAATATTTTCACCAGCCCATGATCTTTCACCAAGCCCATTCATGATTTGCCATCAATTGGACTAAAAAGTATTTTGATTTGATGAATTTTTTTCGATGTGGGATTCTAAAATCATACAGCAAGTTCCTCTTGTCTTTCTCTCCGTTACTTGAAAGCATTCCATCTTCACCATTACCTCCCTGCCTCTGTCATGATTTTGCGGAACTCAATATAATATGCACTCAATATATACACCAAATCTTATTGAGTGTTTTAACACAAAAGTTAAAGAAACCATCTGAAGTTAGAATCACTTGACTGTCTAATAAGTTGAGTATATATATCAGTAATTTATGTTTACTGCTTGTTTCTTTTTAAGCAAGATTCATTGATAATAGAGAATTAAGGATTCTCCAACTTTTTTACACAAACAATGGGAAAAAAACCCGACAAAAAAAGAAAAGGAGAAATTACAAACCAATTCTGATTACGATAAATATAACAAGGGATCTTTGTTAAAATCGTAAAAGTTACAATTGAGGTAAGTAATATCTCCTAAAACGACCACTTCCAAACCAACATTTTGATATTCCACATTGTATCGTTAATATTCCAAGTATCATTATGAAAACAAATACCATTCCTCAACAACCAAATGCTCCAAGAGGTTGCAAGTCACACCACTCCTAATTTACCCTCTTTAATCTTCCTTTTTTTTACAAAATATATACCAACCCATGAAATTAGCTAAACAATCTTCTTCCCACCAAACCAATTTACCAATCCAATTAGCTATTTCCCTTCATATTAATCTTCACCACCATACACATAAAAAATTATGATCCCTATTTTCATTGTTTATAGCACATAATACACACTTTAAATAATCTAAAGGGATAGCAATACCTCCATGAACCAAAAGATTCTTAGTTGGAATTCTATCCACTAAAAGTCTCCAACCAAAAATCTTTATCTTGAAAGGGACTTTCGTCTTCCACACCAAACCCAAAGCCCCGTCAAATCTATTTTGCGGCCCAAGAGGAAAATGGAGACTAACATAATAATTATAGCAAGAAGACACCATAAAGTTACCTTCCGGTACCAACAACCACTCAACTCTATCAACGCTTGATTCTTGTAAAACATGACCATTCAACTTCGTAACAAAATAAGGTTAAAGAATACGTAAATCCAAATGCAACTCCTCCAAAGCAATACGAAAATCACTCCAAACCCACTCACCATTACTCCAACCCCCCATGCCGGCCACCGAAACCTTTTTCAATCTAGAAGCCGCATATAAATTCGGAAAACTATCTTTCAAACAAGAATCTTCCAACCATATTGCTTCCCAAAATGGTGTAGCATAACCCTTACTAACCTCAAACCTACCATTCACCATTATAGGATCACTTTTAAAATATTTGGAAATAGAGATGATATAGTTCCACCAAGAAGATTGGCAACCGGATGCCTTATTACTGTTTACACCACAAAATACTTTCATAACAATATCACCATATCTATCTTTCAATTAATTGAACGAAAGCGAATCTTGTCCTTTTAAAATGCTCCATATCCACTTGTTAAGAATGACCATATTGAAATCCCCAATATCTTTGATCCCTAATCCTCCTGAATCTAGAGGAAGACAAACTTTCTTCCAACTTAGCCAATGAATCTTATTCTTTTCCTCTGACCCTCCCCATAAAAATCTACCTTGGAAACTAGTGATTTCCTTGACAACCTTCTTAGGCATCATGTAGAAAGACATAGTGAAAATTGATAGAGAATAAAGTATTGATTTCAAGAGAGTAATCTTGCCACCTAGATTAAGGAACTTATTCTTCCAACCCGATAATCGCTTCTTCATCTTATTGATAAGAGGAACCCACGTTGCAAACTTCCTCAGATTAAAACCAATCGTAATCCCAAGAAAAGAAAAGTTGATCTCTTCCACCCTACACGCTAAAACATAGGAAGAGGCTTCCAAAAATCTCGAATTCACATAAATATCGATCAATTTGCTCTTACGATAATTAATTCCTAAACCCGAAACAAGCTCAAAAGCCCCAAAACCGATTTTATAACCCATACATACTTCCAAGAACCATCTCCAATAAGCAACGTATCATCTGCAAATTGAAGAATGTCAATCAAACTTTTACCATTAACAACAAACTCACCAAATTCACCAATTTCTTGAGATTTCCTTACCAACCCCTCTAGACCCTTCGCCATTAACACAAAAAGAAAAGGTGGGAGTGGGTATCTTTGCCTTAACCCTTTCTCCACCAAAAACTCCTTCGTCGGACTCCCGTTAACTAAGACCGACATCTTGCTTTGAAACACTAATATTTCCATCCATCTTCTCTAATTCGTCCCAAACCACATCTTCCCAATCATGAATCTACGATAATTCTAATTGACCTTATTGTAAGCTTTTTCAAAATCCACCTTGAAAAGAAGGCAATCTCTTCCCTCTTTTCTAGCAAAATCTACCACTTCGTTTACAACCAAGACATCATCTAGCAATTGTCTCCCCGGAACAAAAGCACTTTGACAAGGGGAAACTATGGAGGACACCACTTTTTTCAATATTCCTGCCAATAATTTAGAAATCACCTTATACATACAACCAACTAGACAAATCGGTCTGAAATCGTCCAACAACACCGAATTTGGAGACTTAGGGACCAAGGTCAAAAAATAGGAAGTGACTGCTTTAGAAAGATCACCGCCGGAATGAAAATAGTTTAAGAATCCAACGAAATCCCCTTTAAGAAAATACCAACACTTTTTAAGAATAGAAAAGTGTAATCATCTAGGCCCGAGCTATTAGAACTCCCACACCCCCAAACTACTTCATTAATTTCTTCCTCTAGAAATGGGCTATCAAGATAAAGGCTATCTTCCAATAGCAAACTTTTAAAAGGAATACCATCTAACATAAAACCCTTCGGCTCCTTCTCAATGAATTTACTCGAAAAGTGATTCCAAACCCCCTCCTTATCATCCTCCACCGCTTCCAAAAGACCTTGATTAGATAAAATAGGCTCAATATGATTGTGTCTTCTTCTTTCTCTCATAATATTGTGAAAGAATCTACTATTAGAATCTCCTTCCTTAAGCAATTTGACTATAGATTTTTGCACTAGCATATTTTCTTTAATCCTCAAATTCAACAAAAATTTACTAGTTGCCTCTTTTCTATTAGCCAAAATAACCGGTTGCAACTCTTCCGACTCAACCTCCAATCTATCGGCGCTTATGTTCATATCCCTAACACTCTCCTCCACCTCCAAGTCTATCTTACCAAATAGCACTTTGTTCCACCACTTCAATCTTTCTTTAAGAAGCCGTAATTTTTCTTTTAAAAAATAATCGCCTCTACCTTCCATCTTCAACTCCTTCCACTCCTTTTCAACAAACGGGATGGAGTATTTGAACATAAACCACTCATTGTTGAATTTAAATGGTTTAAGTCCTAATTATTTTTATCCATCACCAACCAAACGGGAGAATGATCCGAGATATCTCTTTCTCCTATAAATTTACCCATCACCCCCATCTATTCACAATTGAGTCCGACAATAAAATCCGATCAATCCTACTCATAGATTTCCCGTCACCACTATACCAAGAAAACTTTTTACCTTTACAAGGTAAGTCCACCAAACCACTTTTCTCAATAAACTCCGAAAATTTCAACAATTCGCTACTAGACTCCCTCATATTCCTCCCTTTTATTTCCCTATGGTTCTTGATAGAGTTAAAGTCTCCTCCAATTATCCACTCCTCATCTGTATACTCCTTCTTAAGCTTCAACAACTTCTCCCATAAAACTTTCTTTTTAGTCAGCTCACACGAAGAGTAAACATTCACCACGTAATAGACAAAGTCCCTCCACAACACTTTTATTCCCAAAATACCCTCCCCTTTAAAACTAAGTAATACCGCAATCTCCCCCCTTCCTCCATAAAGTTATGATACCTCTCAACGCACCCGTCGAATTAGAAAACGAATGTCCTATCTCTGCCATACTCCACAAGCTTTTAGCCCAAGAATATTGCGTATTAGTAAGTTTTGTTTCTTGAATCATGAAAATATCCCTTCGCCCTTATTTATCAACGAACTTATTCTTCTCCTTTTTAGCGCGTGCCTCCCCCTCTTATGTTCAAGATAATTATAATCATTTCAAACTTTGAGTATTCTCCTTCCCAACAAGTTTCCTTTTTATATCCACTCTGTCCAACTCCTCAATCTTTTTAGCAAAATAAGACTTCCCCTAAATATCCACCACTCCCAATGCTTCTATCGCTTTTCATAATCTATTGTCCATAGTATCTTCCAAAAAATCCCATTGTTTACCATTATTCCTACAAATGTCGGAATTCTCCTTTTGCTCCCCATAAGCTACTGAGCAAGACCAACTAGATTGGCCCACCGAAATTGAACAACAATGTTAGATGTGAGGGGAAAATGTAGAGAATTTAACTACCCGAGGAACCGACAGAGAAGAAACTGCGCCCTTCCTCTTATTGTCACATGCCTCTTTAGCTACAAATTTTCTTTTGATCCTCTTGAGCGGCCTAATAACACCCTTTTTCATAAAGCCCCCAACATCCATCACATTTTTGTATCTCACATTCTTCAAATGGGCTTTCTTTTTAGAAGCTAAAGAACATTTAACATCCGACATTATCTGCCCCGACGACGAGAAAAGGAGGTCCCCTGTTGTCTTCGAGGAACACAGCTTCTGTGTAGGAACAAACTTCGTACCTCTTTTCAGAATAGTCTTGTCTAGAAGCCCCTGAGATTTTGGAATATCAGGACCAACATGGTTACCAAGAGACAAACTCCTCTTGCTACCTTCAAACCGATTTTCGACCCCTTTACATTTCCTATTACTAGAAAACCCACCGCTACTGACACTAAAAACACCCCCTCTTCGTTACCATTATCCCCATGTAAATCAACGGACTCATAATCAATCGGATCCAAAGAAGAAGATGAAGAAGATGGATCCGATGCAGTAATTTGAGTTTTAGTAATACCTGAACCAGGCCGCTTAGCCTCGGAAAAGTCCTCTCTGAGCAACAACTTGAATAATTTGCCATCTATTTCGACTTCGACAAAATCCTCCAGCTTGAAAGACAATTCAACTCTAACCAGCATTCTGGCTATATCCAAGTTATTACGATTACATGTGTTAACGTCCAAGTATACAAAAGTACCTAAGGAAATTTCCAAAGTAACGAAGAGATCGTTGTTCCAAGAATAGAATGGGACTCCGAAGATTATGATCCAAATGAGCCTACAGTTGTCTATCACTTCTTCTTCCCACCTCTTCACCTCCACAAAAAATTTCTTCCACCACACTTCATCTTCCCCAATCAACCCTTCAATAAAACCCTCCTCTGATTCCTCCAATAAACATAACAACGGGCCCAAACTGGTAACTTTAACCGCATGATAACCTTCCATCTTGAAACTCGTTTGTAATCGATATGTCGATCCCGAAAAGTGAACTCTCTTCTTCCTCTCCCTCCATTCCTCTTGGTGATGAGCAGGACCACCGTCCATCATAGAAGGCGAAAACCTAATTGTACTATTGTTTACTGCTTGTGCATGCACATTCTTTATTTGTTGCAAAGAGTCTTCCGAAACAATAATCCCAAGTGATATATTAGAGACTTTTCATTCTATTTTACTCATACTTGTCTATTTTACTCATACTTGTCTGTATTAGAGGCTTTATACGGTGTCTTATGGGTAGGTGACAAAGGACTGCAATTCCCTGCAGTCAAGAAAATGGTGCATTCACACTGTCACATCTACGGGTGTGGTTGAGTTCAAATTCTTGTTTTTTACTTTTGAGAGCTATTGATGTTACCATGTGATTATGGCCACGGTGATGATGTACATCTACAAGAGGGGATAAGTGTGTCTAATACTAAAAAGTCAAGCATCAAGTTTGCAATGTGGGGGTGCATGATATTTTTTAATAAAATAATTTTTATTTAATTATTTTTAATATAATTTATTAATTTTTTCTTCCTATTTAATCTTTCATTTTAACTATGAAATTTATAGAAAAGGTTCTTTTTTATCTTATTAAATGGTTGAAAATTTTAAAAAATAATTACTCATAATTATATATTTTTAATTATTTTAATAATTGTAAATCTTAATATTTAACATTTGAAAATTTTAGAATATATATAAAGTAGATATACAAATTTATAATAAGTGAAATAGATTTGGACATTTCATGCTAAAGATTAAAGATACATTTTAGGGATTAAAGATACATTTTATTAAAAATTTAAATGCATTTATTTTATATTCATAGAATTCAATTAAAGCTCTCGTTAGATTCTCCCTCACCTACCGTGCGGAAAGTTTACTTTGTTAATTTGATTGTAAACAGTACTTATTAAATTATATGTACTACTTTTAAAACACAAGTTCTACTATTTAAATTACTATTTCAATTAATGTAATTAATTTAATTTGGTTTATATTTAAATTATTAAATAATAAATACAATTACTTACAATATTCAATTGTGTTGTGTCAAAAAAGAATGCAATATTCAATTGTGCAGTAGCTTTAATTGAAGAGAGAGTGGGTGGGACTATTTTATGTCAGGAGAGGGTAGAGTGATGCAGATTTTTTAGGTGCAAAGGTGAGAGAGGATTAGACCGTTTTAACTTATGGGTGCAAAATATGATTTTCCAGGTGGTGTAAAATATGGATAATAAATAAAATCATGTGTAAAATTTTAAAGTTGAGGGAGTGCAGTTGCATCATCTGGTGTAAACGTGACTCCGCCACTGGTTAGAATACTTAAAAATGTTAGTATTACACAATATCATTGATGTGTTTCAGCAATAAGATCTATCACCATTGTTTTTATAAGAGAGGGATAGAATAAGGAAGAGAGTTGATTCAGTTCACCAGCTTTTATAATTCCACATTGATTGTTTCAGCAATTGAATTAATGTTTATAAACCAATCAAACATACGATTCAATGAATCGAAAACAGTGTGAGAATAAGTGGACGGCCACGTAAACACCAGAATGAATTTTTAACAAAATAATTTTTAAAAAATGTTAACAAAAATAATTTAAGAAAACATTAAAAAAATTAATAAAAAAGAAAAAAATAATATATAAAATTAGTCTAAAATAAAAAATGTAAATAAAAAAATTATTTAAAAAAAAATAAAAAATATCACATGGACGGCCACGTAAGCACCAGAATAATATATTATCAAAGAGTAATCATAATTTTTCATAAACACATCAGCACCAACAAATATGACAGGCAATCACGCTTTCTCTAAATAGTTTCATACAACAAACAACCATAATAGACAACTATTTCCTTAGTAGTAGTATCGTCCTATCATGATGACATTTGTCATGACATCAGGACAAATTGAAACACTAACACTTTACTCTCTTTTTTTAGCCAAAAATAGAGTAAATGTAAAAATAATTATATTGCACACAAACGAAAACACACACTAGTAATGAATACAAATAAATGTAAACAAAAACTAATGGAAGCAAACAGAAACAAAAGTTGGTGAAAGGAAACAAATGTTAGAAAGTTATTACAGATCCAAACATTAAAGAATTTTTTTTTTCATCTTTCAAACCAAATATCCATACCAACCACCCGAGTCAATAAAATTGACACAGTCTTCATCGCCATCTAGGACAGAGGCATGCAATTGAACATGACTTTTCTTGCAAGACTTCATCTTTGTCATAGACTTTTTCCCTGTCACAAATGCTCCAATAGATATTTCCATCTTGGATTCAACCTTCTTTCGATTAGAACTCTTAGCCTTCTTTTCTGACTTAACTCTCAGCAAATGGGCCTTTTTTGCATCAACATTTTTGAACAAATGATTCATGTATTAATACAACTTGAGATGAGGGAGAGGCAATAAAGTTTTGATAGAGAAGGATGACCTTGCTTGTATCGACTGACCAGTCAAGAATAATTTTTTTGGAAGAAATATAATCATTCACATTATCAGTGCACCACTTACTATAGGAGAGAGACACTTTCATGTTATTCTTTTTCTCTTCCAAAGCTTTGACTGCTGGAGATTCTCACAACATTTGAACTGACTTTGACATGGTCAGAGATAACCTCATCCCAACTTGTGAATGCTCACATTCATCATCAAAACAATTCCAAAAAGAAACCTCTAAAATCTTCAATATATGATTTGCATTCGAAGATTTAAAAAATAAATAAATAAATATCTCCTAGTAGTTTATCAGAAGTCCCAAGCTTAGGAGTTACTATTTGTGCTTGTAGTAAGACCTTTGACAAAGTTGTGGTCGATATTAAAATAAAATCGTTGAATGTCCTGATTCAAACCAGCTTGCCACAATACAATGTCATGCAATCATGTTAGACATTGTATTCTATTAACATCCAAATCAATTGAGAGCAACAACTTCCTTCAGCATTATACTTAGCCTTAGATAAAGACTAGAATACATAAATTATTGTTGATTCAAGAGACAAGATTGTTTCCCAATAAATTCTTATACCAATTGAAATTCCAGCACTTTAAAATATGTTAATACTGATGTCCCAACATCATAACACAATGTGAAGACAAATGTCACGACATCTATTAAAAGACAAAACTAATATATCAAACTGTAAATTATGAAGAAATAAATTACAGTCCGGTGAAATTGTTAACTCAGTTCGGTACAACATCACCTACTCTGGGGACATCCAAGCTAGAAGGAAAATCCACTATAACAATATTAGTTTAAAGCCTAAACAATCACAGTTTACAACTTATCACGTAATCACTACCCTATGCAATTTCTATCTAGGAACCTCCTAGATATGAGAGCCCCCTCTCACTTCCCACAATCACCTCAGTGATATAATAGTCACAATCCTGTGACAAAACCAAAACCAAAGATTACACTTCTAATACACACTACTCAACTCTTTGCTTAAAAACTCATGAGTGAGAATAATGCTTAATTTTGTTTAAAAGCTTTAACTAAGAATAATAACTTGATATACAACCAACTCTTTTCTTAAAAGGTCATGAGTGAATGTCAAGTAACAATGAACAACCAGTCTACCATAATGTATCAAAAGATACAAGGGTGACACACAAAACACATAAGAGACTCTCAAAATCTAAGACTCTAAATTATCTCTTATTTTTTACAAAATAGTGAAAGTCAAATTACATTAGGTTTATATATGTTTCTCTTTATATACTCCTCAACAATCCACATGCTTCAAAATTTTCACCCAAATATTTCTTGATCCACAAGCTGGGGGCTACGCCAATTATGTGGAAAAATCTCCTTGAATCTTGGAACAAAACATCAAGTTTTCTAAATTGTCTTAACATCCAATTTTAAAAACTTATGTAGAGTTGAAGATCAAATCAATTGTTCCAGATTAAATCTTTTTGACCTTCACAAATAACTGAGATATATTCAAAATGAATCTCACGTAATCAAATCATATCTGTCAAGAATAATAACAATTTGTACCGATGTTCTGGTACAACATATCACAATATATGTTAGAACATTTGTCTTGTTATCACAATATTAAGACATCTCACACATCTTGTTCTAAACCATATTTTAACAAAATTATTGTCAATCCTAAAACTATAGATCTAATAAACTTGATATGGGACAAACAGTTATGCAACTCAATCAACTATGTCACTGTAGTAGCAAACAACAAAGCTTCATTCATGTTAAGATTCCAAAACCATTTTGACCAAACACCCATGTCGCTAACTGTGTTACAATTGGACAAGCCACTTATGCCGCCAAAATTCCATAAATGATCCATCCCCCAATTTACACGCAATAAAATTTTCAAACCAATTGTTGTCTTCTCCAGAAAAACCAAGTGTGAATAATAAAATACTAGTCTTACTGACCTTAGCTTAATTTCACATTTTCTTACCAATATACTTATTTAGATATTATTAAACATTTACTTTTAAATTTATTGCAATATTATCTTGCTTGCAAATTGCAATACGATCTTTTAAATTTAAATTTTAAATTTGTCAACTTAAAACTATGAAGATCAAATTTGAGTATTGATCATTGAAACTCATTTTAATTGATATACAATATTAATATATAAAAACATTAATCTTGGTTGTCAATTACAACCGTTTGATATTTTAATATGTTCAACTTTTATTTTATAATATATTTAAAGAGAGAGAGAATGTCTAATATATAATCAAACTATTGATCTTATTAAAATTCAGAAACATTACATAAAAAGTACATATAATAAGTGATTAACAACTTAGTGATACTCTTAAATAAAAGACGAAAGTAGCTCGGCTATAACCGTAGGCTTAGTTTCTCTTATTATTCTCATTCATTCGTAGTAGCTGACATAATATATAATTTCTTGTCGAAGATTCATCATTCATAATATTCCAACTTACCTAATTCTGCAACAACAACAACAAAACATACAGAGATTATTATTGGTATAAACAAAACAGATATTACTTATTTGTCTTTGATTGGAATCACAATTTTTTATTAAAATTATTTTAAGATAGTAAGATCTATGATTAGATCAAATATTAGTCACGTTAAAATATGTACCTAGCACAATTGGTGGAAGCACTCATCTTGTAAGGGATATTAACCCCACATTTGCCGGGGAGTGCAGCAGCATAGCCTACATTGATTCTTTTGAAAGAAGTAGCAGCTGACTTCAAGCAAGCACAAGTTGCCCGACGGTCAGCCGTGGTCCTAGCCCCGTTAATTAGCCCTCTAATGCCATAACAACAACCTGGTGACACAGCACCGCCATTCTGAACATAACCCATGCATGGCACTAGGCTACGAGTGACTTGTCCACATGAAATTGCACCACCATTTTGTGCATACAGCAAAGTGATGAACATCATAACAACCAATGCTAACTTGAAGTTACCCATTATTGGTAAGAAATGAAGTGATTGAATAGAGTGAATGGTGATGTGAGTTTTAAGCATGGTGCTGAGGGGTTTATATAGTGATTTTTGAAGACTGTCATTGAGTTTGGTGGTGGTTGTGTGTTATTTATTGGGGGACACATGACTATTATGTGACACTTTGAACATGCTTTCTTTAAAGAAGCAGCACTTCATTTTTTTAAATTTCAATATTGACTTTAATATTGTTATGAGAACATCTATATAAAATTTACCATTTATGTGAAGTATGGACTACTCCTTGTAAAATTAAGTGTAATTTACTTTTAATAATTTATACTAATAAAATTTTATGATATGAATTAATTTTTAAAATCACATATTAATTTAAAATTTTAAAATATTAAGTATATGACTTTTCTCACTTAAAAAAAATTTAATATCTATTTTTACATCTAATTTGAGAATCAGACTCCACTTCAATTACTAACATCTTATTATTCAAAAATCAAATTATATATTATTTTCTTGATTTTATTTTAATTTTTTAAAATTTTAAATTAATATATATATTAAAATTTTAAATTAATATATAATAATGAATAGCCAAAATTTTACCATTTAATATTTATTTTATATCATAAAATATTGAGATTTGAGGAGATACACTTAAATGCGAGGTTAAGGAGAAGAATGAGTTTCATTGAAGTTTTTTTATTATAATTTATAAATGAATTCATATACACTTTATTATAAATATTTTTATTTTAAAAATATTTGATTTTTCTTATAATTTTTATATTCGTGTATATTAATGATTATAATGTGTTGAAATTGTTAGTGTAAGGTGATAAAATTGAGGAAGAAGAGAGAAAACGAATAAATGCTAAAAGCTGCCACAAATTATTGTAGAGAATTGATTGTATTAAATATAAATCCGGTACACCTATTTATACACAAAAGTAGTAAAGATAAGAATGTCACATAGGGTCTAAAGAGAATATCCAACAAATAAGAAATACTAAATTATCATCTAATAGAAATATCAACCTTTTGACTATGTTACATGAACGATGTATATATAAATCTATTTTAGTGTTGAACAAATTCTAAAGTGGAGTAAAAAATTGTTAAAAAAATATAAAATTTTATAATAGGGTATATGTCTTTGTGTTTGTGTAAAAAATCATTTTTCAGATTTTTTTTAATGTGGCAATGGATGACAACTTTTGTTAGTATAAATTCACGATGAGATCTTTTGCATAATGCCAAAATAAGGAAAATTTAGCATTTATGTATATTGGACGGTATCTCAATTTCGTGTGGCACTTCTTTGCATTATGAGTCTTAGGAATCATTAAAAATTATTTTGTAATTGATCCAAGTCATGAAAAATAAGTTTCTGCATAAATTTTCATTGCATGTATCGACACATACAAATTTCAGGTCGACACATGCAACTCAATTTTGAAGTCTCTAGCCTCTTGAAGGCCCAGGTCGACATATGCATCATATAGGTCAACACATAGTGAAGGTTTTCTGAAATTGTAAAAAAATGTATTTTATCTATCGACACATGCAAATTTCAGGTCGACACATTTACTGTTGTTTTGAAGCCTGTAGTTACTGAGTTGCTTCGGTCGACACATACATTCTTTCAGGTCGACACATAGAGTTGAAATTTGAAGTATGTGTTGACACATACGATTGTAGGTCATAACATATTGTTTAATAAGGTCAATTTTTCAATTCTTTTTAATTAAGAAAATCTACTTTTTGCATATAAACTTCCACAACTATAAATACATCATTCATGCTTTATTCCAATTTGATAATACCATAAAAATTTCATGCAATTGCTCATCCCCTTCAACCTCCAACCTATGCGTACACACTAACTAATCATCGTAATAATCTTTTATTATGGTGCCATCTAGACGAGGTTCGATAACGTCCAATTAGGTTCTTGTGTAGCGAGAATATTGGTTTGAGATTTGCAGGGGTCTTCATCTGGAAAAATTGCAGGTTTGTCCTCCAAGATCATCAGTTGATTTAGGGGTTTTCGTGCAAGATGTTCAAGAGAGGATTGCGGCCTAGTGAAATCCTTTGGAGACAAATAACACACACGATCCTTTGGAGATAAAGAATACAAAGAAATTAGCGCGACAACGACTGATCAAATTGAAGTCTTGTGTTGTGTTGTACCCCAAAATTTCCCCTCTCATTTTATCAACATTTCTCATCACAAGGCTCTTTGAACTCAAGACCAAGCTAGGATTTGCTCTGCTCAAGACATCTCCTTGCACTATTGACCTAAATTAGGGTTTGAGTTTGCAAAGAGAATTTTGGACTTCTAATGCTCAAAGTGACTTTCATACTTCATGTTGGACTCATAAGTTTGACCATACCAAGTTTCAAGCCTTGAATTAAATTTTTGCCCAGTCAATTGTACAGTTGACCTAGAAATTAGTTGTATTGGGGAAAAAGTCAACTATGGTCAATTTACAGTCAAACCTCGTGAATTTTGACCCACTTAAACATTATGAACTCATATGAACCATTTGATCAAGTTTGGACCACAACTCTACAAGAAATTTGATCAGATCACCAAAAGGGCAAAATGGTCATTTTTAGGGTTTTGACTGTACAAAGGCAATTTCTGATTTTTGACCTAGCCAATGGCAAATTGGGTTCAACCATGGACTCAAGGACTCAATGGCATCATATTGATCTATTCAACAAGTTCAAAAGATCTCAATTGCATTGGATTGACAGATGAATTTTTCAGTCAACTGATCAAAATTTGATTGTACACTAAAAAGTCAAACTTTGACTTTTTGGTCAAAATCAAGTGCCAAGGGTCATTTTTCATCAAGATGTGTCAAAACATGAAACTTGTTCATCAAGAAACCCATTTTTGCAAATTAGGGTTTAAAGTTGAAAATTTTCATAACTTAGAATTTTTCTAAGTTATGAAATTTTCTTAATTTTTCCTAACTTTGCCCAACATTTTCACCATGATGCATTTGGATTAAAACAAAACTTCCAACATGAAATTTGTAGTCCTCCACAAATTCCACAACTTTGATTCACAAAGTTTTTCCAAAAGAAGCTTGGATATCAAGTTATGATCTTTGGAACAAGGGTGCCTAAAACTTTTAACTTAGAGAAATTTTGCCCTAGTTTAGGCAGGATTTTGACCTATCTTCTTGGACATTTTTCACATAGTTCCACTTGGAATCTAAAGTTTCATTTTAAATATGGATTTTAAAGCATGTTGCAAGCTTTCCAAAATGTCCAAGAACTCTCCAGACACATTTGTGGTTAGAGAGAATCGAAGGCTTGAAGTTGGCAAAAACTCACTTTTCATCCATGGCATGTTCATGTTCATACAAGTTGCAATTTCAAGTCAGCATGCTTTGCACTAGATTACAGGCCTCTAAACCACTTAACACTCAATAATTTAATGCAAATCCATTGGTCTAAGGTATTGTTTTGGTCATTAGGGCATTGTACACAAAACTAATCCCTAAGTAGAAAAAGGTACATTGCCATTTTGGCCATACTCTTGCTTTATGTCAAACCATAATCTTTGAGCTTTGGTCCAGATATTTTGCAGCTAGTCAAATCCACAGGTTGGAGGGGCCAAAGGCAATGTGTACAAGGTGTTGGATAGCCTGTACAGGCCTGTTATATATCACTTCCCACTTTTGCTTCATATACAAGAAATATGCCAAATACATGAGAACTTGAACATCAGCCAAAGAAAACTTGTGCAAGCTTTTGAAACATCTTTCTCACATCCCTCTGAGCCAGAAACATGATCTCTTAAGCCCTCAAACATCCCATAGCCAAAAATCACCTTCCATTAGCAAAATAGGGCAAAACCTGCAACTTGACTTCCATAGCTCAATTGGCTCGTGCGTTTTCCCCAAGTTGGTTCAAACACCTTCCATTCAACTCATCCAAGCTATCCCAAACCTCAAACACCAAATGTAACCCCATTTACAGGGTTTGCCATTTTCATTTTGAGCTTGTGCAGGTTGAGTTCTGTAGGCTGATTCAAGCATATTCAAGGCAAGCATGGTATTGGAGAAGGTCAAGTGAAGTTCAAGCAAGCTCCCAGACATCTCAAGCCCTATTGAAAAGCTCCACATTTCCCTATACGAAGTCACCTGAAACAGGTTTTTGTCAACTTCATATCTCTCTATTTAGGAACATTTAGCCTTAGGTTTGTGAATAAGAAATGTAGTGTTCATTGCCATGAAGCTGTACATATGCTCAGTTTTCATTTATATTAAGCATGCTAAGAGAATTTCATCCTTGAACATACTGAAAAAACTAGGTTAGATTTTAGGGCCAGAGAAATTCTCTCTGGTCTTTGAGAGTTAGGATAAGTTGCTTATATGGTTGGATTCGTCTTGAAATGCTCTACAACTTTGATGTTATGTGTTTTTGCAATAGAGCTCATATACAGGATCTGACAATTGTACAGGGCGCGCGCGTTTTCAAAGTCAGAGGTTGAAGATGAAGTGGCTTGGGCTGGGCTTTGGTCCTTTCACTTTTGACACCTCCCATTTCCTTTTTGCACCCCCTGGCCCAATTTCTTGTTATTTTATATTTTTGCATTTTTATTTTCATTTCTGATTATATTTTATTATTTCCAAATATAAAAAATACTCAAAAATTTTTTTTATAATTTTTTCACATATATTTTGCATTTTATTTTTATTTTTCTAACATAAAAAGCAATTTAATTACTTTTGTCTTATTTATTCAAAACTTGAAAAAATATATATAAATTATACTTTTATTTTTATTCTTATTCTTTATTTTTATTCACACTGTAAATATTATTCTAAATATATTTTATTTTTGTATATATTTTATTTATTGTACATATTTAATATAATATACATATATATATATATATATATATATATATATATATATATATATATATATATATATATATATATATATATATATATATATATATATATATATATATATATATATATATATATATATATATATATATATATATATATATATATATATATATATATATATATATATATATATATATATATATATATACTTGTTGTTAAATAGAATAAAAAAATAAAATATTACACTTTTATTTTTATTGTTAAATATACTTAAAAATTACTTTTTTCAAAATATATTTTATTTTTTAGATATGCTATTTTATTTTTATTGTATATAAATAAAATAATTAATATATTTACTTTCTTAAAGAAAATTAGGGTTTTACCCTTAGCCAAATAAAAATAATCTTTTTATTTATTTCTTTATTTTTTACATTAAATATTTTTACATACATAAATAAACAAAAAACCTTTTTTGCATAATTCATATTATTTGATATATTTATTTTGTTTACTTAAATATTGTACATTTATTATTTATGTATTTGATTCAATTTGGATGTAATAGTAAACTAGGGTTTATATTTCTTGTCAAATACACCCCCATTCAAAGATTGTACCCCCATCCCCATAATCATGTTGTAATAGCTTAGACTTTTAATTCTCGCACTTTATGCTTTCAATTATGCCATGATTAGAGATTAGGATTTGTATGCAAAAATCAAAATCAACAAGTAGCTTGACCTAATACAAAGACAAACATGCATGAAAATCAATACATAATGCACACTTGCACCCCTAGGGTTACAGTCCACTTGTTGCCTCAAAAATGGGCCATGTTATGCATGTTGGGTACTTTGGCAAAACAAAAACAAAACAAAAGATCATAGTCCTTCGATGACGCTATCTTGGTTGCCTAAACAAAATGATCAAGTCCCTCAAAAATTTGCCAAAGATACTTAACACAATTGCTATCATGGTCTATACGATGACCCGCGCCGGTCCCGTTTAACATCCAAACACAAGGTTGTTCACCAAATGCAATGGTGAAATAACACTATCAAAAGGGTTAAAAACATAAGGAGAGATCTTTTAATTAAAATAGGGTAGACAAATCTTAGTTACTTGATCAAAAAACTTGCAAAAAACATCCTTGCTATTTTCAAACACACTTCACAACACAATTTCAAAACATTTCCCAAATCAAACTTTCAAACATTGAAATCTTTTCAAAAGACAAAACACCTTTGTATACATTCAAACAAGAAACATTACAAAGGTTGCCACAATGATGGCCTCTTTTCAAAACATCTTTCAAAACCACACACAAAGCACCATTTCAAACAATTGAAAAGCAAAAGCAAGTGATCTAAACAAGTAACTAAGAGCCCATGGATAACCATGGATGAAAAGGGTGCTTGCACCTTCCCTTTTCATAATCTACTCCCCGAACCCAAGAAAACATCTCAAAGGTCTTTCCTGTGCTTTTTGACCTTTCCTTAGGATAAAATAAAACGTCGATGGCGACTCTTGCTAAACCGAAACATTTGTGAACACAAACGCAAAACCTCAAGTCAGTTCTCCCACCGTATCACAGAACTGGCGACTCTGCTGGGGAAGACTTTAAAAGTGGAGTAACCTTAGGGTTTAGATCACCTTTGCATCCTTATCTTGTTTGCTTTGATTGCTTTACATTTGGTTCTATTGTTTGGGCTTGAAATCCTCTACCCGAATTTGGGGAAACATTCATAGGTAAATAGCAATACATTGTGGAAACTGTGCGGGGTATACCGACATGGTTGAAGCAATAGCTATATTAGTGCGACATATTTGTGGGTACCGGTAGCCTTTGAGTCAATCAAAGAGAATACGGGGCCGCTGAGTGATGTCATGAAGCACTAATGAACTCTTAGAACCTTACTTGACCATCTTGGCCTTTTTTAGGGGTAGTGAGATGACCGACTTTGGTGCAGTCCGAAGTTGGTAGATACTCGATACTACACTCATTAAGGGTTATTTTCTTGGAATATTTAGGTCTCCAGTTAAGTGGCTAAACTGAAACAATGAAAGAAAATAATCCAGTGATATTGAGCTCCTTAGAACCCGGTTACTATTTATAGGACAGGTTGAGCCAACTAACTTCAAGAGGGTACTTACCTATGAAACCTCATGCAAGCCTGAAACTAGGAACTTGTGTGACTTACATATGCTTGTGCATACATCATGAACATCATAAAGCATCATATGCATCCGCTAACCATTTCAAGGGTTTAGATCTTCATCTTTGTTCTTGTTTTGTAGGTCATGGAACCTCTTCGCAGGAAAACAATTCAAGTCAACCTTGTGAGAATCCCTCCTCAACTCAAGGAGCTTACTTCCAAGATTCTGGAGAATTCTCTCTTCAGTAAAAGACATGGTAGACTTCTCAACTTGATCAACTCCAACATTGAAGAAGACATGGTAAAAGTCCTCTTCCAGTTCTTTGACCCCCTACACCACTGTTTCACATTCCCTGATTACCAATTAGTACCTACTTTGGAGGAATTTTCTCAACTCCTGAGAATTCCTATTCTTCATCAACTACCCTACAACGGTACGAAAAGAGAACCAAAGCCTGAAGATGTTGCCCAAGCCTTACACTTGCAACCATCTGATATCAAAGGTCATTGGGAAACCAGAAGTGGTGTCAAGGGTTTCTTGGAAAAGTTTCTGTTTGAGAAGGCACAAGACTGTTGGAATTCTCTAGATCTGCAAGCTTTTGAGGAAATTGTATCACTTCTCATCTATGGGTTGGTCTTGTTCCCAAACCCTGATCAGCTTATAGATGTGAATGCTATCAAGATTTTCATATCTCAGAATCTTGTGCCTACATTGCTTGGGGACATCCTACACTCATTTTACACACGAACAATGAGTAAAAGAGGTGTTGTCATGTGCTGTACTCCTCTTCTAGCAAGGTGGTTTATTTCTCACCTTCCCCAGTCAGTTTTGAAGAATGAGCAAGGTTTAAGGTGGTCACAACGGTTGATGACCCTCACATATTCTGATGTTCATTGGTGTTCTCGGTCCAAAGAAAATGTCATCATCATTGATCGTTGTGGAGAATTCCCTAATGTCCCATTACTTGGCATTAGGGGAGGCATTACCTACAACCCCTGTTTAGCTCTGAGACAATTTGGATATGCTCTAAGGGATGGCCCTCATAATATGCTGATTCCTGACTTGGTTTTTGACTTCGACAACGACGCTCAAGGACTCCGACAAAGTTTTATCCGAGGTTGGAGGATGCCCAACAAAGTGGATAGTAAGACACTGGGGCACAAGAATTCCATCCCCCTTGAGCCTTATCTCAAGTGGGTACGAACCCGCGCCCAGAGTCTTATGATGCCTTACTCCCACATTCTCCCCGTGATCAAAGATCCTATTATGGAAGGAGAGGTTCCATACACCCTCCTGCATCCTGACATGCCAACATCATTGGAAGAATTGCAAAAGAGTTGGATACAGCTCAAGGAAGAACGGAATACTTTTGAAGCCAGCTTCTATGCCAGTGAGAAGAAGGTTTTAGAACTTACCCGCCGACTTCACAAAGAGGAGACTCTCAACACTTACATAGCACCAAAGAGGATGTGCAATGTCTTTTTACATTAAGAATTTTGTAATATTTTTCCCATGGGGCATTTATGTACTAACAAATTTCTTCTTATTAATATGACGTGTGTTCTTTTTGTTTGCAACAAATTTGAATTTTTGAATCCTTAAATGCATTACATGAATAACATATCATTCATCATATGCATAAACAGGTCTTCACACCAGGTTTCCTTATCTTTCTGCTGTTTATTTTAGCAAGATGGATATAGAGCAGACAGTCAAAGATCTGCAAGCACAAAATTCTCAGTTCCAATAACTCCTCATAACCTTGGCAAAAGGTCAAGAGGATCTTAAAGCACTGTTAGAGAAGGAAAAAGACAAAGAGAAAAAGAAGAAAAGAACTGGTGTGGCCACTATGGGAAGAAGATTTGAGCATCAGGCTAGGAGAGTTCTGGAGTTCCCCTCGACGTTTGACGAAGGGGTTGGTAAAGGTAAGGGAGTTGCAATTCCCTCTAAATCTGAAGCTGAAGAGGAAGAAAAAGAAGAAGAGGAGGATTACTCTGAGCAGCAATATCCTCCTGCGGACGATAAGTATAAAAATCTGGAAGAACGGTTGGCGGCCATGGAAGTACAAAGGGTTCCCGGGCTGGATTTCGAAGAACTAGGGTTGGTTGCTGGGATCGTCATTCCTCCCAAGTTCAAAGTGCCTACATTTGCCAAATACGATGGTTTGTCCTGTCCAAAGATGCATCTGAGATCCTACGTCAGAAAGATCCAACCTCACTCTTCTGATAAGGATTTGTGGGTCCACTTTTTTCAAGATAGTTTGTCGGGTACGCAATTGGACTGGTTCTATCAACTTGAGAGATCTGATGTTCATAACTGGGAAGATTTAGCTGCTGCCTTCTACCGACAATACCAATACAATGCAGATTTAGCGCCTACTCGTACTCAACTACAGAGTATGGGTATGGTCTCTAATGAGGGATTTAAGGAGTATGCCTAGAAGTGGCGGGATCTGGTTGGTAGGGTGCAGCCACCATTGTCGGATAGAGAGTTGGTTGACATGTTTTTAGGGACCCTGTCAGGTCCATTCTTCAATCACTTGATCGGGAGCTCATTTGTAGGGTTCACCGAATTAATTCTGACCGGTGAAAGGGTCGAAGCTGGCATTAAGAGTGGTAAAATTCAGAAGGATGCCTCCGCTTCCACTGCTATCAAGAAGACCTTCCCAGCCAAGAAGGAAGTTTCTGTTGTTCATACCCAGAGAAATCAAGGGAGAATGGAGCGCTGACCAGCGGTAGGGACTGTAATGATCCATAACTCCTCAGCCGATCAACCTCGAAGCAGTCAACCTAGAGCTAATCAGCAAAGGGTAGAAAGGCCACAACGGAAATTCACCCGGATCAATATGACACCAGCTCATGTCCTCCCTCATCTGTTAAAGTTAATACTTACCAACTTGAAAGAAGTGCCGAAGAATCCAAATACCTTTTCTCCCTATTATCATTCAAATGCAAAATGTGCATACCATTCGGATAGTGTAGGGCATGACACCAACAACTGTTGGGCCCTTAAAAACAAGATCCAAGATTTGATAGATGCCAAGGAGGTAGAGTTTGATGCTCCCGAAAAACCTAATGTGATATCCGCTCCTATGCTAAAACATGGTCATAATGTCCATGAAATTATGGAAGATCTTCATGTTACCACTGTTGATGACCTAATGACTCTGTTGCCAATGATTAAAATGAATCTGTTGAAAGCCGGGATATTCCCAGGCTGTGAAAGAGATTGTTACTTTTGTTCAACCTTACAATCCGACTGTCCACTGTTGAAATCAGGCATCCAACGCCTGATGGATACTCAAGAGATCCTCTTTCAGAAAACTCTTGTTGCTACTATCACTCATATTACTCCAGTTACCCTTGTTACTCCAATCAATGACATTGCTATAATCACCATTTTCGACAATCTTTCCAAGACCTGCAAAAGGCCTATTAAGATTATGCCTGATCCTAAGTTCGTACCGCTGAAAATTACCATGTCGGGGCCTATCCCATATAAGTCCAACAAGACGATACCATGGAACTATGGAGGAGAGATCTTCTACCATGGTGTCAAGCAGATCGAATCATCCGAAGAGAATTCCGATGAAGAAACTCCCGATGTGGGGAATATTGCAGGGACAAGTAAGATAACTCGTAGCGGAAGAATCTTCTCTCCGAAGATTGCTCCTCCACGGGCAGTCTTCGGACCCTCAACGAAGAAGTGAAAAACACAAGAAGGGGGGGGGGGGGGGGGGTTGAATTGTAAAACTTAAAATCAAATGCAAACAACACGTTATTTTTATCCTGGTTCGTTTGATCTCAAACTACTCCAGTCCACCCGTCAAGGTGATTTCGCCTCTCTCCAACGAGGTCTTAATCCACTATATTCAACTGAATACAACAACTACTTTAACAACTGTTAGAGCCTTCTTGAGTCTAACCACAGACCGGTTTATCTCAAGGAAATTCTCTTATAGATAAATGAACAAGCTGTGTGTTTGATGTTTTCTAGTAAAACTATATATCACAACTGTGATAATACACAATATCAAGCTTAGGATGAAACTAGATTGCTAGAGCTATAGAGTAAGCGGTTGAGAGCTTTAGCAAATTGGATGAGTGAGAATGAAAAGATGATTTAGCTTATGCGTATGTGCGTGTAGAGTATTAGCCATTTCTTTTCTCACAGACTTGTTTATATAGCCTTGGAAGAGATACGTTGCTGTCCATAAATCCATTTCAATGCAATTAACGTTCTTTCCTTTTTGAGAAGATCATGTCTTGGATAAAGCCATTGGTAATTAATCTGCCTTGAATGCTTAGTAACGTTGACACTTCAGAGTCTTCTCTGCTTATGGAAATCAGAGTGTTCTTTCCTTTATGCTGACGCTTCTGAGTGCTGATGACTTGGTTAGGATCTTGATCAGAGTCAGAGTATGTTATGCGTAGATTCTGTTTATCAGGCTTCAGCGTATAGCACATGTTATTTAATCTTCTGATGCTGACATATCTTCTGATGCTGATGTTGATATTGATCTTCTGATGCTGATTCTATCAGAGTTTCTGTAAATACACAACATAATATTTAAGTAGCATATATGTCTTATATAAATCTTACAATTTATTTAATCTTGTATTTTGTTATCATCAAAACTCTAACTGAGGGTTGTAGAATCAAACTATGTTCTAACAATCTCCCCCTTTTTGATGATGACAAAAACCAGATTTTTTTCAATTAAAATTAAAGAGTAAGAAGGTATCAGAGTTTGAAATTAAAGAATAAAAGGTATCAGAGATAAGAAAATAAATAATAAACAGTATCAGAGATTAAAGATGAGGAATAAAAGTATCAGAGCAACGAAGAGAAAAATCCCCCTGAGTTGATTACTTCCCTTTAATTCCATGAGACCTTGAGCATCAGAATTTTACTTTATCAGAGTTCATCAGATTCTTGTACCTGTAAGCTTTTCAGAAGAAAGAAATTCAAATATATCAGAATGTTAGAATGTTTTAGACTTATGTCTCAGTAATCCGTTATTGAAAAATATCATTCTTTCTCCCCCTTTTTGTCAATTATCAAAAAGCACAAATAATCAGAGTTAAAATAATCAGAGCTTAAAAAGCGATTATATTAAACAGAAGCAATGAATAGTTCAGAATAATGGAAAAAATATTACAGACAAACATGTAAAGAAAACAAGGAAAACACAAGAAAAATTCTAAGAGGGAGGAAGTCGTGTGAACAGAGCTTCCAACATGCTCTTGATTTGAGTGTTGGTTTCTTGTTGCTGAGATACCATGTTTGCTATAGCATCAATCTTGGCATCCTGCTTATCCATTCTCTCATTCATTAGCATGTCAGATCTTTTCAAGTCCTCCAAAGTCTGCCTGTCAAGAGAGAAGGCTTGAGGATCTTCAGACACATGATGCTTCTCAGATCTTTATTCAATATCTTCTTCTTTAACCTGTTCTTCTACTGGGATCATCTGTTCTTCTGCAGATTGAACTTTGGATGCTGGGCTCTGTTCAGACCAAGGAGCAATATTCAGTGGGAGAACTTCGTCCTTAAGCAGCTTGCTCAGAACTGGACCTTCAATCTCTTTTAGCAGATTGTTGAAGTTCTGTTGAGCCTGTCCATAGCTCTGGTCTTGCAACTTAAAGATTTCAGAGCATACCCATCTTCTGAATGTTGTCCAGAGGAAGTCTGATACAGTAGGATCAACCACTTCCAGACTTGCTTGTTTCAAAGAAGTGATCCACTTCTGTATATCTGTTTCAAAGTTCAATATGCTGGAACCAACATCTGGATGTTTTGGTTTAGGGATAGCAGTTTTGTGGTTTATTGCAGCAAGGCGTTCAAAGACTGTTAGATCAATGACTGTCTTGCTGTGGTTTTCTGAATTTTTCTTAGGTGAGGGAGTAGGAGAATCAGGAATGAAGATTGGACTTGATGGGGAATTTGGTGGAGTTATTTCTGGTAAGATGGAAGTTGAGACATATTAACAGTGGTACCACAGGGCAATTGAATGGCCAAAGGTTGTGGTTCAGGGGATTCAGAGGGTTGAGCAGTTTGAGTCTCAGGTTGTGGAGTTTGTTCATGTTGAGGAGAGGGTGGATTAATTTCTGGTTGAGGAGAGGAAGGTTGTGGGATTTCTGGTTCTAGAGAGAGTGGAGTTTCTGGTATTGGTGAGAGAGGAATATCAGGTTGTGGTGAGATGGGAATTTTTGTGTTTGGATTTGGATTTTATAGTTCGGGAACGGAAGTGTGTTGGTCTATATCAGAAAGAACTTATTCAAGTTCTTGTTTTGGTATGGCTTAAGTATTTGGATTTTGTGGTTGGGAGAGGGATCTTCTGAGGGTTAATGATTCAGAAGGGTCAAAGTCAACGTCAAAATCATCGAAAGTTTGAGGTGTTGGGATTTCGGATGGAGTTGGAATAGGAATAGATGTGGAAACAACAATTGAATCTAAAACAGTAAAAGAAGAAGGATTACCTCTCTTCTTAGGAGTCTGTTGAGATGGTCCTTCTGTAGTAGCTTTTCTTTTCTTTGTCTTCTTCAGAACAACCTATGGTGCCTTCTGCTGAAGATCTTGAATATTCAGATTTGGTGCTGTACCATCAACTTTACAAGCATCCAAATATCTCAGAATGATTTGAGGCTTAGAGTCAATTTCTGAGAACATAGGGAAGTGGTCCAGAGGGACTCTTTTGCTGGAGATTTCAGCAAAAGGAGTGACGCTGGGCTCCTTCTTAATGTTCTCTATCAACTTCATTTTCTTCAGATTTTTGGCATTCAGCTGCTTGCCAACAGATGGTTCCAGAGTGTTGATTTCTTGTGCCTCTGTCAAATGATCAATCAGCCTATTCTCCATCAGAATATCTGATATTAGTCTTCTCAAGGGTATCCAATCCCTTTTAGTACGTTCATCTTCTCTTGTTTCCTTGACACTTGTTCTGAGATGGTTGAACAGAAGATGAGCTAAATTAATCTTGACCTTCTGAGAAATAAAATAGATCAGAAACTGCTGATCAATGTTTATGTAATCAGGAGAGCTGGTAGGCTTCCTGTGGTTGAAACAACCCAAAATGATCTTGGCCCAAATTTTGTGCTTGTCCTTCAAATCTCTAATCTTGCTGGAGGGAAGCCCCAACGTGAAAATTTCCCTTGCTATAACAGCAACATCTGCACACCTTTCTGCCATATCAATGCAACGAATACCACCACCATTGTACCCTATCAAACGAGCAATCAGGTCTTCAGTAATCACAATCTTCTTCCCCATGATGTAGGATGTAACTTGGTGATTTGAAGAATAATCGTGAATCCAAAATTCCTTTACCAGAATAGGAAATGTTGGACCCACCAGCCTGTCAAAGTACTTTTCCCAACCTTGAGCTTTAATCTCTTCAGATAAATCAAAACCATTTTCCTTGAGACTGTTGAAATCCACTATTATTTCTGACAGAACTTCAAGATTCTTGACTGGAGTTAGAAGCGTTCTGAATGGTACTTCATATTGCTCCGATGAAACACTTTTCTTGGAACCTGAAGAAGGAATGCTGGAAGAAGCCATGTTCACACGAGGTTTTTGAAAAAGATTTAAAGGGTTTCTTGAGAAAGAAAAACACAGAAATCAGAAATATTAAGTGAATGGTGTGAAGTGTGTTTAAATAGATTTGTAAAAAAGGTTTTGAAAACATAAACGTTTAAGAGAGAGAAATAAATAATGATTATTAGCATTTAATGATAGTTGATTTTAGGGGATTCAGAAAGAAATTTGGAACGGTTACCCATGACATGTGTCTCAATGCACCCAATCAGCGTTTTGCCTTTTCAGCAGCATGAATGCGTGTTCAGCCTCAGAAAACAGCTGATGTCTGGATGACACTTGTTTGCTTGAGTGAACAGCACATTTCCATCCTAGAAATGAAGCGCTCAGATCTTCATGGATAGATTCTGATACAATCTGCACTTCTAAAGTTTTGAAGGAAGATTGATCAGTAGTTCACAGAAAATAAACACAGTTCTGAAGGTTAATATATAAAATTAAAACAATTTTATTCTGGGCAGAGCTTCATGCTGAGATGTTTCAGAATGAAGTTGAACCTATCTTCAGAAAGTGGTTTTGTGAAAATATCATCCCATTGATGGTCTGTGTCAATAAATTTTAAATTTAAAATCCCTTTCTGAATATAGTCCCTAATAAAATGATGTTTTATTTCTATATGCTTAGCCCTAGAATGAAAAATAGGATTTTTACTGAGACAGATAGCAGAAGTATTGTCACAGAGGATAGGAATGTTACTCTCAAATATCTGGAAGTCCTCAAGTTGACTTTTCATCCAGAGCATTTGTGTGCTGTATCCAGCTGCTGCTATGTATTCAGCTTCTATTATTGATAGAGCAATTGTGATTGTCTTTTGCTGGACCATGAGATCAGATTTTCTCCCAGAAACTGGCAGCTTCCAGAAGTGCTTTTACGTTCTACTCTGTCTCCAACAAAGTCAGCATCACAATAACCTACTAAGCTGTAATCACTTGATTTTCTATAAAACAAACCCAGATTAGTAGTACCTTTCAGATACTTGAAAATTCGCTTAACTGCTGTTAAGTGAGATTCTCTAAGATCTGATTGGAATCTAGCACAAATGCATACACTGAATAAAATGTCAGGCCTTGAAGCCGTCAGATAAAGAAGAGAACGAATCATACCTCTGTAGACCTTCTGTTCTACCTTTTTACTTACCTCTTCTCTTTCCAGAATGCACGTGGGATGCATTGGAATCTTTGATGGCTTACATTCTGAGAGATCAAATTTCTTCAGAAGTTCTCTGACATATTTGCTCTGATGAATGTAAGTTCCTTCTGGGGTTTGATTGATCTGAATGCCCAGAAAGAATTTCAGTTCCCCCATTAGGCTTATCTCAAATTCTGCCTGCATACACTTAGCAAACTTTCTTCCCAGAGAAGGTTTAGTAGATCCAAATATGATATCATCTACATAAATCTGACAGACTAAAATGTCATTCTTAACTATCTTACAGAATAGAGTTGTGTCCACTTTCCCTCTGGTGAATTCCTTTTCTAACAGGAAGTTACTTAGTCTTTCATACCAAGCTCTGGGAGCTTGTTTCAGACCATACAGTGACTTCTTTAGTTTGAAAACATATTCTGGATTTTTTGAACTTTCAAAACCAGGGGGTTGGTGCACATATACCTCTTCTTCTATATAGCCATTTAAGAATGCACTCTTAACATCCATCTGATACAGAGTGATGCCTTTATTTACAGCAAATGAAATTAAAAGTCTGATAGATTCAAACCTGGCGACTGGAGCAAAGGTTTCTGTATAGTCTATCCCCTCTTGCTGACTATAACCTTGTGCTATCAATCGTGCTTTGTTTCTGATGACTTCACCTTGTTCATTCAGTTTGTTTCTGAACACCCATTTATTTCCAATGACGTTGAATCCTTTTGGTTTAGGAACTAGATCCCATACGTCATTTCTTGTGAATTTATTCAGCTCCTCTTGCATTTCTAGAATCCAGTCATTGTCCAGAAGTGCTTCATCAATTGTTGATGGTTCAATTAGAGAAACAAGTCCCATGAGGGATTCTTCAGAGTTTCTGAAGCTAGCTCTTGTTCTGATTGGAACTTCCTTTCTTCCTAAGATTGTTTCTTCAGGGTGATCCATGCTGCTTCAGGATGGTCTTTTATGAGGTTGATCAACAAAAGGTGCTGGATTGCTTGCAGTGCCTCTTTATGATGTTGAGGGAGTGTCTCTGTTAAGAGCTTCTTATGACTTGTCTTCAGTACCTGTGAATTCAATTTCCATACCTGCAAGTAATTCATTCTGCTTTGACTTTTGAGAGTCAAGCTTATCATCAAAACGAACACTGATTGATTCTTCCACAATCTGTGTTTCTGTATTGTATACTCTGTACCCTCTTGAGCGTTCAGAGTATCCTAACATAATACACTTTTTTGCTTTAGATTCAAACTTGTTCAAATAATTTTTTGTATTTAAAATAAAACAAATACATCCAAATGGATGAAAATATGAAATGTTGGGCTTTCTGTTCTTCCACAATTCATATGGAGTCTTTTCCAGAATAGGTCTTATGGAGATTCTATTCTGAATGTAACACGCTGTGTTTATTGCCTCTGCCCAGAAGATCTTAGCAATGTTAGTCTCGTTGATCATGGTTCTGGCCGTTTCTTGCAATGTTCTGTTCTTTCGTTCTACAACTCCATTTTGCTGGGGAGTTCTAGGACAAGAGAAATCATGCAGAATGCCTTTGTCATTAAAGAATGACTCAAAATCTTTATTTTCAAACTCTCCACCATGATCACTTCTGACTTTGACGATTCTAAGATCCTTTTCATTCTGAACTTGGTTGCAGAAGGTAACAAACACAGAGTGTGACTCGTCCTTGTGTCTTAAGAACTTTACCCATGTCCATCTGCTATAGTCATCTACGATTACTAACCCATACTTCTTGCCACTGACTGAAGCAGTTTTAACTGGTCCAAATAAGTCAATGTGCAGAAGTTCTAATGGCTTAGAGGTGGAAATAACGTTTTTAGATTTGAAAGCATGTTTTGAAAACTTGCCTTTCTAACATGCTTCACACAGAGCATCTGAATTGAACTTCAGGTTAGGAAGTCCTCTGACCAGATTGAGTTTGTTAATCTGAGATATTCTTCTCAAACTAACATGTCCCAATCTTCTGTGCCAGATCCATTGCTCGTTGTTAACAGGAAGAAGACACTTTACATTCTGACTTTTCAGTTCAGAAAGTTTGATTTTATAAATGTTGTTTCTCCTCTTTCCATTAAATAGGATAGTCCCATCTTTCTGACTAACAGCTTTACATGAATTTTGATTAAAGATTATATCATAACCGTTATCACTTAATTGACTTATGGATAACAGGTTATGCATTAATCCATCTACTAATAACACATTACTTATAGAGGGAAGATTTCCATTACCTACTGTTCCAGAGCCAATGATCTTTCCCCTCTGATTGCCTCCAAAGCCTACGTGGCCTCCAGGCTTAAGTTCCAGGCTTTGGAACATATGCCTTCTTCTCGTCATGTGTCGTGAGCAGCCAGAGTCCAGGTACCATGACTGGTGTTTCTGCTTTGCTGCTAAAGATATCTGCCACATGTATTATTTTATCCTTAGGTACCCATATTTTCTTGGGTCCTGATTTGTTAGTTTTACCAAAACTCTGGTTGAATTTTGGTTTAACAGAATAATTGCTACTAGTATATTTGATGTCATGTGTGTGCCCATATACAAAGTGTGAATCAAGTGAAGTGCGTTTTATAACTAAGTCCATGGCATTATTTGGTGTAGGTACCTTACCTTGGTATCCTATTCCCTTTCTGCCATTTCTGCTAACTCCATAGATCATTGAAGCCATTTTTCTTCTATCTATGTTTTTAGCTAGAAACTTCTGAAAGTCGTGATCATACTCCTTGATGATCTCATCAGTACTATTGGGAGTTTCAGGGATTGTTTCCTTCTGATATTTTTGCAATAGATTTTCTAATTTTGAAATTTTATCTTTCAACTCAGAATTCTCCAATTTGAGACTCTCAGTTTTATCAGAGTCAGAAGCAAGATCCCTTTTCAGGTTTCTGAATTTGACTCTGATCTGCTGATATCTTTCAAGAATTTCATTAAGGCTTTCAGCTAGTTCAGCCTTAGTAAAGTTAATAGCAAAGTCAGGAAATATCTCTTCTGTATCTGATTCAGAGTCTGATTCAGAAGCTTCACTGTCTTCTGTTATGTTTGCCATGAGCGCTATGTTTGCTCTCTCATCATCTGATTCTGAGTCAGCTTCAGATGTATCAGAATCATCCCATGTGGCCATGAGACTTTTCTTCTTTTCCTTGCCAAACTTCCTTCTGGGCTTTTCCTTCTGAAGCTTTGGGCAGCCACTTTTGTAGTGCCCTTGCTCGTTACATTCATAGCAGATGATGTCTTTGTTGTTTGGCTTTCTGCTTCCTGAAGAGCCTTCAGATCTTCTGTGTCCAGAGGAGGATTCTGACCTTCTGTATCTGGAGGAAGATTTGTTCTGATTCTCTAATCTTCTGGGATTCCTGAACTTCCTTTTCCTCTGCTTCCACAGTTGGTTCACCCTTCTGGAGAGGAGAGACAATTCATCTTCTTCTGATGAGGACCCATCAGAGGTTTCTTCAACAGCCTGCAAAACCTTGGAGTCAGATTTTATGTTAGATTTTAGAGCTAATGACTTACCTTGCTTTTGAGGTTCATCTGCTTCTAGCTCTATCTCGTGACTTTTGAGGGAGCTGACAAGTTCCTCCAGAGAGATTTTGTTGAGATCCTTAGCTAGCTTCAGCGCTGTGACCATTAGCCTCCACTGTTTTGGAAAGCTTCTGATGATCTTCTTAACATGATCAGCATTAGAATACCCTTTGTCAAGAACTTTGAGACCAGCAACCAGAATTTGAAATCTTGAGAACATCGTTTCTATTGATTCACTTTCTTCCATCTTGAATGCCTCGTACTTCTGAATGAGTGCAAGAGCTTTGGTTTCTTTGACTTGAATTTTGCCTTCATGCGTCATTCTCAGAGAGTCAAACATATTCTTTGCAGTGTCTCTGTTTGATATCTTTTCATATTCAGAATAAGAGATGGCGCTGAGAAGAATTGTTCTGGCCTTGTGGTGATTTTTGAAGTCACGCTTTTGCTGATCAGACATTGCTTTCCTATCAATCTTCTGACCACTTCCATCCACTGGGTGCGTGTATCCATCAGTCACCATGTCCCACAGATCAGCATCATGGGCTAGAAAGAAGCTTTCAATTTTGTCTTTCCAGTAGTCAAAGTTCACTCCATCAAATACTGGAGGTTTGCCACTTAATCTGTCTCTTTCTTCATTGTTGTCATTGCTGATGTTTTGATGTGGTTCTGCCATTGTGTTTTTCTTACGCTGGATCTTGTACTGACACGGTTAAGTGTTATAAGCTCAGAACCAGGCGCTCTGATGCCAATTGAAGAAGTGAGAAACACAAGAAGGGGGGTTGAATTGTAAAACTTAAAATCAAATGCAGACAACATGTTATTTTTATCCTGGTTCGTTTGATCTCAAACTACTCTAGTCCACCCGTCAAGGTGATTTCACCTCTCTCCAACGAGGTCTTAATCCCTTATATTCAACTGAATACAACAACTACTTTAACAACTGTTAAAGCCTTCTTGAGTCTAACCACAGACCGGTTTATCTCAAGGAAATTCTCTTACAGATAAATGAACAAACTGTGTGTTTGATGTTTTCTAGTAAAACTATATATCACAACTGTGATAATACACAATATCAAGCTTAGGATGAAACTAGATTGCTAGAGCTATAGAGTAAGCGGTTGAGAGCTTTAGCAAATTGGATGAGTGAGAACGAAAAGATGATTTAGCTTAGGCGTATGTGCGTGTAGAGTATTAGCCATTTCTTTTCTCACAGACTTGTTTATATAGCCCTGGAAGAGATACGTTGTTGTCCATAAATCCATTTCAATGCAATTAACGTTCTTTCCTTTTTGATAAGATCATGTCTTGGATAAAGCCGTTGGTAATTAATCTGCCTTGAATGCTTAGTAACGTTGACACTTCAGAGTCTTCTCTGCTTATGGAAATCAGAGTGTTCTTTCCTTTATGCTGACGCTTCTGAGTGCTGATGACTTGGTTAGGATCTTGATCAGAGTCAGAGTATGTTATGCGCAGATTCTGTTCATCAGGCTTCAGCGTATAGCACATGTTATTTAATCTTCTGATGCTGACATATCTTCTGATGCTGATGTTGATATTGATCTTCTGATGCTGATTCCATCAGAGTTTTTGTAAATACACAACATAATATTTAAGTAGCATATATGTCTTATATAAATCTTACAATTTATTTAATCTTGTATTTTGTTATCATCAAAACTCTAACTGAGGGTTGTAGAATCAAACTATGTTCTAACACTCAAGTGCTTCTAGGCCTGTCAAGATACCCGTGCAAAGTCCAGTGATCGAAGAAATTGTTACTCCTAAAGATGTACCCTCTAATATTACTGCTGATAAGGGTAAGGGAATCAAAGAAGCGCCCGTCAGGACGAGGGCTCAGACTTTGGTTATCCTCGAGACCACCCAAAAAGAGATGGAGGAGATTTTAAAGATAATTAAGAAGAGCGACTATGATGTCATAGAGCAGCTGGGGAAAACCCCTTCAAAAATCTCTATGCTGGCTTTATTGCTTTGCTCTGAAGCTCATGCCAAAGCCTTGATCAAATTCCTGAAGACGGCACACGTGCCTCAAGAAAATTCTACAGACCAGTTTCAAGAGTGCGTAGCTAGCCTTACAGCTGATAATGGTCTAGGCTTTTCTGATGCCGATCTAACGTCCAAGGGAAGAAAGCATAATGATGAGCTGCATGTCTCGGTAGAATGCAGGGGGACCACACTTGCTCATGTTCTGGTTGATACCGGTTCATCTTTAAATGTTCTACCAAAGAAAGCATTAGAAAGATTGGATTATGAAGGTTTGACCCTAAAGCCCAGGAATATCATTGTTAGAGCCTTCGACGGTTCTAAACGGATGGTTCACGGAGAAGTGGACATACCAATCAAAGTGGGTACAGAAATTTTCAACTCTACATTTTATGTGATGGACATTCGTCCTTCATATTCATGCTTGTTGGGAAGGCCATGGATCCACAAAGCTGGGGCAGTCACTTCTTCTCTACACCAGATGCTAAAGTACCCAGTCCAGGGTAAGATCATAACAGTTCATGGTAAGGAGGAGTATATGATAAGCCACCTTAACTCTTTCCGCTACGTGGAGTTAGATGGTGAATTCATAGAAACACCTTTCCAACACTTTGAAGAGGTTTCTCCTGAGGTCGCGGTAGCAAAGACAATGACTGACGTGCCTATCATTACCAAGCCTGTATCCCGGATGTCATCCCTTAAAGATGCGGAGGCTGTAATCAAGGAAGGAGGAAGTACAGTGTGGGGTCAACTGCCAGATTTTCCTCACAAGACAAACAAGTTCGGATTGGGTTTCACTACTGCTAGACAGAAAGCTGTGCGTCACTCCCGGGCTGGAGGACCACCCTTAAAGATCAATCATCACGGGGTTCATGCTTTAGAAGATGATGATGAAGAAGGCAATTTTGAAGATTGGATCTTTCCAACCATTGAAGGAGGACTAAACAACTGGGAGGCGAAAGACTTCGTTCCCATTACTTTAATCAATCAGTAATTTATCTTTTAAAACATTTATGTTGGTATGTAATAACTTTTAAACAATTCATACACTCTTTTGCCTTGTGCCTTTCCCGGGGCACATAGGTTCATTTGTAAGGGTTTTGATTTTTCATTTTCATATGCCATTTTTAATGAATCATGGACGTTTTCATCTATAAACTTTTGTGTTCATTTTCTTTCCTTTTACATTTTATTTTGTTTAAGGATGGCTATCTCTTACACACACCCACACTCACAAAATGCAGGTACCCATCCACTCCGGATTCCATGGGTGACTATTCTGCTTTGGCCTTCAGTGACTCTGAAGATTTGGTCAATCATGCCGAGTACGAAGGTGAGGAAGACTGTGAAGTGCCTGGAGAGTTAGCTAGACTTTTGCAACAAGAAGAAAGGGCTATTCTGCCCCATGAAGATTTGTTGGAAACTATCAATTTGGGAACAGACGAAGACAGAAAAGAGGTTAAAGTGGGTGCCAACCTGGATCCAAATGTCAAAGAGTGTTTAGTTCAGCTGTTGAATGAATATGTTGAGATCTTCGCCTGGTCCTATGAAGATATGCCAGGGCTGGATACAGATATTGTGGTTCACCGTCTCCCTACAAGAGAATATTGTCCACCAATCAAGCAGAAAGTCCGCCGAATGAGGCCCGATATGTCTGAAAAGATCAAAGTTGAGGTGATGAAGCAGTTCAATGCTGGCTTTCTGGATGTTAATTCCAATCCACAATGGGTTGCTAACATTGTGCCCGTGCCTAAGAAGGACGGCAAAGTCAGAATGTGTGTGGACTACAGAGACTTAAACAGGGCTAGCCCTAAAGATGATTTCCCACTACCACACATTGACATTTTGGTCGACAATACAACTTAACATAAGGTGTTTACTTTCATGGATGGATTCTCGGGATACAACCAGATCAAAATGGCCCCCGAAGACATGGAGAAGACTACTTTTGTTACGCAGTGAGGTACCTTCTGCTATAAAGTGATACCATTCGGACTGAAGAATGTCGGGGCAACCTATCAACGCACCATGGTAGCTTTGTTTCATGACATGATACATCATGAGATCGAAGTCTACGTAGACGACATGATAGCCCGTTCACAAACAGAAGAATAACACCTCGACCATCTGCAGAAGCTGTTTGTCAGGTTAAAGGAATATAAGCTCAGACTGAATCCTAGCAAGTGCACTTTCAGAGTCAGGTCCGGTAAACTTTTGGGATTCATCGTCAGTAACAAAGGCATCGAGGTTGATCTTGCCAAAGTCAATGCTATATAAGAAATGCCTTCCCCCCGCACTGAGAAGGAGGTTAGAGGTTTCTTGGGACGCTTAAACTATATTGCAAGGTTCATCTCTCACCTAACATCTACCTATGAGCCAATCTTCAAGATGTTGAAGAAAGATCAGGTGGTTGAATGGAACAATGATTGTCAAGTTGCTTTTGATAAGATCAAGGAGTATTTGCTGGAGCCTCCTATCTTGATGCCACCCGTCGAAGGAAGACCTTTAATCATGTATCTGACTTTTTTGGATAACTCAATGGGGTGTGTACTGGGCCAACATGACGAGTCTGGCCGAAAAGAGCATGCCATTTATTACCTTAGCAAAAAGTTTACCGACTATGAGACTCGCTACTCATTGCTCGAGAAAACTTGTTGTGCTTTGGTATGGGCTGCTCGCCGGCTAAGGCAGTATATGTTGACACATACCACTCTGCTGATTTCTAAAATGGATCCGATCAAGTACATCTTCGAGAAGCCTGCTTTATCCGGAAGAATCGCTAGATGGAAGATGATCCTGACTGAGTATGATATCCAGTACACAACCTAAAAAGCTATAAAGGGGAGTGTACTAGCTGACCACCTAGCTCATCAAGCTGTCGAAGATTACCAATCCATGAGGTTCGACTTCCCTGACGAGGATATTATGACTTTGGACAACATTAAAGATAACGGACCGTATGACGGACCTGAACAAGGATCCCGATGGACCCTGTACTTTGATGGTGCTTCAAATGCGCTTGGCAACGGTATCAGTGCGATACTTATCTCTCTAGAAGGTTGCCATACACCTTTCACTGCTAGACTCTACTTCAGCTGCACCAACAACATGGCCGAGTATGAAGCTTGTATCTTTGGTCTCAAGGCTGATATTGACCTAGGAATCAAATCTTTGGTCGTATTTGGGGACTCAACTTTGGTTATCAGTCAAATCAAAGGAGAGTGGGACACTTAACATCCTAATCTTATCCCATACAAAGAACATGTCCTGACATTGTTGCCTTATTTCGAGCAGGTTACCTTTAAGCACTTCTCGCGAGAAGAAAATCAGCTAGCAGATGCTCTGGCTACAATGTCTTCCATGTTTAAACTCAACTGGGATAATGAGGCTCCCCAAATCACCATCGAGCGAATGGATGAAATCGCGCACTGTCATGAGATTAATACCGAAGAAGTAGTGGAACAACCTTGGTTTCTTGAAATCAAAAGGTTTCTCAAGACTCGAGAATACCCTGAAGGAGATTCAGTCAACGACAAAAAGTTCTTAAGGAGATTTGCTGCCAAGTTCTTCCTGAGCAATGGTATCCTATATAAGCGCAGCCATGATTGTGTTCTACTTCGTTGTGTGGACAAAGTTGAAGCTGAATTGATCATGACTGAAATACATAGCGGCACATTTAGCACCCACTTGAGCGGACATACGATGGCTAAGAAGATTCTAAGGGCAGGCTACTATTGGTCTACCATGGAAGCTGACTGTCATCAATATGCCCATACTTGTCACAAATGCCAAGTCTATGCTGACAAGGTACATATTCCTCCAGTTCCTCTTAACCTTCTAACAGCTCCTTGGCCATTCGCGATGTGGGGAATCGACATGATTGGAGAGATCAAGCCTACGGCATCCAATGGACATCGCTTCATCCTGGTGGCCATTGATTACTTTACCAAGTGGGTCGAAGCAGCTTCCTTCGCCTCCGTTACAAAGAATGTGGTTGCCCGCTTCATCAAGCAGAATCTCATATGCCGATATGGTATTCCCGACAGGATCATCACGGATAACGGTACAAACCTGAATAACACTGTGATCACCGCTCTATGCGAGTAGTTCAAGATTCAACATCACAATTCATCTCCCTATCGGCCAAAGATGAACGGTGCTGTTGAAGTTGCGAACAAAAATATCAAGAAGATCATTCAAAAGATGACAGTCACATACAAGGACTGGCATGAGATGTTACTGTTTGCTCTGCATGGATATCGTACCACAGTGCGTACTTCAACTGGGGCAACCCCCTTTTCTTTGGTATATGGCATGGAGGTTGTTTTACATATGGAAGTTCAGATTCCTTCCTTGAGGATTATGAAGGATGTTGGTTTAAGTGAAGACGATTGGATTCAGACCCGACTTGATCAACTTAATTTGATCGACGAGAAGCGACTTATTGCTGTTTGTCATGGTCAGGCGTATCAAAAACGGATGATCAGGGCTTTCAACAAGAATGTCAGATGTCAAGTATATCAAGTTGGAGATCTTGTAATCAAGCGGATCATCTTGCCGCAAAGTGATCCCAGGGGCAAGTGGACTCCTACTTATGAAGGACCATTTGTGATCAAAAACATCTTTTCTGGTGGAGCTATGATTCTAACCACCATGGACGGCGACGATCTGCCGCACCCTGCGAATGCAGACATAGTCAAAAGATACTATGCATAAACGACCCGGAAAGTTGAAAACCCGAAAGGGAGACTTGGGCAAAAATGGGCATCCCGGTGAATCGAAAACCCAAAAGGGCGGTTCAGAGAAAAATTATGGATAAATAAAAAAAAATCTGTACACCCGACAAGTTGAAAACCCAAAAGGGCGACTTGGGCAAAAAAGGGTTTCCCGGTGGATCAAAAACCCGAAAGGGCGGTCCAGGTAAAAGTTAGGGAATTAAAGCGTATGACTATGTCTCGTCGGATCACTTTAAGAACAATCTCTTCACAGACAAGCTCCAAGCTTATGATCTATCCAATCATCTGCGGAAGAAGCAACGAATGTACAAGATACTCAGAGTTGTGAAGGCTATAGCAGAATGGGAACCCCATGGAATTGTTACACATAGCCATCTTTCTTTGTATAAAATTTTTCTCAATTTTTCGACAATATTCTCTTACTAGGATGTTTGTCTCCTTTGTACAAAAATACTTACAAAGTTAATACAAAGATACTTCAAAGTGCAGAAATTTGCCTGCCTTTCCTTTCTTTTTACACTTATGTTTTATTTGAAAACGTCCAATGGTTTGTTAAATGAGCATATGCATTTGAATATAATCACTGCCTACAAATAAAACGAAATGAGAAAGTGTTATACCCCAAAATTTGCCCTCCCCTTTTTTTTTACAAGAAATCACAACCCCAGGGTTTTCTCTTATTTTTGAGATTGGCTCAAGAATCGGTCAAACAGACTTTTCTTTATCAGTCAATCCAGAATTAGGTTTTTTTTTCATTCACATTTCTCAGAAAGAACTGAATCCTCAGATATTCAGTTAATTGTTACATTATTGTCATGCTTGTTCAAGATTGCTGGTTGTTTCTCAAAGAACCTAAATATCCGGGATAGGAGCTGAGGCTTTGTTTGAAACTTTGAGGCATTGATTTGATCAGTAGAGTGAAAAGTGTATGGAACACTTGTTTGATTAACTGTACAAAGCATGGTTAATTGGAATGCCAGGCGTCTGATGATTAATGCAGGATTGCGAGACGGCAAAAGTTTATTTATTATTTATTTCATCTGGATTAATGTTATTGGGATACATTCCTAGTTATTTTAATTTAAGAAACTTAAATAATTAAATAGATAGTACAAGAGAAAGAATGGAATATTCGACAGTAGGAAATTCTTATTTGAAAAAGACTTTTATTTATTTATTTCAAATATTGTTACAAATGTTATTTGAATATTGTAAATTTATAATTTACAGTGTTTACAATAATATTTTTTACAATAAATGAAAAGAAAATAAATCTAAAGCCTAAATCTTGAAATCTTTGATCTTCTACTGTTTCTTCCATTATTCAACTGGTACCTACCTGAAAAAAAAAAGAATAGAAAGAAAGTCAGTACAAGATTATTTTAAATGAAAAGAAGAAAAAAATCATCATTAAAATTGGCCGTCTAGAATCAGATTGCCTATTTTTCATCACGCTTTATTTTTCTCTCTACAAATCACAAGAAGATCACTCTTCTCGGTTCACAGAGAGAAAAATAAAATATAAAAGCAAGCATGTCAAACTCAATGCAAAAACATGGTTGAATCACAAAAAGTTCCAAGCTGCAAACTAAGTTACAAAATTCCAAGTTACATTAACCAAGCAAAATGTGTTACAAAGTTCAAAGAGGCAAACAGGCGCCAAAATTGCCAGGGTGAGTCAAAACAAAGGCACAAACTCAGCAGCAAATAAAGTCCCACTTTCAACTACAGTACAAAATTGCTACAAGACAGATTTGATAAAAATGGTAATGAAGCATAAAAACAGCAATACAGCAGACAAAAGGCAAGACAGCAGGAAGCAATTTATCTGACAAGTAAAAACATGTCAAAGATGATTTTTTCATCATTTCCTAGACAACCCAATTTTTCAGAAATCAAAAGATAAATAAGCAATTAAAAATGCTTAAGGAGAGAGAGGAATGAGAGAACCTAGTGAATAGGTTTTGCAGTTTGCAGTTTTGGCAGGCTGTAAAGGAGAGATAAGAGGAACCAAAGAAACAATATAACAGCAGAAAAACACAAGAGAAAGGACAGATTACATATCCTCCAAACTCACATGCCTTCAAGCCCTTTTTTTCAACACAATAGAAACCTGCATAACCACAAGCAAACACAAGCCTGCCTGAAGCCTCACAAACCATTCAAACCTGTCCAAAAGCTCAAGCCTGGTTTCCCAAAGGCTAAAGCAACAAACTTGTAAAACCAAAAGACAACCAGTTACAAAAAACCTGCCTCCAAACACCAGAAGCAAAGGCCTCCAAACCTCCAACCTGTTCAAAAGTCCAACATCCAGGCCTGCCTTACCAAAACAAGCCTCACAAAATAGCAAACCTGCAAAAGCAAGATAGCTTGCCTTACCAAAACACCAAACCTGTGGCCTACATAACTGCAAGTTATCAAACTTGCAAAACTGCCTAAAATCAAACCTATTCAAACCTGTAAAACTGCAAGTTTAAGAATAACCCAAACAGGCCTCACAAAAAATGGCAATCCTTCCAAAACTCAAGCTTGCCTTCTAAAACACTAGCCTGCCTTCAAAAGGTCAAAACTGCCTAAACTAACAAATACGATCTCAAAACAAAATCATCAAGCTAGTGTTGTTTCAACATCCATATCAATTACAACAAATAGCCCTTTTTCAGTTCAATTTCATTATCACAAAAGATCCAAACACCAAAACAACAATAGAAACATCTCAGAAGAATTCATCATCATAGCTAAGAGAAGAGGAAGGAAAGATTCAAAAGCGAAACAACCAAGAAGTCTCAGAACATGAGTTTCATCATCAACAGTCAGTAGCCAATAACCAAAAAAAACAAAAATAGTTCATCATTAAGATTCAAATCACCAAGCCAACAAAGAAAAACATATCAAAATCAATGTTTCAGACTTGATCATCACTAACATAGCAAAGGAGAAGAAGAGAAGATTCAGAAGCAGATTGATATAGAGTTTTCAGAGTATACATCATCATCAAACGATTCAAAGAGAAAGATACAGAGATACCGGAAAGGCGAGCTAGCAACTGTTATCATCACGCTCCTCCCTCCGCCTTAGCCACCTGAGAGCACCACCAATCCCGTGTTCCTCTCCCTTCATTGTCTTATAGAACAAATCGCCAAAGGTATGGTCTATTCTCTCAAACTATCACTGCATCACCATGTCATAAACATCAAAGGTTAAAGCTTTATAAAACGATAAACATGCACGAACTTAAACTGCAAAGAAAACGCGTACCCTTTCAAATCGCCGCCTTGTATAGTCGCGGAGAGAGGAAGATGGAGGTAATATTCTGGTAGCCTAAGGCAAGGGGATAGGACATCAGATGCTCTTAGGTTTAGAGAGAGGCGAAGAAGACGAGAGAAAGGAGTGGCGCCGTTGTTCAAAGTAAACCCTAATTCTGAATGTACAAACAAAAACCCTACAAAAAACTTGTGCGATTTCATTTGGGCTTTTGCCCCAGCAACAAAACCAAAGCCCAATATTTTTGGCGCCACACCCCCATTTTCTTCTTATTTCTGACTTTCTTCTTGGGCTTTTGCCCCAACAACATTTCTAAGGCCCATCTTTCTCTTTAATTCCATTTTTGCTTTAAAACTAATATTTTTTTTACCACTTTATTTTCATTTTTATAATCTAATTCTTTTTTTTTCTCTTTTGTTAAATAAAAGAATATATTAATTTTTTGTATAAATTTTTCTTAATAGTTTTCATTACCTTTAATAACACAAAAATACATAAATAATAGAATTTTTAACTTAAATAATTCTTTCTTTTTTCTTTAAAACCCTTTGTTTATATATAACTAACAAAAACACAAAAATAATAAATACTTAAGTCTTTAATTAGGTTAATTTTTATTTGAACATTTGTAAATAAATATACACATCTCATATCTCTTTAATTTTCATCATCTTATATCTTGTTATATTTTTACATTGAGAATGCGACAGTTTGATTTGGTTGTAACCCATAACATTTGGGACATTATTCTGATAAGACTCATCCCCATTTGTAAATAATTTGTACCCCCATCCCCAGATACTCTTTTGTAATAGCTTAGAATTTAATTCTCACACTTTATGCTTTTTAAATATGCCATGATTAGGGATTAGGGTTTATATGTGAAAATTCAAAACCAATCGCTAGTTGACCTAATACAAAGACAAATACATGATAATTAATACACAATCCACACTTGCACCTCTAGGGTAACCTCGCTTGTTGCCTCAGAAAATGCAATCATATCCCTCGAGTACGAGACACTCTAGCAAATGTCCCTTCGATAAACAAAGATCGTAGTCCCTCGATGACCCTCGATGTTACCTTCGATAAAACGATCTCGTCCCTTACAAAATTGCTAGAGCGTATCACAAGTTGCCTTCAATGATTGTATACGATGACCCGCGCCTGTCCCGTTTAACATCCTAACGCAAGGTTGTTCATCAAACACAATGGTGAAACAACACTATTAAAAGGGTTAAATACATAAGAAAGATCTTTGAGTAAAATAGGGTAGACAAACTCTTAGTTACTTGATCAAAAATCTTGCAAAACATCCTTGCCATTTTTCAAAACACACTCCACAAACACAACTTCAAAAAACAACTTTCAAAACATTGAATTATCTTTTCAAAAAGACACACACCTTTGTATATATTCAAACAAGAATCATTTCAAAGGTTGCCTAGACAAGGCATCTTTTTCAAAACATTTTCAAAACCACGCACACAAAGCACCATTTCAAACAATTGAAAAGCAAAGGCAAGTGATCTAAAACAAGTAACTAAGAGCCAATGGATAACCATGGATGAAAAGGGTGCTATCACCTTCCCTTTTCATAATCTACCCCCCGAACCCAAGAAAACATCTCAAGGGTCTTTCCTGTGCTTTTTGGCCTTTCCTTTGGATAAAATAAAAAGTCGGCGGCGACTCTTGCTAAACCGAACAAGTGCGAAAACAAACACAAAATCCCAAGTCAGTTCTCCCACCGTATCACAGAACTGGCGACTCTGCCGGGGAATATTCTAAAAGTGGGGTTACCTTAGGGTTTCTAGATCACCTTTGCATGACTACTTTGTTTGCCTTGATTGCTTTACATTTGGTTCTTTTGTTTGGGTTTGAAATCCTCTACCCGGATTTGGGGAAACATTCATAGGTAAATAGCAATACGTTGTGGAAACTCTGCGGGGTATACTGACACGGTTGAAGCAATAGCTATATTAGTGCGACATATTTGTGGGTACTGGTAGCCTTTCAGTCAATCAAAGAGAATACGGGGCCGTTGAGTGATGTCATGAAGCACCAATGAACTCTTAGAACCTTACTTGACCATCTTGGCCTTTTTTAGGAGTAGTGAGATGACCGACTTTGGTACAGTATGAAGTTGGTAGATACTCGATACTACACTCATTGAGGATTGTTTTCTTGGAATATTTCGGTCGCCAGTTAAGTGGCTAAACCGAAACAATGAACACAGAAAATAATCCAGTGATATTGAGCTCCTTAGAACCCGGTTACTATTTATAGGACAGGTTGAGCCAACGAACTTCAATATGGTACTTACCTACGATACCCCATGCAAGCCTGAAACTAGGATCTTGTGTGATTTGATTGTACATATGCTTGTGCATACATCATGAACATCATGAACATCATGAAGCATCATTTGCATCCACTAACTATTTCAAGGGTTTGGATCTTCATCTTTGTTCCTGTTTTGTAGGTCATGGAATCTCTTCGCAGGAAAACAATTCAAGTTAACCTTGTGAGAATCCCTCCTCAACTCAAGGAGCTTACTTCTAGGATTCCGGAGAATTCTCTCTTCAGTGAAAGACATGGTAGACTTCTCAGCTTGGTCAACTCCAACATTGAAGAAGACATGGTGAAAGTTCTCATCCAGTTCTTTGACCCCCTACACCACTGTTTCACATTCCCTGATTACCAATTGGTACCTACTTTGGAGGAATTTTCTCAACTCTTGAGGATTCCTATTCTTCATCAACTACCCTACAACGGTATAGAAAAAGAACCAAAGCCTGAAGATGTTGCTCAAGCATTACACTTGCAACCATCTGACATCAAAGGACATTGGGAAACCAGAAGTGGTGTCAAAGGCTTCTTGGAAAATTTTCTGTTTGAGAAGGCACAAGACTGCTAGAATTCTCTTGATTTACAAGCCTTTGAAGAAATTGTGGCACTCCTCATCTATGGGTTGATCCTGTTCCCAAACCCTGATCAGCTTATAGATGTGAATGCTGTCAAGATTTTCATATCCAGGAATCCTATACCCACATTGCTTGGGGACATCCTACACTCATTTTACACACGAACAATGAGGAAAATAGGTGTTCTCATGTGCTGTACTCCTCTCCTAGCAAGGTGGTTTATTTCTCACCTTCCACAATCAGTTTTGAAGAATGAGCAGGGTTTAAGGTGGTCGCAATGATTGATGACCCTCATACATTCTGATGTACATTGGTGTTCTCGGTCCAGAGAAAATGTCATCATCATTGATCATTGTGGGGAATTACCAAATGTCCCATTACTTGGCATTAGGGGAGGCATTACCTACAACCCTTGTCTAGCTTTGAGACAATTTGGATATGCTCGGAGGGATGACCCTCATGACATGTTGATTCCTGACCTAGTTTTTGACTTCGACAACGATGCGCAAGGACTTCGACAAAGGTTCATCAGAGCTTGGAGGATGCCCAACAAGGTGGATAGTAAGACACTGGGGCACAAGAATTCCATCCCTCTTGAGCCTTACCTCAAGTTGGTACGAACACGCGCCCAGAGTCTTATGATGCCTTACCCCCACATTCTCCCCGTGATTAAAGAGCCTGTTAGGGAAGGAGAGGTTCCATACACCCTCCTACATCCAGACATGCCAACATCATTGGAAGAATTGCAAAAGAGTTGGATTCAACTCAAAGAAGAACATAACACTTTTGAAGCCAGCTTCTATGCCAGTGAGAAGAAGGTTTTGGAGCTTACCCGCCGACTTCATGAAGAGGAGACTCTTAACACTTACATCGCACCAAAGAGGATGCGCAACATCTTTTTACCTTAAGAAGTTTTGTAATATTTGGCCCATGGGGCATTTATGTACTGACAAAATTTCTTCTTATTAATATGACGTGTGTTCTTTTGTCTACAACAATTTTGAATTTCTAAATCCTTGGATGCATTACATGAATAAACATATCATTCATCATATGCATAAAAAGGTCTTCACACCAGGTTTCCTTATCTTTCTGTTGTTTATTTCAGCGAGATGGATATTGAGTAGACGGTCAAAGATCTGCAAGCACAAAATTCACAATTCCAACAACTTCTCATGACCTTGGCAAAGGGTCAAGAGGATCTTAAAACACTGTTAGAGAAGAAAGAGCAAGAAAAAGGAAAAAATAAAAAGAAGAGAATTGGGGTAGCTACGCTGGGAAGAAGATTTGAGAATGAAGCTAGGAGAGTTCTGGAGTTCCCCTCAACGTCTGATGAATGGACTGGCAAAGGAAAAGGAGATGCAATACACTTTGAGTATGAGGTTGAAGAGGAAGAGTTTGAAGAAGATGAATATTATTCCGAGCAACAGTACCCTCCTGCAGATGACAGGTATAAAAATCTGGAAGAGCGGTTAGCAGCCATGGAAGTGCAAAGGGTTCCCGGACTGGATTTCGAAGAGCTGGGATTGATTGCTGGGATTGTTATCCCTCCCAAGTTCAAGGTGCCGACATTCTCCAAGTACGACGGTCTGTCTTGCCCTAAGATGCACCTGAGGTCGTATGTTAGAAAAATCCAACCCCATTCATCCGATAAAAACCTTTGGGTACACTTTTTCTAAGACAGTTTGTCTGGCACGCAGTTAGACTGGTTTTATCAGCTTGAAAGATCAGAGGTTCATAATTGGGAAGACTTGGCAACTGCTTTTTATCGTCAGTATCAATACAATGCTGATTTAGCGTCCACTCGTACTCAGTTATAAAGTATGGGGATGGCTTCCACTGAAGGGTTCAAGGAGTACGCCCAGAAGTGGCGTGATCTGGCTGGAAGGGTGCAGCCACCGCTATCAGATAGGGAGTTAGTTGACATGTTTATGGGGACCCTGTCTGGCCCCTTCTTCAATCATATGATCAGACGTTCTTCCGCGGGATTTACTGAACTGATTTTGACCGGCGAAAGGGTTGAGGCCGGTATTAAAAGTGGAAAGATTCAAAAAGATGCCTCCGCGTCCACCTCCATGAAGAAGACCTTCCAGGCTAAGAAGGAGAGCTCTACTGTTTACACCCAGAGAAATCGGGAAAGAGAGGAACATCGGCCAACAGTGGGGGCCGTATTAATTCAGAAGCCCGCATCAGACCGGCCTAGAAATAGTCAACCGAGGAATGATCAGCCCAAGACCTATCAGGAAAGGCCACCACGAAAATATACTCCGATAAATATGACACCCGCTCAGATCCTTCCACATCTCCTGAAATTAAACCTTGCTAATTTGAGAGAGGCACCTAAGAATGCAAACACCACTTCCCCACATTATCATCCCAACGCAAAATTTGCCTACCATTCAGACAGTGCAGGGCATGACACCAACGACTGTTGGGCCCTCAAAAACAAAATCCAGGACTTAATCGATGCGAAGGAAGTAGAATTTGAGGTGCCTGAGAAACCCAACGTGATTTCGACTCCGATGCCTAAGCACAGTAATAATGTTCATGCTGTTATGGAGGACCTCCATGTTATTGATGTTGTTGACCTGTTGACGCCGTTACTTGTCATTAAAGAGAATTTGTTGAGAGCCGGGATCTTTCCTGGTTGTGGTAAAGACTGTTATTTTTGTTTGAGCATACAAGCTGATTGCCCAATGTTGAAGTCAGGTGTCCAACGCCTGATGGATACCCAAGAGATACTTTTCTAGAAAACCCTTGTTGATACCTTCAATCTTGTTACTCCTGATACTTTTGCTACTTCAATCAACGATATTGCAATCATAACCATTTCCGACAATCCTCCCAAGGCTTGCAAAAGGCCTGTCAGGATTACACCAAACTCTGAATGTGTACCTTTAAAGATTACCATGCCGGGACCTGTCCCGTACCAATCAAGCAAAACGATACCGTGAAACTATGTGGGAGAAATCTTCTACCATGGTATCAAACAAATTGAGACAGTCCAAGAGATTTCTGAAGAAGAAAACCCTGATGTAGGGAACATCGCGGGTACAAGCAAGATAACCCACAGTGGCCGGATCTTTTCTCTGTAGATTTCTCCCCATCGAGCAGTCTTCGGACCCTTGAAAGCTTCTGCACCAGTTGGATCATCCGTGCAAGGCCCAGTGATTGAAGAACTGGATACTCCTGAAGTAAGACCATCTGCTGAAACTACCGACAAGGGTAAGGGGATACTGGAAGTGCCTATCAAGACGAAGGCTCATGTTGTGGTTATCCCCGAGACCACTCAGAAGGAAATGGATGAAATTTTGAAAATAATCAGAAAAAGTGACTATGACGTTGTGGAACAGTTAGGGCGAACCCCTTCTAAAATTTCAATGTTAGCTCTCCTGCTTTGTTCTGAGGCCCATGCTAAGGCCCTGATCAAATTCTTGAAGGCGGCACATGTTCCCCAAGAGACTTCGACTGACCAGTTTCAGGAATGTGTGGCCAGTCTTACTGCTGATAATGGCATTGGCTTTTCCGATGCTGACTTAACTCCCAAAGGAAGGAAACACAACGATGCATTACATGTTTTAGTTGAATGCCGGGAACAACTCTCGCCCATGTCTTATTTGATACTGGTTCTTCCTTGAATGTGCTGCCAAAGAAAGCCTTAGACCGTTTGGACTGCGAAGGACTGGCTCTCAAACCTAGTAACATCATTGTTAGGGCTTTTGATGGTTCCAAAAGAATGGTTCATGGAGAGGTTGGTATTCCTAACAAAGTAGGCACATAAGTTTTAAACCCCACCTTCTACGTGATGGACATCCATCCGTCGTATTCATGTTTGCTAGGAAGACCGTTGATCCATTATGTCGGGGCAGTTACATCCTCTTTGCACCAGATGCTGAAATATCATGTTAAGGGTAAGATCATAACGGTGCACGGCGAGGAAGAGTACATGATAAGCCACCTCAACTCCTTCTATTATGTGGAGCTAGATGGGGAGTTCATCAAAACGCTGTTCCAACATTTCGAGGAAGTTTCTCTCGAGGTAGCGGTGGCGAAGACAATGGTTGAGGTGCCTATCATTCCCAAGCATGTATCTAGGATGGCATCTCTCAAGGATGTAGAGGCGATGATCAAAGAAGGGAAGAGTACATCATGGGGGAAATTGCCTAATTTTCCCCATAAGACGGACAAATTTGGACTAGGGTTTACAGCTGTAGGACAGAAGGCTATGCGTCGTTCCAAGACTGGAGGGCCACCTATAAGGATCACTCATCATGGAATCAATGTTGTAGAAGATGAAGATGAAGAGAGCCACTTTGAAGATTGGATCTTTCCGACTGTCGAAGGGGGTTTGAGCAACTGGGAAGCAAAGGATTTTGTTCCCATCACCTTTATCAACCAGTAATTTTATCTTTGAACAATTTCCCATTTTATGGTCTGTAATAATTAAACAATTTGCACACTATTTTCACCTCATGCCTTGCCCGGGGCATGTAGGTCCATTTGTAAGCGATTGATCTTCTTCATTATCATATGCCATGTTTTAATGAATCATTGGACGTTTTTCATCTATAAACTGTTGTGTTCATTTTTCTTTCCTTTTTTGAATTTTTTTAAGGATGGCTATCCCTTACACACACCCACACTCACAAATGCAGGTACCCATCAACTCCGGATTCCATGGGTGACTATTCTGTTTTAGCCTTCGATAACTCTGAAGATTTGGTCAATCATGCTGAGTACGAAGTTGACGAAGATTGTGAAGTGCCGGGAGAGTTAGCCAGGCTTCTACAACAAGAAGAGAGGGCCATTCTGCCTCATGAAGAGTTGCTAGAAACCATCAACTTGGGGACAGAGGAAGACAGGAAGGAAGTAAAAGTGGGTGCCAACCTGGAACCGAATATCAAGGAGCACTAAGTGCAATTGTTGAACGAATATGTTGAAATCTTCGCCTGGTCTTACAAAGACATGCCAGGGTTAGACATAGATATCGTGGTTCACCGTCTCCCTACCAGAGAAGACTGTCCACCAATCAAGCAAAAGGTCCGCCGAATGAGGCCTGACATGTCTGAGAAAATCAAGGCTGAGGTAATGAAGCAATTCAACATTGGCTTTCTGGATGTTACTTCCTATCCACAATGGGTCGCTAACATTGTGCCCGTGCCTAAAAAGGACGACAAAGTCAGAATGTGCGTGGATTATTGGGACTTAAACAGGGCTAGCCCTAAAGATGATTTTCCACTGCCACACATCGACGTCTTGGTTGACAACACAGCTCAACACAAGGTATTTTCCTTCATGGACGGATTCTCAGGATACAACCAGATCAAAATGGCCCCCGAGGACAGTGAGAAAACTACTTTTGTCACACAATGGGGTACCTTCTGCTAGAAAGTGATGCCATTCGGACTGAAGAATGCAGGGGCAACCTATCAACGCGCCATGGTAGCTTTGTTTCATGATATGATACACCATGAGATTGAAGTATACGTAGACAACATGATAGCTCGATCACAGACAGAAGAAGAACACCTTGATCATCTGCAAAAGCTGTTTGTCATATTGAAGGAGTATAAGCTCAGACTGAACCTAAGCAAGTGCACTTTTGGAGTCAGGTCTGGTAAACTTTTGGGATTTATTGTCAGCAACAAAGGCATTGAGGTTGATCCAGCTAAAGTAAAGGCTATACGATAAATTCCTGCTCCCCGTATTGAAAAGGAGGTTAGGGGATTCTTGGGACGCTTGAACTATATTGCGAGGTTCATCTCTCACCTAACATATACCTGTGAGCCAATTTTCAAACTGTTGAAGAAAGATCAGGTAGTTGAATGGAACAATGATTGTCAAGCTGCTTTTGATAAGATCAAGGAGTATTTACTAGAACCTCCTATTCTGATGCCACTCGTTGAAGGAAGGCCGCTAATCATGTATCTGACTGTATTGGATAACTCAATGGGGTGCGTACTGGGCTAACATGACGAGTCTGGCCGAAAAGAGCATGCCATTTATTACCTTAGCAAAAAGTTTACTGACTGTGAGACTCGCTACTCACTGCTCGAGAAAACTTGCTGCGCTTTGGTATGGGCTGCTCGCCGGCTAAGGCAGTATATGTTGACTCACACCACTTTACTGATTTCCAAAATGGATCCAATTAATTATATCTTCGAGAAGCCTGCTTTATCTGGAAGAATCGCTAGATGGCAAATGATCCTGACGGAGTATGATATCCAGTATACTACCCAAAAAGCTATAAAAGGGAGTGTACTAGCTGACCATCTAGCTCATCAAGCCGTCGAAGATTACCAATCTATGAGATTCGACTTCCCCGACGAGGACATCATGACATTGGACAACATTAAAGGTAACAGACCATATGACGGACCTGAACAAGGATCCCGATGGACTCTGTACTTTGATGGCGCTTCAAATGCACTTGGCAACGGTATCAGCGCAGTACTTATCTCTCTAGAAGGTTGCCATACACCCTTCACTGCTAGACTCTGTTTTAGTTGCACCAACAACATGGCTGAGTATGAAGCTTGCATCTTTGGTCTTAAAGCTGCAATTGACTTAGGAATCAAATATTTGGTGGTATTTGGAGACTCAGCTTTGGTTATCAGTCAAATCAAAGGAGAGTGGGACACTAAACATCCTAACCTCATCCCATACAAAGAACATGTCCTGACATTGTTACCTCATTTCGAGCAAATTTTCTTCGAACACTTCCCACGAGAGGAAAATCAGCTAGCAGATGCTTTGGCTACAATGTCTTCCATGTTTAAACTCAACTGGGACAATGATGCTCCCCAAATCACCATCGAGTGAATGGACGAACCTGCACACTATCATGAGATTAATGAAGGGGTGAAAAACACAAGAAGGGGGGGTTGAATTGTAAAACTGGAAACTTAAAGCAAATGACAAGGTATTTTTATCCTGGTTCGTTTGATCTCAAACTACTCCAGTCCACCCGTTCAAGGTGATTTCGCCTCTCTCCAACGAGGTCTTAATTCACTATATTCAACTGAATACAAATCTGTTTTAGCAACTGCTAAAACCTTCTTGATTCAAACCACAATCCGGTTTGTCAAGGCAACACTTTCTTACAAAGGAATAATCAAATGTGTGTGAATGTTTCTACAAAAACTATATCACAACTGTGATGTTTACACAAATGAAGCTTAGAATACTAAGTTGCTAAACGCTAATAGAGTCTCAGAGTTTGGTGGTTTAGCAAAACTTGGAGAGTGAAGATTATTGATCAGCTTTTTACGTGTAGAGAGTTTGGAAGCATTAGCCGTTATAATCTTCAAAGCTTGGTTTATATAGCACTTTGAGAAGATGAACGTTGAAGCAAATATTCTTGATTCAATGCTATTTACAAGCTTTCCTTTCTGAGCAGATCTTGTCTAGAATGATGCCGTTGGTATTGATTAGCTTTCAATGCACAGTACCGTTGCTTCTTCAATGCACGATCTGGCTTGGCTCATTCTGATTCTGCTTCGCTGCTGATGAACTGATTTGATTCTGTATCAGAGTATTTTTACGCGCAGTTCTGTTCATCAAGCTTCAGCATGTGCAAGCGTTGATCTTCTGATCTTGACGTTCTGATTCAGCAACTTCTGATGCTGATGCACAAACTCATATTCTGATGCTGGGAACGTGATCTTGCTTATTTCAATCAGCATATCTGCAAGTCAGAGCATAGTAATTTTAAGTAGCATATAATTTAATCATGAAATATTTAACTACTATATCTTTTCACTTTGTTATCATCAAAACTTAATTATAGGGTACTAGATTCAAACATTGTTCTAACAATCTCCCCCTTTTTGATGATGACAAAAACTAGATATTTTAAATGAAAAATAACGTGAAAAGTTATCAGATCTATGTATCAGAATAAGAAGTACGGAGAAGTCAGAGTTAAGAGATACTCCCCCTGAGTTTGTTACTTCCCTTTGATATGCGTGTTCTTCAGAGTCAGATCTTTTTCTGTCTTGAGCATCAGATTGTAAGTTTTTGACTTATCAGAGAGCAGAGCTTCAGAGCTTTTCCTGTCAGAGCTTTGCTTCAGATCAGAGTGTTAGGTTGATCAGAGCTTTATATATCAGAACTTCATATTTGATCAGAGCAACATGGTCTTCTACATTTTGATCAGGGCTTCTAGTCTTCATTGTGCCTGTAGACTTAAAGACAAAACAGAAAAACATTTCAAGTAATAGAGTTAGAATGTTTGAGAATTTCTGTCTAGTTAGCCGTTATTGATTTTAAATATCATTCTTGTTCTCCCCCTTTTTGTCAGCAATCAAAAAGTGCTGGTGATGTGCTAAAATGATTTAGATCAGAAAAACTAATAATATTTAAGATAGTTCAGAATCAGAGCAAAATAGCATTACAAACCATGGTCAAAACATAGTCAAAAGTACATCAGAAAATGAAGAAAATATAGAGAATGTCAGGCATGAAAAAATTTCAAGGTTGTGGGGGCATGCGTGAGAACAGGCTTTCCAGCATTGCCTGAATCTTTTCAGAAGTTGCATTCTGCTTCTGAACCATGGTGACAACAGTATCAATTTTGCTGTCCTGGACATTCATTCTAGCTTCCATCTTCTGATTATTCTCATCCATCCGCTGCTGTAGACGCAAGTCATTCAGCCTTAATTCTTCCAGAGCCTGCCTGTCCAAGGCAGCTTGAGAACTTTCAGCAGGAGGAAGCTTGACAACTTCTTGAGGCAGCTGACTCTCAACTTCCTTCAGCAGCTTGCTAAAGTTCTGTTGAGCCTGCTCATAGTTGACGTCCTGCAGCTTGAGTGCTTCAGCACGAACCCAAACTCTGAACTGTGACCAGAGCTGATCAGAAGCAGCTGGGTCGATCATCCCGGGACAGACTTGCTTCAAGGAAGCAATCCACTGCAGCATACCTGTTTCAAAGTCCAAAATACCAGAGCCAACATCTAATTGCTTTGGTTTGGGAATGGCCAATTTGTGTCTTAAATCAGCAAGACGTTCAAGACTTGTTAAGTCAATGAATATTTTGCTGGGGTTTTCAGAGGATTGGCTTTCAGAGGTGTGCTGAGGTGCTGTTTGTTTTGGTGGATGGTTATCAGAGTCAGAGGATATGTCTATTGGAGTGGTTGGAGTTTTTGGAGGTGTTGATTCCTCTGATGATGGTAACTGGGGTCTGACAATGGTGGTTCCACATGGCAACTGTATTGCCAGCGGTGAAGGTTGAGGTGAGTGGGGATCAGAATGATGAGGAGATGGGGTTTCATAGCGATGAAACTCTGTTGGAGGTGAGGGAGGATTATTTTCTGGTTGAGGGGGTGGAACTTCTGATTGTTCATGGATCAGAGGTTCTTCTGAGATAGGTTGTTGAGATTGTGGTTCTGGTTCTTGTTCTGGTTCTGGTTGTGGTTGAATTTCTGGTTCAGGTTGAATTTCTGGTTCAGGTTGTGGAGGAGGAGTATTTGGTGGTTCAGAGTGAGGTTGAACAGAAGTATGTTCACGCTCAATGTCAGCTAGCACTCTATCAAGTGCTGGTGTTGCTGAAACAGTTGGTTGTTGTTTGGTAATTTTGAGAGGAATTTTTATTCTGGTTCTTCTGAGTTGTAAGTTCTCAGAAGGATCTTCTGGTATGTTTTCATCAATAGTGGGGATTGGAATGGAAATTCTGTGAGAGGTTTGGGGTGGAGCAACAGATGTTGGAATAGTAGTTGAAATTGAAATAGGAGCAGTAGATGGATTACCTCGTTTCTTTGGAGTCTGGTGAGATGATCCTTCTGCTTTCCTCTTCTTTGACTTCTTCTGAGCCATTTCAGGTTGAACCTGACTCAGATCTTTGATCTTCAGCTTCGAACCTGCAACTTCTTCCTTGAAAGAATCTGGATACTTGGCAACCATATCAGGATGGGATTCCATCTCAGAAAATCTTGGGAAATCACTCAGAGGCACTCTTCTTCTGGTGATGTCAGCAGTTGAAGAAGCTCTGGGTTCCTTCCTGATATTGTCTATCAGCTTCATCTTTTTGAGGTTCTTAGCATTCAGCGCTTTTCCAACAGTTGGTTCAAAATTGCCCAGTACTTTAGCTTCGCTCAGATAATCTATCAGCTTATTCTCTGTCAGAATATCTGATATGAGCCTCCCAAATGGTATCCAGTCCCTTTTGGTCCTCTCTTCTTCTCTAGTCTCTTTCACACTAGTCTTCAGATGATTGAACAGGAAGTGTGCCAAATTGATCTTTACCCTCTGATCAATAAAGTAGATCAGAAATTGCTGATCCACGTTTATATAGTCAGGAGAGCTTGTTGGCTTCCTGTGGTTGAAACAGCCTAGAACAATTTTGGCCCACACTCTGAAGTGATCCTTCAGATCCTTGATTTTGCTGCTGGGAAGACCAAGAGTGAAAATGCAGTTTGCTACCACACCAATATCAGGACACCTATCAGCCATGTCCACACAACGGACTCCACCACCACTCTGACCAATTAACCTAGCAATGAGGTCTTCAGAAATTATGATCTTCTTTCCCATAACAGAGGAGACGACTAGATGCTTATCAATCTTGGCATGAATCCAAAATTCTTTGACAAGCTCTGGGAAGGTTGGTCCAACCAATCTATCAAAGTACCTCTCCCACTTTTGAGTTTTGACTTCAGCAGTTAGGTCAAATCCATTTTCCTTCAAACTTTCGAAATCCACTATTAACTCAGAGAGAACCTCAAGATTCTTTACTGGTGTGAGAAGCGTTCTGGTAGGCGCTTGATATTGCTCAGAGGTTTCCTTCTTCTGATTTCCTGCAGAAATGCTGGAGGATGCCATTGTTCTCACACAAAAAGCTTGAGAGTGATTTGAGAAAAGCTAGGGTTTTGAAGGAGATATGCAGAAAAATTCTTAAGAGATTATGAGTAAGCGTAAAGATTAAGAATGAAGAGTAATGTGCTTAAATAGGATTTTCAAAAATTATTTTGAAAAATAAAACGTTTTTAAGAGAGAGAAAAAAATAATGATTGCAATTAACAAGCGTGATTACTTTTGCATTTAATGCTTGCTGATTTTGGGGGATTTGAGAAAGATACTTAGAAACGGTTACCAGACATGTGTCTCAATGCACCCAATCAGCGTTTTCCTTTCTCAGAAACGTGCACGCGTTCTGCTTCAGGGATTTGCTGATGATTGGATGACGCTTGTTTGATATAGTGATCAGCACGTCTGTCTTTGAGATTAGACTCTCAGATCTTCAGACTTGCCTCTGATACAATCTGCATGTTCTAACTTTCTGAAACAAAGATTGATCAGAAGTTCACAGTAATATAATTACATTCTGAAAGATAAAAATATGGAATTAAAGCATTTTCATTCTGGGCATACTTTCATGCTGAGATGTTTCAGAATGAAGTTAAACCTATCTTCTGAAAGGGGTTTAGTAAAGATATCAGCCCATTGATGGTCTGTATCTATAAATTTCAAGTTTAAAATTCCTTTCTGAATATAGTCCCTAATGAAATGATGTTTTATTTCTATATGTTTAGCTCTAGAATGTAAAATAGGATTCTTACTTAAGCAAATAGCAGAAGTATTATCACAAAGAATAGGAATGTTACTCTCAAAAATCTGGAAGTCTTCAAGCTGACTTTTCATCCAGAGCATCTGTGTGCTGCAACCAGCTGCTGCTATGTACTCAGCTTCTGCTGTTGACAGAGCAATAGTTGATTGCCTTTTGCTGGACCACGAGATCAGATTTTCTCCCAGAAACTGGCAGCTTCCAGAAGTACTTTTTCGTTCCACTCTGTCTCCAGCAAAATCAGCATCGCAGTAGCCTACTAAACTGTAATCACTAGATTTTCTATAAAACAAACCCAGATTAGTAGTACCTTTCAGATACTTGAAAATTCGCTTAACAGCTGTTAAGTGAGATTCTCTAGGATCTGATTGGAATCTAGCACAGATACATACACTGAATAAAATATCAGGTCTTGAAGCAGTCAGATAAAGGAGGGAACCAATCATACCTCTGTAGACTTTCTGTTCTACGCTTTTGCTTACCTCTTCTCTTTCCAGAATGCACGTGGGATGCATTGGAATTTTTGATGGCTTACATTCTGAGAGGTCAAATTTCTTCAGAAGATCTCTGATGTATTTGCTCTGATGAATGTAAGTTCCCTCTGGAGTTTGATTGATCTGAATTCCTAGAAAGAACTTCAGTTCCCCCATGAGGCTCATCTCAAATTCTGCCTGCATACACTTAGCAAATTTTCTTCCAAGAGAAGGATTAGTAGAACCAAAGATTATATCATCAACATAAATCTGACAGACTAGAATGTCACTCTTAACTGTCTTACAGAATAGAGTGGTGTCCACTTTCCCTCTGGTGAACTCATTTTCAAGCAGAAAGTTACTTAGCCTTTCATACCAAGCTCTGGGAGCTTGTTTCAGACCATACAGTGACTTTTTCAGTTTGAAAACATGTTCTGGATGTTTTGTGTTTTCAAAACCTGGGGGTTGGTGAACATACACTTCTTCTTCTATATAACCATTTAAGAATGCACTTTTGACATCCATCTGATACAGAGTGATGCCTCTATTAACAGCAAATGAGATTAAAAGTCTTATAGATTCTAACCTGGCGACTGGAGCAAAGGTTTCTGTATAGTCTATCCCCTCTTGCTGACTATAACCTTGTGCAACCAGTCGTGCCTTGTTTCTGACGACTTCACCTTGTTCATTCAGCTTGTTTCTGAACACCCATCTTGTTCCAATGACGTTGAATCCTTTTGGTCTTGGAACGAGATCCCATACGTCGTTTCTGGTGAATTGATTCAGCTCTTCTTGCATTGCCAGAATCCAGTCATTGTCCAGAAGTGCTTCATCAATAGAAGAAGGTTCAATCAGAGACACAAGTCCCATCAGAGTTTCTGAGGCTTGCTCTTGTTCTGATTGGATCTTCCTTTCTTCCTAGAATAGATTCTTCTGGGTGATCCAAACTGCTTCTGGGTACTCTCTTCTGAGGTTGATCAGCAGCAGTTGTAGGATTTCTAGCATTGCTTCTTTCAGACGTTGAAGGAGTGTCTGTGTTGAGAGCTTCTGATGACTTGTCTTCAGAACCTGCAAATTCAATTTCTATACCTGCAAGATTTTCATTCTGCTTTGACTTTTCAGAGTCAAGCTTGTCATCAAAACGAACACTGATTGATTCTTCCACAATCTGTGTTTCTGTATTGTATACTCTGTACCCTCTTGAGCGTTCAGAGTATCCTAACATAATACACTTCTGTGCCTTAGAATCAAACTTGTTCAAGTAATTCTTAGTATTTAACATATAGCAAGTACATCCAAATGGATGAAAATACGAAATGTTGGGCTTTCTGTTCTTCCACAATTCATATGGAGTCTTTTCCAGAATAGGTCTTATTGAGATTCTATTCTGAATGTAGCACGCTGTGTTTATTGCCTCTGCCCAGAAAGTCTTAGCAACGTTTGTCTCGTTGATCATGGTTCTGGCCATTTCTTGCAATGTTCTGTTCTTTCGTTCCACAACTCCATTTTGTTGGGGAGTTCTAGGACAAGAGAAATCATGCAGAATGCCTTTGTCATTAAAGAATGACTCAAAATCTTTATTTTCAAATTCTCCACCATGATCACTTCTGACTTTAACGATTCTAAGATCTTTTTCATTCTGAACTTGGTTGCAGAAGGTAACAAACACAGAGTGTGACTCGTCCTTGTGTCTTAAGAACTTTACCCATGTCCATCTGCTATAGTCATCTACGATTACTAACCCATACTTCTTGCCACTGACAGAAGCAGTCTTAACTGGTCCAAAGAGGTCAATGTGCAGAAGTTCTAATGGCTTAGAGGTAGAAACAACATTTTTGGATTTAAAAGATGGTTTTGCAAATTTGCCTTTCTGACATGCTTCACACAGAGCATCTGAATTGAACTTCAAATTTGGAAGTCCTCTGACCAGATTGAGTTTGTTAATCTGAGATATTCTTCTCATACTAACATGCCCCAATCTTCTGTGCCAGATCCACTGCTCGTTGTTAACAGACAGAAGACATTTTACGTTCTGACTCTTAAGTTCAGAAAGTTTGATTTTGTAAATGTTGTTTTTCCTCTTACCATTAAATAGGATAGTCCCATCTTTCTGACTAACAGCTTTACATGATTTTTGATTAAAGATTATATCATAACCGTTATCACTTAATTGACTTATGGATAACAAGTTATGCATCAATCCATCAACAAGCAGAACATTATTAATAGAGGGAAGATTTCCGTTACCTACAGTTCCAGAGCCAATTATCTTTCCCCTCTGATTGCCTCCAAAGCCAACGTGGCCTCCAGGCTTAAGTTCCAGGCTTTGGAACATATGCCTTCTTCCCGTCATGTGACGTGAGCAGCCAGAGTCCAGGTACCATGACTGGTGTTTCTGACTTGCTGCTAAAGATATCTGCAACATGTATTATTTTATCCTTAGGTACCCAGATCTTCTTGGGTCCTGTTTTGTTAGTTTTACCAAAACTCTGATTGAATTTTGGTTTCACAAAGTGATTACTACTAGTATATTTGATGTCATGTGTGTGACCATACACAAAGTGTGAATTTAGAGGAGTGTACTTAATTGTTAAATCCATGACATTTTTAGGTGTAGGATTCTTACCTAGGTATCCTATTCCTTTCCTGCCGTTTCTGCTAACTCCATAGATCATTGAAGCCATTTTGCTTCTATCTATGCTTTTAGCAAGGAACTTCTGGAAACTATGATCATACTCCTTGATGATCTCATCAGCGTTGCTGGGAGTTTCAGCAATTGGTTCCTTCTGAGAGTTTTGTAAAGAGTTTTCTAATTTTAAAATTTTATCTCTCAGCTCAGAGTTTTCCAATCTGAGACTCTCAGACTTATTAGAGTCAGATTCAAGAGTCCTTTTCAGGTCTCTGAATTTAGCTCTAATCTGCTGATAACGTTCCAGAATTTCATTTAGGCTTTCAGCAAGTTCAGCCTTTGTAAAATTAACAGCGAAGTTAGGGAATACCTCTTCTGTGTCTGATTCTGAGTCTGAGTCAGAAGCTTCACTGTTATCTTGAATGTTAGCCATAAGCGCTATGTTCGCCCGTTCATCATCTGATTCTGAGTCAGCTTCAGACGAGTCAGAGTCATCCCATGTGGCCATGAGACTTTTCTTCTTCTCTCTTCCAAACTTCCTTTTTGGCTTTTCCCTCTGAAGCTTTGGACAGTCACTCTTGTAGTGACCTTGCTCATTGCACTCGTAGCAGATGATGTCTTTTGTATTTGGCTTCTTGCTACCTGAGGAGCCTTCAGATCTTCTGTATCCAGAGGAAGAATCTGTCCTTCTGTGTCTGGAAGAAGACTCGTTATGATCAGATCTTCTGGGATTCCTGAACTTCTTTTGTCTTTGCTTCCACAGTTGATTTACTCTTCTGGAGAGGAGAGAAAGCTCGTCTTCTTCTGATGAGGATCCATCAGATGTTTCTTCAACTGCCTGCAAAACTTTAGATTCAGATTTTCTGTTAGATTTCAAAGCTATAGGCTTACCTTGCTTCTGAGGCTCGTCAGCTTCCAGCTCTATCTCATGACTTCTGAGGGAGCTTATAAGTTCCTCCAGAGTGATTTTGTTGAGATCTTTCGCCAGCTTCAGAGCAGTAACCATAGGCCTCCACTGCTTGGGTAAACTTCTGATTATCTTCTTGACATGGTCAGCAGTAGAGTACCCCTTGTCCAGAACTTTGAGACCAGCTACCAGAATCTGGAATCTAGAGAACATAGTTTCAATGGATTCAGATTCTTCCATTTTAAACGCCTCATACTTCTGAATGAGCGCCAGAGCCTTTGTTTCCTTGACTTGGACGTTACCCTCATGCGTCATTCTGAGAGAATCAAAGATGTTCTTAGCTGTGTCTCTGTTGGAGATCTTCTCATACTCAGTATAGGAGATAGCACTGAGAAGGATGGTTCTGGCCTTATGGTGATTCTTGAAATCACGCTTTTGTTGATCAGTCATTGATTTTCTATCAATCTTCTGACCAGTTGCATTAACAGGGTGCGTGTATCCATCTGTCACCATATCCCACAGATCAGCATCATGTGCTAGAAAGAAGCTTTCAATTCTGTCTTTCCAGTAGTCAAAGTTTTCTCCATCAAAGACTGGAGGTTTGCCGCTGAATCTGTCTCTATCCTCATTGTTGTCATTGCTGAAATGAGAGTTGTTTCCTGCCATAGTGTTTTTCTGACGCTGGATCTTTTACTGACACGGTTAAGTGTTTTAGCTCAGAACCAGGCGCTCTGATGCCAATTGAAGGGGTGAAAAACACAAGAAGGGGGGGTTGAATTGTAAAACTGGAAACTTAAAGCAAATGACAAGGTATTTTTATCCTGGTTCGTTTGATCTCAAACTACTCCAGTCCACCCGTTCAAGGTGATTTCGCCTCTCTCCAACGAGGTCTTAATTCACTATATTCAACTGAATACAAATCTGTTTTAGCAACTGCTAAAACCTTCTTGATTCAAACCACAATCCGGTTTGTCAAGGCAACACTTTCTTACAAAGGAATAATCAAATGTGTGTGAATGTTTCTACAAAAACTATATCACAACTGTGATGTTTACACAAATGAAGCTTAGAATACTAAGTTGCTAAACGCTAATAGAGTCTCAGAGTTTGGTGGTTTAGCAAAACTTGGAGAGTGAAGATTATTGATCAGCTTTTTACGTGTAGAGAGTTTGGAAGCATTAGCCGTTATAATCTTCAAAGCTTGGTTTATATAGCACTTTGAGAAGATGAACGTTGAAGCAAATATTCTTGATTCAATGCTATTTACAAGCTTTCCTTTCTGAGCAGATCTTGTCTAGAATGATGCCGTTGGTATTGATTAGCTTTCAATGCACAGTACCGTTGCTTCTTCAATGCACGATCTGGCTTGGCTCATTCTGATTCTGCTTCGCTGCTGATGAACTAATTTGATTCTGTATCAGAGTATTTTTACGCGCAGTTCTGTTCATCAAGCTTCAGCATGTGCAAGCGTTGATCTTCTGATCTTGACGTTCTGATTCAGCAACTTCTGATGCTGATGCACAAACTCATATTCTGATGCTGGGAACGTGATCTTGCTTATTTCAATCAGCATATCTGCAAGTCAGAGCATAGTAATTTTAAGTAGCATATAATTTAATCATGAAATATTTAACTACTATATCTTTTCACTTTGTTATCATCAAAACTTAATTATAGGGTACTAGATTCAAACATTGTTCTAACAATTAATACCGAAGAAGTAGTGGAAAAACCCTGGTTCCATGAAATCAAAAGGTATCTCCAGACTCGAGAGTACCCTGAAGGAGCTTCCGTCAATGACAAAAAGTTCCTAAGGAAATTTGCTGCCAAGTTCTTCCTAAGTAATGGTATCCTTTATAAGCGCAACCATGATTATGTTCTACTTCGTTGTGTGGACAAGGTTGAAGCAGAGTTGATCATGACCGAAATGCATAGTGGCACCTCTGGCACCCACTTAAGCGGACATACGATGGCTAAGAAGATTCTAAGAGCAGGCTACTACTGGTCTACCATGGAAGCTGATTGTCATCAACATTCCCGTACTTGTCACAAATGTCAAATTTATGCTGACAAGGTGCATATCCCCCCGGTTCCTCTCAACGTCCTAACAGCTCCCTGGCCATTCGCAATGTAGAGCATTGACATGATTGGAGAGATCAAGCCTACAACATCCAATGGGCATCGCTTCATCCTGGTGGCTATTGACTACTTCACCAAATGGGTCGAAGCAGCTTCCTTCGCCTCTGTTACAAAGAGTGTGGTGGCCCGCTTCATCAAGAAGAACCTCATATTCCGGTACGGTATTCCTGATCGAATAATTACGGACAATGGTACAAACCTGAACAACACTATGATCACCGCTCTGTGCGAGCAGTTCAAGATTTATCATCACAATTCATCTCCCTATCGGCCGAAGATGAACGGTGTTGTTGAAGCCGCAAACAAAAATATCAAGAAGATCATTCAAAAGATGACAGTCACTTACAAGGACTGGCACGAGATGTTACCGTTTGCTCTACATGGGTACCGTACCACGACACGAACATCAACTGGGGCAACACCTTTCTCTTTGGTATACGGCATGGAAGCTGTTTTACCTATAGAAGTTCTGATTCCTTCTTTAAGAATCATGAAGGACGCTGGTTTGAACAAAGACGATTGGATTCAGACCCGGCTTGATCAACTTAATTTGATTGACGAAAAGCGACTTACTGTTGTTTGTCATGGTCAAACGTATCAAAAACAGATGATCAAGGCTTTCAACAAAAAAGTCAGGAGACAAGTATATCAAGTTGGGGATCTTGTAATCAAGCAGATTATCTTACCGCAAAGTGATCCCAGGGGCAAGTGGACTCCTACTTACGAAGGACCATTTGTGATCAAAAACATCTTTTCTGGTGGGGCAATGATCCTGACCACCATGGACGGTGACGACCTACCACACCCTGCGAACACAGACATAGTCAAAAGATACTACGCGTAAACGACCCGACAGGTCGAAAACCCGAAAGGGCGACTTGGGTAAAAATGGGCATCCCGGTGAATCGAAAACCCGAAAGGGAGACTTGGGTAAAAATGGGCATCCCGGTGAATCGAAAACCCGAAAGGGCGGTTCAGGCAAAAATTAGGGATAAAAGAATCCGTACACCCGACAAGTTGAAAACCCGAAAGGGCGACTTGGGCAAAAAAGGGTTTCCCGGTGGATCGAAAACCCGAAAGGGCGGTCCAGGCAAAAGTTAGGGAATTAAAGCGTATGACTATGTCTCGTCGGATCACTTTAAGAACAATCTCTTCACCAACAAGCTTCAAACTTCTGATCAATCCATCCATCGGCGGACGAAGAAGTGAATGGACAAGATATTCAGAGTTGTGAAGGCTATAGCAGAATGGGAATCCCATGGAATTTATACACATAGCCATCTTTCTTTGTATAAAATGTTCTCAACTTTTGACAACATTCTCTTACTAGGATGTATGTCCCCATTGTACAAATACTTACACAAAGTTAATACAAAGTTACTTCAAAGTACAGAAAACTGCCTGCCTTTTCTTTCTTTTTTACACTTGTGCTTTATTTGAAAACGTCCAATGATTTATTAAAAGAGCATATGCATTTGAATGAAATCACTGCTTACAAATAAAACAAAATGAATAATTACTGATAAGATGGAAGTATAGGAAAGTGTCTTTAGGCTGTTCCAGAAGAGATCCCCTGCAAATGCCTCATCTGTTTTCTAAGCAGGGCTAAAACTTTGAAAGGCCTATCCCCGACAGAGTTTTCAGACATTCCACAGCGGAGTTCTCCTCAAACAGCAAAATAGGAATCCCCTAGTAGATTGGCATACAAACCAAACTCATGACTTCTCCCGGCAGTATAATTTATCTCCGCATAGGTTGTCAAAGAGCTGGAAGACACACATACTCTTCAACAGTGATCCTAGGTTTTTTCGTTTTCAACGATCAAAAGATTCTCAATCCCCAGCAGCAGTCAATGATTTATTTCCCTGACAGCGGTCAAAATTTTATTATCTCCAGCTATGCGGGATTCATTTTCCTCAGCAAGACAGCTCATCGGCTTACATGCGCATACATTACATTCATATATCATAAACATTGATATAACACATATATTGCATCATACATTTCATGCAACATAACTTTGTGTTTCAGCTAGTTTTGACCCTTTCCAAGGATAAGGTCATCAAGCTTCGATCAAGACTTATGAAAACAGTTTACGGATTCTCCAAATACGAATGTTAAACTATCGCTTGTTCAGATTCATCTTTTGAAAACAGTTTACGGATGCTTCCCAACATGGATGCTGATCTATTGCTTATTCAACTTCAAGACTTCTGAAAACAGTTTACGGATTCTCCAAATACAGATGTTAATCTACCGCTTGTTCAGATTCAACTTTTGAAAACAGTTTACAGATGCTTCCCAACATGGATGCTGATCTATTGCTTATTCAACTTCAAGACTTCTGAAAACAGTTTACGGATTCTGCAAATACGGATGTTAATCTATCACTTGTTCAGATTCAACTTTTGAAAACAGTTTACGGATGCTTCCCAACATGGATGTTGATCTATTGCTTATTCAACTTCAAGACTTCTGAAAACAGTTTACGGATTCTCCAAATACAGATGTTAATCTATCTCTTGTTCAGATTCAACTTTTGAAAACAGTTTACGGATGCTTCCCAACATGGATGTTGATCTATTGCTTATTCAACTTCAAGACTTTTGAAAACAGTTTACAGATTCTCCAAATACGGATGTTAATCTATCGCTTGTTCATATTCAACTTTTGAAAATAGTTTACGGATGCTTCCCAACATAGATGCTGATCTATTGCTTATTCAACTTCAAGACTTCTGAAAACAGTTTACGGATTATCCAAATACGGATGTTAATCTATCGCTTGTTCAAATTCAACTTTTGAAAACAGTTTACGGATGCTTCCCAACATGGATGCTGATCTATTGCTTATTCAACTTCAAGACTTCTGAAAGCAGTTTACGAATTCTCCAAATACGGATGTTAATCTATCGCTTGTTCAGATTCAACTTTTGAAAAGAGTTTACGGATGCTTCCCAAAATGAATGCTGATCTATTGCTTATTCAACTTCAAGACTTCTGAAAACAGTTTACGGATTCTCCAAATACGGATGTTAATCTATCGCTTGTTCAGATTCAACTTTTGAAAATAGTTTACGGATGCTTCCCAACATGGATGCTGATCTATTGCTTATTCAACTTCAAGACTTCTGAAAACAGTTTACGGATTCTCCAAATACGGATGTTAATCTATCACTTGTTCAGGTTCAACTTTTGAAAACAGTTTACAGATGTTTCCCAACATGGATGCTGATCTATTGCTTATTCAACTTCAAGACTTCTGAAAACAGTTTATGGATTCTCCAAATACGGATGTTAATCTATCGCTTGTTCAGATTCAACTTTTGAAAACAGTTTACAGATGCTTCCCCAACATGGATGCTGATCTATTGCTTATTCAACTTCAAGACTTCTGAAAACAGTTTACGGATTCTCCAAACACGGATGCTAATCTATCGCTTGTTCAGGTTCAACTTTTGAAAACAGTTTACGGATGCTTCCCAACATGGATGTCAATCTATTGCTTATTCAGACCCCCAGCTCAGAGATGTTCCAAACATGGATACCTTTCTGATATTCACCCACTCACCTATGACATACAGTTCAACAAACATTCTTGGATGGCATCTTTAAGCCCATCTCCGACAAGATTCTGTCACATCTCCAGATGGCATCTTTAAGCCCATCTCCGACAAGATTCTGTCACATCTTCAAATGGCATCTTTAAGCCCATTCCCTCAACCATGCTTTGACAAGTGCAAATTTTTGGGCACTCTAGTGTCCAATCATCTTTTACCTTCGAGTCGCGAAAGGAAAACTCGCCAATCTAACTCTTCAGGTTCAAGAAGATTGAATAGGGGTAACTGTTATACCCCAAAATTTGCCCTCCCTTTTCTTTTTACAAGAAATCACAACCCCAGGGTTTTCTCTGATTTTTGAGATTGGCTCAAGAATCGGTCAAACAGAGCTTTCTTTATCAGTCAATCCAGAATTAGGTTTTTTTTCATTCGCATTTCTCAGAAAGAACTGAATCCTCAGATATTCAGTTAATTGTTACATTATTGTCATGCTTGTTCAAGATTGCTGGTTGTTTCTCAAAGAACCTAAATATATGGGATAGGAGCTGAGGCTTTGTTTGAAACTTTGAGGCATTGGTTTGATCAGTAGAGTGAAAAGTGTATGGAACACTTTTTTGATTAACTGTACAAAGTATGGTTAATTAGAATTCCAGGCGTCTGATGATTAATGCAGGATTGCGAGACGACAAAAGTTTATTGATTATTTATTTCATCTGGATTAAAGTTATTGGGATACATTCCTAGTTATTTTAATTTAAGAAACTTAAATAATTAAATAGATAGTACAAGAGAAAGAATGGAATATTTGACAGTAGGAAGTTCTTACTTGACAAAGACTTTTATTTATTTATTTCAAATATTGTTACAAATGTTATTTGAATATTGTAAATTTATAATTTACAGTATTTACAATAATATTTTTTACAATAAATGAAAAGAAAATAAATCTAAAGCCTAAATCTTGAAATCTTTGATCTTCTACTGTTTTTTCCATTATTCAACGGGTACCTACCTGAAAAAAAAAAGAAGAGAAAGAAAGTCAGTACAAGATTATTTTAAATGAAAAGAAGAAGAAAAATCATCATTAAAATTGGCCGTCTAGAATCAGATTGCCTATTTTTCATCACGCTTTATTTTTCTCTCTGCAAATCACAAGTAGATCACTTTTCTCGGTTCACAGAGAGAAAAATAAAATATAAAAGCAAGCATGTCAAACTCAATGCAAAAACATGGTTGAATCACAAAAAGTTCCAAGCTGCAAACTGAGTTACAAAATTCCAAGTTACATTAACCAAGAAAAATGTGTTACAAAGTTCAAAGAGGCAAACAGGCGCCAAAACTGCCAGGGTGAGTCAAAACAAAGGCATAAACTCAGCAGCAAATAAAGTCCCACTTTCAGCTACAGTACAAGATTGCTACAAGACAAATTTGATAAAAATGGTAATGAAGCATAAAAATAGCAATACAGCAGACAAAAGGCAAGACAACAGGAAGCAATTTATTTGACAAGTAAAAACTTGTCAAAGATGCTTTTTTCATCATTTCCTAGACAACCCAATTTTTCAGAAATCAAAAGATAAATAAGCAATTAAAAATTCTTAAGGAGAGAGAGGAATGAGAGAACCTAGTGAATAGGTTTTGCAGTTTGCTGTTTTGGCAGGCTGTAAAGGAGAGATAAGAGGAACCAAAGAAACAATATAACAGCAGAAAAACACAAGAGAAAGGACAGATTACATAACCTCCAAACTCACAAGCCTTCAAGCCCTTTTTTTCAACACAATAGAAACCTGCATAACCACAAGCAAACACAAGCCTGCCTGAAGCCTCACAATCCATTCAAACCTGACCAAAAGCTCAAGCATGGTTTCCCAAAGGCTAAAGCAACAAACTTGTAAAACCAAAAGACAACCAGTTACAAAAAACCTGCCTCCAAACACCAGAAGCAAAGGCCTCCAAACCTCCAAAATGTTCAAAAGTCCAACATCCAGGCCTGCCTTACCAAAACAGGCCTCACAAAATAGCAAACCTGCAAAAGCAAGATAACCTGCCTTACCAAAACACCAAACCTGTGGCCTGCATAACTGCAAGTTATCAAACTTGCAAAACTGCCTAAAATCAAACCTATTCAAACCTGCAAAACTGCAAGTTTAAGAATAACCCAAACAGGCCTCACAAAAAATGGCAATCCTTCCAAAACTCAAGCTTGCCTTCTAAAACACTAGCCTACCTTCAAAAGGTCAAAACTGCCTAAACTAACAAATACGATCTCAAAACAAAATCATCAAGCTAATGTTGTTTCAACATCCAGATCAATTACAACAAATAGCCCTTTTTCAGTTCAATTTCATTATCACAAAAGATCCAAACACCAAAACAACAATAGAAACATCTCAGAAGAATTCATCATTATAGCTAAGAGAAGAGGAAGGAAAGATTCAAAAGCAAAACAACCAAGAAATCTCAGAACATGAGTTTCATCATCAAAAGTCAGTAGCCAATAACAAAAAAAAACAAACAGAGTTCATCATTAAGATTCAAATCACCAAGCCAACAAAGAAAAACATATCAAAAGCAATGTTTCAGACTTGATCATCACTAACATATCAAAGGAGAAGAAGAGAAGATTCAGAAGCAGATTGATATAGAGTTTTCAGAGTATACATCATCATCAAACGATTCAAAGAGAAAGATACAGAGATACCGGAAAGGCGAGCTAGCAACTGTTATCATCACGCTCCTCCCTCCGCCTTAGCCACCTGAGAGCACCACCAATCCCGTGTTCCTCTCCCTCCATTGTATTACAGAACAAATCGCCAAAGGTATGGTCTATTCTCTCAAACTATCACTGCATCACCATGTCATAAACATCAAAGGTTAAAGCTTTGTAAAACGATAAACATGCACGAACTTAAACTGTAAAGAAAACGCGTACCCTTTTGAATCGCCGCCTTGTATAGTCGCGGAGAGAGGAAGATGGAGGTAATATTCTGGTAGCCTAAGGCAAGGGGAGAGGACATCAGTTGCTCTTGGGGTTAGAGAGAGGCGAAGAAGACGAGAGAAAGGAGCGACACCGCTGTTCAAAGTAAACCCTAATTCTGAATGTACAAACAAAAACCCTACAAAAAACTTGTGCGATTTCATTTGGGCTTTTGCCCCAGCAACAAAACCAAAGCCCAATATTTTTGGCGCCACACCCCGATTTTCTTCTTATTTTTGACTTTCTTCTTGGGCTTTTGCCCCAACAACATTTCTAAGGCCCATCTTTCTCTTTAATTCCATTTTTGCTTTAAAACTAATATTTTTTTACCACTTTATTTTCATTTTTATAATCTAATTATTTTTTTTCTCTTTTGTTAAATAAAAGAATATATTAATTTCTTGTATAAATTTTTCTTAATAGTTTTCATTACCTTTAATAACACAAAAATACATAAATAATAGAATTTTTAACTTAAATAATTCTTTCTTTTTTCTTTAAAACCCTTTGTTTATATATAACTAACAAAAACATAAAAATAATAAATACTTAAGTCTTTAATTAGGTTAATTTTTATTTGAACATTTGTAAATAAATATACACATCTCATATCTCTTTAACTTTCATCATCTTATATCTTGTTATATTTTTACATTGAGAATGCGACAGTTCGATTTGGTTGTAACCCATAACATTTGGGACATTATTCTGATAAGACTCATCCCCATTTGTAAATAATTTGTACCCCCATCCCCAGATACTCTTTTGTAATAGCTTAGAATTTAATTCTCGCACTTTATGCTTTTTAAATATGCCATGATTAGAGATTAGGGTTTGTATGTGAAAATTCAAAACCAATCGCTAGTTGACCTAATACAAAGACAAATGCATGATAATCAATACACAATCCACACTTGCACCTCTAGGGTAACCTCGCTTGTTGCCTCATAAAATGAAATCATGTCCCTCGAGTACGAGACACTCTAGCAAATGTCCCTTCGATAAACAAAGATCGTAGTCCCTCGATGACCCTCGATGTTACCTTCGATAAAACGATCTCGTCCCTTACAAAATTGCTAGAGCGTATCACAAGTTGCCTTCAATGATTGTATACGATGACCCGCGCCTGTCCCGTTTAACATCCTAACGCAAGGTTGTTCATCAAACACAATGGTGAAACAACACTGTTAAAAGGGTTAAAAACATAAGAAAGATCTTTGAGTAAAATAGGGTAGACAAACTCTTAGTTACTTGATCAAAAATCTTGCAAAACATCCTTGCCATTTTTCAAAACACACTCCACAAACACAACTTCAAAAAACAACTTTCAAAACATTGAATTATCTTTTCAAAAAGACACACACCTTTGTATATATTCAAACAAGAATCATTACAAAGGTTTCCTAGACAAGGCATCTTTTTCAAAACATTTTCAAAACCACACACACAAAGCACCATTTCAAACAATTGAAAAGCAAAGGAAAGTGATCTAAAACAAGTAACTAAGAGCCAATGGATAACCATGAATGAAAAGGGTGCTATCACCTTCCCTTTTCATAATATACCCCCCGAACCTAAGAAAACATCTCAAGGGTCTTTCCTGTGCTTTTTGGCCTTTCCTTTGGATAAAATAAAAAGTCGATGGCGACTCTTGCTAAACCGAACAAGTGCGAAAACAAACGCAAAATCCCAAGTCAGTTCTACCACCGTATCACAGAAAGGATAATTACTGATAGGTCGAAAGTATAGGAAAACGTCTTTAGGCTATTCCAAAAGAAATCCCCTACAGTATGCCATTCGGATCCTCAACAGAGCTAAAACCTTGGAGTACACATCTCCAGCGGAGTTAAGTTTCCAAAATTCCCATCAGAGTTAAGTTTCTAAACTCCCAATCCCCAGCGGAGCCAGAAAACTTTAAACTTTCTTCCCCTAACGGAGTCCAAAATTTCAAATCTTAAACCCCGGTGGAATACTATCCAACTTCCTCTGATTCCCCAATAGATTGGCATACAACCCAAGCTTTCAAAAATTCTCCCAGGATAAACAATTCCCCACAGAGTTATTTCCCAGCAGAACGAAGATTCTTAATTTCATTTTTACGGTTGAAGCCTCCCAGGTTTTAATTCTCCAGTAGAATTTGTCGGAGTCATCCTCATTTCCCCAGGAAAGTCATAAAGGATTCTCAATTCCCCACATAAGTTATCAAAGCTCTTGTTAATCCCCACAAGTCACCAAGGATTTTCAATCCCCAGCAGTAAGTCCAAAGGATTCCTCAATTTCAGCCAACGAAGGTTTTGAATCTCCAGCAGCAATCAAGGGTTTATTTTCCCCAGCAGCAGTCAAAGAGTTCATTGTCTCCAAGTTATTAAGAATTTATTTTCCTCAGCAAGACAACTCATCAGCTTACATGCACATACATTACATTCATATATCATAAACATTGATAGAACACATTTTATTGCATCATACATGTCATGCAACATAAATTTATGTTTTAGCTAACATTTTACCCTTTTTAGGATAAGATTAAAAGCTATCTTTAACAAATATTCGAAGATCTTAGATACAGTATGGATACACCCCAAACACGGCGGTTATTCTATTACTCATTCAGACTTCAACAATCAGATACAGACTAGATACGCTCCAGACACGGAAGCCTTTCTATCTCTCATTCAGATTCAACTATCAACTTCAAGTTCAGATACACTCTAGATAAGGAAGTCATTCTGTCACTTGTCCAAATCCCAGTTACAGTACGGATACCCTCCAGACATGGAAGTCATTCTACTACTCATACAGATCTCAATTTTAGATACAGTCCAGATACGCGCCAGACAAGGTTGCCATTCTGTCACTCATTCAAATTTATTCCCCAGCCCGGAGATGCTCCATACACAGGTGTTTCTCTGTCACCCATTCAGATTTCGGATACAATACAGATACACTCCAGACACAACAGTCATTCTAATATTCATTCGAGAATCAAATACAGTTACAGCTTGGATACGCTCCAAACACGGACGCCATTCCTTTGCTCATACAAATCCAATCTCCAGATAGAACTCAAATACGTTCCAAATACGGATACCATTCTGATTATCATGCTCCCGATTTTCAACAAACAAGTTTTGGATGGCATCTTTTAATCCCATCTCCAACAAGATTCTATCATCTCCAAAATGACATATTTAAGCCCATTCCCTCAGCTATATTTTTGACGAGTGCAAATTTACGGGCACTCTAGTGTCCAATCCTCTTTTACCTTCGAGTCACGAAAGGCAAACTTGCCAATCTAACTCTTCAGGTTCAAGAAGATTGAACAGGGGAAACTGTTGTACCCCAAAATTTTCCCTCTCATTTTATCAACATTTCTCATCACAAGGCTCTTTGAACTCAAGACCAAGCTAGGATTTGCTCTGCTCAAGACATCTCCTTGCACTATTGACCTAAATTAGGGTTTGAGTTTGCACATAGAATTTTGGAGTTCTAATGCTCAAAGTGACTTTCATACTTCATGTTGGACTCATAAGTTTGACCATACCAAGTTTCAAGCCTTGAATCAAATTTTTGCCCAGTTAATTGGACAGTTGACCTAGAAATCAACTGTATTGGGAAAAAAGTCAACTGAGGCCAATTTACAGTCAAACCTCATGAATTTTGACCCACATCAACATTATGAACTCATATGAACCATTTGATAAAGTTTGGACCACAACTCTACAAGAAATTTGATCAGATCACCAAAAGGGCAAAATGGTCATTTTTTTGGGTTTTGACTGTACAAAGGCAATTTCTGATTTTTGACCTAGCCAATGGCAAATTGGGTTCAACCATGGACTCAAGGACTCAATGGCATCATCTTGATCTATTCAACAAGTTCAAAAGATCTCAATTGCATTGGATTGACAGATGAATTTTTCAGTCAACTGATCAAAATTTGATTGTACACTGAAAAGTCAAACTTTAACTTTTTGGTCAAAATCAAGTGCCAAGGGTCATTTTTCATTAAGATGTGTCAAAACATGAAACTTGTTCATCAAGAAACCCATTTTTGCAAATTAGGGTTTAAAGTTGAAAAATTTCATAACTTAGAATTTTTCTAAGTTATGAAATTTTCTTAATTTTTCCTAACTTTGCCCAACATTTTCACCATGATGCATTTGGATTCAAACAAAACTTCCAACATTAAAGTTGTAGTCCTCCACAAAGTCTACAACTTTGATTCACAAAGTTTTTCCAAAATAAGCTTGGATCTCAAGTTATGAATTTTGGAACAAGGGTGCCTAAAACTTTTAACTTAGAGAAATTTTGCCCTAGTTTAAGTAGGATTTTGACCTATATTCTTGGCCATTTTTCACATAGTTCCACTTGGAATCTTAAGTTTCATTTAAAATATGGATTGTATATCATTTTGCATGATTTCCAAAATGTCAAAGAACTCTCCAAACACATTTGTGGTTGGAGAGAATCGAAGGCTTGAAGTTGGCAAAAACTCACTTTTCATCCATGGCATGTTCATGTTCATACAAGTTGCAATTTCAAGTCAGCATGCTTTGCACTAGATTAAAGGCCTCTAAACCACTTCACACTCAATAATTTAATGCAAATCCATTGGTCTAAGGTATTGTTTTGGTCATTAGGGCATTGTACACAAAACTAATCCCTAAGTAGAAAAAGGTACATTGCCATTTTTGCCATAATCTTGCTTTATGTCAAACCATAATCTTTGAGCTTTGGTCCAGATCTTTTGCAGCTAATCAAATCCACAGGTTGGAGGGGCTAAAGGCAATATGTACAAGGTGTTAGATAGCCTGTACAGGCCTGTTACATATCACTTCCCACTTTTGCTTCATATACAAGAAATATGCCAAATACATGAGAACTTGAACATCAGCCAAAGAAAACTTGTGCAAGCTTTTGAAACATCTTTCTCACATCCCTCTAAGCCAGAAACACGATCTCTTAAGCCCTCAAACATCCCATAGACAAAAATCACCTTCCATTGGAAAAACAGGACAGAACCTGCAACTTGACTTCCATAGCTCAATTGGCTCGTGCGTTTTGCCCCAAGTTGGTTCAAACACCTTCCATTCAACTCATCCAAGCTATCCCAAACCTCAAACACCAACTGTAACCCCATTTAAAGGGTTTGCCATTTTCATTTTGAGCTTGTGTAGGTTGAGTTCTGTAGGCTGATTCAAGCATATTCAAGGCAAGCAGGGTATTGGAGAAGGTCAAGTGAAGTTCAAGCAAGCTCCCAGACATCTCAAGCCCTGTTGAAAAGCTCCACATTGCCCTACATGAAGTCAGCTGAAACAGGTTTTTGTCAACTTCATATCTCTCTATTTAGGAACATTTAGCCTTAGGTTTGTGAATAAGAAATGTAGTATTCACTGTCATGAAGTTGTACATATGCTCAATTTTCATTTATATTAAGCATGCTAAGAGAATTTTATCCTTGAACATACTGAAAAAACTAGGTTAGATTTTAGGGCCAGATAAATTCTCTCTGGTCTTTGAGAGTTAGGACGAGTTGCTTATATGGTTGGATTCGTCTTGAAATGCTCTACAACTTTGATGTTATGTGTTTTTGCAATAGAGCTCGTATACAGGATCTGGCAATTGTACAGGACGCACGCGTTTTTGCATTTTTATTTTCATTTCTGATTATATTTTATTATTTCCAAATATAAAAAATACTAAAAAAAATATTTTTATAAATTTTTCACATTTATTTTGCATTTTATTTTTATTTTTCTAACATAAAAAGCAATTTAATTACTTTTGTCTTATTTATTCAAAACTTGAAAATATATATATATATATATATATATATATATATATATATATATATATATATATATATATATATATATATATATATATATATATATATATATATATATATATATATTATATATATATGTATATATATATATATATATATATATATATATATATATATATATATGTACATATATATATGTACATATATATATATATATGTATATATATATATGTACATATATATATATATGTACATATATATATATATATACATATATATATATATATATATATATATATATATATATATATGTAGATATATATATATATATATAATATATATATATATATATATATGTACATATATATATATAATATATATATATATATATATATATATATATATATATGTACATATATATATATATATATATATATATATATATATATATATATGTACATATATATATATATATATATATATATATATATATATATATATATATATATATATTATATATATATATATATATATATATATATATATATATATATATATATATATATATATATATATATATATATATATATATATATATATATATATATATATATATATATATATATATATATATATATATATATATATATATATATATATATATATATATATATATATATATATATATATATATATATATATATATATATATATATATATATATATATATATATATATATATATATATATATATATATATATATATACTCTTATTTTATTAGATATTTTAGAATAAAAAAATAAAATATTACACTTTTATTTTTATTGTTAAATATACTTAAAAAATACTTTTTTCAAAATATATTTTATTTTTTACATATGCTATTTTATTTTTATTGTATATAAATAAAATAATTAATATATTTACTTTCTTAAAGAAAATTAGGGTTTTACCCTTAGCCAAATAAAATTAATCTTTTTATTTATTTCTTTATTTTTTACATTAAATATTTTTACATACATAAATAAACAAAAAACCTTTTTTACATAATTCATATTATTTGATATATTTATTTTGTTTACTTAAATATTGTCCATTTATTATTTATGTATTTGATTCAATTTGGATGTAATAGTAAACTAGGGTTTATATTTTTTGTCAAATACACCCCCATTCAAAGATTGTACCCCCATCCCCATAATCATGTTGTAATAGCTTAGACTTTTAATTCTCGCACTTTATGCTTTCAATTATGCCATGATTAGAGATTAGAGTTTGTATGCAAAAATCAAAATCAACAAGTAGCTTGACCTAATACAAAGACAAACATGCATGAAAATCAATACACAATGCACACTTGCACCCCTAGGGTTGCAGTCTACTTGTTGCCTCAAAAATGGGCCATGTTATGCATGTTGGGTACTTTGGCAAAACAAAAACAAAACAAAAGATCATAGTCCTTCGATGATGCTATCTTGGTTGCCTAAACAAAATGATCAAGTCCCTCAAAAATTTTCCAAAGATACTTAACACAATTGCTATCATGGTCTATACGATGACCCGCGCCGGTCCCGTTTAACATCCTAACACAAGGTTGTTCACCAAATGCAATGGTGAAATAACACTGTCAAAAGGGTTAAAAACATAAGGAGAGATCTTTTGAGTAAAATAGGGTAGACAACTCTTAGTTACTTGATCAAAAAACTTGCAAAAAAACATCCTTGCTATTTTCAAATACACTTCACAACACAATTTCAAAACATTTCCCAAATCAAACTTTCAAACATTGAAATCTTTTGAAAAGACAAAACACCTTTTTATACATTCAAATAAGAAACATTACAAAGGTTGCCACAATGATGGCCTCTTTTCAAAACATCTTTCAAAACCACACACAAAGCACGATTTCAAACAATTGAAAAGCAAAAGCAAGTGATCTAAACAAGTAACTAAGAGCCCATGGATAACCATGGATGAAAAGGGTGCTTGCACCTTCCCTTTTCATAATATACTCCCCGAACCCAAGAAAACATCTCAAAGGTATTTCCTGTGCTTTTTGACCTTTCCTTAGGATAAAATAAAAAGTCGGTGGCGACTCTTGCTAAATCGAAACATTTGCGAACACAAACGTAAAACCTCAAGTCAGTTCTCCCACCGTATCACATGTTGCAATAGGTACAATTGATGGTGCGTAAAAGCTTTGGAGATAACGAACGCAAAGGAGTAGCAAGACCCAGACGGTCAATTGGAAATCTATTGTGTGCTATATCTAGTTGAAGATCAAATGAAGAGAAGTGGTTGAATCAACAACAAACAGTTAGGATTTGTATGATTGCTCTTAAACACTTCTCTTGTAATAATACTTTTTTGAAAAGTAAGAAAGTATCCTAATTCCACATTGGAACCAGATGTAGACGTACCCACACACGAGGACGGAAGTGGAGAACTGTATAGACAAATCCTCGTGTTCTTTTTCTTATCGCTTTTACTTGATTTAATTTTCATCAATCAATTAATCTAATAGTATTGCATAATCAACTGACTCGTATGAATTTTTCTAGACTGTTTTTATTTTGAATCAATTGTTGATATTGTTTATAATCACTTTTGATTATAAGTTATTTTTGTGTCAACATAACTCAAAGGAAAATTCTTAAAATTCAATTGCACACCAAGTGTTTGATAAATTGTTTTGTTAGTTCTATTGATAATTGACATTGGAAATAACATTGCTAGTAACTTGCTATAAACTATTGATAACTTGTTACTTAATTGAAGTATAATTAATTCAGATTATTGTATTCATTCCATAATCAATTTTATATTTTCATATTCGACTTTCAATAACACGGTTCATATAGACGACATATTTCAAAAAAATTATGCTTGCACTCTTTTGTTAAACAATTTAAAAACTAGATTTTTATCTGGATTTTTGGCTTGGTTATCTATTCACCCCCTTTAGATAAGGCGTTGTCGTCTAATAAATGGCATCAAGAGTCTGGTTCACTCCGACTTCGAAACTTATTAGAAAATGGTGTACGAACCTAAAGGGGATTATAAAAGATCCCCAATTGTCACGGAAGAAAACTATAGTTATTGGAAAGCTTGTATGTAAATTCCAATTAACTCATATGACAAAGGTGTGTGATAAGCCATTCAAAATGGTCCAACACCGGTGACATATGAAGTTGATGGTGTTACTTTACCAAATCCAAAAAAATTATGGAATGAGAACGATAAAAAGAAGTGGTCACGTGATTGGAAAGTGAAAAACATTACCATATCCTCCCTTGGTGTTGATGAGTTTTATCTTATTTCTCATTATGAGACCACTAAAGCTATGTTGGATACTCTATAAGTTACCTATGTGGGAACTAATGAGGTCAAACAAGATAGAATTAATACAATCAATCAAGAGTTTAAACTCTTTCGCATAAAGCATGGTGAAATCAATGCTAAAATGCAAAAGCAGTTCTCGCATCTTATTAATCGTTTAAATTTGTTAGGTAATCTTATTTACAATGCTATTGCTACTAAAAACATTTTGAGATGTCTTACTGGGAATTAAAAACCAAAGGTCACCACGATCAAGGAAGCCAACAATCTTGCAACACTTGATCTCACCGCATTGTTTGGAAAGTTGGATGAACATGAGCAAGAACTCAATTACTTGGAAAAACATGAAAATAAACTTGAGAAAAAGAATAAAAAAGGATAAAGACACCAATAAGGAGGAAGTATTAAAGTCTAAAGCTATAAACGCCTCAAGTTCAAGATCCTTAAAGGATGTGCACACTAATAATGGTGATTATAGTGATGAAGAAATTTTGGATGATGAGCAAATGAGATTATTTGTGATGAGATTCAATCGATACATTCGAAAGAATGATGTCCAACACTCTGACAATCTACATCCTCTAAAGATGAAGACAATAAAAGAGATAAGGCAAAGGGTATATGCTATGAGTGCAGAAAGTCGGGTCATTATAGACCAGATTGTCCTTATCTTGCAAAGGGCCAACGAAATAATTTTAAAATTCTAGATAAGTCTATGTTTCTTGGGATAGCGATAGTTATGTCTCAAGAAATGAAAGCTCAATCGATAATGATGAAGAGGAAAACTATTGTTTCATGTCTAATCAACACCAAAGCAAGAAAAAGAATGTAAGTCATTCTCAATATTCAAACGTTGATAAGTTGTCTTTTAGTGAATTTAAAATTGTCTTTGAAAATCTACAAATAGAAGCTTCACGTGCTTATAAGAAATTAGTTTCCAATGAAAAAGTGTTTACATAATTGGAAGTAAAGGTTAAAGAAACAAATAAACAATTTGAAGCATTAAAGCATTCTATTAAAGATAGTCATCAAAAACATAAAGATGAGGATGAGGAACCTAGTCGGTTTGGTTGTGAAACTTATCAAATTTGGAAACAAGAGGTGAGTAATCTTTAAACCAAAGTGGACAAGGCATCACAACCTCATGATACTTTTTCCTTTAATTCTTCAAAAGTTGAAAAGCCTCATAAAAATTATAATTTGATTAAGAAGGATTGAAATTGCAATAGTGAATCTCATCATAGATTGTCTTGTCATTATTGTTGCAAGAAAGGTCACATTATTAAAAAAAATGCAAATTTAGGAACTTTCTAGTTCCTAAAGGAAATTTCCAATAGTTTCCTAAATGCAACAATTATTTCACTCACTCCCAAGGACCAAATGAGAATTAGCTACCTACCACTTTTGTTTGATTATGTAGGTTGAGTGTCTTGATGGTATGATGTGAAAATAGATTCTTTACAGTGGATGTTCAAGACTGATGACAGGAGATATTTCTTTATTCTCCGACATTATGGTGAAGAAGAAAGGATTTGTATCTGATGGTGATCACGAGAAAGGTGTAATACTCGGTAAAGGTAGTATAGGTAATCCCTTAACTATTGTCATCTCAAATGTTATGTTAGTTGAAGGTCTTAGACATAGTCTTCTTAGCATTAGTCAATTGTGTGATAATGGGTATAAAGTGGTTTTTTCCAAAGATTGTTTCATAATAGACCATAATGAAAAGAAGGATTCTATGTTTAATTGTGTGAGGGTTAATAGTATATATATGCTAGACTTAAAATAAGTTTCCTTGAATGATGCCCAATGTCTTGTCACCATTAGTGAAGACTCCTAACTTTGGAATAAATGTTTGGCACATGTCAACTTTTATCTACTTAATAAAGTAGTTGCAAAAGATTTAGTAATTGGTCTACCTAAAATAAAGTTTTTAAAAGACCATCTATGTGATACATGTCAAAAGGATAAGCAAACAAGAGTCTCTTTTAAATCTAAAAATGTTGTTTCAACATCGAGACCTCTTGAGCTCCTTCTCATAGATTTAGTTGGATCCTCAGGGACTAAAACCATAGGTGGTAGTTACTATGGATTTGTGATTGTAGACGATTACTCAGTATTTTGTTGGACTATTTTCTTACGTAGCAAAGTTGGCAAGAACAATGCCCAATGATTATGGTCAACTAAAATATTTTTGGGCCAATGCTATTAGCATGACTTGTTATATCTTGAATAGGATACTTATTCGTCATATACTTGACAACACACCTTATGAACTATTAAAAGGTAGAAAACCAAATTTATCGCATCTTCATGTCTTCGAATGTAAATGTTTTGTTTTAAACAATTGAAAGGATAATCTTAGGAAATTTGACGCGAAAGTTGATAAAGGTATCTTTCTTGGATACTCACAATCTAGTAAATCTTATAGAGTTTATAATAAAATATTACTTTTAGTTAAAGAGTCGCTTCATCTTAATTTTGATGAGACTTGCCCAAATAGTTTTGGAAAAAGTATTTCTTTTCATGGTGTAGGTGAATCTACCAAAGACATACTCAAGGACACCTATAAAGGAGTTGATCAACCAAAAACGGTGTAAATTGAGAAGGAGGAAGATGACCACCAAGAAAAGAAGAGTGATGAAAGTAAAAAAGAAGATGATAATGATCTTCCATTGGATTGGAGAACCTCCAAGGATCATATGATTAACAACATTATTGGTTATATCACCAAAGGGGAACGTGCTCTAAGATAAGTAATTTTTGTTATCACCATGCGTACGTATCACAAGTTGAACCTAAAAATGCTAAGGAAGCCTTACTTAGGGAGTATTGGCTTATGGCCATGCAAGAAGAATCAAATTAATTTTAAAGAAATGATGTTTGGGACCTTGTCACTTATCTACAAAATCATCAAATTATAGGCACTCGATGGGTATTTAAGAATAAGCTTGACGAACATGGTTTGATAACAAGGAATAAAGCCCGCCTTGTGGCTCAAGAGTATAACCAAGAGGAAGACATTGACTATGAGGAAACTTATGCTCCGGTTGCTTGACTCGAGGCTATACGTCTCTTATTAGCGTATGTATACTCTAAGAACTTCAAATTATATCAAATGAACATTAAAAGTGTGTTCCTTAACGGATACGTAAATGAAGAATTTTATGTCTCACAACCCCCCGGTTTTGAAAATTATGAGTTTTCTAATCATGTTTTAAGCTAAAATGTGGCTTGTATGGTCTTAAACAAGCCCCAATGGCATGGTATGACCGACTTAGCAAGTTTTTTTTGATAAAGGATACTCTAGATGGAAGTTAGACACTACACTCTTTATTAAACTTCCAGGAAAACATATTGTACTTGTTCAAATTTATGTTGTTGATATCATTTTTGGATCAACTAACATGCATCTTGTGATACGGTGGGAGAACTGACTAGTGTTTTGCGTCCGTATTCGCACTTGTGCGGTTAGCAAGAGTCGCCACCGACTTTTTATTTTATCCTAAAGGAAAGGTTAAAAAAGCACAGCAAAAACCTTTTGAGATATTTCGTGGGTTCGGGGGGTAGATTATGAAAAGGGAAGGTATTAGCACCCTTTTCATCCATGGTTATCCATGGGCTCTTAGTTACTTGGTTTTTTAGATCACTTGCCTTGTTTTTCGATTGCTTTGAAAATGGTGTGTGCGTGGGTGCTTTTTGAAAATGTTTTTGGAAAAAGATGCCTTGTCTTAGGCAACTAATGTATTTGACTCGTATTTGAGCGTTTTACAAAAGTGTGAGTCTTTTCGAAAAGATGTTTTCAAATGTTTTTAAGAGTTTGTTTGAAAGTGTTGTGGATTGTGGTTTTTGAAAAGAAGGCAAGTGTTTTTTGCAAGTTTGATCTCAAGTAACTAAGAGTTTTGTCTACCCTATTGTACTCAAAGGTTTTTGTCATGTTTTAACCTCTTTTAACAATTTTGTTCTACCATTGAAATTGGTAGACAATCTTGCGTTTAGGAAGTTTATTCGGGACGGGCGCGGGTCATCGTATGGACCATGAATGCAATGATGCCAAGTGTCTTTGGCAATTTGTTTTGAAGGGACTATGATCATTCCGATTTAGGCAACACTTTGAGGGACTTGTGATCATTTGCTTTTGTTTTGCCAAAGATACTCGACGTGCAAGCATGGCCCATTTTGGAAGGCAACATGTGGGATTACCCTAGGGGGTGCAAGTGTGATTGTGTATTGATTACATGCATTTGTCTTGTATTAGGTTATCTAGCGTTTGATTTTATGTACATACAAACCCTAGGTCTAAACATGGTATAATTGGAAAACTGTAAATTGCGGAATGTAAATCTACGCTATTACAAAATGATGTCCGGGAGTGGGGGTATAAATGTACAAGGGGATGAGACTTATAGTACCCAATAATTTACAACCAAATCGAATGTGCGATCAATTGTAAATATCGAATATACAGATATAAGATAAAAATGTGTGTAGGGTAATGTGTTGTGTAAGTGTACAAGTGTATATGTATGTGAATTGTGTAACAAGTGCGAAATGTGAAGTTGAATCGTATTAGGGTTTGACCTAGACAAATGTATTTTAAATGAATCTTTGATTTTTGTATGTTTAATTATGTACAAAAGAAAAATGAAGCGTTTTGATTAAGTGTTAAGTTTTCATTAAAAAGTGTTTTAGTCCAAATGTTTGTGAATTTTTAATATTAGAGAAAATGTGTATTTAAATTATTATGTATGAATATGAATGTTAACTAAAAAAAGAGTTTAATTTTAATTATGTATGAAAAATGTATAATATGTACAAATGTGTTTCAATTAAAAAAGTATTTTCAATTTAATTACGTATAAAAAAAGAAAAGATAATATATACAAATTAATGTTTTAAAATGTATGTACAAAAGTATTATGTCCAAAATTAAATTATGTGTGTTAAGAAAGATATCTTATTTTTATGTACAAATCTCTATCTAAAAAGATGTTTTAATCATATGATAATAAAAATAAAAAAAGGTTTTAATTAGGTTAGTATTTTTAATTAAATTGAGTATATATAAAATGCTTTAGTTAAATTGTAAATAAAAAAGAAAGTATTTGCATTAAAATGATTTTTTTTGTAAAGCAAATGAAATGTTTTCATAAAAATATTAAAGGGTTAGTATTAATATATAAAAGAAGAATAGGTTAAATGAATATTGTTGATGAAAATGAAAAGAGGTTAATGTTAATGGGCTTTGGGGTAATCAGGAAACGGGTCAGGCCCAAGCTTGCCTTGAACGAAATTAGGGTTTAGGCATTTGGTTCAGTTTGAAACGAAAGGCTAGGGTTAACAGCGGCGCCGTTTGTTGAGTCTTCTCCGATTAGGCTTCCTGAGCTTCCTCCGGCCACCAGCGCGTTTCAACGCCTTTCTTCCCTCCAAGGCATGAGCCTAGCGTCCTTGATTTAAGGTTTGATGACAACGCTTTATGTTTTCTTTGTGAACGATACGCATTTGTTTAATTTGAGTTCTTACTATTTTCTTTTCATTATGAGGTGAAGGAGAAGAGATAGGGGGCGAGGATTATACTACCTGATATTTGGAGGTGGAGGGAAGGTGGAGAAGTAGCGCTCAGGAGGCCGGAGCGGCGAAGGGAGATGCTTGCTACGCTTCTGATTTTTCCTGGTATCTTCGTTCTTGTTGCTTATGATTAAGGTTTTGATGATGATACGTACTGAGAAACCCTAATTCACTTCTTTTTTATCTTCTTCTTCCACTGTGATGCCTTTATATGGTTGCCTGAATATTTGCTTCTGAGTATTGTTCCACTTTCGTTTTTCTGATTTGCCTATGTGTGCTTGCCTAGAACTGTTGCCTCAAACGTTTTGCCTTGAGTTTGCCCCATGATGTGTTTCACTGAGGGCTTAGGTTACCTTTGAAAATTCGTTGCTAAATGCTATGGTTGAAACAACTGTTGTTTTGATTAGCTTCTTATTGTTGCCTTTGTGTTGTTTTCCTCTGAGTCCCTGAGTTGCTTCTTTCTTCTTCTTCTTGAGAGGCTATGTGTTTGTTTGTGTGCTTGAGATGTTGTTGGATATGCCTTTCTGTTTTGCCTATGATGAAGCTCACTTCTGAGGCTTGGTGTTTGAATGTTTTAGATGTTGGTTTCATAAAATGGTGAGGCTTGAGTTTGGATATGACAGGATGTTGGTATGGTGAGGTTTTGATTTTGTTTATCAGGTTTGTGTGTTTAGCATGAAGGTTGAGTTCTGAGATGTGTTATGTTCAGTATGTTTTTTGTTTTAGAATGTGTTGTGTGATGCTAAAGCTGGTGCAGTAGGCTTTTGTATATTTCTTCTATTCTCACCTGCTATGCTGCCTCCTGAACTGAGTCTGTATCTTTCTCTTTTCTTCTCCCCTTTTCTTGCTTTGTATTGGCTGGACTGAGCTTTGTATATCTCTGCTTTTCTCCCCTTTTCTTGCTTCTCTATTCTGACCTGCTATACTGCTGAACTGTCTTGGATTTGCTTGTGTTTTCTGAGACTGATGCAGAGTGGATCAAGTTTGTGGACAGCAGGCTGGTTCTTGGCTTTGTGAGAGTGATGCAGGTTATGGTGATTTTGGACAAGGTTCAGGTTTTTGATATTGGTTAGATGATATTTGGTTATGACAGGGTATTGGTTTTGTGACTTTTGCTGAACTGAGTTTGGTATCTCTCTTCTCTCCTCTCTATTCTGAACTGAGTTTGTATATCCTGTTATCTATCCTAACCTCTCTATTCTGAACTGAGTATTTGGCTTGCTCCTTTTGTCTTTCTTTTCTACTGTCCCTCTGCTGAACTGAGCTTTGCTGCCTTTATCTCCCTTCTATATCCTCTGAACTGCCTGCTACTGAGTTTTGGATTTTGTATATCTTTTTTGCTATCTTGCTACTGAACTATGCCTATGTTTGCTTTGTACTGGCTAGCTTCCTTCTGCCCTGCTGCTACTGAACTGTCTTGTAGATTTTTTCTTATTATGCAGAGTTGATGAAGTTTGTATATATTCCTCTCTCTTCCTTTCCTACTGTCTATTCTGACTGCTGAACCTGAACTATGCCTAAACCCTGCTTGCTTTATCTCTCTTTACTTCTCTTTTTACAGTACAATTTAAGAATTTTATATGATTATTATTTGTACTTTTCTGAAGGGGCTATGATGGGAAGTGATGATTCAAGATTGCTTGCATAACACATTTTGCATCTTTTTCTCCAGCTTTTGTGCTTTGCTCTGAATTTGCATTTTGATATCTTTTTCTCAAATCTTCTTTGACAGCTTTTGAGTACTTGTGACAGCAAATGCACTTTTGAAATCTTTCTTTGAGTAAACTTTGGGCATTTTGACAGTAGCCTTTGCTTTTGGATAGAAAATTTGGATTTGAACTTTTCAGTTTAGTTTGGAATTTGTAACTTATGCATTTTTGACATTTGCATTCATGAAATAAAAATAATCTTCCCTCTCTGTGAACCGGGAGAAATCCCGTGATTTGCAGAGAGGGCCAACTGATCCCAGTCAGTGGCCCCTAATGATGAGCACTATTTTATCTGTCTTTTAAAATTTAATGCTTTCTGACTTTTCTTGTTCTTTTTGCAGATGAAAAAAATGGAATACCGGAGCGGAATGAAGCACGAAGAATATTTAGAAAATAGGATAGTTTTTTCATTCTATGTAATATTTAAATTAAATGTAAATTATTGTCTGTAACAACAATTTGTACAAATAATTCGAATATTAATAAAAATCAAATTATCCAATTGGTTCTAACTTTCTTTATTGCTTATTTATTTATTTAAAATTCTTAGAATTAAAACAATTGAAAAATAAATTCAATCATTTAATTTCAGAATAATAAATAACTAAAATAAAACAACATTGATCCAATAAACCTGTCTTATCCAACATCCAAAGCAAAGCAGCAATTAACCCAGATAGACTGATCAAACACATGAACACTGTGAATCCAATACTGCATCTTGCATCTGACTGGCCCAATCAAAACGTACTGAATTCAAACCACTGTCTCTTTTACTGATTAAACCAAGATAACGCGAATTTTAATCCGAATCTTGAAATAAACCGCAAAGTGCTGTGGAATTCAAATTCTTCTGAGAATATGCCCATAAAACCCTAATTCCCGATTAAATGCCAAATCACGCTCGCTTGATCAAAATTGAACCAAAAATCAATCAAACCCTAAGCCCACTGTATGAAACAATTCAGAGCTCTGAAAATCAGTAAAAACCCTAGTTTTGCTTGACTGTCAAGAAAAGTCCGTTTGTCCGATTCTTGAGCCAGTTTGAGAAGTCAGGAAATGTTTGAAGCCGAGATTTCTTATGGAAAAGCGCGAGGGCAAATTTTGGGGTACAACAGTTGCCCCTGTTCAATCTTCTTGGACCTGAAGAGTTAGATTGGCAAGTTTGCCTTTCGCGACTTGAAGGTAAAAGGAGATTGGACACTAATGTGCCCAGAAAATTTGCGCTCGTCGATGTGACGGTGGAGGTGAATGGGCTTAAAGATGCCATTTGGTGATGGGCTTAAAGATGCCACCTGGTGCGAAAGAATTTGTCGGGGGATGGGCTTAGAGATGCCATCTGGTGATGTTGAACTGTAGGTCGATGGTGAGTGGACAAGTATCAGAGGGGCATCCCTGTTTTGGAATATCTCTGAATTGGGGTCTGAACAAGCAACAGATTGACGTCCATGTCTGGAGAATCTGTAAACTATTTTCAGGAGTTGGGACTGAACAAGCAATGGAGCAGCATCCGTTGTTGGGAAGCGTCCGTAACCTATTTTCAAAAATTGAGAAGAGTCTGAATCAGTCGGTAGATTGACCTCCGTTGTAGGGAAGAATCCGTAAACTGTCTTCAAAAGTTTGAGAAGAGTCTGAACAAATCGGTAGATTGACATCCGTTGTAGGGAAGAATCCGTAAACTTGTTTCAGAAGTTGAGAAGTTGAAGAGGAACCGGTGTAAGGTTCCTGCTGATGCATCTGAATGAATCTGGAATAAGTATCAAAATGTTGCCGTGTCCGGGTCACATCTGAACTATTTTTTTTGGATGAATCTCAGTAGATGATCCGTGTCTGTTGACTGATCTTACCTGAAAAGGCAAAGGGTTAGTTGTATGTAATGTTATGATGCATGATGCAATGCATGTGACATTTAATGTTTATGATATGAATGTAATGAATGCACATGTAAGCTGATGAGCTAATCTTGCCAAGGATACATGATTCCGAGATGGCTGAAGATAAAAGCGTCCTGACTGCCGCCGGGGAAAATAAATCCTTGGCTGTCGCTGGGGAAGAGAATTCCTGATGACCTCTACTGGGGAGCTCCAACTAGTAGACTCATGCCGGGGAGACCAGATTGAGAATCTTTGGCTTGATGGGAGGTAACCCTGGAGACTTCACTGGGGAACTCAAGATTTGTCCTCTCCAGAACTTTGTGGGGAGAAGGTTTGAAAATCTGACTCCGCTGGGGATTGAAGGAACTCCGCTGGGGATAGGGAGAATTTTGGCGAGCGCGATCTTCCGTGGTTGTTGGCTTTGAGAAGAATCTGAACAAGCGATAGGTTAACCTCCGTTTACTTGGAGAACCCGGGAACTGTTTTCAGAAATCTTGAGGTTGAATCAGCAATAGAACAACATCCGTTGTTGGGAAGCGTCCGTAAACTAAATTCAAAGGTTGCATCTGAACAAGTTGATAGATTAACATCCGTTGTTGGGATGAATCCATGAACTGTTTTCAGAAGTCCTGATAAGAATCTGAACAAGTCGGTAGATTGGCGTCCGTTGTTGGGAAGAATCCGTAAACTGTTTCAGAAGTCTTGGAGAGGAATCAGCAATAGAACAACATCCGTTGTTGGGAAGCGTCCGTAAACTGAATTCAAAGGCTGCATCTGAACAAGTTGATAGATTAACATCCGTTGTTGGGATGAATCCATGAACTGTTTTCAGAAGTCTTGATAAGAATCTGAACAAGTCGGTAGATTGGCGTCCGTTGTTGGGAAGAATCCGTAAACTGTTTCAGAAGTCTTGGAGAGGAATCAGCAATAGAACAACATCCGTTGTTGGGAAGCGTCCGTAAACCGAATTCAAAGGTTGCATCTGAACAAGTTGATAGATTAACATCCGTTGTTGGGATGAATCCATGAACTGTTTTCAGAAGTCTTGATAAGAATCTGAACAAGTCGGTAGATTGGCGTCCGTTGTTGGGAAGAATCCGTAAACTGTTTTCAGAAATCTTGAAGGGGAACCAGTGTAGGGTTTCCTGATGATGAGCTTGTGTAAAACTGCATCGGGTTTGAACACTTTTGACATTCGAATGCCCCAAGTGGTGATGTAGATAAAATTCTGGTTTATTACAGGTGTTGGTCTACAATCGGTCGTTCACAGATGTTTCCTGGGTTGTTGCAGGTGTTGATCTGGAATTCTTCAGACATGCCCTGGCTGGATACAGGAATCGAGTCTGGAAGGTTGATAGATATGCCCTGGCTGGATACAGGAATCGAATCTGGATAGTTGATAGATATGCCCTGGCTGGATACAGGAATCGAATCTGGATAGTTGATAGATATGCCCTGGCTGGATACAGGAATCGAATCTGGATAGTTGATAGATATGCCCTGGCTGGATACAGGAATCGAATCTTCAAACTCTTCAGACATGCCCTGGCTAGATACAGGAGTCGAGTCTGGAAATGTTGGAGTCAACAGATATGCCCTGGCTGGATACAGGAGTCGAATCTGGAAATAGTCGTCAACAGATATGCCCTGGCTGGATACAGGAATCGAATCTTCGAACTCTTCAGACGTGCCCTGGCTAGATACAGGAATCGAGTCTGGAAATGTTGTAGTTGATTTGTTGAACACTTTTGACATTCGAATGCCCCAAGTTGTGAAGAAGGAGTCTTGAATCAGATTACTCTGCATATTGAGAGATTTCTTGAAATCTTGACTGGACTGCCCCAGGTTAACTGATCTTTGAAAGATCTGTTGGACCTTGACTGGACTGCCCCAGGTTAACTGTACTTTGAAAGATCTGTTGGACCTTGACTGGACTGCCCCAGGTTAATTGAATTGCGATATGTCATGCCCCTTGTTGATAGGAGATTTGATGGAAGTGTTATCCTCTTGAAGTGATTTAGACTTACTGAGAGAGTTTTCGTTCCTCCGAACATTCGCTGCATGAATTTCTTCGCTGTCAAACAAAAGGGTCAAATGCAGACAGTGATATTCGAATAATGCAAAGTTTATGTTTGTCTCGAAGTTTTGAAAAATGCGTTTTTTTAGCAGAAAACTTTTCACAAGACAAGTTAACACAAGATTTAGAGCAAAGCCCTACAGGAGTCAGGATACCTTTTGTAACAGTATGCTTTCGAACTAACCCATGCTTCAATTAGGACTTTTGAAGGGTTGTAACGTGGCCTGGTTCACGGTTTAAGAAATAAAGGATAAAGGCTCAAAGTATATTTGTACCCGCCCGCTCTTCGTGATGTTCTTCAACCTAAGCTCAGTTAATTGCGTGTCGCACTCTGTTTTGAGTTTGGAACGACTTTTGGGCGATGGTTCACCAGTTTGAATTTGGGAGACAGTCATCATCTCCTTTTTATTTTTCCAACATTTTTTCATGTTGTTGAGGATTTTGTAATGACCTCACTATTTTGATTTTGATTTGTTATCCCTAACTTTTGCCTGACTATTACCGTTTTCGGGATTACTGTCAGCGGGATGCCCCAGCTTTCTTAAGCCTCCTTTATAGGTTTTGGCTTGGTGGGCTTTTTTCTTTTGAGAGATTGACTGTCTATGTGATAGGGAACCACCCTTGTCTTTTGATTCCGAAGGAATGCTTTTTTTTTTCTCGACGTCGTTCGTTGTATTACGAACTGAGAGTTTGCGACTTCAATGCGCATTTTCTTTTGAATTAACTGAGATACTACCCTGCCCCAAGTTTATATCAAAGGTTTTGATTGTTTAGAACAGGAAACTCCTACTTCTTTGGCTCGAAGGGGTTGACTAGGGATTAACTTCCTTATAACTCCAGTGTTTGGGAATTGAAAGAAATGCCTGTACATCATCAGCAAGGTCTGTTCAAAAGCATACTGTATAAGATCACGGTATTGTTTCGTCATCCTCCCTCTAAAGGCTTGCAGCTTTTTATCAAGAGTCAAATATCATAAAGAAAAGCATGAGAGTAGTGAAACGAATGGATGAATTCAAGACAAACATATGCAATGCATTAATGAAAACAGAGTTTAACGTCAACAGATAATTGTTTGACAACAAAAGAAATTACAACTTTGAAAATTCAAAAAGAAGCAAAAGTCTTTCAGCTTCGAGCTTCGTCACTTCAAGCGGAGAACCCTTTAACGGAAGATCTTCATCTCGCCGTCTGGCATGAATTCCAGCACCCCAATGTCAATCAGATCTTGAATCTTGTTCTTCAAGGCCCAACAGTCGTTGGTACTGTGCCCCGGGCTGCAGGAGTGGTAAACACAGAATTCGTCGGGATTAAAGCGAGGAGAGGAGATATTGAGCTTCTGAGGAGGGTCCTTTACAGTAAGCAAATTGACCTCCAACAGGCGCTTCAGTATGAAGAATGATGGTATTTCAGTCTCCGTAAACTGTCTTCCCGACTTTTCTTGCTTACGTCGACTGCCCCGCTGACGCTGGCGAGGTTGTTGCTGGGTTTGTGACCCTGAAGCTAGCAAAGGAGCTTTCCCCTTGTCTTCTTGAGTGGATGGAGGCTGAGCGGTGACTTGCTCCTCAACCTCAGATGTTTGCCCCAGTTGGTTGTTTGGAAGCAGTTGGCGGACCAGAACTCTGAGTTCCTCTTGTCTTTGAGATAGGTCTTGGATGAGAGCCATCTGGCCCACCAACTGTCCCATCATTTGAGTCCTCAGTGTTGTCAGATCAAACTGCAGCTCCGCAATCTGATCACTTCTGGCATTGTTGGAATTCCCCAAGCCCTTGGTGAGGAGAGCTTTCATCTCTTCTTGCCCCAGAGACAAGTTCAGGAACATCTCCTGCAGCTGAGCGGTCTGGTCTTGGATGTCTTTGACAGACCGTTCTAGAGCCATCTCTTGCTGAAATAAACAGCAGGAGAGTAAGGAAACCTGAAAAAGGAAAGATTGTTAAAATGAAATGCATGATATGTGGATGCATGTTTTCAAGGATCTCTTGGGGTAAACACAAGAAAATGTTAGAGGTTGAACTCTGCTCTTGGATTGGAGGTCTCTGCACCGGTGGACGTCCTTCCACAAGAATCAAGCTCACCATGTCGAGTGGGTCATAGCCACTGATTCAAGTTGTTGTTCTCGACCTTTGTTTGGAGAGCTTTGTGTTGGTGGATGTCTTTCCACGAGAATCAAGCTCACCATGTCGAGTGGGTCATAGCCACTGATTCAAGTTGTTGCACTTGAACTTTGACTGGATTGGTTAGAGGAGAAACCTCTTGCCCCTTGATAGATGTCTGGTTCAACGTAACCCTGCATCAAAAGAACCCTCGAGCTCCTTGAAATGGTTATTGAAAATGCTAAAATGCTATGGTATGATGTCATGATGTTATGTACATGTATGCACAAGCAAGCAAGTGTATATACAGGCAAACAATATTCACACAAAGCACGCAAGGCCTTAGGTTTAGGCTTGCATGAGGTTCAGGTACTACCCTCTTTCAGTTTGTTGGTTAAAACCTGTCCTATCAAAAGTAACCGGGTTCTAGAGGATCTCATATCATTGGCTACCCTCAATCGGTCATAACTCCAACATCGCAACCTTTTCTCGCGGCCGGAACCATCTCGAGAGTTTAGCCTCAATGAGTGTAGCATACTGCTACTGTTCTAATGGCCAAGTTGGTCAATTTAGGGTTCTAAGGTCGGTTGATGCTTAATGACTCCTTGGAAGACCCATATTCTCCCCGTCTGACGCGAGGGATATCGGTACAGACCAAGACGCCACACCAACGTAGCCACTGCTTCACCCATGTCGGTATACCCCGGACAGGTCCCTCGTAGATTATGCTACCTAAAAAGGTTTCCCCAGATCCGGGTTAGGATCTATAAAACTCCGATACAAAGCCCACAAATGTAAAGCAAACAAAGCAATCAATTGAAAGTAAAGGTGATCTAAACCCTAAGGTAACCCCACTTTTAAAATATTCCCCAACAGAGTCGCCAGTTCTGTGATACGGTGGGAGAACTGACTAGTGTTTTGCGTCCGTATTCGCACTTGTGCGGTTAGCAAGAGTCGCCACCGACTTTTTATTTTATCCTAAAGGAAAGGTTAAAAAAGCACAGCAAAAACCTTTTGAGATATTTCGTGGGTTCGGGGGGTAGATTATGAAAAGGGAAGGTATTAGCACCCTTTTCATCCATGGTTATCCATGGGCTCTTAGTTACTTGGTTTTTTAGATCACTTGCCTTGTTTTTCGATTGCTTTGAAAATGGTGTGTGCGTGGGTGCTTTTTGAAAATGTTTTTGGAAAAAGATGCCTTGTCTTAGGCAACTAATGTATTTGACTCGTATTTGAGCGTTTTACAAAAGTGTGAGTCTTTTCGAAAAGATGTTTTCAAATGTTTTTAAGAGTTTGTTTGAAAGTGTTGTGGATTGTGGTTTTTGAAAAGAAGGCAAGTGTTTTTTGCAAGTTTGATCTCAAGTAACTAAGAGTTTTGTCTACCCTATTGTACTCAAAGGTTTTTGTCATGTTTTAACCTCTTTTAACAATTTTGTTCTACCATTGAAATTGGTAGACAATCTTGCGTTTAGGAAGTTTATTCGGGACGGGCGCGGGTCATCGTATGGACCATGAATGCAATGATGCCAAGTGTCTTTGGCAATTTGTTTTGAAGGGACTATGATCATTCCGATTTAGGCAACACTTTGAGGGACTTGTGATCATTTGCTTTTGTTTTGCCAAAGATACTCGACGTGCAAGCATGGCCCATTTTGGAAGGCAACATGTGGGATTACCCTAGGGGGTGCAAGTGTGATTGTGTATTGATTACATGCATTTGTCTTGTATTAGGTTATCTAGCGTTTGATTTTATGTACATACAAACCCTAGGTCTAAACATGGTATAATTGGAAAACTGTAAATTGCGGAATGTAAATCTACGCTATTACAAAATGATGTCCGGGAGTGGGGGTATAAATGTACAAGGGGATGAGACTTATAGTACCCAATAATTTACAACCAAATCGAATGTGCGATCAATTGTAAATATCGAATATACAGATATAAGATAAAAATGTGTGTAGGGTAATGTGTTGTGTAAGTGTACAAGTGTATATACAGGCAAACAATATTCACACAAAGCACGCAAGGCCTTAGGTTTAGGCTTGCATGAGGTTCAGGTACTACCCTCTTTCAGTTTGTTGGTTAAAACCTGTCCTATCAAAAGTAACCGGGTTCTAGAGGATCTCATATCATTGGCTACCCTCAATCGGTCATAACTCCAACATCGCAACCTTTTCTCGCGGCCGGAACCATCTCGAGAGTTTAGCCTCAATGAGTGTAGCATACTGCTACTGTTCTAATGGCCAAGTTGGTCAATTTAGGGTTCTAAGGTCGGTTGATGCTTAATGACTCCTTGGAAGACCCATATTCTCCCCGTCTGACGCGAGGGATATCGGTACAGACCAAGACGCCACACCAACGTAGCCACTGCTTCACCCATGTCGGTATACCCCGGACAGGTCCCTCGCAGATTATGCTACCTAAAAAGGTTTCCCCAGATCCGGGTTAGGATCTATAAAACTCCGATACAAAGCCCACAAATGTAAAGCAAACAAAGCAATCAATTGAAAGTAAAGGTGATCTAAACCCTAAGGTAACCCCACTTTTAAAATATTCCCCAGCAGAGTCGCCAGTTCTGTGATACGGTGGGAGAACTGACTAGTGTTTTGCGTCCGTATTCGCACTTGTGCGGTTAGCAAGAGTCGCCACCGACTTTTTATTTTATCCTAAAGGAAAGGTTAAAAAAGCACAGCAAAAACCTTTTGAGATATTTCGTGGGTTCGGGGGGTAGATTATGAAAAGGGAAGGTATTAGCACCCTTTTCATCCATGGTTATCCATGGGCTCTTAGTTACTTGGTTTTTTAGATCACTTGCCTTGTTTTTCGATTGCTTTGAAAATGGTGTGTGCGTGGGTGCTTTTTGAAAATGTTTTTGGAAAAAGATGCCTTGTCTTAGGCAACTAATGTATTTGACTCGTATTTGAGCGTTTTACAAAAGTGTGAATCTTTTCGAAAAGATGTTTTCAAATGTTTTTAAGAGTTTGTTTGAAAGTGTTGTGGATTGTGGTTTTTGAAAAGAAGGCAAGTGTTTTTTGCAAGTTTGATCTCAAGTAACTAAGAGTTTTGTCTACCCTATTGTACTCAAAGGTTTTTGTCATGTTTTAACCTCTTTTAACAATTTTGTTCTACCATTGAAATTGGTAGACAATCTTGCGTTTAGGAAGTTTATTCGGGACGGGCGCGGGTCATCGTATGGACCATGAATGCAATGATGCCAAGTGTCTTTGGCAATTTGTTTTGAAGGGACTATGATCATTCCGATTTAGGCAACACTTTGAGGGACTTGTGATCATTTGCTTTTGTTTTGCCAAAGATACTCGACGTGCAAGCATGGCCCATTTTGGAAGGCAACATGTGGGATTACCCTAGGGGGTGCAAGTGTGATTGTGTATTGATTACATGCATTTGTCTTGTATTAGGTTATCTAGCGTTTGATTTTATGTACATACAAACCCTAGGTCTAAACATGGTATAATTGGAAAACTGTAAATTGCGGAATGTAAATCTACGCTATTACAAAATGATGTCCGGGAGTGGGGGTATAAATGTACAAGGGGATGAGACTTATAGTACCCAATAATTTACAACCAAATCGAATGTGCGATCAATTGTAAATATCGAATATACAGATATAAGATAAAAATGTGTGTAGGGTAATGTGTTGTGTAAGTGTACAAGTGTATATGTATGTGAATTGTGTAACAAGTGCGAAATGTGAAGTTGAATCGTATTAGGGTTTGACCTAGACAAATGTATTTTAAATGAATCTTTGATTTTTGTATGTTTAATTATGTACAAAAGAAAAATGAAGCGTTTTGATTAAGTGTTAAGTTTTCATTAAAAAGTGTTTTAGTCCAAATGTTTGTGAATTTTTAATATTAGAGAAAATGTGTATTTAAATTATTATGTATGAATATGAATGTTAACTAAAAAAAGAGTTTAATTTTAATTATGTATGAAAAATGTATAATATGTACAAATGTGTTTCAATTAAAAAAGTATTTTCAATTTAATTACGTATAAAAAAAGAAAAGATAATATATACAAATTAATGTTTTAAAATGTATGTACAAAAGTATTATGTCCAAAATTAAATTATGTGTGTTAAGAAAGATATCTTATTTTTATGTACAAATCTCTATCTAAAAAGATGTTTTAATCATATGATAATAAAAATAAAAAAAGGTTTTAATTAGGTTAGTATTTTTAATTAAATTGAGTATATATAAAATGCTTTAGTTAAATTGTAAATAAAAAAGAAAGTATTTGCATTAAAATGATTTTTTTTGTAAAGCAAATGAAATGTTTTCATAAAAATATTAAAGGGTTAGTATTAATATATAAAAGAAGAATAGGTTAAATGAATATTGTTGATGAAAATGAAAAGAGGTTAATGTTAATGGGCTTTGGGGTAATCAGGAAACGGGTCAGGCCCAAGCTTGCCTTGAACGAAATTAGGGTTTAGGCATTTGGTTCAGTTTGAAACGAAAGGCTAGGGTTAACAGCGGCGCCGTTTGTTGAGTCTTCTCCGATTAGGCTTCCTGAGCTTCCTCCGGCCACCAGCGCGTTTCAACGCCTTTCTTCCCTCCAAGGCATGAGCCTAGCGTCCTTGATTTAAGGTTTGATGACAACGCTTTATGTTTTCTTTGTGAACGATACACATTTGTTTAATTTGAGTTCTTACTATTTTCTTTTCATTATGAGGTGAAGGAGAAGAGATAGGGGGCGAGGATTATACTACCTGATATTTGGAGGTGGAGGGAAGGTGGAGAAGTAGCGCTCAGGAGGCCGGAGCGGCGAAGGGAGATGCTTGCTACGCTTCTGATTTTTCCTGGTATCTTCGTTCTTGTTGCTTATGATTAAGGTTTTGATGATGATACGTATTGAGAAACCCTAATTCACTTCTTTTTTATCTTCTTCTTCCACTGTGATGCCTTTATATGGTTGCCTGAATATTTGCTTCTGAGTATTGTTCCACTTTCGTTTTTCTGATTTGCCTATGTGTGCTTGCCTAGAACTGTTGCCTCAAACGTTTTGCCTTGAGTTTGCCCCATGATGTGTTTCACTGAGGGCTTAGGTTACCTTTGAAAATTCGTTGCTAAATGCTATGGTTGAAACAACTGTTGTTTTGATTAGCTTCTTATTGTTGCCTTTGTGTTGTTTTCCTCTGAGTCCCTGAGTTGCTTCTTTCTTCTTCTTCTTGAGAGGCTATGTGTTTGTTTGTGTGCTTGAGATGTTGTTGGATATGCCTTTCTGTTTTGCCTATGATGAAGCTCACTTCTGAGGCTTGGTGTTTGAATGTTTTAGATGTTGGTTTCATAAAATGGTGAGGCTTGAGTTTGGATATGACAGGATGTTGGTATGGTGAGGTTTTGATTTTGTTTATCAGGTTTGTGTGTTTAGCATGAAGGTTGAGTTCTGAGATGTGTTATGTTCAGTATGTTTTTTGTTTTAGAATGTGTTGTGTGATGCTAAAGCTGGTGCAGTAGGCTTTTGTATATTTCTTCTATTCTCACCTGCTATGCTGCCTCCTGAACTGAGTCTGTATCTTTCTCTTTTCTTCTCCCCTTTTCTTGCTTTGTATTGGCTGGACTGAGCTTTGTATATCTCTGCTTTTCTCCCCTTTTCTTGCTTCTCTATTCTGACCTGCTATACTGCTGAACTGTCTTGGATTTGCTTGTGTTTTCTGAGACTGATGCAGAGTGGATCAAGTTTGGGGACAGCAGGCTGGTTCTTGGCTTTGTGAGAGTGATGCAGGTTATGGTGATTTTGGACAAGGTTCAGGTTTTTGATATTGGTTAGATAATATTTGGTTATGACAGGGTATTGGTTTTGTGACTTTTGCTGAACTGAGTTTGGTATCTCTCTTCTCTCCTCTCTATTCTGAACTGAGTTTGTATATCCTGTTATCTATCCTAACCTCTCTATTCTGAACTGAGTTTTTGGCTTGCTCCTTTTGTCTTTCTTTTCTACTGTCCCTCTGCTGAACTGAGCTTTGCTGCCTTTATCTCCCTTCTATATCCTCTGAACTGCCTGCTACTGAGTTTTGGATTTTGTATATCTTTTTTGCTATCTTGCTACTGAACTATGCCTATGTTTGCTTTGTACTGGCTAGCTGCCTTCTGCCCTGCTGCTACTGAACTGTCTTGTAGATTTTTTCTTATTATGCAGAGTTGATGAAGTTTGTATATATTCCTCTCTCTTCCTTTCCTACTGTCTATTCTGACTGCTGAACCTGAACTATGCCTAAACCCTGCTTGCTTTATCTCTCTTTACTTCTCTTTTTACAGTACAATTTAAGAATTTTATATGATTATTATTTGTACTTTTCTGAAGGGGCTATGATGGGAAGTGATGATTCAAGATTGCTTGCATAACACATTTTGCATCTTTTTCTCCAGCTTTTGTGCTTTGCTCTGAATTTGCATTTTGATATCTTTTTCTCAAATCTTCTTTGACAGCTTTTGAGTACTTGTGACAGCAAATGCACTTTTGAAATCTTTCTTTGAGTAAACTTTGGGCATTTTGACAGTAGCCTTTGCTTTTGGATAGAAAATTTGGATTTGAACTTTTCAGTTTAGTTTGGAATTTGTAACTTATGCATTTTTGACATTTGCATTCATGAAATAAAAATAATCTTCCCTCTCTGTGAACCGGGAGAAATCCCGTGATTTGCAGAGAGGGCCAACTGATCCCAGTCAGTGGCCCCTAATGATGAGCACTATTTTATCTGTCTTTTAAAATTTAATGCTTTCTGACTTTTCTTGTTCTTTTTGCAGATGAAAAAAATGGAATACCGGAGCGGAATGAAGCACGAAGAATATTTAGAAAATAGGATAGTTTTTTCATTCTATGTAATATTTAAATTAAATGTAAATTATTGTCTGTAACAACAATTTGTACAAATAATTCGAATATTAATAAAAATCAAATTATCCAATTGGTTCTAACTTTCTTTATTGCTTATTTATTTATTTAAAATTCTTAGAATTAAAACAATTGAAAAATAAATTCAATCATTTAATTTCAGAATAATAAATAACTAAAATAAAACAACATTGATCCAATAAACCTGTCTTATCCAACATCCAAAGCAAAGCAGCAATTAACCCAGATAGACTGATCAAACACATGAACACTGTGAATCCAATACTGCATCTTGTATCTGACTGGCCCAATCAAAACGTACTGAATTCAAACCACTGTCTCTTTTACTGATTAAACCAAGATAACGCGAATTTTAATCCGAATCTTGAAATAAACCGCAAAGTGCTGTGGAATTCAAATTCTTCTGAGAATATGCCCATAAAACCCTAATTCCCGATTAAATGCCAAATCACGCTCGCTTGATCAAAATTGAACCAAAAATCAATCAAACCCTAAGCCCACTGTATGAAACAATTCAGAGCTCTGAAAATCAGTAAAAACCCTAGTTTTGCTTGACTGTCAAGAAAAGTCCGTTTGTCCGATTCTTGAGCCAGTTTGAGAAGTCAGGAAATGTTTGAAGCCGAGATTTCTTGTGGAAAAGCGCGAGGGCAAATTTTGGGGTACAACACATCTTATCAAGGAGTTCTCTAAGCTTATGCAGGGTGAATTTGAAATGCGTCTAATGGGGGAGTTGAACTACTTCCTTGAACTACAAATTAAACAACTCGATGAAGGAATGTTTGTATGTCAAACCAAGTATTGTCTCGAGTCACTTAAAAGATTTGGCATGGACGGTGCAAAGGAAATTGACACACCTATGGCAACAAATGGCAATTTGGATAAATATGAAAAGGGTAAGGATGTTGAGGTAAAAAAGTATAGAGGTATGATTAGATCCCTTATATATCTTACCGCATCTCGGCTTGATATTATGTTTAACATTTGTATATGTGCCCGATATCAATCATCTCCCATGGAATCGCACTTAAAGGTGGTTAAGCGTATTCTTAGATACCTCATTGGTACCTCTAAATTTGGGCTTTGGTATTCCAAGAGAAACGATTGTAGCTTTGTTGGTTACTCCGATTCCGATTTTTCCAGTTCCAAATTGGATAGGAAAAGTACTAGTCGAACTTGTCACATGTTTTCAAAATCCTTGGTTAGTTGGCATAGTAAAAAGCAAGTTTCAGTTGCTTTGTCAACGACAGAGGCAGAACACATGGCTGTCGGTAGTTGTTGTGCTCAACTTTTATGGCTAAAACAATAACTATTTGATTTTTACATTAAACTTTTACGTATTTATATCATGTGTGACAACACTAATGCCATTAATCTAACCAAGAATCATGTGATGCATTCTCGTACTAAACATATTGAGATACATCACCACTTCCTTCGCGATTGTAACACCCTTCTCAAACCCCATGATTTTCACGAATATTTTTAATAAATAAATAAACGTAAAACAACAACAAGGATGTCACATCTTCATATAAACATTATTTAACAAATAATCCTGTTCCGTAACACGGGTTGCAAAGAGAACACTTAAATATAATCTTTAGTATCACAACTAATTCATTTTGAACTTCGCAGTGGAATTAATGAGTCTTAAACTCCTCCTCTTGTAATCATACTTTTTGAAAAGTAAGAAAGTATCCTAATTCAACATTGGAATTGGGCGCAGACGTCCCCACGCACGAGGACGAAAGTGGTGAACTGTATAGACAAATCCTCGTGTGCTTTTTCTTATCACTTTTATTTGCTTTAATTTTCATCAATCATTTTATTTAATATTATTGCGTAATCAATTGACTCGTATGAATTTTTCTAGAGTGTTTTTATTGTGAATCAATTATTGATATTTCTTATAATCACTTTTGATTATAAGTTATTTTTGTGTCAACACAACTTAAAGGAAAATTCTGAAAATTCATTTGCACACCCAAGTGTTTGACAAATTGTTTTGTTAGTTCTTTTGATAATTGCCATTGGAAATAACAATGCTAGTAACTTGCTATAAACGATTGATAAATTGTTACTTGATTGAAGTATAATTAATTCAGATTATTGTATTCATTCCATAATCAATTTTATATTTTCATATCCAAATTCGAATAACATGGTTCATATAGACGACATATTTCAAAAAACTTCTGCTTGCACTCTTTTATTAAACAATATTTAAACCAAAATTTTATATGGATTTTTGGCTTAGTTATCTATTCACCCCATCTAGATAAGGATTCTTCTTCTAACAAGTGGCATCAACATTCGGGTTCACTCCGGATTCAAAACTTATTAGAAAATGGTGTACGAACCTAAAGGGGATTATAAAAGAGCCCCATTTTTCACAGAAGAAAACTATAGTTATTGGAAAGCTTGTATGCAAATTCAAGTTAACTCATATGACGAAGGTGTGTGGGAAGCCATTCAAAATGGTCCAACACTGGTGACATATGAAGTTGATGGTGTTAGTTTACCAAATCCGGAAAAATTATGGAATGAGGACGATAAAAAGAAGTGGTCACGTGATTGGAAAGCGAAAAACATTATCATATCCGCCCTTGGTGTTGATGAGTTTTATCTCATTTATCATTATGAAACCACTAAATCTATGTGGGATACTCAACAACTTATCTATAAGGGAACTAGTAAGGTCAAACAAACTAGAATTAACACAATCAATCAAGAGTATAAACTCTATCGCATGAAGCATGGTGAAACCAATGCTTAAATGAAAAAGCGGTTATCACATCTTATTAATCATTTAAATTTTCTAGGTAATATTATCTCCAATTATATTTATACTAAAAAGGTTTTGATATGTCTTACTAGGTATTGGAAACCAAAGCTCACCGCAATTAAGGAAGCCAACAATCTTGCAACACTTGATCTTACCGCCTTGTTTGGAAAGTTGGATGAACATGAGCAAGAACTTAATTGCTTGGAAAAACATGAAAATAAACTTGAGAAAAAGAAGAAAAAGGATAAAGAAACCAATAAGGAGGAAGTATTAAAGTCTAAAGCTCTAAAGGCCTCAAGTTCAAGATCCTCAAAGGGTGTTCACACTAATGTTAGTGAGTCTAGTGATGAAGAAAATTTGTATGATGAGCAAATGAGATTATTTGTGATGAGATACAATTAATACATTCGAAAGAATGGTGTCAAACACTCTGACAATTTGCATCCTCTAAAGAAAAAGACAACATAAGAGATAAGGCAAATGGTATAAGCTATGAGTGCAGAAAGTCGGGTCACTATAGACCAGATTTTACTTCTCTTGCCAATAAGAAAGGAAAAGGGTCAACGAAACAATTCTAGAAATTCTAGAAACTCCTATGTTTCTTGGGATAGCGATAGTGATGTCTCAAGCAATGAAAGCTCAAGCGATAGCGATGAAGATGAAAACTATTGTTTCATGGCTAATCAACATCAAAGCAAGAAAAAGAATATAAGTCATTCTCAATATTCAAACATTGATAAGTTGTCTTTTAGTGAATTTAAAATTGTATTTAAAAATCTACAAAAAGAAGCTTCACATGCTTATAAGAAATTAGTTTCCAATGAAAAAGTGTTTACATACTTGGAAGTAAAATTTAAAGAAACCAATAAACAATTTGAAGCATTAAAGCATTTTATTATAGATAGTCATCAAAAATATCAAGATGAGGATGAGGAACCTAGTCGGTTTGGTTGTGAAACTTGTCAAATTTGGAAACAAGAGGTGAGTACTCTTGAAACCAAAGTGGACAAGGCATCACAACCTCATGATACTTTTTCCATTAATTCTTCAAATGTTGAAAAGCCTGATAAAAATTATAATTTGATTAAGAAGGATTAAAATGGAAAATGTGAATCTCATCATATATTGTTTTGCCACTATTGTTGCAAGAAAGGCCACATTATTGAAAAATGCAAATTTAGGAACTTTCTAGTTCCTAAAGGAAATTTCCAATGGTTTTCCAAATGCAACAATTATTTCACTCACTCTCAAGGACCCAATTAAAATTGGGTACCTACCACCTTTGTTTGATTATGTAGGTTGAGTGTCTTGATGTTATGATGAGAAAATGGATTCTTTATAATGGATGTTCAAGACAGATGACAGGAGACATTTCTCTATTCTCTCACTTTGTGGTGAAGAAGAAAGGATTTGTACTTTATGGTGATCACTAGAAAGTGTAATACTCGGAAAAGGTAGTATAGGTAATCCCTCAACAATTGTTATCTCAAATTTTATGTTAGTTGAAGGCCTTAGACATAGCCTTCTTAGCATTAGTCAATTGCGTGACAATGTGTATAAGGTGACTTTTGCCAAAGATTGTTGCATAATAGAACATAATGAAAAGAAGGATGGTATGTTTAATTGTGTGATGGTTAAAAATATATATATATATGATAGACTTAAAATAAGTTTCCTTAAAGGATGCCCAATGTCTTGTCACCATGAGTGAAGACTACAGACTTTGGCATAAACATTTGGCACATGTAAACTTTTATCTACTTAATAAAGTAGTTGCAAAAGATTTAGTAAATGGTATACCTAAAATGAAGTTTTTAAAAGACCATCTATGTGATACATGTCAAAAGGGTAAGAAAATAAGAGTCTCCTTTTAATCTAAAAATGTTGTTTCAACATTGAGACCTCTTGAGCTCCTTCACATGGATTTAGTTGGACCCTCACGAACTAAAGGCATGGGTGGTAATTAATATGGATTTGTGATAGTAGAAGATTACTCAATATTTTGTTGGAATATTTTCTTACTTAGAAAAGATGAAACATTCTCGACTTTCACATGTTTTGCAAAGTTATCTCAAAATATATTGAATTCTAAAATAGTTTCCATTCGAAGCGATCATGGAGGCGAATTTAAAAACCACCTCTTTTAAGAATAATGTGATAAAATTGGAATTGAGCATAACTTTTCAAATCCTAGAACTCCATAACAAAATGATGTTTTGGAGTGTAAAAATCGAGTTTTAGCAGAGTTGGCAAGAACAATGCTCAATGAATGTGGTCTACCAAAATATTTTTGGGCCAATGCTATTAGCACGACTTGTTATGTCTTGAATAGGATACTTATTCGTCCTATACTTGACAAGACACCTTATGGACTATTAAAAGGTAGAAAACCAAATTTATCGCATCTTCATGTCTTCAGATGTAAATGTTTTGTTTTAAACAATGCAAAGGATAATCTTAGGAAATTTGACGCGAAATTCGATGAAGGTGTCTTTCTTGGATACTCACAATCTAGTAAAGCATATAGAGTTTATAATAAAATATTACTTATAGTTGAAGATTCAATGCATCTTACTTTTGATGAGACTAGCCCAAATAGTGTTAGAAAATGTATTTCTTTTCATGGTGTATGTGAATCTACCAAAGACATACTCAAGGACACCTATAAAGGAGTTGATCAACCTAAAATGATGGAAATTGAGAAGGAGGAAGATGACAACCTAGAAAAGAAGGATGATGAAAATAAAAAATAAGAGGATGACGATCTTCCATTGGAGTGGAGAACCTCCAAGGATCATCTTATTAATAACATTATTAGTGATATCACCAAAGGGGTAACAACGCGCTCTAAGATAAGTAATTTCTGTTATCACCATGCGTACATATCACAAGTTGAACCTAAAAATGCTAAGGAATACTTACTTCATGAGCATTAGCTTATGGACATGCAAGATTAATTAAGTCAATTTGAAAGAAATGACGTTCAGGACCTTGTCCCTCATCCATAAAATCATCAAATTATAGGCACTCAATGGGTATTTAGGAATAAGCTTGACGAACATGGTTTGATAATAATGAATAAAGCCCGTCTTGTGGCTCAAGGGTATAACCAAGAGTAAGACATTGACTATGAGGAAACTTATGCTCCGATTGCTCGACTCGAGGCTATACATCTCTTATTAGCGTATGTATGCTCTAAGAACTTCAAATTATATCAAATGGACGTTAATAGTGTGTTCCTTAACGGATACATAAATGAAGAAATTTATGTCTCACAACCCCACAGTTTTGAAAATTATATGTTTTCTAATCATGTTTTAAGCTAAAATGTGCCTTGTATAGTCTTAAACAAGCCTCAATGGCATGGTATGACCGACTTAGCAAGTTTTTACTTGATCAAGGGTACTTTAGATGGAAGGTAGACACTACAATCTTTATTAAACGTCCAGGAAAACATATTTTACTTGTTCAAATTTATGTTGTTAATATCATTTTTGGATCAAATAACATGCATCTTGTCAAGGAGTTCTCTAAGCTTATGCAGGGAGAATTTGAAATGAGTCTAATGGGAGAGGTAAACTACTTCTTTGGACTACAATTTAAATAACTCCATGAAGGAACATTTTTATGTAAAACCAAGTATTGTCCCAAATCACGTAAAAGATTCAGCATGGACGGTGCAAAGGATATTGACACACTTATGGCAACAAATGGACATTTGGATAGAGTTGAAAAGGATAAGGATGTTGAGGACAAAAAGTATAGAGGTATGATTGGATCCCTTATATATCTTACCTCATCTAGGCTTGATATTATGTTTAACATTTATATATGTGCACGATATCAATCGGCTCTCAAGGAATGGAACTTAAAGGCAATTAAGCATATTCTTAGATACCTTATTAGTACCTCTAAGTTTGGGATTTGGTATTCCAAGGGAAACAATTGTAGCTTCGTTGGTTACTCTGATTCTCATTTTGCCAGTTCCAAATTGGATAGGAAAAGTACTAGTCGAACTTGTCACATGTTTTCAAAATCCTTGGTTATTTGGCATAACAAAAAGTAAGTTTCAGTTTCTTTGTCAAAGGCAGAGGCGAAATACATGGCTGCCGATAGTTGTTGTGCTTAACTTTAATGGGTAAAACAACAATTATTTGATTTTTACATTAAACTTTCATGTGTTCCTATTATGTGCGGAAACACTAGTTCCATTAATCTAACCAAGAATCATGTGCTGCATTCTCGTACTAAACATATTGAGATACGTCACCACTTCCTTCGTGATTGTAACACCCTTTTAAAACCCCACGATTTTCACGAATATTTTTCATAAATAAATAAACATAAAACAACAGCAAGGATGTCACATCTTCATATAAACATCATTTCACAAATAATCCTGCTCCGTAACACGGGTTGCAAAGAGAACACTTAAATATAATCTTTAGTATCACAACTAATTCATTTCGAACTTTGCAGCGGAATTAATGAGTCTTAAACTCCTACATAAAATAATCTAAATATCATGAAAGGTAGTTCAATGTTAATGAAATCATGACAATTCATGTTTATGACATCATAATATGAAACATGGCAAAAGTCATGAAAGTAATACAAAATCTCAAGATAACAAAATAATGCAGGGTTCACAACTAATCAATCGCAACTCTGATGTTACATATCAGAGCAAGACTTCCTTTATTCAACTAAAATCAAATAAACACTCTAAGGCTATCCTCTAAGCTTTCTTACACTAATCTAGATCACCTGCAAGTTACCCACAGATAGAGGCAATATTTCCAAGCAGAAAGGGTGAGTAAATCATAATCATTATAAAAGACATAAGTAATAAATATAGTAGACATGCACATAGGCAAGGTGTAATACGGTGGGAGAACTGACTTTATTGGTTTTGCATTTTATCGCAAATGTTGCGGTTAGCAAGAGTCACCATCGATTTTTCTTATATCCAACAAAGGAAAGGGTGAAAAGAACAGGAAATACCTTTTTAAATAGTTTGAGTTCGGGGGGTAGGTTATAGAAAGGGAAGGTATCATCACCCTTTCCATCTGTAGTTATCTACAAGCTCTTAGTGGCTAGCTCACTTTGAAAATGCTTTTTAGTGTAAGTGTACTTGAATTTTTTTTTTAAAAGACACCTTAGTGCGGTGAACTTTGTAATGGCTCTCGTATCGTTGAGAACACATAAAAAGTGTTTTTTGTCTTTGAAAATATTTAGAAGAAGAGAGTTTATGTGTGAGAAAATGATTTGTTTTGTGAGCAAGTAACTACAAGCTGTCTACCTACTCGAATGGTCTTTGTTCTTTTCCTCTTTTCCTTTAGATAGTGCTATCCTACCATTAGTTGGTAGAAAGCCCTATCATTGGATGTTTGAGAGACAGACGTGGGTCATTGTACAGTCATAAAGGCAACTTGTAGGATGCTTTATAAATTTATCGTAAGGGACTAGATCATTTACTGAAAGGCAACATCGAAGGGTCATCGAGGGACTGTGATCTTTGTATCGAGGGACTTTGCTAAAGTGTCCCACATTCGAGGAACATGACTGTTGTTTATCTGAGGCAACAAGTGAGGAATACCCTAGAGGTGCGCATGTGTGAAGTGCATTGTGTTTTCAGTTATAACTCTTGAGGTTAGGTTGTCTAGCGTTTTCTTTTAGTCTTCCCATACAAGCTTATTAGCATACATCTAGGAGTTAAATATATACAAGTGCGGAAAGTAAAAATGCGGTATTTAAACTACATTATTACATCGCTTTAGGGATGGGGAATACAAACCAAAAATTGGGGAATAAAAAGGTAAAGGTCCTAATTAGCTATTACAAACATTGGATAGTTACAATATTGAAAAAAATGCGAAAAAGTAAATAAGCGCGCAAAGATTGAAGAGAGCAAGATATCTAAAAAATACCTAAAAAATTCTAAGTATAAGAACATATTTTTGGTGTTTTTATTTATAAAAATAATTGAATGATAATTAAATCCTAATTCTAATTATATTTTAATTAATAAAATAAACTTAAAAAGTGATTAAATTAATTAATTTTTATTGTGAAAATAAAGTTAATTGATTAAAATCCATATATAAATTTTTTTATTGATTTTTATTAAAAAAAGGTTATTAAAAGAAAAAAATAAAATAAAATTAAAACAAAATAAAAAGAAGAAAGATTTATGGGCCTTCTTGTAAGAAATTGGAGGGGTGTGGAAAGAAGGAAAACTAAGCCAAAAAAAAAAAGAGCCCATGAGCTGGTGGTGGTTCTGCGAGACCGGTTCCATGGAGTTCACCATGGGGACTCCATCAGGGGCGTTGGATCTGAATCTTTCAAGATCTGAAGGTCAAAGCATTATGTATACCATGCTTACATGTAAAACATTAGAAAAATTTAGGAAATACATATGAATGGAATAAGCATGCTTACAAGGATTTAAACCATGAAAATCTTGAGAAAATGAAACTTACCAATCTTACCAAATGGAGTTGATGTAAGGGTGGTTTCTGGGGTTGTTTTGCGAAGGGTAATGGTTGGTTCTGACTCCAGGCAACGTTAACAGGACAATGGAAGGTTTGTATCGGTTTGAAAACCACTGGAGATGCGAGATATGATTTTCACAATTTCTTTGAATTTGGAGAACTTTTTGGAGAGATTTGATGCAAAATTTCATGGTTCTTTTGAGCTTGCATTGCTTGAGTATTTATAGGGAAGTGAAAGAGGTAGATATATATGCTAATGAATCAAAACATGAAGGCCTTTTTCAAACCAATATCAAACACCTTAATTTGTTTCCAAACTTTCCATATCCTTGCTATTTTCATTTTTAGCATGAACCTAGACATATTGCTGACTTGCATGAGTTTGTTGGGCTTGCCAAAGGTTTTAAATCCAAAGGCCCAAGTCTTCACACTCTATTTTTATCTTTTTATTCAATTTTAAATGTAAAAAAATCAAATAAAAACAATAAATATCATGAGCAGGTGTGAATGTTTTTTGGACATCCTACCACATCTTATAAATATGTTTGAATATAAAAAACTAGGCCAATTAGTTCAAAATTGCAATTTTGCTCAATTTGCATTTCAAGAATTTCTTCAAAATATCCCAACTTGTACAACTCATAACTTGCTCAATTTCAAATTTTGAAGATGATCATGGACTTTTTGTAAAGCTAAAGATGTCCTCTATAATCTTTATGTTGATAATTTTTTCTTTTGAAGACTTTATCTTGATGTAAGTTGCCTTGACAAAAAGTGTCTTTTGTTGTCTTTTGAAAATGACCTATAATGTTTTAGCTAATATCTTTCAAATGAAGAATTTTTTGGACTTGAGTAGAAAAACAAAAATGTAGGGAATTGAATTTTCTTCAAAATAGGTTTCGTTTGGGGAAAATTTGATGAAGCATGTGAAAGTTATGCCTTGTCAAAGTTCAGTTGACTTCTCCTAAGGAAATCCTAATTTGGAAATTCTTGACTTTTGATGATTTGAGAGCTTTCCTTAGGGAATCATGATAAACCTTTGATCAAATTATGAATATAACTTAAAAATGTTGATGTTTACCAGAAATCTTGACGTTTGACTGTATGTTGACTACAGTTGACATTTTGACCAATACAATTGATTTTCAATCATCTTAGCCATTAACTAAGCAAAATTTGTGATGCAGGACTTGAAACTTGACATGAACCTTGTTGGGGACCTAAGGAGAACCATCGAAGCCACTTTAGACCTTTGCAAACAAAATTTACTTGAGAAACTCCAAACCCTAGTTGTAGGCCTTTAGCTTAGAAGGAGCATCTTGACTAGTCAACCCTTGTGTATCTTGAGTGTTTGAGAAGCTTTGAAAGAATGTATTGAGGAAGATGAGAGGGAAAATTTTGTGGTACAACACAAGGCATCACACATAATTATAACCTCATGCGATACTCACACCTTCAGAACATCATCAATACATAACAACATATCATCAAAACACCATTTATCAACAAGCATCATTTAATCACATCATTATGCAATGTCACTTATAATGTAATGCAAGATCATAGACTCATACATGTGGTACCAAAACGTCATTGATGACTCAGTGTTGTACCCCAAAATTTGCCCTCCCATATTATTCAAGAATTGCAAAGTCAAAGCTTCAAAATTCCCCAAGGGTTGCACAGTGTAAGAGCCTCCTAAACAGTCAAAATTAGGGTTTTGGTTCTGATCAAGAAAATGAAGTTTCCAAGGGTCCAATCAAGTCCCACATGCCTACAAATATGGTCAAGCATCCTCATACCAAGTTTCAAGACTTTCAGCACAAAATTGCACAGTCAAAAACCCTAATTGCACTACAGTCAACTGTAGGGGCAAAATGGTCATTTGACAGTCAAAAGTTCAAATTTTTGGTCAACATCTCATTTTGAAGCCACAAACATCATTTGATCAATGCTTGATCATGATTCTCAAAGCTTGGCTCAAAAAGTCATCAAGATGCAAAAGTTTCGTTATTTGGACAGTTGAAAAAGTCAACTGTAAATTGACCAGAGCATAACTTTCACATGGATTATCAGAAAAATTCCATCCAAAGCTCATTTTGAAGAGAAAGACATTTCCTACAACTCCTCTTCACACTTCAAGTTCAAGAAATGCTCTCACAAAAAGTTATCAATTTCAACATTATAGGTCATTTTCAAAAGTCAACAAAAAGGGACTTTGAGTCAAAGGCCATAACTTGAGATTGGTAAATCAAAATGACATGGGACCAAAGGCATTGGTTAGAGGACTCAAAGACCTTTCGAAAATGTCCAAGAACATGAGCAAAGCTTAAGTATTGAGCAAGTTATGCCTTGTGGAAGTTGGGAAATTTTTGGATATTTTGAAAAGTCAACATTGCTTCAAATGACCTAAAATTGCTAATGGGCCTCTTTTTCTTCCACAATTCATTATCCAAGGCATGTGCACGACCACTTGGCCCAAAGGGAAGTTTTTCTTCATTTTTATTTATTTATTTGGATTTTTATTATTAATAATTCATTTAAATTAATTAAAATACATGAAAAATATAAAACCTAATGTTTCAAATCTTTTTATGCAGATAATATCTCCAATATTTCGTGCAAATCAAATTAGGGAAGAATTAGGATGATTGGATATGATTGAGAGCTAAAAAGCATGAAAAAAGATTGAAAAATTATGGTTTGCAAATCAAATATTTTTCACATCAATGCATGGATTTTGATCAAGTTTCTTAACCTAAAACACTCACCCATAAGTACAGAACGAAACCCTCGTGCTCACTGACTCCAAGCTGCGCCATATGCCAAGAAAGCAAACTTGAATTTTCCAAGAAAAGTCCAAAACTGAAAACCATATTCCAGTGCTTTTCAAAGTAAAACAACCGTTCTATCACATTCCTGGGACATCAAGCAACGCATTTGGATCAAAACCACAAGCTTCCACCCCCAGAAACGTGAGAACGACCTCACCCTGTACAGAAAATATTTGATACTCTTGCATCTCGATTCATACATTTTTCATAATTTTTGATGCTTGATTTGTGTTCATTATATGATTCGGATGCTAACTGTGTAAGTTAATTGTATTTTTATCACTCATACACGAAATCGCCATTAAAGCATCCTAGGTTTTCAGACTTGCAAAATTAGGGATTCTCTTATCCAGAAAAATTGGAGCACAAGACCCAGACCATCAAAATCAGGACCTCCATACAAACTCAGTGATGGGGTCGCGCTCAATTTATGAGCCACCCTGAGCCAATCGTTATTTTCCAGTAGGGGGTATAAGGGGACAGTTCCAAAACCGTTGCTAATGATGTTTTGTTTCAGAAAAAAAAAAAGCCAAGCGAGGGAGATGATGAAGTGTCAAAGCATGATAGGGCCATTTGAAATTTCGCGCTGGAATTCAACTAACCATTGTTTTTATTTTATATTGTTTATCTTTTATTATATATATAAAGCGCGTTAGGTGGTTCAGTGGCAAGCAGGTGTAGTGGTGACCTTCAGGACCTGGGTTCGATCCCAGGTCCCCACCCCTTTCCAATATTGTTTTTTCAATTATATCCCATGCAGGTTCAATACAAGGTTCTATCATGCGCCCCTCAATCCAACGCGCCACATGTCCCATTACACTCCATCAAAGGTTAGGATCTGAAGACTAGGGTGTGCCTCAGTCAACGCCCATACATGCTAATCAAAAAGTCTACAAGGCCTGAAGCTTATTGGGCCCAAATTGCTAAAGTCTCACCTCCAAATTAGGGGCAGAACCCCCTAGGTTTGAATTTTTATTTCTTTTCTTTATTTTACTTATTTCAAATATTATTATTTTTAATTAGTTTCTTTAATTTAATTATTCTCATAAAAAACACCAAAAAAATCAGAAAAGATAAAAAATAATAAATATTTTTATTTTAGTATTTTTGTAAATAAAGTTCATTAATTAACTTAGTTTTTTTTAATTTAGGTTTTAACCTTAACATTTTTTAATAAAAATCTAAAATTGGTAGAATTAGGGTTTGAATAATTTTTTATCCTTTTTTCTTTTATTTCATAATAATTAAATATTTCCTATTATTTATTTTTGTAATTAAATTGCATGTAAATAATTAGATTAAGTTTAGGTTAAAATTTAATTCTTTCTTAATAAACTAAAAAAACAACTAGAATTAGGGTTAGCATTTTATTTTAATTAATTCTCTTTCATTAAAATCATAAAATACAAAAAAACCAAAAACAATTTCTTTTCATTTTAAATTTTATTAATTTAATAATCATTTAATTTAATTCCATTAAAAAGGGTCCAACGCCCTCGTTTTTAATTCTTATTTAATTCGCATGTTTATTTCTTTTTCGTATAATTTTTATGTACCTCTCCCAAGGCCTTGTAAACTCGGACAATTTAATTTCTTTACTTTATTTATTTACTTTCTGTCAAATCGGGTTCTGGAAATTTTGGCGATGTGGACCCGCGCCTTTGTAATAGCTTAGAATTTTTACCTTCTCGCAATTTTTTTAACTGTTAAATTAATGGCATGCAAGAATGAATGATTAAATAAAAACAAACGCATAGATCACCCATAACATGACAAGACAAAAATAAATGAACATGACACACAAATCACACACCACCCCTAGGGTACGCCTCACTGTTGCCTTGCCTCGAAAGGTGATCGTCGAGTAGAGGATGTCTTAGTAAGTCCTCATGATCCGGGAACCTGGCATGAGGGTAGCTTCTAAGGTGTCTTCCCATTGCTCCGGTGATCACCATGTCCCGAACCTCGAATTGACCCGAACACCTCCAACGGTGGTGCTACCTACCTCTCAATGGTGGGATGGCACTACTTTAAAGGACATTTACACAGACGAATTCCTTAGGGTAGGTAGGTTCTCATAGATACTTGCTCTAAATTTCAAACAAAAATTCAAAAATACTTTTCACACCAACACATTTTCAAAAAGCTTTCGAAAGCATTTTTTCAAACACTCTTGAGGACCGATACAGGAGTCGAACTGGAATTTTCAAAGAAACTTTTTAAACCCACAGTTGAAAAGCAAACAAACCATTTTTGAAAACACAATGAGCAAGTATCTAAGAGCCCATGGATAACCATGGATAGAAAGGGTGCTAACACCTTCCCTTTCTATAACTTACCTCCCGAACCGAGAGCAATCTCTATAAGGAATTTTTCTGTGCTTTTGTCCTTTCCATTCGGAGAAAATAAAAGACGGTGACGACTCTTGCTTCCGCGACATTTCGCGAACCAGCGTTAAACAGTCAGTTCCAGATCCACCGATCACAGAACTGGCGACTCTGCTGGGGAATCTTTATAAAGTGAGGTGTACCTTAGGGTAGTTCATAACTGTGTTTTCAATTGTATTGACTTGTCTACTTTAAATTTGTGGGTTGCATCGGAGTTACATAGATCCTAACCCGGATCTGAGGATACCCTGTTTAGGTAGCATAAGCTGTGAGGGACCTGTCCGGCGTAGACCGACACGGGTGAAACAGTGGCTACGTTGGTGTGGCACCTTGGTCTGTACCGATATCCCTTGTGTCGCAACGAGGAGAATATGGGTCTTCTAAGGAGTCATTAAGCACCAACAACCTTAGAACCTTAATTGACACAACTTGGCCATTAGAACAGTAGCAGTATGCTACGCCCATTGAGGCTAAACTCTCGTGATGGTTCTAGCCGCAAGAAAAGATTGTGATGCTGGAGTTATGACCGATTGAGGGTAGTCAATGATATTGGGATCCTCTAAGAACCCGGTTACTTTGATAGGACTGGTATGAACCAACAAACTGAAAGAGGGTAGTACATAGACCTCATGCTGGCCTAAACTTTAGGGGCTTGCCTTGTGTGACTTGTGTGCCTTACCATGTTTGCCTTTGTATCTATTTGTGGTGTGCTTTATCATAACATCATAACATCATGAGCATTGCATGCATCCTGCATAAGGACTGACCATTTCAAAGACAAGAGGGTTTCACCTTTGCTCTGTTTTGTAGGACATCATGATGCCTGTGCGAAGGAATACTATCCGGTTCAACTTTGTTCATTCACCTGAGTTGCTTGAGGAGTTGGTTAGCAGAATTCCAAATACCACTTCCTTCATACAGAGGCATGGTTCTCTTCTCAGTTTAGTCACTGCAAAGCGGGATCAACAGTTGATGAGCGTTCTGACCCAGTTCTATGACCCGCTGTACCAGTGCTTCACCTTTCAAGACTTCCAGCTGGTCCCTACCCTGGAAGAGTTCTCTGATTTGCTTGGTATCCCTATCTTGGATCAGACTCCCTTTACTGGTTGGGAAAAGACCCTCAGGCTTGAGGATGTTGCTGCAGCTCTTCCCTTGACACATCAAGAGGTAATGGACAACTGGGTGACTAGAAGCGGAGTTAAGGGTTTCTTGGCCAAATTTCTGATCGGTAAAGCTAACAGTTTCTGGAATGACCTGGACTTTAGGGCATATGAAGACATCTTGGCTCTCCTAATCTACGGGTTAGTATTGTTTCCTAATCCTGACAACTTCATCAATGTCACTGCCATAAGGATCTTTATGTCTCAGAATCCTGTGCCCACTCTCTTGGGTGACGTCCTGCAACAACTTCATGCCCGTACTACTCGAAGACGAGGAACCCTATGGTGTTGTATACCTTTGTTGGTGAGGTGGTTTATTTCGCACCTCCCTAAGTTCGTACTGAAGAACCAAGAAGGAAGAGGTTGGGCTCACAGGTTAATGTCTCTCACCGATAAAGACATCATTTGGACTTGCAGAGGTTTGGATGAGATAGCTGTTATTGATCGATGCGGGGAATACCCTAATGTTCCTCTGATTGGTACCCAAGGAGGGATCTCTTACAATCCATGTCTAGCGCTTCGTCAGTTTGGAAGAGCAAGAAGAGCAGGCCCCCATGAGATGTTGGTGCCTCACATCAGTTTTGAGTTTCAGGTGGATAGTGACGAGCTACGTCGTAGGTTCATCAAGGCTTGGGACAAAGTTCATAAAGCTGACCCACAAGAGCTGGGACCAAAGACTTCTTTACCTATGGAAGCCTACTACAAATGGGTTCGCATCCGTGCTCAGAAGTTAGGTATGCCGTATGAAGCTGTCAGACCCGTCATTCTTGAGTGTCCTGACAAAGATGGTGTTCCTCCAACTGTCCTTCCTCCTCAGATACCTACTGATTATGAGACATTGAAGAGATCTTGGTCGCAACTGCGAGAAGAGCGGGATTCTTACCGGGAAAAGTTCAACGAGCAGGAATTAAAGATCCAGAAGCTGACAAAGAAGTTGGAGAATGAGAGAGCTCTGAATGCCTACATCCGTACTGAGAAGAGGAGACCATGGGATCAATAAGGAGCTCCGGATGTTCTTTTACAGTTTTATTTCCCTTTTCAGTATTTCCTTTCATGTAACGCCTAAGGGCAACCTGTTGAATAATTTCAGTTTCAAAGTTGAATCTAATGAAGTGTGTTCCTTTTTGTTTACAAAAGTTGATTCCCGATTGTCTTTGAAAACATAAATCATACGCATTCCATTCATCATGTGCATAGCAGGTTTTCCTCTTTTCAGGTTGCTTACCGTTCTTCGCTGTTTATTTCAGCATCATGAATCCTGACTCGTATTCAACTGAGATGTCCATCAAAGCTCTTCAGGCGCAGAATGCGCAATTTCAGGAACTAATCATGGGCTTGGCTCAGGGCCAAGAAGAGCTGAAGGCTCTGCTCTTGAAGAAGGAAAAGAAGAAGAAGAGAAGGACTGTTCTGTTCAGCTCAGGCCGAAGGTTTGGCAATACTCTGCAAAATGAAGAGGCTGGTTCTTCCATTGGCAAGGGTACTCCTCAAGCAGAAAAAGGTCCTAGTCCGGTAGTTTCCGACAACGAGACTGATTTTGATGAAGAGCAATATCCTCCGGCAGAAGACCGTTACAAACAGTTGGAAGATAGGCTGAATGCTATGGAGATACAACAGGTGCCTGGGCTGGATTTTGGAGATCTGGGTTTGTCAACTGGTGTGATCATTCCTCGTAAATTCAAAGCACCATCTTTCACTAAGTACGACGGGGCGTCTTGTCCCAAGCTACATCTCAGGTCCTATGTTCGGAAGATTCAACCGTACTCAGCGGATAAGAACTTGTGGATCCACTTCTTCCAAGAGAGTCTTTCAGGGACTCATCTCGAATGGTTCTATCAGCTGAATGGGACCAAGGTTCGTAATTGGGAGGAGTTGGCTACTGCTTTCTATAAGCAGTATCAATATAATGCCGACCTTGCCCCTACACGTACCCAACTCCAGGGTATGTCGTTAGGTTCAAGTGAAGGTTTTAAAGAGTACGCTCAGAAGTGGAGGGACCTGGCTGGCAGGGTGTAGCCTCCGTTGACTGATCGGGAGTTGGTAGACATGTTCTTGGGGACCCTATCTGGGCCATTTTTCAACCATCTTATCGGGAATTCGTCTGTAGGGTTCACTGATCTGATTCTGACTGGAGAGAGAATTGAGGCTGGGTTGAAGTCTGGTAAGATTCCGAAGGGTGCATCGTCTAGTTCAGAGAAGAAACCCTTCAAAAAGGAGGCTAGTGCTGTATATGGCTCCCGGAGACCAGAGAGATCTGAGCGCCGCCAATCTGTCAGTGCGGTAATGATTGCTAAGCCTGCTGCCGCTCCTCGGCCAACCAATCCTCAAAGGGCTGAAAGACCCCGAAGAGAGTTTACCCGTTTGAGTATGACTTTATCGCAGATCCTGCCACAGTTGCTATCCACCAATCTAGTGACTGTCAGGGAGGCCCCCAAAGGTGTAAACACTGCCTCTCCGAAATACAACCCAAATGCTCGTTGTGCTTATCATTCTGACAGCCCGGGGCATTCCACTGATGACTGTTGGGCATTAAGGAATAAGGTGCAAGACCTTATCGACGCGAAGGAGATACAATTTGAAGCGCCTGAGAGGCCAAATGTGGTGACTGCTCCTATGCCTCAGCATGGGGTAAACGCTGTTGATGAAGATACTTACGCTGTTTCTGTGGATGACCTAGCTACCCCTCTGAAGACTGTCAAGAGGAACCTACTGCTGGCCGGTTTATTTCCGGGTTGCAGTGAGGGTTGCCTGTTCTGTGCTGTTTCCCTATCTGGTTGTCCCTTGCTGAAGTTAGGCATCCAAAGCCTAATGGACAGTAAGGAGATTCTGTTTAAGAAGTCAGTTGTTCAGTTGGTTCCGGTAGAAGAAGTTTCTATGGTTACCATCTTCAATAATCCAATCAAGGCTCTCCCGAAGAAGCCTGTCCCAATCATGATTGTTGCACCTGTGGTTATCACTGTTCCGGGGCCTCTTCCCTACGTATCTGATAACGCTGTCCCCTGGCATTACGGGGCAGATGTGTATGTGAATGGGATCAAACAAGAGTTCAACACTGGCGCCAGTATCTGTGATATCACTGGCCCAACCAAGGTTACCCGCAGTGGCAGGCTCTTCTCGCCTGACATTGCACCGCCCGCTACTCGAAGACCCCTCCTTATAACACCTACAAGTGTACCTGTTCCTGTTGCTGATCAAGTTGTTTCCCCTGCTGCCGAGTCATCCAATGCTCGGGGTAAGGGAGTTGAAGATGAGCTTGCCCGGATGGAGGCACCGATACCTATAAATGCTGAGGCCTCCCAACAAGAGATGGAGGAAATCCTAAAAATTATAAAGAAGAGTGACTTCAATGTTGTGGAACAGTTGGGGCATACGCCCTCCAAGATCTCCATGCTCTCCTTATTGCTATGCTCCGAGGCCCATGCTAAGGCCTTGATCTCATTCCTCAAGACGGCTCATGTGCCACAAGAGACATCTGCAGTCCAGTTCACTGACTGCGTAGCAAATCTAACAGCGGACAACGGCTTGGGTTTCTCAGATGCTGACTTGACTGCGAAAGGAAGAGACCACAATGATGCCCTGCATGTCTCTATCGAATGCAGGGGCACTACTCTGGCACTTGTATTGGTGGATACTAGGTCGTCCTTGAATGTGCTACCCAAGAAGGCTTTAGACCGTTTAGATTATGAAGGCTTGGAACTGAAACCCAGCAATATCATCGTCAGGGCCTTTGACGGTTCGAAAAGGATGGTTCATGGAGAGGTTGACATTCCTATTCGTGTGGGCTCTCAGGTGTTTAACTCTACATTTTATGTGATGGATATCCGTCCATCGTACTCTTGTCTACTGGGTCGACCTTGGATCCATAAAGCTGGGGCAGTGACTTCTACCTTACACCAGAAACTGAAGTACCCCGTCAGAGGGAAGATTGTCACTGTACAAGGGGAGGAGGAGTATATGGTAAGCCATCTGAATTCCTTCAGATACATTGAGATGGATGGGGATTTTATTGAAACCCCCTTTCAGCATTTCGAGGAGGTGCTTCCAATTTCAGTAGCAGCAGAAACAGCGGTCGAGGAGAATGTTCCGTTGAAGATGGCTTCCCTGAAGGATGCCCGGGCTGTGGTTCAAAAAGGTGAATGTGCTAACTGGGGCAGGCTTCCCGACTTCACACAGAAAACTGACAAATTTGGACTGGGTTTTACTGCAGAGGGTCAGAAAGCTATGCGGAAGGCGAAGACCAGAAGACCTCCTGTGTTCATTACAAATCCAGGAGTGAATGCTGTTGGTGAAAACAATAAAGTGGACGAAGCTGAGTTCAATAGCTGGATCTATCCAACGACTGAAGGCGGATTGACCAATTGGATTGCCAAAGACCATACTCCTGTTACTTTTGTTACGCAGTAATAAACTTCTTTGTTTCGTTATTTGTAATAAACAATAAATAAACTCTATAACCCGGTGTCTTACCCGAGGCACCGTGGTTTCATTTGTGAGGGCATATAAATTGTCATTTCATATATCATAAATGAAAATCTTGGACGTTTTCTCACATTTCAAATCTTGTGCTCCTTTTCTGTCTTTTCTTCCTTTATACATATTTCAAAACAGCTGTATTTACACACACTCACTCATACAGGTTTCAATCCACTCTGGATCTCACTGATAACGACTCTGCTACTGCCAATTATGACTTCGAAAATCCGATCAACTTAGCCAAAGACAAAGGTGAGGATGATTGCGAAGTGCCTGGCGAGCTTTCAAGACTGTTACTTCAGGAAGAGAGGGCAATTCAACCACACGAAGAGCCAGTGGAAATAATAAACTTGGGTACTGAAGAAGACAGGAAAGAGGTAAAGATTGGTGCCAACCTAGAGCTCAGCGTGAAGCAACGGTTGACTCAGATGCTACATGATTATATGGAGATCTTTGCCTGGTCCTACGAAGACATGCCCGGGTTGGATACCGATATTGTGGTCCATCACTTGCCTACTAAGGAAGACTGCCCTCCGGTGAAGCAAAAGGTCCGCCGAATGCGTCCAGAGATGTCTGAGAAGATTAAAGCCGAGGTTATGAAGCAGTTTGATGCTGGGTTCCTTGCAGTGACTTCTTACCCTCAGTGGGTTGCTAATGTGGTGCCGGTACCAAAGAAAGACGGTAAGGTCAGAATGTGTGTCGACTATAGGGATCTGAACAGGGCCAGCCCCAAGGATGACTTCCCTTTACCTCACATTGACGTCCTGGTGGATAACACTGCTCAGCATAAGGTGTTCTCTTTCATGGATGGCTTTTCAGGTTATAATCAGATCAAGATGGCACCTGAAGACATGGAGAAGACTACATTCGTTACTCAGTGGGGCACCTTCTGCTAAAAGGTCATGCCTTTTGGACTAAAGAACGCTGGGGCAACCTACCAACGTGCCATGGTTGCTTTATTTCATGACATGATCCATCATGAGATAGAAGTATATGTTGACGACATGATCGCAAGGTCCCAAACTGAGGAGGAGAACCTAGATCATCTGCAAAAATTATTTGACCGGTTGAAATTGTACAAGCTAAGGTTGAACCCGAACAAGTGCACCTTCGGGGTAAGATCTGGAAAGTTGCTAGGCTTCGTGGTCAGTGATAAAGGTATTCAAGTGGACCCTGCTAAGGTTAAAGCTATCCAAGAGATGCCAGTTCCTAAGACAGAGAAGGAAGTCAGAGGCTTTTTAGGACGCCTGAATTACATTGCTCGGTTCATCTCACACCTGACTGCTACCTGTGAGCCAATCTTCAAGCTGCTGAAGAAAGATCAGGTAGTACGTTGGAATGATGAATGCCAAGCTGCTTTTGACAGAATCAAAGAGTATCTCCAAGAACCACCCATCCTTATGCCACCGGTTGAAGGGAGACCTCCAATACTATATCTAATAGTGCTTGACAACTCAATGGGGTGTGTGCTGGGGCAGCATGACGAGTTTGGCCGAAAAGAGCATGCCATCTATTACCTTAGCAAAAAGTTTACCGACTGTGAGACCCGATACTCACTGCTTGAGAAAACTTGCTGCGCTTTGGTATGGGCGGCTCGCCGGCTGAGACAGTATATGCTGACTCATACCACCTTGTTGATCTCAAAGATGGATCCTATAAAGTACATATTCGAAAAGCCTGCTCTGTCTGGGAGAATAGCAAGATGGCAAATGATCTTGACGGAATATGAAATTCAGTACACAACCAAGAAAGCCATTAAGGGAAGTGTATTGGCAGACCACTTAGCACATCAGGCAGTAGACGACTATCAGTCAATGAACTTCGAGTTTCCGGATGAAAGCATTATGATAGTGACTGATTGTGAAGTACCTGGACCGGATGAAGGACCTGAGGAAGGATCCCGATGGTCTATGCACTTTGATGGAGCCTCCAATGCTTTGGGTAACGGTATCGGCGCTGTAATCATATCGCCGCAAGGCACCCATACTCCGCTCACTGCCCGGCTATGTTTCAACTGCACTAATAACATGGCGGAATATGAGGCATGTATCATGGGTCTTCAAGCTGCGATTGACTTAAGGATCAAGTTTCTGAGTGTCTTCGGAGATTCCGCTCTTGTGATCAATCAGATCAAAGGAGAGTGGGATACGAAACATCCGAATCTTATTCCTTACAGAGAATGTGTGTTGACTTTGATCCCCCACTTCACGAAGATAACCTTTGAACACTTTCCAAGGGAAGAGAATCAGCTGGCGGACGCATTAGCTACAATTTCTTCTATGTTCAAGGTCAAATGGGATAATGAGGCTCCCCGGATCATCATCTGGAAACTGGACGAACCGGCATACTGTTGTGATCTCGAGACTGAGTTGGTGACTGAGAAGCCTTGGTACCATGAGGTGAAAAGATATCTGGAAGCTCAGGAATACCCTGAAGGTGCATCTGTCAATGATAAGAAGTTCCTAAGAAGGTTCGCAGCAAAGTTCTTCCTTAGCAACGACATCTTGTACAAGCAAAACCATGATTCAACCTTACTGCGTTGTGTGGATAAGACGGAAGCAGAAAGGATCATGGAAGAGCTACATGAAGGGACCTTTGGTACGCATTCCAGTGGGCGCACCATGGCTAAAAAGATCCTTCGGGCAGGGTATTACTGGTCCACAATAGAGGCTGACTGCTACCAACATTCCAGGACATGTCATAAATGCCAGATCTATGCAGACAAGGTGCATGTTCCTCCAGTTCCTCTGAATATTCTGACTGCGCCTTGGCCGTTTGCAATGTGGGGCATAGACATGATCGGTGAGATTAAACCTACGGCATCCAATGGGCATCGCTTCATCCTAGTGGCGATTGATTATTTTACAAAGTGGGTTGAAGCAGCTTCCTACGCTACGGTAACCAAGACTGTGGTGGCGCGATTCATTCGACATAATATGATCTGTCGGTACGGCGTCCCAGAGAGGATCATTACAGACAACGGTACCAATCTAAATAACAAGATGATCACTGAGCTCTGCGAGCAGTTCAAAATACAGCACCACAATTCTTCTCCTTACAGACCGAAGATGAATGGGGCTGTAGAAGCAGCAAATAAAAATATCAAGAAAATCGTGCAGAAGATGACAGTGACTTATAAGGATTGGCACGAGATGTTACCGTTCGCTCTACATGGGTACCGTACCTCAGCCAGGACGTCAACCGGGGCAACTCCTTTCTCTCTGGTTTATGGTATGGAGGCAGTCTTACCGATCGAGGTGCAAATACCCTCTCTCCGGATAATGAAGGATGCAAATCTGAACGAGGATGATTGGATCCAGACACGACTTGATCAGCTCAACCTTATTGATGAAAAGAGACTTGCTGCTATCTGCCATGGTCAGACGTACCAGAAACGAATGATCAGGGCATTTAACAAAAAGGTCAGACCACAGGAATATCAAGTTGGGGATCTGGTAATCAAGCGAATCATCCTTCCTCAGAGTGATCCAAGGGGCAAGTGGACCCCTACGTACGAAGGGCCATTTGTGGTTAAACATGTGTTCTCAGGAGGAGCCATGATTCTAACCAATATGGATGGTGACGACCTTCCTCACCCCGCCAATGCAGACATAGTAAAAAGATACTACGCATGAAAAAAAGACCCGCTAGGCTGACATGCCTAGGCAAAAATTAGGGCTTCCCGGCGAACCAAAAGGGTTCGGGCAAAATGAAGGGATGAAATGAAAAAAAATCTGTACACCCGGAAAGTCAAAAACCTGAAAAGGCGGCTTGGGCAAAAATGGGTATCCCGGTGGACTGAAAACCCGAAAGGGCGGTCCAGGCAAAAATTAGGGATAAAAGCGTAATACTATGTCTCATTGGATCACCTTGCATCCAGAATCCGGTATCTACATCAAGTTCATACGGCATCGATCAGTCAGCTTCATCTTCGTTTAGGTCATCAAGTGATGAGACGCTCGGAGTTATAAAGGCAATAGCAGAATCGAAACCCAGTGGGATCGTTCATTTCACACAGCTGTTTATTTTCTCTTGTACAAATTTGTATAAACTCTTCTGTCCGGCGGCGTTCTCTTACTAGGACGTCAGCCTCTTGTACACAAAACGCCTATTTTCAGGCCATTCAAAAATCAATACAAATATATTTTTCAGTTAAAAGTGCCAATTGTTTTTCTTTTTCTGTTTTGTCTTGCGAAGAACGTCCAAGGTTCAATTTGTGATATATGCATTGACAATAATTTTCTAACTCATAAATATTTGCATACGAAACAAAGAATTAACTACAGGTAACATTAGAAACAGGGGCAATAAAAGAGTTGTCTAAGCAATCTAATTGTTCTGTCCTCCAAGGTACCAAGGTAGGATCAGCTAAAGAACATAACCAGATATCCTAATTCCCCAGAGAGTACGTCAGCAAGTCAATACACTCTCCCCAAGCAAAACCATTGTCAAATCTTAAGGAAGGTTGGGTACCCTCCAGCAGGTCTCAACATTCCCCAGCAGCATATATATTCTTAACAAGCATCCCCGGCAGTCTTGACCTAAAGATTGTTCCCCGGCGGTATACCAAACATTCAAAGGAATCACTTCCCCCGCAGCTCAAAACTTCCCCAAGAGAGTCCAATCCAGTTCCCCAGGAAAGTTGGAATCCATCTCCCTAAGCAGTAAGCTTATCCCTAGTAGATTCTGGAAGCTTATCCTCGCAAAGCACGAACGCGTCTCCCGGCTTTATTTAAAGAGTTATTTCCGTACTAGGATATAACTGGGTTATCCTCAGCCAAAAGCCACGAAAAGAGCGTCCTCGACGGAGTCTTCTTATCCCCAGCGAAGTCTATTAACACTTCCAATACGACAAGGGTATCCCCAGCGAGTTATTATCAACGCTCAGCAAAAGCATCTCTCTCCCCACAGAGTATTGCTTCCCAGCAAGATCGTTAGAGTACTTTCCTCCCCGCAGATTTATTCCATTCGCCAAGTTTATTCCCCAACGGAGTCATCTTCTCCTACCGGTATTCTTGCAATCATCATCCCCAGCGGAAGCAAAATCTATTCTCCAACATCGGCCCAGGAGTGACTTCCCGGCACCCGTCAAGGATTTACTTTCCTAGACGAAAAATACATTCATAAACATCGCACTTCCATACATCATTATAGCATGCATAGCCGCATCATACAAATCTCATTTATGTTGAGAACATCATTGCTTGGTCCATATCATGCATTGCATATGACTGACCTTTACCTTTCAGGAAAGATTCAGTTAAATTCTCAATCATATGTCAAGACTCTAAGACCTTCTCTGGTCCAGTTAAATCGACCCCAAACAGATTTTTTCTGATAAAAACCCAGTTGAAGACATTCCAAGACCTAGACCGGTTCAGGTAATCGACTCCAAAGATTTCTTATCCAGTCCAAGGCCTTCTATGGTCCAGTTAAATCGACCCCAAACAGATTTTTCTGATGAAGACTCAGTAGAAGTTATCCAAGGTTTTCTCAATAATTGCTATTGAGATTGTAATCGCCTATGGTTCTCTCCCCAATACTGCGGAGACGATAATTCCATCCCAGGTTTTCTCAATGATTGCTATTGAGATTGTAATCGCCTATGGTTCTCTCCCCAATGCTGCGGAGACGATAATTCCATCCCAGGTTTTCTCAATGATTGCTATTGAGATTATAATCGCCTATGGTTCTCTCCCCAATGCTGCGGAGACGATAATTCCATCCCAGGTTTTCTCAATGATTGCTATTGAGATTGTAATCGCCTATGGTTCTCTCCCCAATGCTGCGGAGATGATAATTCCATCCAAGGTTTTCTCAATGATTGCTATTGAGATGGTAATTGCCTATGGTTCTCTCCCTGATACTGCGGAGATGGTAATTCCCACCAAGATTCTCTCAACGTTTGCTGTTGAGGTTGTAGTCGCCTATGGTTCCCTCCCCGATCCTGCGGAGGTGGTAATCCCAAGATTCGCTCAATGATTGCTGTTGAAGCTGAAGTCGTCCAAGGTTCTCTCACCGTTCCTGTTGAGGTAGTAACCATCCCTGGTTCATTCATCACCATTTGAAGCTCCAGATTTAGCTCCTGTAACCAGTCAGGACATATCTATACAAAGCATCTGAAGACCAGCTCCTGCAACATGTCAGGTACTCATTTTTCTTATGCAGGTACGCAAGTTCTCGCTAAGGAATCTCTTATGCGATTGACACCCAGATGGCATCTATAAGCCCATCCACCTTCCATCATCTCTGAGCATGGCATCTATAAGCCCATCATCCTATCCAGCAATCTCTAAATGGCATCTATAAGCCCATTCCACCATCACACTGCTACTATGTAAGCGCAAATTTCTGGGCACTCTAGTGTTCAATCATCTTCCACCTTCGGATTACGAAAGGCACGTCAGCCAATCTGCATCCTCAGGTCTAAGAAGATTGAACAGGGGCAACTGTTGTACCCCAAAATTTGCCCTCCCATATTCTTCAAGAATTGCAAAGTCAAAGCTTCAAAATTCCCCAAGGGTTGCACAGTGTAAGAGCCTCCTAAACAGTCAAAATTAGGGTTTTGGTTCTGATCAAGAAAATGAAGTTTCCAAGGGTCCAATCAAGTCCCACATGCCTACAAATATGGTCAAGCATCCTCATACCAAGTTTCAAGACTTTCAGCACAAAATTGCACAGTCAAAAACCCTAATTGCACTACAGTCAACTGTAGGGGCAAAATGGTCATTTGACAGTCAAAAGTTCAAATTTTTGGTCAACATCTCATTTTGAAGCCACAAACATCATTTTATCAATGCTTGATCATGATTCTCAAAGCTTGGCTCAAAAAGTCATCAAGATGCAAAAGTTTCCTTATTTGGACAGTTGAAAAAGTCAACTGTAAATTGACCAGGGCATAACTTTCACATGGATTATCATAAAAATTCCATCCAAAGCTCATTTTGAAGAGAAAGACATTTCCTACAACTCCTCTTCACACTTACAGTTCAATAAATGCTCTCACAAAAAGTTATCAATTTCAACATTATAGGTCATTTTCAAAAGTCAACAAAAAGGGACTTTGAGTCAAAGGCCATAACTTGATATTGGTAAATCAAAATGACATGGAACCAAAGGCATTGGTTAGAGGACTCAAATACCTTTCCAAAATGTCCAAGAACATGAGCAAAGCTTAAAAATTGAGCAAGTTTTGCCTTGTGGAAGTTGGGAAATTTTTGGATATTTTGAAAAGTCAACATTGCTTCAAATGACCTAAAATTGCTAATGGGCCTCTTTTTCTTCCACAATTCATTATCCAAGGCATGTGCACGACCACTTGGCCCAAAGGGAAGTTTTTCTTCATTTTTATTTATTTATTTGGATTTTTATTATTAATAATTCATTTAAATTAATTAAAATACATGAAAAATATAAAACCTAATGTTTCAAATCTTTTTATGCAGATAATATCTCCAATATTTCGTGCAAATCAAATTAGGGAAGAATTAGGATGATTGGATATGATTGAGAGCTAAAAAGCATGAAAAAAGATTGAAAAATTATGGTTTGCAAATCAAATATTTTTCACATCAATGCATGGATTTTGATCAAGTTTCTTAACCTAAAACACTCACCCATAAGTACAGAACGAAACCATCGTGCTCACTGACTCCAAGCTGCGCCATATGCCAAGAAAGCAAACTTGAATTTTCCAAGAAAAGTCCAAAACTGAAAACCATATTCCAGTGCTTTTCAAAGTAAAACAACCGTTCTATCACATTCCTGGGACATCAAGCAACGCATTTGGATCAAAACCACAAGCTTCCACCCCCAGAAACGTGAGAACGACCTCACCCTGTACAGAAAATATTTGATACTCTTGCATCTCGATTCATACATTTTTCATAATTTTTGATGCTTGATTTGTGTTCATTATATGATTCTGATGCTAACTGTGTAAGTTAATTGTATTTTTGTCACTCATACACGAAATCGCCATTAAAGCATCCTAGGTTTTCAGACTTGCAAAATTAGGGATTCTCTTATCCAGAAAAATTGGAGCACAAGACCCAGACCATCAAAATCAGGACCTCCATACAAACTCAGTGATGGGGTCGCGCTCAATTTATGAGCCACCCTGAGCCAATCGTTATTTTCCAGTAGGGGGTATAAGGGGACAGTTCCAAAACCGTTGCTAATGATGTTTTGTTTCAGAAGAAAAAAAAGCCAAGCGAGGGAGATGATGAAGTGTCAAAGCATGATAGGGCCATTTGAAATTTTGCGCTGGAATTCAACTAACCATTGTTTTTATTTTATATTGTTTATCTTTTATTATATATATAAAGCGCGTTAGGTGGTTCAGTGGCAAGCAGGTGTAGTGGTGACCTTCAGGACCTGGGTTCGATCCCAGGTCCCCACCCCTTTCCAATATTGTTTTTTCAATTATTATCCCATGCAGGTTCAATACAAGGTTCTATCATGCGCCCCTCAATCCAACGCGCCACATGTCCCATTACACTCCATCAAAGGTTAGGATCTGAAGACTAGGGTGTGCCTCAGTCAACGCCCATACATGCTAATAAAAAAGTCTACAAGGCCTGAAGCTTATTGGGCCCAAATTGCTAAAGTCTCACCTCCAAATTAGGGGCAGAACCCCCTAGGTTTGAATTTTTATTTCTTTTCTTTATTTTACTTATTTCAAATATTATTATTTTTAATTAGTTTCTTTAATTTAATTATTCTCATAAAAAACACCAAAAAAATCAGAAAAGATAAAAAATAAAAAATATTTTTATTTTAGTATTTTTGTAAATAAAGTTCATTAATTAACTTAGTTTTTTTTAATTTAGGTTTTAACCTTAACATTTTTTAATAAAAATCTAAAATTGGTAGAATTAGGGTTTGAATAATTTTTTATCCTTTTTTATTTTATTTCATAATAATTAAATATTTCCTATTATTTATTTTTGTAATTAAATTGCATGTAAACAATTAGATTAAGTTTAGGTTAAAATTTAATTCTTTCTTAATAAACTAAAAAAACAACTAGAATTAGGGTTAGCATTTTATTTTAATTAATTCTCTTTCATTAAAATCATAAAATACAAAAAAACTAAAAACAATTTCTTTTCATTTTAAATTTTATTAATTTAATAATCATTTAATTTAATTCCATTAAAAAGGGTCCAACGCCCTCGTTTTTAATTCTTATTTAATTCGCATGTTTATTTCTTTTTCGTATAATTTTTATGTACCTCTCCCAAGGCCTTGTAAACTCGGACAATTTAATTTCTTTACTTTATTTATTTACTTTCTGTCAAATTGGGTTCTGGAAATTTTGGCGATGTGGACCCGCGCCTTTGTAATAGCTTAGAATTTTTACCTTCTCGCAATTTTTTTAACTGTTAAATTAATGGCATGCAAGAATGAATGATTAAATAAAAACAAACGCATAGATCACCCATAACATGACAAGACAAAAATAAATGAACATGACACACAAATCACACACCACCCCTAGGGTACGCCTCACTGTTGCCTTGCCTCGAAAGGTGATCGTCAAGTAGAGGATGTCTTAGTAAGTCCTCATGATCCGGGAACCTGGCATGAGGGTAGCTTCTAAGGTGTCTTCCCATTGCTCCGGTGATCACCATGTCCCGAACCTCGAATTGACCCGAACACCTCCAACGGTGGTGCTACCTACCTCTCAATGGTGGGATGGCACTACTTTAAAGGACATGTACACAGACGAATTCCTTAGGGTAGGTAGGTTCTCATAGATACTTGCTCTAAATTTCAAACAAAAATTCAAAAATACTTTTCACACCAACACATTTTCAAAAAGCTTTCGAAAGCATTTTTTCAAACACTCTTGAGGACCGATACAAGAGTCGAACTGGAATTTTCAAAGAAACTTTTTAAACCCACAGTTGAAAAGCAAACAAACCATTTTTGAAAACACAATGAGCAAGTATCTAAGAGCCCATGGATAACCATGGATAGAAAGGGTGCTAACACCTTCCCTTTCTATAACTTACCTCCCGAACCGAGAGCAATCTCTATAAGGAATTTTTCTGTGCTTTTGTCCTTTCCATTCGGAGAAAATAAAAGACGGTGGCGACTCTTGCTTCCGCGACATTTCGCGAACCAGCGTTAAACAGTCAGTTCCAGATCCACCGATCACACTCAGTCATCATTTTCTCCAAAGATCCCCACCAATAGGATCGATTCCCACTTGGAACCAGAATACTTCACAATTTTGCACTCAATCTACACTATAGGATTGATGTCTTCACTGGACTATTTTCCTATCATCTTCAACTGGACCGAAGTCCTACACTATTCTATGAATTCATGATATGCGACAACAAAATAAATACAACCACAACTAGTCAAACACATCATCATTCATGAATTCATCACAACATCATTATATCATCATAGTAAACAAAGCATCATCTTAACATCATCATATCATAATAATAAACAAAGCATCATCATAAATCATAATAAACAAAGCATCATCATAACATCATCATATCATCATAATAAACAAGGCATCTTTATAACATCATAAAAAATCATGCATCATCATAATCCAACACGGGGAGCCTAACTTCATCCTAAATTAGGTATTGGAAAAATACTTCTTATTTCTCATATTATTCCATCTAACTAAATTTCATCACGTTATCTATCCGACGCTTCAAACGGTACCTCAAACCGAGTTCTAAAACTCAAGTTACGACTCTTTTAAGAAAATCCGACTCAACCATTCAATTCTGGACACCATTGCCCGACAACATCACCTCCATCGCTTGACGACACACCCTTCGTGTCTTGCGTCACACTATGATGCTTGGAGCAAAGCACTCCAATAACTTTCTTATTTTCCGCCCTTCGTCGCTTCTATTTTCGCATGGCGATGGGCAAGTGACACCATCATCGCTCGGTGACGATACTCCATCGCCCGATAATCCTGCACGAACATGGTTTTCCTGCATAAAAGCCACAAACGATCTTGCGATTTATGTACATTATAGGTCCTAAAGCATCATATAATCACATGGAATTGAGATGGATGATCATATACTCTTCTTCTCCATGAACGGTGATAATCTTCCCTTGAATTGAATACTTCAGCATTTGGTGCAACGTAGAAGTGACATCGCCAGCATTATGAATCCACGATCTTCCTAGCAAGCAGGAATACGAAGGGCAGATATCCATTACATAAAAATTTGAATCAAATGTTTGGTTTCCAACCTTTATGGGGATATCCACTTCCCCATGCACCATCCTTTTTGAGCTGTCAAAAGCCCTCACTACTATATTACTTGGCTTCAATGTCAATCCCTCGCAGTCAAGCATATCAAGAGCCTTTTTTGGAAATACATTCAGAGATGAGCCAGTGTACACCAAAACATGAGCCAAGGTTGTGCCCCTACATTCAACTGAGACATGAAATGCCTCATTATGCTTCCTTCCTCTTGGCGTTAAATCAACATCCAAAAAACCTAGACCATTATATGTAGTCAAGCTGGCTACGCAATCTTGGAACTGATCGGCAGATGTTTCTTGGGGTACATGGGAAGTTTTCAGGAATTTTACCAAGGCTTTTGCATGCGCCTCGGAACATAGTAGTAAAGCCAGCAAGGAAATTTTAGATGGAGTTTGCCCTAGTTGCTCAACTACATCGTAGTCGCTTCTTTTTATGATCTTTAGAATTTCCTCCATCTCTTTCCGGGAGGTCTCAGGGATAGCCAATGATTGTGTCTTCGTTCGGACAGGCTCAATTAGAATACTTTTACCTTGAGTCTCAGTGAACTCGGCAGCAGGAATGTCAGTAGGAGTGATAGCAGGGATTGTAAAAGCTTTGTCGGTTAGAGCATTGGTGGAGATGATCATAGGATTGGGAATAGCCTTCAGAGGAGCAACAACGACAGGAATGATTACGGGTCCAAAAACTGCTTTTGGGGGAGCAATTTCTGGAGAGAATATCCTTCCGCTTCGGGTAATTTTGCTAGTCCCTGAAATATTACTGACATCAGAGTCAACTTTCTCAGAATTTGAATCTTCGACAACTAGCCAATCTTGCTTGATACCGTGGTAGTAGATATGGCCTCCATAATTCCATGGTACGGTTTTATCTGACAAATACGGGACTGGTAAGGCATTGTAATTATCAAAGGAGCTATTTTTGGAACTGATGTAATTCTAACGGGTCTTTTGGTGGAGACCCTGGAAGAATTGTCGGAAATGGTCACAATGGAAACATCATTATAAGAAACAGGTGGAACAAAAGTATTTTCGAACAAAATCTCCTTGTTATCTATTAGGCACTGAATGCCTGCTTTCAACAAAGGACGGCTGGTTGGTGAGGACAAACAAAAATGACAGCTTTCATTATAGCCCGTGAAAACACTGGAATTCAATAAGTTCTTTTTGATAGTCAGGAGTGGGGTCATAAGTTCATCAACTGAAGTAACAAACATATCCTCTTCAATGGCGTTGGTAGTATGGCCATGTTTGGGCATATGGGCAGAAATGACATTGGGCTTTTCTGGCGCATCAAATTCAATCTCTTTGGCTTCAAGGAGGTCTTATACTTTGTTCTTTAGAGCCCAACAATTGTTAGTGTCATGGCTGGGACTCTCATGATGGTATGCGCAGCGGGCATTAGGATGATAGTGAGGAGATGTTGTGTTAGGATTCTTTTGAACTTCTTTCAAGGTTACTAGGTTGGATCTTAACAAATGTGGCAATACTTGAGATAGGGTCATGTTAATTCTGGTGAACTGTCTGACTGGTCTTTCCATTCTTGGCTGATTGTTTCTTTGCTGATCAGGCGCAGGTTTAGGAATCATAACGCCCCCCACCATTGGACGGAGTTCAGCCCTATCTTGATTTCTCTGAGGATACACAACAACCACTTCTTTCTTTCCAATGAATGGCTTCCTTACAGCAGTAGAGGATGCATCTTTTTGAATCTTTCCATTCTTTATCTTGGCTTCTACTCTTTCTCTGGTCAATATCAATTCAGTAAAACCCGCCGATGAACTCCCAATTAAGTGATTGAAAAAGGGACCAGACAAGGTGCCTAAAAACATGTCTACCAACTCTCTTTCAGATAGAGGAGGTTGAACTCTTCCGACCAAATCTCTCCATTTTTGCGCATAGTCCTTGAAGCCTTCACTTGAAACCATGGCCATACTCTAGAGTTGAGTACGGGTAGGCGCGATATCAGCATTATATTGGTATTATTTTTAAAAGGCTGCAGCAAGATCTTCCCAGTTATGAACATTGGCTCTTTCTAACTGATAAAACCAATCAAGTTGAGTTCCAGATAGACTGTCTTGGAAGAAGTGTACCTATAAATCCTTATCAGCGGTATGGGGCTGGATTTTCCTTACATAGGACCGAAGATGAATTTTGGGGCATGAGACTCCATCATATTTGGCAAACACAGGTGATTTAAATTTTGGAGGAATGATAATCCTTGACACTAAGCCCAACTCCTCAAAGTCCAATCCAGGCACTTTTTGGATCTCCATTGCACTCAACCATTGTTTTAGATGCTTATACTTGTCGTCGGCTGGAGGGTATTGTTCTTCAGAATAGTTTTCTTCTTCCTCTTCCTCTTCTGAATCATACTGAATAATAGTTTCCTTACCCTTCCTGTCTTGATTGTCTTTCTCACCGGATGTCATTGCAAAGTTTAAGGCCCTTCTTGTTTGCCTTTGGAATCTTCTTCCCATGTTCAGAATTCCGGTTATCTTCTTTGTCTTCTTTTTCTTCTCTTCAACCAACAAGGTCTTCAACTCTTCTTGTCCTTTGGCCAGATTTAAGAACAACTGTTGAAACAGTGCATTCTGAGCTTAGAGGTCCTTCACTGTTTCCTCGAGATCCATCTTTTTGAAATAAACAGTAGAGAGGTGAGGAGACTTGTTTGCAAGAAACCTGCTTATGTTATGATGAATGATAACTGCATATGCAATGATTTCAAGGAATTTAATATCCAAATTTGTTTTAGATAAAAATGAAACACACGTTATATTAATAAATTAAAGCTTTGAGTACATCAATGCCTTCTTGGACAAAACAAATACAAGAAACTCTAATATAGAAAGGTAGTACGCATCCTCTTTGGTGCAATGTAGGCATTCAGAGTCTGCTCCTCATGAAGTAGCCTAGTGAGTTCCAAAACCTTCTTCTCCCTTGCGTAGAATTAGGCTTCAAAAGTATCTCGCTCCCCCTTGAGTTGTATCCAATCTCTTTGTAAGTCTTCAAGAGAGGTGGGCATGTCAGGATGTAGGATAATATATGGAACATCTCCTTCCATGACAGACTCAATAATTACCGGGAGAATGGAGGGGTAAGGCATCATAAGACTCTGAGCATGAGTTCGTACCCATTTAAGGTAAGGCTCAAGATGGATGGAATTATTGTGCCCCAAAGTCTTGCTATCTACCTTGTTCAACATCATCCAAGCTCGGATAAATCTCTGGAGAAGACCTTGATCGTCGTTCTTTTAGTCAAATACCAAACCTTGAATCAGCATCTCATGCGGGCCATCCCTTCGGGCGGAACCAAACTGTCTTAAAGCTAAACAGGGGTTGTAGGTTATACCTCCCTTAATGCCAAGTAAAGGGACATTAGGAAATTCTCCATAACAATCGATAATAGTAACATTCTCTATGGATCAGGAGCACCAATGAATGTATGAATGTTTGAGCGTCATCAACCTTTGTGACCACCTTAAACCTTGCTCATTCTTTAATCTAAATTGGGGAAGATATGAAATAAACCATCTTGCCAAGAGAGGAGTGCAACACATAAGGAAACCTCTTTTCCTCATTGTGCGAGTGTGAAAAGAGTGTAGGATGTCTTCTAGCAATGTAGGCACCGGGTTGCGGGATATGAAGATTTTGACAGCGTTCACATCTATGATTTAGTCAGGATTTGGAAACAAAACCATCCCATAGATGAGGAGAGCCACAATTTCCTCAAAGGCTTTCAAATCCAAGGAATTCCAACAGCTTTAGTCTTTCTCAAATAAGAATTTTGCTAGAAAGCCCTTGAAACCACTCCTTGTTTCCCAATGAGTTGTGATATCAGATGAGTGCAAGTGCAGAGCTTGAGCAATCTCTTCTGGCTTGGGGTCTCTTTCCGTACCGTTGAAAGGTAGTTGTTTGAGAATGAGAATCCTCAAGAGTCGGGAGAATTCTTCCAAAGTAGGCACAAGTTGATAGTCGGAAAATGTGAAGCAATGGTGTAAAGGATCAAATAACTGAAAGAGCACCTTCATCATGTCCTCATCTGTGTTGGAGGTGACCAAGTTGAGTAGGCGACCATGTCTCTCGGTGAATGGAGAGTTTTCAGGAATCCTTGAGGCTAGTTCCTTAAGTTGAAGAGGGATCCTTACAAGGTTAACTTGAATAGTTTTCCTGCGAAGAGAATCCATATTCTACAAAACAAGAACAAAGATGAATCCCAAAATCCTTGAAATGGTTAGTGAATGTGTATGATGTTATGATGTTCATGATGTTATGTACAAGTATGTATATACAAACAAAACAAATAAGTTCCTAGGCTTAGGCTTGCATGGAGGTTTATAGGTAAGTACCCTCTTGAAGTTTAGTTGGCTCAACCTATCCTAGTAATAGTAACCGGGTTCTAAGGAGCTCAATATCACTGGTTTGTTTCCTTGGTCATTGTTTCAGCACAAACCTCTTTAATGGCGACCTAAATATCCCTAGAAACCAAACCTCAATGAGTGTAGTATCGAGTATCTACCAACTTCGGACTGCACCAAAGCCGATCATCTCACTACATCCTAAAGGCCAAGTTGGTCAAGTAAAGGTTCTAAAAGTTCATTAGTGCTTTATGACATCACCCAGTGGCCTCGTATTTTCTTTGATTAACTCAAAGGCTATCGGTACCCACGAATATGTTGCACTAATGTAGCTATTGCTTAGACAATATCGGTATACCCCACACACTTTCCACAATGTATTGCTACTTACCTATATTGTATCCAAAATCCAGGTAGAGGATTCAAACCCAAACAAAGAACCATAATGTAAAGCATACAAATCAAACAATGAAAGCAAATAAATGTTATCTAGCCCTAAGGTAACCCCACTTTTAGAATATTCCCCAGCAGAGTCGCCAGTTCTGTGATACGGTGGGAGAACTGGCTTTTTTGTTTTGCGTTTGATCGCAAATGTTGCGGTTAGTTACTTGCTAGATCACTTTCTTTTGTTTGAAATTGTGCTTTGTGTGGTTTTTAAAAGTATTTTGTAAAGAGGCCATTGTTTAGGAAATCTTTGTAATGATTCTCGTTCGTAAGAATGTATACATAGATGTTGATCTTTTTGAAAATGTTTTCAAGTTTGTAAGATGTTTGAAAGTGTAGGTGTTTGTTTTGAAAATAGCAAGGATGTTTGTTTGAAATTGTGCAAGTAATTAGGAGCATTCTACCTACTCAAAAAGTCTTTCTTGTTCATTTTCTTTTTCTTTTGACATTGTTGTCTTACCATTGATTTGGTAAGCAATCCTATCTTTGGATGTAAACGGGACGGGCGTGGGTAATCGTATAACCATGATTAGTAATGTTGAAAGGTATCTTAAAATTCATTTTGAGGGGCTAAGATCATTTGTAAGGCAACTTAGATAGCGTCATCGAGGGACTATGATCTTGTATTTTCTTATTTTTGCTAAGATACCTTACATGCGTAATGTGGTCGTTTTGTATAAGGCAACCAAGTGGAATAACCCTAGGGGTGCTTGTGTGCAAGTGTATTGTTTTCATGCTTGTTTTTGTCTTGAGTTAGGTTTTTCTAAGTATTGGTTTTAGTCTTTCCATTCAAATCCAAATTACTAGCATGTTATATAAAAGCAATATATTTGCGAAATTTAAAGTTACTACGCTATTACAACATTTGTGGGGAAGGGGGTGTACAAATTCATAAATGGGGATTGCAATAATTTAAACCTAATTAGTCTATTACAACCATATTGAATTGATATCAATGTACAAGGAAATAAATAAATACAAAGTACAAAAATGAATGAATGTAAAAAAATGCAAAATGTAAATAAAATGTATCTTTGTTTGATTTTGCGTCCTTTAGAGATGACATCCGAAGTGGAGGTCTTGTGATCTTAAGAATCGAGGATACCTCCTTGGTTGCCGCTACTTCTTGAGAGACTTCTTCAAAAAGTTGGAAAGGGGTTTCAATGAACTCGCCATCCAACTCCACATATCGGAAAGAATTCAGATGAAAAATCATGTACTCCTCCTCCCCATGGACAATTATGATCTTTCCTTGGACCGGGTACTTCAGCATCTGATGCAATATGGAGGTGACAGCACTGGCATTGTGAATCCAAGGCCGTCCTAACAGACAAGAGTAAGAGGGATGGATGTCCATCACATAGAAGGTTGAATTGAAAGTCTGAGTTCCCACCTTTATCGGGATGTCTACCTCCCCATGGACCATCCTCTTCGAGTCGTCAAATGCTCTCACAATTATATTACTGGGTTTCAACGCCAGCCCTTCGCAGTCCAATCTGTCAAGAGCTTTCTTTGGTAAGACGTTCAGAGATGAACCAGTGTCTACCAAGACATGGCCTAAGGTTGTTCCTCTACACTCTACAGAGACATGTAATTCCTTAATGTGTTTTCTCCCTTTGGGTGTCAAGTCAGCATCAGAGAAACCCAAGCCATTATCAATTGTCAAACTGGCCACACATTCTTGGAATTGGTCAGCAGACATCTCTTGCGGCATATGAGTTATCTTCAGAAATTTTACCAGAGCTTTAGCATATGCCTCAGAGCACAGCAGCAATGCTAGCATAGAGATTTTGGAGGGGGTTTGTCCCAATTGTTCAACCACATCATAATCACTCTTCTTTATTATCCTCGGGATTTCTTCCATTTCCTTCTTGGATGTTTCGGGGATAGCTAGTGATTGAGCCTTCGTCCGGACATGCTCTTCTTGAATGCTTTTTCCTTTATTCTCAGTTGTGGAATTATTGGTAGGGATGAGGATTGTGTCTTCTTTATCGGTAGGTACGCTTGCAGGTACAATCACTGATGCAGAGGTAATCTTCGGAACGGCCACGGGTCCAAAGAATGCCTTTGGAGGGGCAATCTCTGGAGAAAAGATTCTACCACTACAGGTAATCTTGCTAGTTTCAGCAATATTGCTAATGTCGGAATTGTCCTCTTCGGAGATCTCTTCTTCGGCAGTCAGTTCATCCTGTTTGATACCATGGTAGTAGATTTCTCCACCATAATTCCACGGTACTGTTTTATCGGACTGGTACGGGACCGGCCCGGGAATTGTGATCTTAAGTGGAGTAGTCTTTGGAGAAGATGTAATCCTAACGAGTCTTTTAGGGATTCTGGAAGGATTGGCGTAGATGGTTATGATTGAAACTTCTTTTACTGGAATGGGTGAAATAGGAGCATTCTCAAACAGATTTTATTGGTTATCAATCAGTCGTTGGATACCTTTTTTCAACAGAGGGCAGTCAAATGATGAGGATAGGAAAATATGGCAGTCTTTGTCACAACCTGGGAATATACCAGTTTTCAACAAATTCAACTTAATGACCGGGAGCGGAGTTAACAGTTCATCCATGGTGGCAACAAATAAATCTTCCTCAACAACATTGGCATTGTGACCATGCCTAGGCATCGGAGCGGAAATGACATTCGGTTTCTCAGGCGCTTCAAACTCAACTTCCTTCGCGTCTATCAGGTCTTGAATTTTGTTCTTCAGAGCCCAACAGTTGTTGGTGTCGTGCCCTGGACTTTCAGAATGGTATGCGCATCTGGCATTCGGATGGTAATAAGGAGACGCAGTATTGGGATTCTTTGGGGCATCTTTTAAAGTGGCCAAATTCAACTTCAGAAGATGTGGTAGAACCTGGGCTAGAGTCATGTTAATCTTGGTGAATTTCCGGACTGGCCTTTCCACCCTTGGCTGGTTATTTCTTGGCTGGTCAGATGCGAGTTTCGGGATAATAACGGCCTCCATCGTTGATCGGCGTTCAGTTCTTCCTTGATTTCTGTGTGAATAAACATCAGATACTACTTTCTTCCCAGTGAAGGACTTTTTCACAGCTGTAGAGGCAGACGCGTCCTTCTGAATCTTCCCACTTCTTATACCAGCTTCCACCCTCTCACCGATTTAAATCAATTCGGTAAACCCTGCAGAGGAGCTCCCAATCAGATGATTGAAGAAAGGGCCCGATAGAGTTCCTAAGAACATATCCACCAACTCCCTTCCAGACAGAGGGGGTTGCACTCTTCCGGCTAGATCTCTCCACTTTTGCGCGTAATCTTTGAAGCCCTCATTTGAAACCATAGCCATACTCTGAAGTTGAGTACGGGTAGGCGCCAAGTCGGTGTTGTACTGATATTGTTTATAGAAAGTTGCTGCCAAGTCTTCCCAATTGTGGACATCGGCCCTTTCTAATTGGTAAAACCAATCAAGTTGCGTTCCTGATAAACTGTCTTGGAAGAAATGGACCCACAAGTCTTTGTCGGCAGAGTGCGGCTGAATCTTCCTGACATATGATCGGAGGTGCATTTTAGGACAAGACACCCCATCATACTTGGCAAATAATGGCACTTTATACTTTGGCGGGATTACAATTCCTGACACCATCCCTAACTCTTCAAAATCTAAACCCAGTACCCTTTATATTTCCATAGCGGTTATACGCTCTTCCAGGTGTTTGTACTTGTCATCAATCGGAGGGTATTATTGTTCAGATTAGTCCTCCTCTTCCTCTTGTTCTTCAGAATTTGATGGTATTGCCGTTTCTTTTCCTTTTCTTTCCCCTTCATCAGATGTTGTTGGAAATTTTAAGGTCCTTCTAGCTTGTCCCTAAAACCTTCTGCCCATGATAACCACACCAGCAGGCTTCTTCTTCTTTTTCTCTTTATCTTTTTCTAGCAGAGTCTTTAGCTCCTATTTCCCCTTGGATAAGATCATGAGTAACTGTTGAAATTGTGTATTTTGAGCTTGAAGGTCTTTAACCGTCTGTTTGAGATCCATCTTGCTAAAATAAATAGTAGAGGAATGAGGAAACTTGTTGCAAAAGACCTGTTTATGTTTATGATGAATGATATGTATTTATGCAATGCTTTCAAGGATTTAAAAATTCAAATTTGTTTCAAACAAAAAGAAACACACGTTATATTAATAAGATATAATTTGAGTACATCAATGCCCCTAGGGCAAAATAATACAAAATTCTAAGATAAAAAGACATTGCGCATCCTCTTTGGTGCAATGTAGGTATTGAGAGTCTGTTCTTCATGAAGTAGCCGAGTGAGTTCCAAAACCTTCTTCTCTCTTGCGTAGAATTGGGCTTCGAAAGTATCACACTCTCCTTTGAGCTGTATCCAATCCCTTTGTAGGTCTTCGAGTGATGTCGGCATGTCAGGATGTAGGATAGTGTATGGAACTTCTCCCTCCTTAACAGGCTCAATAATCACTGGGAGAATTGATGGATAAGGCATCATAAGACTTTGAGCGCGGGTTCGTACCCACTTGAGGTAAGGCTCAAGAGGGATGGAATTCTTGTGTCCCAAAGTCTTGATATCCACCTTGTTTAGAATCCTCCAAGCTCGGATGAATCTCTAGCGAAGTCCTTGATCATCGTTGTCATAGTTGAAAACCAAGCCTTGAATCAGAATATCATGTGGGCCATCCCTTCGGGCATAACCAAACTGTCTTAGATCCAAGCACGGGTTGTAGGTGATGCCTCCCCTAATGCCAAGTAGAGGGACATTATGGAATTCCCTACAACGGTCAACAATGATAACATTCTCTTTGGATCGAGAACACCAATGAATATCTGAATGTTTAAGTGTCATCAACCTTTGTGTAAGTGCCCTGGCTGGAGAGTTGGCCTCATTTGTAAAACAAATAAGAAAGCAAGTTTACCCAGATCCCCTCTGTTGTTTTAATATGTGGCGTTGCAGAAGTTCAACATCTGGACCAACATGTTGTGTAAAATGTCACAACATCAGCATGTGACATCGCGCCTGAAACTAAGTACTGATGTTATATGTTGAATGTTTGTAACAGCTGTGACTTATAACCTAACTATCCTAAGTGATCTAAATTATGGAAGAGGCTATTTGTTGTGTTGAAAAAGTTCAACATCTAGGAAAACATGTTAGATGTAATGTCAGGACATCTGACTTGACATCACGCCAACAGAATTGATAATTTAGTTACAGTTCTGGTACCTAAATACTCTGAGAATATATGTGGCGTTTCCTGTGAAGATTCAATCAGAATATTTGAAGAAAATACTGCTTCTAAATATGGAGACATTTTAGGAACTAGAAGATTGAAGACCTTGATTATAGGAGAAGTTTGCTGTTGAGTTGTAACAGCAAGGAGAAAAACTTGCTGAGTTAGGTAATAGGTTATAAATAGCAGAGTGTAACCTAGGGTTTAGATATACACACAATGTAACATTAGGGGTGTTTTGTGAGGTAAACCTGTCGGTCTGTGGCAAGGTTACCATGTATGTAACTCGAAACCTGTAGGTAAGAGTTTGAGTGTTCTTGGATGAAGCTGTGAAGCAAGTCTAAGTATTTCTGCATTACTTCATATTCATTGTAATGTAGGAAACCAAGTGGGAGGGCACTGCTTCTTGAGTAGGAGTAAGACTTCTGTTGTTGCGACAATAGGAATGGAAACTGGTAGGTTTCTATCTAGGAGTTCCTAGGTATAGGTTGCACTGGGTAGATGATTAAGTGAAGGATGGGAACTTGTAAAGTTTAGTCCTGAATTAATATTGCTAATAGTGGATCTTCTTCCTGGCTTGGTATGCCCCCAGAGTAGGTGTGTTTCACCAAACTGGGTCAACAACTGATTTGTGTTTTTACCTTCAACACTTTATACTTCTATTTGTTGTATATCAAGGTAAAACTGTAATGTTGTAACAGATGATGTCTCAGAACATGTTAAGACATCATGCTGATATCTGTGCAGAAGAAATAGAACTGCAAAGGTTGTTTACTCTCTGCTGATCATGTGCAACAGATGAACAGAATTAGGCACATTGGTGTTCTATCCTCTGCACCTTCAAAGTAGGTCTGGCACAGCTTGGTTAAACTGTGCTTATGTTACTCTTCAGTACTAAATCATAAAAATTGGATATCCACCTTCCAGTGTATTTATTATGTCATATCAGATGTTTAGACATCAAGTATAACATCTGAAGACTGGCATACACCAGAATTTCAATTGGTATCAGAGCAGGCATCCTGTTCTGTTTCTGGATGAGATCCATGGGTGATACTTTCTGGTATCTACAAGGTCAATTGTAGTACTGAAGATTGTAACCTGGAATGGTTTGCTATTTCCCTGAATGGTCCCTTGAAGTGGGAGGATTGACTATTCTTGACAGAAATTGTGTGTACCTGTTTCTGGTGATTGGCATTTGGCATGGTTATGTGATAGCTGCTCCAGGTTTGATTTATTTTCAAACTAAGGATGTGTGTACGCCTGAAGTTGTGTGTAGTAGTCATGCTAGGTTTGAACCATAATCAGACTTGGTCTATTTTTGAAGGCTAGTCTGGTGGAGTGTGTGTGCAAAGATTGGGGTGTATTATGTTCTTCCGCTGTGCAATACCTGACAAAACTCAAGCTCTGATGTGTTTTCCCCTCTTGTGGATTGAAGACCATTGTACTCAAGAATTCAACATAAACTATTGAAGATGTCACAGATACTCGAGTCCTCTCAAGTCCACTCATGAAGACGTTCTTCGTTCAGGATGATAAGAATCACATAATCACGGATTAGTGTTATATGAAGACCTTGAAGAATTTCAAGGATGTAGCTACTAGTTGAAGAGCATATGTTTCGGGTGTCAAACAAAGGGATACCTTTGTTTGAAACCTACTCCTGACTTGGAAGAGGAGACATCTGCGTGTGCAAAGTTGACAATGGTAAAGACAACTATGTCTGTGTACTCCCGAAGGTTACTTTAGGAGTCAGAACTCTAGAAGTAAAGCTGGTTGAGATATGACATTGATCAGGGCTGAGCAATTGTTTCCTGAAGTACTATGGTGTGAAGAAAGATAAGCTCACTGGTTAATAAAAGCCAATGTTGGTGCAGCACTATTGCTCCTTCATAGAAGTAGATTGGGATCATGAGTCTTGAATATGAAGACTCAGAGTTTAGTTAAAGAATAGCTCTTAGAGTTAAGTAGATCTGGTAGGGATGTCATCTGTCATGTCAAGACGTTTGTGCACATGCATGGATATTTGAGGGAGATTTGGTTAACCTCCTCACATTAGTTCAGCCTGGTGTTTAGCTAGCTGTTGACCTATGTCACATGGGTTCTGGTTGTTGTGTGACATATTTGCAAGGAAGGATTCATCTCTCTCATTCCTAATGATGAATCTGATCTGGAAGGAGTCTCAAGTCGGTTGAAGTAAGTAGAGTTTGTTCAGAGAAAATTCTATTTTCTTGAGGCAAGGGTGGCAACCTAGATATCTCAACTCTTTGGTCTCTCAAAGAAAGAGCTTGCAAGAAGAAGATATTAACACACGAAGAGTATGTCAAAGTATTCAAATGGTGAAAGTATCTTACTGAATAATGGGAAGGATCTATGATCAATTGCTATTAGTGACAAGTACAAGTACCTAACTGATTATCCTTGGAGTTCAAGATAACTGATGTTCTTAAAGATGTGGGAACATTCCTTCTTCTAGACCCTGTGAAGAATCACAGGAAGAGTGATACCTTAGATCTATCTCCTTGGTGACAGCAAAATTGTTTGATCCTTGAAAAGGTTTCCTGGAAACATGTTCAGACTTAAAGAAGAAGAAGACATCATGATCTTGATGATGGTCACTGGGATCAGTCTGGAGCTGAATTCAACAACTAGATGTTATAACATAATGCTACGACATTTGGTTCAACATCAGATTCTTGCTTGGTGAAGTGGCTCATCAACTTAAGTTAGGATGATCTACGAAGTTGAGATTAGATCCTCCAAAAGGATCGTCTCTTTGCAGCTCTTTGGAGTTGTTACATGTTCTTGTCTCAGTGTATCTAAGCCTTTTGTGATAACTTGTAGCCTGAAGTTCAAATTTCAATTGGAAGATCAGAATATCTCTGGAAGAAGACTGATAAACATGAAGGTGACATTTGATAATCAAACAGTGAATTCTGAGAATCAAGATAATCAACATATGACAGCTGATTATTATCGAGAAAATTTGATTCACAGTATGAATGCGTTCAAACAATATTGTTGAACAGAGGGTGCGCTCTTGAAGACATGAAGATGCGTCTTATGTTTTCCATTCATCAAGGGGTCTTATTTACTTTACTCAGAAGTTGTATTGAAGGTCTAACTGATTATTGAATGTGTCCTACTTGTTCTCATGAGGAGAAGTGATTGTCCCTAACAGGGGGAGTATTGGTTTGTACAAAAGGTCTTCGTCAAACTCGTAGGATATAAAGTGTGACACCTTATTAACTATTGGAATGATGTGTTCAAAACTGAAGAAGACTATGTCTGACCGAATGTCATCACATTGGTAATGACATTGTTCCTAATTTCCTCTAAAACTACAGACAGGAGGAAAATTGGATGAAGTATGGATTATTATTAATAAATCCACGTGTGTACAGTTGTATGACTCAGAGGGAGTAACCATTCTCCTTGAGAAAATGGTATGGCTTCAAGCTGTTAATCTGAAATTAGCAGAATGCATGACGACATAGGATTTGAGCATGTTTTCATCTACTAAGAAAACAGAGCTGTTGTGCCTCATTATGAAACAGTTTAGTGAGCTGGAATGTTTAGGTGATAACTTGTCATCTAATAAAGGTATTATATAACTAATGCAGAGTGTAATATACCAACGATGTTTCTTGGAAAGGGGATCCTAAGACAAGGGAGTAGTCTGTTCTAAAAGACAAATGTCTGTTTTAAAAAGGCATCCTGACATGGTCAAAGGGTCAAACCCAAGGGTAAGTACCTGCATTAAAACCAGTCCTAGGGTACTGAAACTATCAGAATAAAGTACCAAGATCGTTACTATCTATGCCAAAATTGCATTATTTATAAAGACTCTCTCTAGTCTTTCTCTTCATCAGAGGGTTTCAGCAATATGAAGTTTGTTAGCATCTGGGAAAATTGTGCATGGGTATGGATCTGTATGGGCAGTCTTTGTCAAATTCTGGCCAAAAAGGGGGAGAAAGATAGGGACCCAGTAGTCTCAGGCGAGACTCAGGAGAAAGCAACACACGGCAATGTCCAGCAAGACTCAGGTGAAGGCAACATGATCCCTAAGTAAGTAACTTTGGTTGTGTCTTGTGTTCTGAGTTAAGAGGATAGTTGTGACTTGTGATCTGAGTTACATGATCACAAGTAATAATCTTGAGAAAAGAAATCCTCTTGGGGCATCGATGGAGTGGAGTTGCTCACAGTTGACGACAGAGGTTTGTTGTTTGCTCAAAGGACATCAGCCTCTACAAAAGAAGATGTTAGACAAGATGTTGTAACATCTCAACTGTGTTGTGGCCTGGTCCCAAAATACAACTTGCACTTATTTGTTTTAGCCAAAATTTGCCAAAGGGGGAGATTGTAAGTGCCCTGGCTGGAGAGTTGGCCTCATTTGTAAAACAAATAAGAAAGCAAGTTTACCCAGATCCCCTCTGTTGTTTTAATATGTGGCGTTGCAGAAGTTCAACATCTGGACCAACATGTTGTGTAAAATGTCACAACATCAGCATGTGACATCGCGCCTGAAACTAAGTACTGATGTTATATGTTGAATGTTTGTAACAGCTGTGACTTATAACCTAACTATCCTAAGTGATCTAAATTATGGAAGAGGCTATTTGTTGTGTTGAAAAAGTTCAACATCTAGGAAAACATGTTAGATGTAATGTCAGGACATCTGACTTGACATCACGCCAACAGAATTGATAATTTAGTTACAGTTCTGGTACCTAAATACTCTGAGAATATATGTGGCGTTTCCTGTGAAGATTCAATCAGAATATTTGAAGAAAATACTGCTTCTAAATATGGAGACATTTTAGGAACTAGAAGATTGAAGACCTTGATTATAGGAGAAGTTTGCTGTTGAGTTGTAACAGCAAGGAGAAAAACTTGCTGAGTTAGGTAATAGGTTATAAATAGCAGAGTGTAACCTAGGGTTTAGATATACACACAATGTAACATTAGGGGTGTTTTGTGAGGTAAACCTGTCGGTCTGTGGCAAGGTTACCATGTATGTAACTCGAAACCTGTAGGTAAGAGTTTGAGTGTTCTTGGATGAAGCTGTGAAGCAAGTCTAAGTATTTCTGCATTACTTCATATTCATTGTAATGTAGGAAACCAAGTGGGAGGGCACTGCTTCTTGAGTAGGAGTAAGACTTCTGTTGTTGCGACAATAGGAATGGAAACTGGTAGGTTTCTATCTAGGAGTTCCTAGGTATAGGTTGCACTGGGTAGATGATTAAGTGAAGGATGGGAACTTGTAAAGTTTAGTCCTGAATTAATATTGCTAATAGTGGATCTTCTTCCTGGCTTGGTATTCCCCCAGAGTAGGTGTGTTTCACCGAACTGGGTCAACAACTGATTTGTGTTTTTACCTTCAACACTTTATACTTCTGTTTGTTGTATATCAAGGTAAAACTGTAATGTTGTAACAGATGATGTCTCAGAACATGTTAAGACATCATGTTGATATCTGTGCAGAAGAAATAGAACTGCAAAGGCTGTTTACTCTCTGCTGATCATGTGCAACAGATGAACAGAATTAGGCACATTGGTGTTCTATCCTCTGCACCTTCAAAGTAGGTCTGGCACAGCTTGGTTAAACTGTGCTTATGTTACTCTTCAGTACTAAATCATAAAAATTGGATATCCACCTTCCAGTGTATTTATTATGTCATATCAGATGTTTAGACATCAAGTATAACATCTGAAGACTGGCATACACCAGAATTTCACTTTGTGACAACCTCAAACCTTGCTCATTCTTTAAGACAGATTGGGGAAGATGAGAAATAAACCATGTTGCCAGGAGAGGAGTGCAACACATAAGAACACCTCTTTTCCTCATTGTACGAGTGTGAAAAGAGTGTAAGATATCTCCAAGCAATGTAGGCACTGGATTGCATGACATGAAGATTTTGACAGCACTCACATCTATGAGTTGGTCAGGGTTGGGAAACAAGACCATCCCATAGATAAGAAGAGCCACAATCTCCTGAAAAGCTTGCAAGTCCAAGGAGTTCCAACAGCTTTGGGCCTTCTCAAACAAGAACTTTGCCAAGAAGCCTTTGACACCACTTCTAGTTTCCCAATGGGTTGTGACATCAGATGAGTGCAAGTGCAGGGCTTGAGCAATCTCTTTTGTCTTTGGATCTCTTTCCGTACCGTTGAAAGGTAGTTGATTGAGAATGGGAATCCTTAAGAGTTGAGAGAATTCTTCCAAAGTAGGCACAAGCTGGTAGTCAGGAAATGTGAAACAGTGATGCAAAGGGTCAAAGAACTGGAAGAGAACCTTCATCATGTCTTCCTCTGTGTTGGAGGTGACCAAGCTGATTAGACGATCATGCCTCTCGGTGAATGGAGAGTTCTCAGGAATCTTTGAAGCTAACTCCTTGAGTTGTGGAGGAATTTTTACAAGGTTGACTTGGATAGTTTTCCTACGAAGTGAATCCATATCCTACAAAACAAGAACAAAGATGAATTTCCAAAATCCTTGAAATGGTTAGAGGATGCATATGATTCTCATGATGTCCATGATGATATGCACAAGTATATATGTACAAGAAAATCAAACAAGTTCCTAATTTAGGCTTGCATGGGGTTTCATAGGTAAGTACCCTCTTGAAGTTTAGTTGGTTCAACCTGTCCTAGTAATAGTAACTGGGTTCTAAGGATCTCAATATCACTGGATTGTTTCCTTGTTCATTGTTTCAGTTCAAGCTTCTTTAATGGCGACCGAAATATCCCAAGAAACAAACCCTCAATGAGTGTAGTATCGAGTATCTACCAACTTCGGACTGCACCAAAGCCGGTCATCTCACTACATCCTAAAAGGCCAAGTTGGTCAAGTAAAGGGTTCTAGAAGTTCATTAGTGCTTCATGACATAACTCAGAGGCCCCGTATTCTCTTTGATTGATTCAAAGGCTACCGGTACCCACAAATATGTCACACTAACATAGCTATTGCTTAGACCTTGTCGGTATACCCCGCACAGTTTCCACAACGTATTGCTATTTACCTATAATGTTTCCCAAATCCGGGTGGAGGATTCAAACCCAAACAATAGAACCAAAATGTAAAGTAAACAAGTCAAACAAGGTAAGAAAATAAATTTGATTTAAACCCTAAGGTAACTCCACTTTTATGATATTCCCCAGCAGAGTCGCCAGTTCTGTGATACGGTGGGAGCACTGACTTGAGGTTTTGCATTTTATCGCAAATGTCGCAGTTAGCAAGAGTCGCCACCGAATTTTCTTTTATCCAAAAGGAAAGGTGAAAAAGCACAGGAAAGACCTTTGAGATGTTTTCTTGAGTTTGGGGGGTAGATTATGAAAAGGGAAGGTATTAGCACCCTTTTCATCCATGGTTTTCCATGGGCTCTTAGTTACTTGCTTAGATCACTTGCTTTGTTTTGTTTGAAATGGTGTTTGGTGTGATTTTGAAAGTGTTTTGTAAAAGAGCCATTTGTTTAGGCAATCTTTGTAATGATTCTCGTTCGTAAGAATGTATACAAAGATGTTTGTATTTTGAAAAATGTTTTCAATGTTTTGTAAGATGTTTTGAAATGTGTGTGTTTGTTTTGAAAAATAGCAAGGATTGTAGTTTGAAATGGAGCAAGTAACTTGGAAGCTATCTACCTACTCAAATGTCTTTCTTGTGCATTTTTATTCCTTTGACATTGTTGACTTACCATTTATTTGTTAAGAAACCCTATCTTTGGATGTAAGCGGGACGTGTGTGGGTCATTGTATAACCATGATAGCAATGTTGCCAAGTATCTTAGCATTTTTGAGGGACCAAGATCATTTTGTAAGGCAACTTTGAATAGCGTCGTCGAGGGGCTATGATCTTATATTTGTTTTGTTTTGCCAAGATACTTTACATGCGTAACATGGCCATTTTATTTTAGGCAACCAAGTGGGAGAAACCCTAAGGGTGCTTGTGCGCAAAGTGTATCATTTTCATGCTTTTAATTTTGTCTTGTATTTAGGGTTTTCTATTTTGCTTTGTTTTGTTCTTGTCATGCAAACCCTAATTACTAATCATGGTATATAAAGCGATAAATTGCATAATGTAAATGTACTAAGCTATTACAACAATTTTTATAGGAGGGGGTAATACAAGTTTGAATGGGGATTTGTACAAATATAAAGCTAAATATATTATTACAAGCAAATCGAATTTGCACGAATTAAATAAATATAATACAAATATTTAAAATGCAATGCAATATGTATGTAAAAGAAATGTTTTTTTTTATGTCTTGTTTTTGTATGAAAAATATTTAATTTAAACCTAGAAATATAAGGATAAAATATATTAATTCTTTTAGAAATGGGTGAAACCCTAGTTTTTATTCAAAAGAAAATAATGTTCTATATTATTATTTTATGTATTTTTTGTATAAAAAAAAATTGTATATAAATATTAAAAATTAAATATGTATAAAAATTGGTATTTGTGAGTATAAAATGTATAATAAAAATATTAAGTATTTTCAATTATATTTGCAAGTTATTTAAGAAAATAAATTCTATTCTATCAAAATAAATTAATTTTTTATGTGAGAAATAAATAAAAAATAAAATAAAGTGTAAAAATAAATAAATCATTTTTTAGGATTTTTTATCATTAAGAAAAATAAATAAATGTATTAAATATAAAAATATGAAAAGGTATAAAAAATAAAATAGTTAGCAAATGGGGTGCAATAGCAAGTCAGGGGGGTGTTTAGCAAAAACAAAAAGGCCAAGCAGCAACAAACAGCCCAATGACTTCATCCTTGTCCTTCGTTCATCTTCTTCACGCCAATGCCAAACCAACCTGTACCTTCCTCATGCTTGCATAAAAATGAAAACTCATAACATGAAAAATGTAACATTTGAGCTCACGATTCCAACCATATAAATTATGTAACCTAACTATCAAAGATCAAAGAGAATTTTGGAATCCCTAAATCCTGACCCAAAAATTTCAGAGATTTCAAGCTTCAAATTCTCTTAGCACAAGTAATATAAATGCAAAGTAATGATATGTACAACTTCGTTATAATGAGAACTACATTTTTTCTTCACAAATCGTGGCTTGAGGTTGCCTATATAAAGAGATAGAGTTTAAGAAAATACCTTCTTCACCTGGAATTGTGTATGGCAATGTAGGGACTTTAATGAAGGCCTGATGATTGCTTGAGCTTCCTTGAACTTCCCCGAACCTATTCCAACCCTTATGTTGCTCTGAGGATGGCTGAAACTCCCTGACCAAGTCCAACTTCAAGCTTCCAAGTTGAAAATGGCAGATGGTGAAACAGAGGTTACAGAACCAGGGTGATGGCTTTGATTGACTAGGTATTGAGTATGTAAGATGTTTGGATCAGTTAAACACAAAATGCACGAGCCAAATGAGAGTTGGCTGAGCTTTTGCAGAAACTGTATGCTTAGGCAGATTTTTGGTGTTTTTCAGTTTGAGAGAGTTCTAGGTTCAAGCCAAGCATGTAATATCTTGTACAATGTTTGCATATTAGTATAGAAGTGATACAAAGTCAGCTTCCTACTAGCTGTGCAAGCCTTATCCCTTTTGTAACTTTTCTTGTACTTGAAGTAAAGTTGACGAAACCAATCCCACATGATTGTACCAGCTTGCTTTAGGGTTGATATAAGTTTGTACCAATTGCTTGAGACCTGTATAGTTTTCTTGTATCAAGGGGACAGGTCCAATGCTCCAAGTTGACAAAGTTGCAAAAGTGCATCTTTATGAAAATGGCAATGAAGCCTTTTTGCCCAAAATGGAAATACAACTTGTGTAAAGTTTCAAAAGCAAGGATAAAGGCTTTGTCAATTGAGTATGCATTTAATTAAGGAGTGTGTAGCCAGTTTAGGACCTGTAAAGCAAGAAATAGCCAGCATAGGTTTGGTTTGCAACTTGATTCTATGTGAAAATGGCTTGAACAAAAAGTGAGAAAATGCCAACTTCCTCTCTTTGATTCTCCCTACTAAAAAATGATCTTAGAGAGTTCTTGGACATTTTGTAAATATTGCAATATGCTCTACAATCCATATTTGAAATGCATTTTGATATACCTCTTGGAACTAGGTGAAAAGTTGCCATGAAGTTGGGTCCAAAACCTGCCTAAATTAGGGCAAAATTTCACTAAGTTAAGAAGTTCATGGCCACGTATTCACAAATTCATAACTTGATATCCAAGCATCTTTAGGGAAAAGTTTATGAAGAAAAGTTGTAGATTTCATGGAGGACTACAACTTTCATGTTGGTAACTTTTCTTGAATCAAAATGCATCATGGTGAAAAAATGGTGAAAAGTTGAGAAAAAATAAGAAAAGTTTTATACTTAGAAAAATTCTAAGTTATGAAAATTTTCAAATTAAAACCCTAATTTTCAAATTTGGTTTTCTTGGTGAACAAGTTTCATATTTTAACATATCTTGATGAATTATGACTCTTGGTACTTGATTTTGACCAAAAAGTCAAAGTTTGACTTTTCAGTATACAATTGACTTTTGATCAGTTGACTGTAAATTTCATCTGTCAATCCAATGGACTTGAGATGTTTTGAACCATGGAATTAAGTCAAGATGATGCCATTGAATCCTTGAAATCATGCTTAAACTCAATTGGTCATTGGCTAGGTTAAAAATCAGAAATTGCCATTCTTCAGTCAAAACCCTAATTTTGACCATTTTGCCCTTTTGATGATTTGATCAAATTTCTTGAGGAGTTGTGATCCAAACTTGATCAAATGGTACATATGAATCTATAATATTGATGTGGATCAAAAATTATGAATTTTGACTGTAAATTGGCCATGGTTGACTTTTTTCCCAATACAGCTGATTTTTAGGTCAATTGTCCAATTGACTGATAAAAAATGTGGCTCAAGGCTTGAAACTTATCATGAGAAATCTTAGGGGTCCAAAATGATGTATGAAAGTCACATGAAGCATTGATGGTCCAAAAATCCTTGTGCAAACTCAAACCCTAATTTTGGGTTATCATTGCAAGATGAGATGTCTTGAGCTAACCAAACCCTAATCTTGTCTTGAGTCCAAGACGTCTTGTGAGAAAAGTCTTGATAAATGAGAGGGAAAATTTTGGGGTACAACAGCTGCCCCTGTTCAATCTTCTTGAACCTGAAGATTTAAATTGGCGAGCTTTGTCGTTCGTGACTCGAAGGTAAAAGATGATTGGACACTAGAGTGCCCATAAATTTGCACTCGATAAAGTGTAGTTGAGGGAATGGGCTTAAAGATGCCATTTGGAGAGGTGATAGAATCTTGTTGGAGATGGGCTTGTAGATGCCATCCAAAAATGCTTGTTGAATTGTAAGTTGTAAGTCAAAAGAATAAGTATCAGAATGGTGTCCGTATCTGGAACGTATCTGAACTGTATTTGGAGACTGAATCTGTATGAGCAATAGAATAGCGTCCGCGTATGGAGCGTATCCGAGTTGTATCTGTGCTTGAATCTGGATAAGTGACAGAATGGCAACCGTGTCTTGGAGCGTATCTGAACTGTATCTGAAAGATAAATCTGAATAAGCGACAAAATGGCCACCGTGTCTGGAGCGTATCTGGACTGTATCTTGAAGTTGAGGTCTGAATGAGTATCAGAATGGAATCCTTGTCTGGAGCGTATCTGAATTGTATCTGAAAGTTGAATCTGAATGAGTAACAGAAAGGCTTCCGTGGAGGATCATATCTGAACTATATCAGGTAGGTTGAATCTGAACGAGTCTCAGAATGGCTTCCGTGTCTGGAGCGTATTTGAACTGTATTAAGAGTGTGAAATATGAATGAGTATTAGAACGGCTTCCGTGTCTGGAGCGTATTTGAAATGTATCAAGAGTGTGAAATCTGAATGAGTATCAGAATGGCTTCCGTGCCTGGAGCGTATATGTACTGTATCTGAAAGCTGAATCTGAATAAGTATCAGAATTGCATCCGTATCTGGAGCATATCTGAACTGTATCTGATAGTTGAAATCTGAATGAGTATCAGCATGGCATCCATATCCGGAGCATATCTGAACTGTATCTGATTGCACATTGTTTAACAGTAGTTGTTAATCTTATCCTGAAAAGGGTAAAATGTTAGCTGGAACACAAAATTATGTTGCATGAAATGTATGATGCAATATATGTGTTTTATCAATGTTTATGATATGTGGATATAATGTATGCGCATGTAAGCTGATTTGCTGTATTGCTGAGGAAAATAAATCCTTGATTGTTGAGGATATGTGGATTCTTCATGTCTTGAAGTTGGAGTATTGATAAAAATTCCGTTGTGAGAGTAATGACATGTACTGCTTGAGGAATCTACTTGGGGAATCCAAAGAACTTTGATGACTTCTACTGGGAATTAATAATGGGAATCTTCATTCAGTTGGGGAGCAATGAAAACTCTGTGGGGAAAAACTTATTCCTCTTTGAAAAAAGGTTCAGGAGTTTTGGTCGTCTGTCACCCTACCGGGGAGTTATCCTAGGTTGGGGAGAAACAAAAGTTAACTGTTACCCGGTTTCTTTTCAAGTTTCAAGGAAACTTGCTGGGGAATTTGGAGAAACTGAATGGTTTTTCACTGGGGATTAATAGTTTTGAAGTTTCAGCTCCACTGGGGATCTTGAGGACGTACTGTAGGGATTGTTCATGGAATAGCCTAAAGACTTTTTCCTATTATTTCGACCTGTCAGTAATTGTCCTTTTTCATTTTGTTTATTTGTAAACAGTAATTATGTTCAAATGCATATGTTCATTAATGAATCATTGGACGTTTTTTGCAAATAAAACACAAGTGTAAAAAGAAAAGGACAAATAGTTTTCTGTACTTTAAAGAGATATCTTTGTATTCACTTTGAATAAGTATTTTGTACAAAGGAGACAAACATCCTAGTAAGAGGATGGTGTCATTAAAAATAAGAAAAATTTATACAAAGAAAGATAGCTATGTGTGATAATACCATGGGGTTCCCATTTTGCTATAGCCTTCGTATCTCCGAATATCTTGTCCATTTGTTGCTTCGTCCGAAGATGATTCAATTGATCAGAAGCTCCAAGTTTGTCAGTGAAGAGATTGTCCTTAAAGTGATCCGACGAGACATAGTCATACGCTTTAATTCCCTAACTTTTGCCTGAACCGCCCCTTTCGGGTTTTTGATCCACCGGGAAACCATTTTTTTCCCAAGTCCCCCTTTCCGATTTTCAACTTGCCGGGTGTACATATTTTTTTTATTTTATCCCTAATTTTTTCCCGAACCTTTTGGTTCGTCGAGATGCCCTTGTTTTGCCTAGGTGTGTCAACCTAGCGGGTCTCTTATGCATATTATCTTTTGACTAGGTTTGCGTTCGCAGGGTGTGGCAGATCGTCACCGTCCATGGTGGTTAAGATCATTGCCCCACCAAAAAAGATGTTCTTGATTACAAGTGTTCCTTTATAGGTAGGAGTCCATTTTCCCCCGGGATCACTTTGTGGCAAGATGATGCACTTGATCACTAGATCTCCAACTCGATATTCTTGGCGTCTGACTTTCTTGTTGAAAGCCTTGATCATCCGTTTTTGATACATCTGACCATGACAAACAGCACTAAGTCTCTTTTCATCAATTAAGTTCAGTTGATCAAGTCGGGTCTGGATCCAATCGTCCTCACTCAAACCTGCATCTTTCATGATTCTCAAAGAGGGGATCTGAACCTCAATAGGTAAAACAGCCTCCATGCCATAAACCAAAGAAAAGGGTGTTGCCCCAGTTGATGTGCGAGCCGTGGTACGGTATCCATGGATAGCAAATAGTAGCATCTCATGCCAGTCCTTGTAGGTGACTGTCATTTTCTGTATGATCTTTTTAATGTTTTTATTAGCAGCTTCGACTGCACCATTTATCTTTGGCTGATAAGGGGATGAATTGTGATGTTGAATCTTGAACTGCTCGTACAAGGCGGTGATCATAGTATTGTTAAGGTTTATACCGTTATCAGTGATAATCCTTTCTGAGATACCGTACCGGCAAATAAGATTCTGCTTGATGAAGCAGGCAACAACATTGTTAGTAACGGATACGAAGGAAGCTGTTTCGACCCACTTTGTGAAATAGTCAATGGCCACTAGAATGAAGCGGTGTCCATTGGAGGCTGTAGGCTTGATCTCCCCAATCATATCAATTCCCCACATAGCGAAGGGCCAAGGAGCTGTTAAGACATTTAAAGGAACTGGAGGCACGTGCACCTTGTCTGCATAGATTTGACACTTATGACAGATCCGAGAGTGTTGATAGCAGTCTACTTCCATGGTAGACCATAATAGCCTGCCCGTAGGATTTTCTTCACCATCGTATGCCCACTAGAGTGAGTGCCAAAGGTACTTTCATGTAATTCAGCCATGATCTTTTTAGCTTCAATCTTATCCACACAACGGAGCAGAATAGAATCATGATTACGTTTGTACAAGATGCCATTACTCAGGAAGAATTTAGCAAAGAATCTCCTTAGGAACTTTTTATCATTGATTGAAGCTCCTTCTGGATATTCTTGAGCCTTGAGATGCCTTTTGACTTCATGAAACCAAGGCTGGTCCACTACTTCTTGAGAATTAATCTCGTGACAGTGTGCTGGTCCATCCATTCGTTCAATGGTGATATGGGGAGGTTCGTTATCCCAATTAAGTTTAAACATAGATGACATTGTAGCTAGAGCATCTGCTAGCTGATTTTCTTCTCGCGGGAAGTGCTCGAAGGTAATCTTCTCAAAATGTGGTAGCAATGTCAAAATATGTTCTTTGTAAGGGATAAGGTTTGGGTGCTTAGTGTTCCACTCTCCTTTGATATGACTGATGACCAAAGCCGAATCTCCAAATACAACTAAAGATTTGATTCCCAAGTCTATGGCATCCTTGAGACCAAAGATGCATGCTTCGTATTCTGCCATGTTGTTCGTACAGTTAAAGCAAAGTCTGGCAGTAAAAGGAGTATGGCATCCTTCCGGAGATATGAGTACAACACTAATACCATTACCAAGTGCATTGGATGCCCCATCAAAGAATAGGGTCCATCGGGATCCTTGTTCAGGTCCGTCATATGGCCTGATTTCTTCACCGTTGTCTAATGTCGTGATGTCTTCGTCAGGGAATTCAAACTTCATGGACTGATAATATTCTACAGCTTGATGAGCAAGATGATCCGCTAGAACACTGCCCTTTATAGCTTTTTGGGTAGTGTATTGTATGTCATATTCTGTTAGGATCATCTGCCATCTAGCTATCCTCCCAGACAGTGCAGGCTTTTCGAAGATGTACTTTATCGGATCCATCTTAGATATCAGTAAAGTGGTATGAGTCAACATATACTGTCTTATCCGGCTAGCAGCCCATACCAGAGCGCATCAAGTTTCCTCGAGAAGTGAATATATGGTTTCACAGTCGGTAAACTTTTTGCTCAGGTAGTAAATAGCGTGCTCTTTTCGGCCAGACTCGTCATGTTGGCCCAATACACACCCTATTGAGTTCTCTAAAACGGTCAGATACATGATTAGTGGTCTTCCCTCGACCGGTGGCATCAAGACAGAAGGCTCTTGTAAATACTCTTTGATTTTATCAAAAGCAATCTGACATTCATCATTCCATCTAACTACTTGATCTTTCTTCAACAGCTTGAAGATTGGTTCACAAGTAGATGTTAGGTGAGAAATGAATCTGGAAATATAGTTTAGGCATCCCAAGAATCCTCTGACTTCCTTCTCAGTGTGAGGAGCAGGCATTTCTTGTATCGCTTTGACCTTGGCAGGATCAACCTCAATGCCTTTGTTGCTGACAATGAAACCTAAGAGTTTACCGGACCGGACTCCGAATGTGCACTTGTTTGGATTCAATCTTAAATTGTACTCCTTCAACCTTACAAACAACTTTTGCAAGTGATCGAGGTGCTCCTCTTCAGTTTGTGATCGGGCTATCATGTCATCTACGTAGACCTCTATCTCATGATGTATCATATCATGAAACAAAGCTACCATGGCACGTTGATAGGTTGCGCCGACATTCTTCAGTCTGAATGGCATCACTTTATAGCAGAACGTCCCCTACTATGTGACAAATGTAGTTTTCTCCATGTCCTCAGGTTCCATTTTGATCTGGTTATAGCCTGAGAATCCATCCATGAAAGAAAATACTTTGTGCTGGGCCATATTGTCAACCAGGATGTCGCTGTGTGGAAGTGGAAAATCATCTTTAGGGCTGGCCCTGTTTAAATATCTATAGTCCACACACATTCTTACTTTGCCGTCCTTTTTAGGCACGGGAACAATGTTGGAAACCCATTAAGGATAGGAAGTAACAGCCAAAAATCCAGCATTGAACTGTTTCATAACTTCTGCTTTGATCTTCTCTGACATGTCGGGTCTCATGCGGCAGACTTTTTGCTTCACTGGTGGACAGTCTTCTCTTGTGGGTAGACGGTGTACCACAATGTCTGTATCGAGTCCCAGCATGTCTTCGTATGACCAGGCAAAGATCTCAACATAATCATGCAACATCTGAATTAGGCGCTCCTTGACACTCGGCTCTAGACTGGCACCCACTTTGATTTCCTTTTTATCTTCCTAGGTACCTAAATTTATTGTATCCAACAGCTCCTCATGAGGTTGAATAGCTCTTTCCTCTTGTTGTAGTAGTCTGGCCAATTCCCGCGGTATTTCACAATCTTCCTCACCTTCGTATTCGGCTTGGTAGATCAGATCTTCAGAGTCACTGAAGGCTATAGCAGTATCGTTACCCATGGGATCCAGAATGGAGGGGTACCTGCATTTGTGAGTGTGGGTGTGTGTAAGGGTATAGCCATCTTAAAACAATAAAATTTAAAAGAAAGACCATGAGAGTAAAAGGTTTATATATGAAAAAGCGTCCATGATTCATTGAATGTCATATGAAGATGAAATAAAAACCCTTACAAATGAAAACCCTTACATCATGGTGAAAAAGTCGTGAAAAGTTGAGAAAAAATAAGAAAATTTTTATACTTAGAAAAATTCTAAGTTATGAAAATTTTCAAATTAAAACCCTAATTTTCAAATTTGGTTTTCTTGGTGAAAAAGTTTCATATTTTGACATATCTTGATGAATTATGACTCTTGGTACTTGATTTTGACCAAAAAGTCAAAGTTTGACTTTTCAGTATACAGTTGACTTTTGATCAGTTGACTGCAAATTTTATCTGTCAATCCAATGAACTTGAGATGTTTTGAACCATGGAATTAAGTCAAGATGATGCCATTGAATCCTTAAAATCATGCTTGAACTCAATTGGTCATTGGCTAGGTTAAAAATTAGAAATTGCCCTTCCTTAGTCAAAACCCTAATTTTGACCATTTTGCCCTTTTGATGATTTGATCAAATTTCTTGAGGAGTTGTGATCCAAACTTGATCAAATGGTACATATGAATCTATAATGTTGATGTGGATAAAAAATTATGAAGTTTGACTATAAATTGGCCATGGTTGACTTTTTCCCCAATAAAGCTGATTTTTAGGTCAACTGTCCAATTGACTGATCAAAAATGTGGTTCAAGGCTTGAAACTTATGATGAGCAATCTTAGGGGTACAAAATGATGTATGAAAGTCACATGAAGCATTGATGGTACAAAAATCCTTGTGCAAACTCAAACCCTAATTTTGGGTTATTAGTGCAAGATGAGATGTCTTGAGCTAACGAAACCCTAATCTTGTCTTGAGTCCAAGAAGTCTTGTGAGAAAAGTCTTGATAAATGAGAGGGAAAATTTTGGGGTACAACAATAAGCATTAATTTTAATGGCCCTAATATGAACCCTAAAAATTTCATAAATTTTAGTTTCAAAATTCTCTAAGCTCAAGCAAAATTAATGGAAACTATGGACATGGTTAGCTTCAGTGCAATGATATCTACATGTTTCATTCACAAATAAACTATTGATGATGCCTGTATGAAGAGTTCCAAGTTGAGAAAACTTACCTCAAAACTGGAAATCGTGTTTGGAGTTTGAGCTTGTTTCAAGTGATGGTGATGATCAGGTTAGCTTCCTTGAGGTCCTAGGAAACTAATGTAATGGTTTGCTTGAGTTGAGAGTGGCTGAAATGACTTAGAGAAGTCAATGTGCAATGCTCTGTTTTTAGTTATGGAGGATATGGTAAATGATGTTACAGTAATGAAACAGGGACAGGGATAGGTTACACTTGATGTAAGGAAGCTTTAGAAACTAAAAGGCCAAGAAACACACGGGGGAAATGTGAGTTTGATGTTCAAGGTCAGAAACTGTGCAACAATGGAGTTTTTGGGCAATTTCTGATTTGAGAGAGTTTTCGTGTGTTTCAGGGTGTTCAAGCTTGTCTTTTATCTCACAAATAGTGACTCTATTTATAAGCAACAAATTTGGAGTGCTCTAGTTGATTAGAATTCAAATTTACATGTTTAAGTTAAACATGTGATTTTTTGATAAAACAATTTTCCATGCCTTGTACTTGCTAAGATAGAGTGGTTATGCTTTAAACAAGCTTGCTTCTGACTTTGTGGATGGATTTTGATCAGAGGGAACAAGTTAGAGGCTCAAGAATGAACTTTATGCAAAAAGCTTGCTTTACAAGAATGGCAATGTTAACTTTGTGCCATTAATGGAAATGCAACTTGGATAATAGCTTAGTTGCTTGGATCAAAGCCATAACAACTGTGTAAACATTTAATTATGGAGTGATAAACAAGTTTGAGGCCTGCAATGTAAGGATTATGTAGCCTAGCAAGGATTTGGTTCATGTGTTCATAAAAAATGACTTGTAATTCAAGTGACAAAACCCTAATTTCATCTCTTCGATTCTCCCTACTAGAGAATGACCTCCAGAAGTTCTCTGACATTTTGGAAATCTTGAAATGTTATCTACAAACCATCTTTGAATTGCTTTTGAATATTCCTCTTGGAACTATATGAAAAAGTGCCATGAAGTTAGGTCAAAATCCTGACCAAATTAGGGCAAAATTTCACGAAGTGTTTAGTTTCATGACCACATGTTCATAAAATTATAACTTGAGATCCAAGCATTTTTGGAAGGAGTTGTGTAAATAAAAGTTGCAGATTTCATGGAGATCTATAACTTTCATGTTGGAATTTTCTGTTGAATCATTTTTCATCATGGTGAAAATTTTGTTCAAAGTTGTGAAAAAAACATGAAATTTCCAACACTTAGAAAAATTTCTTTTAGAAATTTTGACTTTTCAAAATGAAATCTTGACTTTTTGATTTCTTGATGAATAAGTTTCATATTTTGACATATTTTGATGAATTATGATTTTTGGCACTTGAATTTGACCAAAAAGTCAAAGTTTGACTTTTCAGTATACAGTTGACTTTTGATCATTTGACTGAAAAATTCATCAGTCAATCCAATGGACTTGCAATGTTTTGAACCATGCCATTAGGTCAAAATGATGCAATTGGACTCTTGATATCATCTCTTAAACCAATTGATCATTTGCTAGGTTAAAAATCAGAAATTGCCATTTCTCAGTCAAAAACCCTAATTTTGACCATTTTGACCTTTGGGAGATTTGATCAAATTTCTTGAGGATTTATGGTCCAAATTTTTTCAAATTATAAATATGAGTTTAAAATGTTGATGTGGATAAAAAATTATGAAGTTTGACTGTAAATTGGCCATAGTTGACTTTTTCCCCAATACAACTGATTTTTAGGTCAACTACTCAATTGATTGAGCAAAAATGTGATCCAAGGCTTGAAACTTGACATGAGTGATCTTGGGGGTCCATAATGATCCATGAAAGTCATATTGGTCATTATAAGTTCAAATGTCCTTGTGCAAACTCAAATCCTAGTTTTGGGTCATGAGTGCATAAGGAGGTGTCTTGAGTTGATCAAACCCTAGTGCACTCTTGAGCCCAAGCAGATCTTGTGAGCAAAAATCTTGATAAGTGAGAGGGTAAATTTTGGAGTACAACAGGTAGGAAAAATTTGGGGTATGAAAGCTTCCCCTATTTAATTGTCTTAAACTGAATGTGTGATTAGCACAAGCCTTTCAAGTATTCGAGGTGGAAGATGATTAAATACAAATACCAAAAATTTATTCTGAGAGAAGTTGTGAGTATTTGTTATCATTATTTTTGTAGTATCTGTTGGGGAAATAAATCTTTCTGTTTTTCGTGGGAGGACTTTAAGGGTAACTTACAATGCAGCGATAATGCTAATACAAGATGGAGAGTGGACTTATAACGTAGCAATATAGGCTAATACAAGATAAAGGATGACTTGTAACGTAGAAACAATGCTAATACAAGGAAAGTTAATAACTTGTAACGTGGCGATGATGCCAATACAAGAAGAATGTCGAATCGTAACGTGGCGGTGATGCCAATACAAGACAGATATTGGACTTGAAATGTGGCGGTGATGCCAAAACAAGACAAAGATTGGTATGAAAAGACAACAAATAAGATCTACGGACGACCTACGATCCTACAACAAGACCTATCAGCGATCTTCTAGGGGAGACCTATGGGCGATCTACAAGAGGAAAGGTAGATCTACGAATGACCTACAATCCCAAGTTGAGACCTACGGGAAACCTATAAGAGAACTAGGTCTATGGGAGACCCTAGGATTCTACGAAGATACATGTGGGCGATCTGCTAAAGAACTAGGCCTAAGGGGGACCTCAGAATACGAAAACAAGATCTACAGGGAGAACTAGGCCTAGGGGCGATCTTAGGGTTCTAAGATGAAACCTCATCTACTGGGGAACTAGGCCTATGGGCGACCTCAGGGTTCTATGATGAGACATAAGGGTGATTTGTCAAAGAACTAGGCCTATGAGCGACCTCAGGATTCTACGAAGATACCTATGGGTGATCTGTTGAAAAACTAGGAATAAGGGCGATGGAGTGATCTACGAAGATACCAATAGTTTCTTTGAGCTGAGAGTGCTTGAACTGTTCTAGAGAAGTCCAAGTGTAGACCTCTGTTTTTGAAAATGGAAGATGGTGATGGAGGTGTTACAGAAGTGTAACAGGTATTGGAAAGGCTTATATTTGAGGTAGAGGAGCTTTTGAAATGGTTTGGCCAAGAAACGCACTAGTGGATTTGAAGATGGAAGTTTTTGGCCAGATTCTGCACAACAATGGCAGTTTGTATGTAATATGAGTTTGTGAGAGTTTTGGGATGCTTGAGGGCTTGTGTATTTGTGTTTTAGCTCAAAATTAGTGTCTCTATTTATAAGCAAGATGTTTGGAGTTCTCAAGTTGATCAGATTTCAAATTCACGTGTTTAAGCTCAACATGTGATTTTTGATAAAAACAAGTTTCAATGCTTTGTACTTCATGATAAAGAGTTGTTAATCACTTTAAACACAATGTTCCTGACTTTATAGATGGAGTGTAATCAGATCAAACAATTTAGGATCTCAATGCATTGACTTTGTGCATAAAACTTGCTTTACAAGAATGGAATGGTTACTTTCTCCCCAAAATGGCAATTTGACTTGTACAATGCTTGAATCACTTGGATAAGGGCTTAATAAATTGTGTAAACCATTAATTATGGAGTGAAACACAATTTTGAGTCCTGCAAAGAAAATATTATGCAGCATGTCTATGGATTTAGTTATGTGTTCATCACAAAATTGCCTTGTAATTCAAACTTGAAACCCTAACTTCATCTCTTCGATTCTCTTAGTTGAAGGATGATCTCAATGAGTTCTTAGACATTTTGGAAATATTGTAACATTACCTACAACCTTCATGTTTTTCATTTTTGAATAATCCAATTGGAACTATGTGAAAAGTTTCCATGAAGTTGGTACCAAAAATCTGCCTAACTAGGTCAAATATTCACTAAGTGTTTTTTATGAAAAAGTGAATGTCTTCATGAATTTATAACTCAAAATTCAAGCATTTCTAGGAATTTATTAGTAAAGAAAAGTTGTATATCTCATCAATATCTACAACTTTCATGTTAAAAGTTTTCTTTGAATCATCTTGCATCTTAGTGAAAAAGTTGGCATGAAGTCATGAAAAAATAAGACTTAAAAACACTTAGAAAAATTTCAAGTCTTGAAAAGTTTGACTTTTTAAGATGAATTTTGTATTTATTTATTTCTTGATGATAAAGTTTCATATTTTTTAATTTCTTGATGGAATATTATCTTTGAAACTCAAATTTGATCAAAAAGTCAAAGTTTGACTTTTGGTGTATTAATTGACTTTTCATCAGTTGACTGAATTTCAACTATCAATCAATTGATCTTGAGAAATGTTTTGAGCCATGAAATTAGGTAAACATGTTGTATTTTAATCCTTGATATTGTTCTTCAATACATTAGATCATGTATTAGGTCAAAAACTCTTGATCAGTCAAATACAATCAAAACCCTAATTTTGGCTATTTTGCCCTTTTAGTGATTTAAACAATTTTCTTGGGGAATTGTGATCCAAACTAGATTAATTGATGCATATGACTTCAAAATGTTGATATTGGTCCAAAGTGTTGAATTTTGATTGTAGGTTGACCATAGATGACTTTTTACCTAATACATCTGATTTTAGGTCATCTGGTCAATTGATTGAGCAATTTTGTGATCCAAGACTTGAAACTTTATATGAGCAATCTTGAGGGTCCATAATGATTCATGAAAGTAATTTGAAATATTTGGAGTCCAATTGTCCTTGTGCAAACTTAAACCCCAATTTGAGGTATCAGGGTGGAGGAGATGGCTTGACCTAGTCAATACTTGTGTAAGCTTAAACTTTTGAAGATCTTTGTGAGAAATGTTTTGAGAAAAGAGAGGGAAAATTTTGGGGTGCAACATAGGGTGACCGTTATCAGTTGCTACATGCAAATAAAAACAACATCTTGAATGCATACGACACTCCCTCGTGGTTATACAAAAATGTATTGTAAAGTTTTATCTTATCTTGGAAATTTTATTCCACATGTTTCTAATGCAATGTTTAATAACGAATAAAACACATTTTACATACGAAAAACATTTTATGATAATAAAAGACTTCTTTTTGATGAAAACAAACTTTATTGATTGATAATTTTCCTATGAACAGGCATTTGCACAAGGATGCAACTCCTATATGAAGTAGTTGTGAAAAAGAAACGAAACACTCAATAGGTTAAAATGGCAATGAGAGATGCTCGAATTACCAATAAAACGGGTATTGCTACAGTTCCCATATCCTTAGTAGTCTCAATGCCTTGCCTTTGAAGAGTAGCAGTTGGACCGATCAGTTCATCGCCATGGTGCAATAGATGATCATGTGTTATTCGTGAAGAGTATCCAGACTACAACCTCTCGCTTATGATCCCTAACTTTTTCTTGGACCACCCTTTCGAGTTTTCGATCCAACGGGATACCCATTTTTTCCTAAGTCACCCTTTCAGGTTTTCGACTTAGTGGGTTATTATCTTTCTTTTTTTCATTTTATCCCTAAATTTTGCCTGGACTTTCTTTTTATGTCAATTGGGATGCCCATTTTTTCCTAAATCTCCCTTGTGAGTTTGAATTAGCGGGTCTCTTCATGCGTAGTATTTTTTGACTGAGTCTAAATTGACTGGAAGTGAAACGTCTTCCCCATCCATGTCTGTATGGATTATAGCACCTGTTAAAAAGGCTCTCTACATGATATATGGTCCCTCGTAGTTGGGATTCCATTTTCCCCTTTGGATTGAAATGGCTTTGCACGATAACCTCTCTCAAGACCATATCACTAGGATAAAACTTCCGGGGACGAATCTTATTGTCAAATTCTCTCTTCATCCTCTGTTGGTACGACTGGCCATGACAGATGGGTGCCATGCATTTGTCGTCAATCAAATTGAGCTGGTCAAGTCTTGTCTGAACCCACTCCCCTTCATTAAGCTTAGTTTCCATCAGAACCCTTAACGAAGGAATCTCCACTTTGATGGGAAGTAGTGTGTATGTACCAAAGACAAGATAAAATGGAGTCTCTCCTATTGAAGTACACACAGAAATTTTGTAGCCATGATGAGCAAAAGGCAAAATTTCATGCCAATCTTTATGTTCTGATCATCTTTGGTTGGTACGGCGATGGATTATGATATTCAATTTTAAACTCTTCACACAACTCATTCATCATGTTGTTGTTTAGATTAGAGCAATTATCAGTGATGATTATGTGAGGAATTCTGTAATGGCATTAGATTTTCTTCCTGATGAATTTGGTAATGACCTGTTTGGTTACATTCTTGTAAGAAGCTTCTTCCACCCATTTGGTGAAATAGTAAATAGCCACGAGAGTGAACTTATGACCATTTGAAGCTTTCGGTTCAATCATTCCAATCATGTCAATACTCCACATTGTGAACGGACATTGTGAAGTCATAACATTCAAAGGAGTTTGAGGAACATGAATTATGTTTGTATACACCTGGCGTTTGTGGCACAACTTTGCATATACACAACAGTCACTCTCCATTGTCATCCAGAAATACCCTGCGCGTAGGATTTTCTTCACCATAGAATGCTCGCTCAAATGAGTCTCGAAAGAACCCTCATGGATTTCCTTTATGATCAAATCTACTTTGTGTTTATCCACGCATCTGAGCTGAGTTGATTCATAATTTCTCTTATACAGGACGTCTCCCGATAAGAGGAACTTGGATGCTAACCTTCTAAGCATACGCTTATCACAAATTATAGCATTCTCGGGATACTCTTGCTTCTCAATGTACCTTTTGATGTTGTGATACCACAACTTTTCATCATACACATCCTCGGTCGAGAGATAATGAGCAGGAAAGACATGTGATGGCTCTTTGTAATGGAGAATATTTATATTAGGTGCCTGATTCGGAAAGATCACTTTGAAAATCGATGCTAAAGCAGCTAAAGCATTGGGAAACTGATTATTTTCTCTAGGAATATGTTCAAAGGTGATCTCATCAAAAGCCAGTACTAGCTGGAGGATGTAGTCTCAGTATGGAATCAAACTGGGGTGCTTAATTTCCCAATTGTCTCATACCTTGTGTATGACTAAAGAGGAGTCTCCGAAGAATTCAAGGATTTTGATTTTAAGGTCGGCGGCTGCTTCAAGAGCCATCACGCAGGCTTCATATTCTTCCACATTGTTCTTACAATTGAAATATAACCAGGCCATAAATGGTGTATGAGTATTGTATGGACAAGTTAGTATTTCCCCAATGCCATGACCTGCAGTGTTCGATGCACCATCAAACATAAGATTCCATCACTCTTTCAGATCGATCCCATCATAATCATCAAGCTTCATAACATCTTCGTCAGGAAAGTCAAATTTCATCGATCGGTACTCATCCAACGGCTGATGAGCGAGATGATCTGCAAGAATTCTACCCTTGATAGCCTTTTGTGTAACTTACTAAATGTCATATTCAGATTAAAGCATCTGCACCCAGGAAAGTCTACCTGTAAGTACTAGTTTTTCAAAGATATACTTTATCGGGTCCATCTTCAATATCAGAAACATTGTGTATTTCAGCATATACTGCCTAAGACGTTAAGTTGCCGAAGCAAGCGCACAACAATTCTTCTCAAGCAAAGAATACCTGGATTCACAATCGGTAAACTTCTTACTCAAATAATAGATGGTGTTCTCTTTACGTCCCGTTTCGTCATGTTTTCCAAGCACGCAACCCGTAGATTCTTCCATCACCGTCAAGTACTTGATGAGTGGCCTTCTAGGCACTGGAGGAATAAGGATTGGTGGATCCTGGAGATACTGATTGATCTTTTCAAAGGCTTCCTAGAAATTATCATCCCATTGGATATTTTGATTCTTGTACAACATTTTAAAGATGGGTTCACAAGTAGCCGTGAGATGAGAAATGAATCCTCTTACTTCTTTTTCATTCTTCTGCGTCGGCATATTTTGTATTGCTTTTATTATGTCGGGATCTACTTCAATTCCTCGCTGACTTATGATGAAACCAAGTAGTTTACCAGATCGCACCCCGAAGGTACACTTGTTCTAATTAAGCCTTTGCTTGAACTTTTGTAGACTCACAAACAACTTTTGCAGATGAAGCAAATGTTCCTCCTCAGTTTGTGATTTTGCAATCATATCATCTCCATATACTTCAATCTCCTTATGAATCATATCATGAAAGAGTGTCACCATAGCATGTTGGTATGTTGCACTAGCATTTTTTAGACCAAAACGCACGACCTTCTAATAATAAGTACCCCAAGGATTAGTGAATATCATCTTTTTCATGTCTTCTGGAGCCATCATAATTTGATTGTACCCCAAAAAACCATCCATGAAAGAGAAAAATGAGGACTGAGCTACATTATCAACCAATACATCAATGTAAGGTAATGCAAAGTCGTCTTTTAGGCTTGCTTTATTCAGATCCCGATAACCCACACATATGCACACCTTCCCATCTTTCTTAGGAGTAGGTATGATGTTAGCAATCCAATCCGAGTATTCATATACTAATAAGAAACCTACATTCAACTGCTTTCAACCTCTTCTTTGATCCTGAGAAACATATTTGGGAGAGTTCTGCGCGGCTTTTACTTTACTAAAGGACATTTTGTCTTGAGTGGCAAATGAAGCACACCTGTATCACTATCCAAACTAGACATATCTTTATATGACCAGGCGAAGATGTCGGAGTACTCTCTGAGAAGCTCAATCAACCCTTTTTTACATCATTTTGTAGAAAGGCCCCTATCTTGACCTCTATTTTCACTGTATAGCTACCGAGGTTGATGATCTCAATAGCCTCTTAATGAGGCAGGATTGCATTCTCTTCTTGTCTCAACAGTCTTTCTAATTCCTCATGAATTTCACAATCTTCCCCACTATCTTCATCGACTTGGTCATTCGGATTTCCAAGGATATTGGTGCAAGGAACTATAACATCACCGTTTATAATGGAATTCGAGGTAGGCCTACATGATTGATGAATCATGCCCTATTTTAGAATATGAATGCAAAGTGGAAAACGGTTAAAGAGTTAAAAGGAAAAGCATTGCCATTTATTATTTTACGAAAATAAAAGAAAAGACAGAGAGTAAAAAAATCATATGCGAAAATGAAATTTTATTCAATTTAAACAAACAAGGACACATGAGGGGGACCTTTTCACAAGCTGTCAGCATGCCTTGGGCAGAGCATGTGACTTATTTAAGACAAGAACTTTACATGTCAAAGAAAACAACTTCGGGAATATCAGTAGCAGTCCAATGGCCGAGTTCTTGATCAGGAACAATCTGGTAAATATACTGAGATATATCTGCATCGTATTCATCATCACTATCTATTGTACCCAAAAATTTTCCCTCCCATATTTCTCAAAACATTTCAAGAAAGATCCTCAAGTTGCTCAAGGTAGTCCAAGGGTTGACCAGACAAGCTCTCTCCTAAGGCAGTCTACCTCAAATTAGGGTTTCATGTTGCATCAAGATACTTGAGCCCAAGTGATCCCAAATTATCACCAATGTCCTAATATGATCTCAAGATCATCCATGTCAATTTTCAAGCCTTGTAGAGGAAGTTTTCTCAATCAATTGCTCAAAGGCCTGAAAATCGACTATGCTAGGGCAAAAGTCAACTATGGCCCACATACAGTCAAACTTCAAGATTTTTGTTCAACATCCTCATTTTGAAGTATATTTCATCATTTGATCAAGGGTTTATCATGATTCATCAAGGATTGCTCATAATTCATCAGAACCAAAAGTTGCTAAATTAGGGTTTTGCAGGAAAAGTCAACTCAACTTTGACCAAGCATAACTTTCTCATACTTTATGAGAAACGACCCATCCAAATATAATTTTGAATAATATGAAATTCCCTACAATCCATATTCATCTCCCAAGTTCAAAATATGCACTGACAAGAAGTTATGAATTTGGACATTATAGGTCATTTTGGAAAGTCAACGAAAACACCTTTTTTGTCAAAGCTTCATACATGAGCATGGAATATCAAATTGATATGAGAACAAAAGGGTTGATTAGAGGACATCTCAAGATTTCAAAAAAGTCCATGAAAACCTTCAAAGAGTCAAAATTGAGGAAGTTATGCATTGGTGAAGTTGACCTTTTTTGCAAAATTGCCAAAAGTCAACTATCCCTAAAACTTCAATTTTTGCCAAATGGGCCCAATCTTTTTCACTTGTTTTGAATTGGCAACATAGTCCACGAGCTCTAGCCCTTGCCACTTGTCCTTATCATGTTTTTATTATTTATTTCGATTTTTATTTGAATTCATTCAATTTAAATCAAAACAAATCATATAAAATCCAAAATATTGAAAACAAAAGATTTCGTGCTTGTTTCAGGTTTCAATTATAGCTAGCAAGTATTCAAATTCGTATTATGGCAGGGTGTGTACAAAAAGATTGAAATAGGCCAATTTTAGAAAGATTTTTAAGGTGTATCAAATCAAGATCAAATTCCATAATGGAAGAAGATTGAGTACAACCTATCAACCCTAATTCATTCCTTAATACATATAGAACGTTTGCAGACCCAAAACTAGGTTAGAAACAGGCGTAGCAAGGAGAACATAATTTGAAAAAATCAAGAAAAAGTGCAACATCGAATTCAGTGTTCCAGGCATCCTCAAAGCCTTCCAGCTATCCCAATCACTTCCTGAGACTCCCAGCAAGCGAAAGCAATCAAGAACCAAGCCTTTCCAGTCCCAAAAAGCTTTGTAAGTCCATCACGATATCCATGAAATTTTGGATTCGGTTAGCATGATTTAGGAATTGTTAGGATGAATTAATCATAGATTCTTGATCCATGGAACATTTGCAAGCTTTCTGCATCGTTTAATTTCATTTATATGTCTTATGCAAGATTTCACCATGGCTAGGTTTTGTAGCTTCGAATTAGGGTTTTTGTTTACAGGTGAAATTAGCTTCCATGAATGGTACCACCATGTTCAGGAGGATGAGAAGAATCCAACCATGGCATTAGATGTCATTTATATGGCTCAAGGAGGATTTTGGAACGAGCCCTGTCAATAGCTACGGACAAACGTCCGTAGGTAAAAGTTTGAAACTTTTACCCATGGAGAGAGGAAGAAGATGACCAGTTGGCACCCCTCTATTGGCTTGTTTAAATTTCGCACGCTGAATTGATTTATGTGCCTTTTTAATATTTGTTTATTGTTTTGTATTATTATAACAAACAGAAGCAATTGGCCCAGTGGTAGCCAGGCAGGCGTTTAAGGCATTAGGAGGCTTGAGGTCAGGGGTTCGACCCCTGCCTCCAACATTTGGTATTTTTCTTAATTTCTTTCAGGTTATCCACCGAGTTCACAAGCCGAAGGATTACCATATGTCCTCACGATCCAGCCAACCAAATGTCAGATGGCCAGATCCAAGGGCCATCCATGATGGTACATCATAAGCCTGGTCAAACGCATAGCATAAAATCATGAAGGTCAACGTGGACCTCACTCAAATGGGCCCAGATCTGGCTGTTTGCACCCCCCAAAAATACTATTCAGACCCAATTTCTTTCTCTACTTTATTTTATTTTATTTCATTTCATTTATTTATTTATTTATTTACTAACACAAATAATTATTTTCTTTTATAAAAAAAAATCACAAAAATATTTTTCACCAATTAGATTTAGGTATTTTTTATCAATAAATTTATTAATCTAATTAGATTTAATTTTAGGTAAAACTTTAATTATTTTGTAAATAACTTAAAAATAATTAGAATAAATAGATTTTATTAATAACTTAATTATATTTTATTTTTTTCCTAAAATAACAAAAAAACCCAAAAATAGGTCATTTTATTATTTTCATTAATTAATTCAATTAACTAATTAATTTAGCATTTATTTTTTTAAAACCTAAATTCTTTTCTTTAAAAAAATATTAAAAACAACAAAAAACAATTTTTCTTTTAATTAGGTTAGAAGGGTCAAAACCCTAATTTCTTCCCGATCTTAATTTTTCTCGCGCGCTTTATTTCTATTTTTATCCCAATTATTGTATCTGCCTACAGTGTGTAATAGTTTAATTAGGACGTTTATTCACATTTTCCGAAAATTATTAACTGTTAGATGTATGATAATAGGATGCATGACAAGAATGTATATTTAAATTTTAAAACAATTAGATAACCCTAATATGTGCAAAGATAAATAATCTGAAATTGAATCACTCGCACATGCGCACTCCTAGGGTATACTCCCACTTGGTTTCCTTCGGTAAATGATCATTGAGTATAGGATGCTTTAGTGGTCGTCCTTTTGTCCAAAGATCATAGTTACCTCGGAATGGTTGCCTCGGATATTGTTGCCTCGGATAATTGATCTAAGACTTTAGGGTTACTACTAAGACGTCCTAACATTTCTTTAGTGACTGTACGTCCCTTTCGAATTAACCCTCAAAACTCCAACGACGATGCTACCTACTCATTAATAGTGGGATAGCATTGTCTAAAAGAAACAAACATAGAACGATTCTTTTTTTGAGTAGGTAGATTAGTTCTTAAGTACTTGCTCAATATAAACAAACTTTTTCACACTTACACTCTTTTACAAACAAAGTTTTCAAAAACACTTCATTACACTCTTGAAGACAGAAGCAAGAGTTAAATCAAAGTCAAAACAAAAGCTTTTCAAAACCCACAAAAACAAAGAAATCAATTTTGAAAATGATGAGAAAGTACCTAAGAGCCCGTAGATAACTACGGATAGAAAGGGTGTTAATACCTTCCCTTTCTATAATCTACCCCCCGTACTCAGAAATATCTCAAAAATGGAATTTTTTCGTGCTTTTTTTTCCTTTTCTTGTTGGATAAAATAAAAGTCGGTGGCGACTCTTGCTTACCGCGACATTTTGCAAACACAAATGCAAAACGCAAACCAGCAATTCCTTAAAAAAAGGGAAACACGTCCCGGTTCTAGCCACCGTATCACAGAACTGGCGACTCTGCTGGGGACTTAATAAGTGGGGTGTACCTTAGGATTAGTTCATCATAATGTTTTCAATTGTTTGATCTGTTTGCTTTATCTTTGTGGGCATTGTATCGAAGTTACTATAGATCCTAACCTGTATCTGGGGATACCTTTTAGGTAAGTAGCAATAGACTGTGAGGGAGCTGTACGGTGTACACCGATACTGTTGAAGCAGTAGAAACATTGGTGTGACACATTAGTTGGTACCGATATCCCTTATGGAGGAACAAGGAGAGTATGGGGTTGCTAATGGGCCATTAAGCATCAACTGACCTTAGAACCTATAATTGCCCAACTTGGCCATAGAAAGGTAGCAGTATGCTACACTCATTGAGACCATACTCTCGTGATGATTCCGGACGCAAGAAAAGATTGCTAAAATGGAATTATGACCGATCGAGGATGGTCAGTGATATTGACAACCTCTAGAACCCAGTTACTATTACTAGGACAGGTTGAACCAACTAAACTGCAAGAGGGTAGTACCTAAACTCCATGCCAACCTGGAATTTAAGGGCTATTGTATGACTTGTTTGCCCTTACCATGTTTTCTATTTGTGATACTTGTGGTGTGTTTTTATCATGACATCATGCATCATGACATCGCATACATATTTCATTAGACTAACCATTTCAAAGACCGAGGGGATTCATCTTCGTTCTGTTTTGCAGATCATGGCCTCTATGTGCAGAAATACCATTCAGATCAGCTTCGTGCAGATACCTGCTCAGCTTAGAGAGTTGGTTTCAAAGGTTCCTGATACTTCTTCCTTTGTTAGAAGACATGGTCATCTCCTCAGCCTGGTTACTTCCAAGTTGGATGAACAAATAATGAGTGTCCTGTTCCAGTTCTTTGACCCGTTGCATTACTGTTTCACCTTCCCGGATTATCAGTTGGTCCCTACTTTGGAGGAGTTTTCTGATTTACTTGGCATATCTATTCTAGAGCAGACACCCTTTACAGGTTTGGAGATAGCTCCTAGGCCAGAGGATATTGCTTCAGCCCTCCATCTAACAATGGCTGATGTAGTATCTAACTGGGAGATTCAGAGCGGGGTTAAAGGTTTCTTAGCTAAGTTCTTGATCGATCAAGCTCAACAGTTCTGGGATAGTTTGGACTTTCAAGCATTTGAAGACATCCTGGCACTCCTCATCTATGGCTTGGTTCTGTTCCCAAATTCAGATTATTTTGTCGATGTGAACACAGTCAAGATCTTCATGTCCCATAACCCGGTGCCTACTCTTCTAGGTGATATTCTACATGCTCTTTATACCCGTGCTGTTCGGAGAAGGGGAACTCTCATGTGTTGTGCACCGCTGCTGGAGAGGTGGTTTATTTATCACCTCCCCAAATCTGTATTGAAGAATGAGGAAGGTATGGGTTGGGCTTACAGAGTCATGCCCCTTGCTCATACGGACATCCTTTGGAGTACTAAGGATATGGAAAGGGTAGCTGTCATTGATCGGTGTGGAGAATACCCCAATGTTCCATTGCTTGGAATTAGAGGAGGAATAACCTATAATCCTTGTTTGCCCTTACGACAGTTTGGACGAGCTCGGAGGGACGGTCCTCATGAGTTGTTGCTTCCAGACATTGTCTTTGACTTCAAGGGGGATGTTGAGGGACATCGCCGCAGATTTATACGAGCCTGGGAAAGGGTGAACAGGTCTGATCCACATGAGCTAGGAATGGATACTTCTCTCCCGATGCTACCGTATCTCCAGTGGGTTTGAGCTCGTTCTCAAAAGCTGGGGATGCCATATGAAGTTGTTTTGTCAATGATTATGGAGCATACTGATGAAGAAGGTGTTCCTTATACGATCCCCCATCCCTATATGCCTACTGATATTGGGGCATTGAAGAGGTCTTGGATCCATTAAGGGAAGAAAGGGACACTTACAGAGAGAAGTATCATGAGCAAGAACGGAAGATCAGGAAGCTTACAAGGCAGCTAGAGACTGAGAGGAAAATCAACGATTATGTCAGCACGAAAGGAAAACAACCATGGGAGTTCTGATGATTTTTATTGTTTCTAGTTTAGATTTGCTTTTCAGTATTTCTATTGTAACTCCTTAAAGGCATTTGTTAAACATTGTTTCAACTTTTAATCTAATAAAAGTGTGTTTTATTTTGGTTTACAAATTTGAATCTCCCTAAGTCTTTGAAATCATTTCATATGCATTCCATTCCCATGCACCTCATTACAGGTACCCTTACAGGTTTCTCATCTTCTTCGCTGTTTATTTCAACACAATATGTGTGATATGGTGGGAGAACTGACTTGGGATTTGCGTTTTGTGTTTGCAAATGTTTCGGTTTAGCAAGAGTCACCACCGACCTTTTATTTTATCCTAAGGAAAGGCCAAAAAGCACAGAAAAGACCTTTGAGATGTTTTCGTGGGTTCGGGAGTAGATTATAGAAAGGGAAGGTATTAGCACCCTTTCTATCCATGGTTATCCATGGGCTCTTAGTTATTTGCTTAGATCGCTTGCCTTTGCTTTTCAATTGTTTGAAATGGTGCTTTGTGTGTATGGTTTTGAAAATGCTTTGAAAAAGATGCCTTGTCTAGGCAACCTTTGTAATGATTCTTGTTTGAATATATACAAAGGTGTGTGTCTTTTTGAAAAGATAATTCAATGTTTTGAAAGTTGTTTGGAAATTGTTTTTGAAATTGTGTTGTGAAGTGTGTTTTGAAAAATGGCAAGGATGTTTTGCAAGATTTTTTTTAATCAAGTAACTAAGAGTTCTCTACCCTATTTTACTCAAAGACCTTTCTTATGTTTTTAACCCTTTTAACAGTGTTGTTTCACCATTGTATTTGGTGAACAACCTTGTGTTAGGATTTTAACGAGACAGGCGCGGGTCATCGTATAGACCATGATTAGCAATTTTGCAAAGTATCTTAGCATCTTTTGAGGGACTAAGATCATTTTTGTAAGGAAACTTTGAATAGCGTCATCGAGGGACTATGATCTTTTGATTTTGTTTGTTTTGCCAAGATACTTTGCATGCGTAACATGGCCATTTTAAATTTAGGCAACCGAGTGGATATACCTTAAGGGGTGTTTGTGTGCAAGTGTGTTTTATTGCATACAAGAGTTTATCTTTGAATTAGGATTTTCTATTTCATTGATTTTATCTTTCCATACACATCCTAATTACTAGCATTTATATTTGAAAGCAATAAAAAGCGGAAATGTAAAATCCTACGCTATTACAGCAATTAGGGGGTGGGGATACATATTTGTACATGTGGTGGTTCAACGAGAAAAATAGATAAGAAAAGAAAATAACAAAGGCAAGATAGAGAGAAAGAGAGAGAGCCAGCGTGCTGCTGAGAGGAAGTCAGAAGTTCCGACTCAGGCCTGCTGCCAGATTATCAACCTTTTGGTGAAACTGTATGAGTCAGAACTTCTGACTCTGGCACCTGCAAAACAGAAACCTGTTAGTGGGAAAGTCAGAAGTTCTGACCCCCATGCGCTGCAAGACAAAAGTTTGTTAGTAGGGAAATCAGAAGTTCTGACCCTGTTGGAAATACAATAATTTTCAGAAGTTCTGATATTATTGACAGCAAAACAGGCTTCAGATGTGCTAACATCAAAGTCAGCACTTGGCTTCTCCCTGTGCTAGTCAGAACATCTGCAGTTTTGTCATTTTTCCATAAAATAGAAAACATGTTTGGGACAACTTCAACAAATGTCAAAGTGTTTCAGGAGACAGAACCAACAAGTTCACATGCAAGTTCTACACTGATTCACTTCCTACTTAAATATTCCAAGGTATGAAAATCCTCAGAACGCAAACAGCAGCAACATGATATTTACATTATGTTTATTAAGCATGCAAAGCTGATGATGCTTAGCAGCGTGATGAAGGTCAGCAGGTGCTTACCTGGCTGTTGGAAAAGTCTGTGAGTGGGAGCTAGCTTTTAGCTCTGATGGTGTTCTGGACAGGTTCTTTTTTAAAGGGGTGGATGGAGAGTATATATGGTCAGAAACTGTAGGGGCGTCTTTCTTTAATCAAGAAGCAAATTGGGTACAAATGAGGTTTTGAGGCAGGAGATTCAAAGTTGTGTTTGAGGCTCTTGAAACACTAAGATTTTTGACAGAGTTTCAAAGTATTTTCTTGCTAAAAATTTTGTTTCTCTTCTAGCAATTTTTTCCTGGTTTTGGACCGCCCCTTTTTAGTGGTCAATGGTGCTCTATTTATAGGAAAATCTTTTGTGGATTTTTGAACGTTAAAGGCGCCAATATTATGTAGTAGAGGTTAACTTGTTTTTTTTTAAAGAAGTTCATGAAAAGTTGTGATAATGGACAGCTTTTCAGCCTAGGCTGGAACAGCAGGCAAGGATTGAGGAGAAGCGACCTCTATAGGTGAAAGGTGGCGCATAGACCCATTCCTGAACCTGCATAAAGATGTTTACCAAGCCACACGTGGAGAGACCCCTTGGATGAATGTTCAGGAGTGGTTGGGAGCATTAATGAGTATTAAATGGTGATGAGATTTATCAACATCAAAAATCTTGTAATAGGAGATTTTGCATCATTACCTAAAACCTGAACCAGCAGTTCTGCTTTACCAAAAACAATGTAAACCAAGCTCTGACCTTGGCCTCTTGGTGTCTCAGCAAATTTTGAAGATTCTCCTGACTTTCTAGCACGTTCCTTGGATTTGCTTCTGGAAATCCTGGACTTAGATATTCTGTGTCAGTGTAACACCCACTCTTCTGACCCTTTCATCTTCTGATTCCAGCATGTTCTGAAGGAGCCTTCAGACTTCTTTGCTTTCTTTGCATTCCTCTAGCAAACTCTGGCTGAACTTGCATAACTGCTGAAAGAGCCATGTTCTGTTTGAAGATTACGTGTTGAACCACGTTTACAACCTCTAACTGAGTTGATGTAGCTGCTGAAGAGCCAACTTCTAACTGCGTTGAGCCAAGCTTGCAACTTCTGACCGTTTATGTCTGGAGGTTGGTTCAGAAGTTCTGAAGTGTTATTTTCTTCTTAAACACCCATTTTTAGAGAAAAATTCCAAATGTTTAGAATTTAATTTTTCCAAGGTAAAAGCTTTGCCTTTAGAGCTTGTGTGATCATTTTTCTCTTGTAAATGGTTTGCTTGGGAAGAAATGATAATTCAGGACTTGGATTTGTTTAAGAGAAACTCTGAGGATCCAGGATGATTTCCTGAAGAATGAGAGGGCAAATTTTGGGGTATAACAACTGCCCCTGTTTAATCTTCTTGAACCTGAAGAGTTAGATTGGCAAGTTTTCCTTTCGCGACTCAAAGGTAAAAGAGGATTGGACACTAGAGTGCCCGTAAATTTGCACTCGTCCAAAGCATAGTTGAGGTAATGGGCTTAAAGATGACATTTGGAGATGGTAGAATCTTGCTGGAGATGGGCTTAAAGATGCCATCCAAGAATCTTTGTTAAATTGCAATGTTGTAGGTCAAAAGCATGAGTATCAAAATGGTATCCGTATCTGGAATGCACTCGGACTGTATCTGGAGACTGAATTTGTATGAGCAAAAGAATGGCATCCGTGTCTGGGCGTATCTGAGCTGTGACTATGTTTGAATGTAGAATGAATATCAGAATGACTGCCGTGTCTGGAGTGTATCTGTATTGTATCCGGATAACAGAGGAATATCTGTGTATGGAGCAACTGTGTGCTGGGGATAAACTCTGAATGAGTGACAGAATGGCAACCGTGTCTGGAGCGTATCTGGACTGTATCTGAAGTTGAGATCTGTATGAGTAGCAGAATGACTTCCGTGTCTGGAGTGTATCTGAGACTGTGACTGTGTTTGAATGTAGAATGAATATCAGAATGACTGCCGTGTCTGGAGTGTATCTGAGTTGTGACTGTGTTTGAATGTAGAATGAATATCAGAATGACTGCCGTGTCTGGAGTGTATTTGTATTGTATCCGGATAACAGAGGAATATCTGTGTATGGAGCAACTGTGTGCTGGGGATAAACTCTGAATGAGTGACAGAATGGCAACCGTGTCTGGAGCGTATATGGACGGTATCTGAAGTTGAGATATGTATGAGTAGCAGAACGACTTCCGTGTCTGGAGTGTATCTGAGACTGTAACTGGAGTTGAGATATGTATGAGTAGCAGAATGACTTTTGTGGCGACTGCACTGGGGAGAATCAAACTGCTGGTGTAAAGGCCAGAATGGCATCCGTGTTTGGAGCGTATCCGAACTTTGAAGTTGATAGTTGAATCTGAATGAGAGATAGAATGGTCGCCGTGTCTAGAGCGTATCTAGTCTGTATCGGATTGCTGAAGTCTGAATGAGTAGTAGAATGACCTCCGTGTCTGGGGTGTATCCATACTGTATCTGAATAATTGTTAACGATAGCCTTTTAATCTTATCCTGAAAAGGATAAAATGTTAGCTAAAACACCAAGTTATGTTGCATGTTATGTATGATGCAATGAACTGTACTTCATCAATGTTTATGATATATGAATGTAATGGTTATGCATGCAGACTGAGTAGCCGTCTTGCTGAGGAAAATGAATCCTTAATAGCTGGAGATAATGAAATCTTAGACTGTTGCCGGGGAAAGTAAATCTTTGACCGAAGCTGGGGATTCCAAAAATCTTTGATTGTTGAAGATGAGAAGTCCTTGCTGACTGCTTGTGGATTAAAGATCTTCGATTGTTGAGGAATCTTAGGACCACTGCTGGGAACTGAAAAAACGTTGGTCGCCACTGAGGACTTGGAGAGGAGAAACCCTTGCTTACTGCTTGGGAAATAAGGAAAACTTTGAAAAATCTCAACTGGCGAGTTAAAACCTGGGAGACTTCTGCTGCAGAAATGAGACTGAGAATCTTCAATCTGCTGGGAAATAACTCTGAGGAGAATATTTAGATTATTCTGGCTCTACTGGGGATAGGATTTCAGGGTCTTTGGGCTCCACTGGGGATCTCGAAGCTTAATTCTGATGGGAATTTTGAAATTTAACTCAGCTGGGGAATCAAGCTTTAGACTGTACCGGCTCTGTTGCGGATCTTGAAGCTTAACTTTACTGGGGAAATATGCTCCAAATTGCAGCTTTGTTGAGGATCTGAATGATGTGTTGCAGAGGATTTCTCCTGGAATGGAATAAAGGTATCTTCCTACACCTTCAACCTATCAATAATTATCCTTTTTCAATTTGTAAGCAGTGATTATATTCAAATGCATATGCCTATTTAACAAAACATTGGACGTTTTCAAATAAAACATAAGTGTAAAAAGAAAAGAAAGGAAAACCAATCTCTGCACTTTGAGGCATATTTGTATTTAAATTTTGTGAGTATCTTTGCACAAAGGAGACAGACATCCTAGTAAGAGAATGTTGCCGTAAGAATTGAAAAATTTTATACAAAAGAAAAATGGCTATATGTAACAATTCCATGGGATTCCCATTCTGTCATAGTCTTCACAACTCTGCATCTCTTGTCCATTCACTGCTTCGTCCGCCGTTGATTAGATTGATCAGAAGCTTGGAGCTTGTCTAGTGAAGATATTGTCTTTAAAGCGATCCTACGATACCTAGTCATACGCTTTAATTCCCTAACTTTTGCCTGGACCGCCCTTTCGGGTTTTCGATCCACCGGGAAACCCTTTTTTGCCCAAGTCGCCCTTTCGGGTTTTCAACTTGTCGGGTGTACAGATTTTTTTGTTTTGTCCCTAATTTTTGCCTGAACCGCCCTTTCGGGTTTTTCGGTTCACCGGGATGCCCATTTTTGCCCAAGTCGCCCTTTCGGGTTTTCAACTTGCTGGGTCGTTTTATGCGTGGTATCTTTTGACTATGTCTGTGTTCGCAGGGTGTGGCAAATCGTCCCCGTCCATGGTGGTCAAAATCATTGCCCCACCAGAAAATATGATCTTGATCATAAATGGTCCTTCGTAAGTAGGAGTCCACTTGCCCCTGGGATCACTTTGCAGTAAGATGATCCGCTTGATTACAAGATCTCCGACTTGATATATCTGACGCCTAACTTTCTTGTTGAAAGCCTTGATCATGCGATTTTGATACGCCTGACCATGACAAACAGCCGTAAGTCGCTTCTCGTCGATCAAATTGAGTTGATCAAGCCGGGTCTGAATCCAATCGTCTTCACTCAAACCAGCGTCTTTCATGATCCTTAAGGAAGGAATCTGAACTTCCATGGGTAGGACGGCCTCCATGCCATACACCAAAGAAAATGGGGTTGCCCCTGTTGAAGTACGTGTCGTGGTACGATATCCATGCAGAGCAAACGGTAACATCTCATGCCAGTCTTTGTAGGTGACTGTCATCTTTTGAATGATCTTCTTGATATTTTTGTTCGCGGCTTCAACATCACCGTTCATCTTCGGCCGATAGGGAGATGAATTATGATGATAAATCTTGAACTGCTCGCATAGCGTGGTGATCATAGTATTGTTCAGATTTGTACCGTTATCTGTGATAATCCTGTCGGGGACACCATACCGGCATATGAGGTTCTGCTTGATGAAGCGGGCAACCACATTCTTTGTAACAGAGGCAAAGGAAGCTGCTTCGAACCACTTGGTAAAATAATCAATGGCGACCAAGATGAAGCGATGTCCATTGGACGCCGTGGGCTTGATCTCCCCAATCATGTCAATGCCCCACATTGCGAATGGCCAAGGAGCTGTCAGGACGTTGAGAGGAACAGGAGGAATATGTACTTTATCGGTGTAGACTTGGCATTTGTGGCAAGTACGGGAATGTAAATGATAATCATCTTCCATGGTAGACCAGTAGTAGCCTGCCTTTAGAATCTTCTTAGCCATTGTATGTCTGCTCAAGTGGGTGCCGAATGTGTCGCTGTGTATATCGGTCATGATCAACTCTGCTTCAACCTTGTCCACACAACGAAGTAGAACACAATCATGATTGCATTTATAAAGGATGCCATTGCTTAGGAAGAACTTGGCAACAAATCTCCTTAAGAACTTTTTGTCATTGACGGAAGCTCCTTCAGGGTATTCTCTAGTCTGGAGATACCTTTTGATTTCATGAAACCAGGGGTGTTCCATTACTTCTTCGGTATTAATCTCATGACAGTGTGCAGGTTCTTCCATTCGCTCGATGGTAATTTGGGGAGTCTCGTTATCCCAGTTGTGTTTAAACATGGAAGACATTGTAGCCAAGGCATCTGCTAGCTGATTCTCTTCTCGCGGGAAATGCTCGAAGGTGATCTGCTCGAAATGAGGCAACAATGTTAAGACATGTTATTTGTATGGGATAAGATTAGGATGTTTGGTATCCCACTCTCCTTTGACTTTACTGATAACCAAGGCCGAGTCCCCAAATACGACCAAAGATTTGATTCCCAAGTCTATAGCAGCCTTGAGACCAAAGATGCAAGCTTCATATTCGGCCATGTTGTTGGTACAGCTGAAACAAAGTCGGGCAGTGAAAGGTGTATGGAAAATTTCCGGAGAAATGAGTACTGCACCGATACCGTTGCCAACTTCATTTGAAGCACCATCAAAGTACAGGGTCCATCGGGATCCATTTTCAGGTACGTCATACGATCTGTCACCTTCGATGTTGTTCAAAGTCATGATGTCCTCGTCAGGGAAGTCGAATCTCATGGATTGGTAATCTTCGACAGCTTGATGAGCTAGATGGTCAGCTAGTACACTCCCTTTTATAGCTTTTTGAGTAGTATACTGGATGTCATACTCAGTCAGGATCATCTGCCATCTAGCGATTCTTCCAGATAAAACAGGCTTCTCGAAGATGTACTTGATCGGATCCATCTTGGAAATCAGCAAAGTGGTATGAGTTAACATATACTGCCTTAGTCGGCGAGCAGCCCATACCAAAGCGCAACAAGTTTTCTCGAGCAGTGAGTAGCGAGTCTCACAGTCGGTAAACTTTTTGCTAAGGTAATAAATGGCATGCTCTTTTCGACCAGACTCGTCATGTTGGCCCAGTACGCACCCCATTGAGTTGTCCAAAACAGTCAGATACATGATCAACGGCCTTCCTTCGACGGGTGGCATCAGAATAAGAGGTTCTAGCAAATACTCCTTGATCTTATCAAAAGCAATTTGACAATCATTGTTCCATTCAACTACCTGATCTTTCTTCAACAATTTGAAAATTGGCTCACAGGTAGATGTCAGGTGAGAGATGAACCTGGCGATATAGTTCAAGCGTCCCAAGAATCCTCTAACCTCCTTTTTAGTACGGGGGGCAGGCATTTCTTGTATAGTCTTCACTTTAGTTGGATCGACCTCAATGCCCTTGTTGCTGACAATAAATCCCAGAAGTTTACCAGACCTAACTCCAAAAGTGCACTTGCTTGGATTTAGTCTGAGTTTATACTCTTTCAACCTGGAAAACAACTTCTGCAAATGTTCAAGGTGTTCTTCTTCTGTTTTGTGATCGAGCTATCATGTCGTCTACGTAAACTTTGATCTCATGATGTATCATATCATGAAATAAAGCTACCATGGCGCGTTGATAGGTTGCCCCTGCGTTCTTCAGTCCGAACGACATCACCTTGTAGCAGAAGGTACCCCATTGTGTGACAAAGGTAGTTTTCTCCATGTCCTCAGGGGCCATTTTAATCTGGTTGTAGCTCGAGAATCCGTCCATGAAAGAAAATACTTTGTACTGAGCTGTATTGTCAACCAAAATGTTGATATGTGGCAGCAGAAAATTAACTTTAGGGCTAGCCCTATTTAAATCTCGATAGTCCACACACATTCTGACCTTGCCATCCTTTTTGGGTACGAGCACAGTGTTAGCAACCCATTGTGGATAAGTTGTAATAGCCAGAAAGCCGGTGTTGAATTGCTTCATTACTTCGGCCTTAATCTTTTCAGACATGTCAGGTCTCATTCGGCAAACCTTTTGCTTGATCAGTGGACAGTCTTCTCTTGAAGGGAGATGGTGAACCACGATATCTGTGTCTAACCCTGGCATGTCTTCATAAGACCAGACAAAGATTTCAACTTATTCATTCAACAACTGCACTAAGCGTTCCTTGACACTAGGTTCCAGGTTGGCACCCACTTTTACTTCCTTCCTGTCCTCCTCTGTCCCTAAGTTGATGGTTTCTAACAACTCTTCATGAGGCAGAATGGCCTTCTCTTCTTGTTGTAGGAGTTTGGATAACTCTCTCGGCACTTCACAATCTTCGTCAACTTCGTACTCAGCGTGATTGACCAAATCTTCAGAGTTATCGAAGGCTAAAACAGAATAATCACCCAAGGAGTCCGAAGTGGATGGGTACCTGCATTTGTGAGTGTGGGTGTGTGTAAGGGATAGCCATCCTTAAACAAACAAAATGCAAAAGGAAAGAAAAATGAACACAACAGTTTATAGATGAAAAACGTCCAATGATTCATTAAAAAATGGCACATGATTATGAAGGAAATCAAACCCTTACAAATGGACCTACATGCCCCGGGTAAGGCATGAGGCGAAAATAGCGTGCGAATTGTTTTAGTTATTACAGACCATAAAAATGGGAAATTGTTCAAAGATAAAATTACTGGTTGATAAAGGTGATAGGAACAAAATCCTTTGCTTCCCAATTGATCAAACCCCCTTCGACAGTCGGAAAAATCCAATCTTCAAAGTGACTCTCCTCATCTTCATCTTCTACAGCATTGATTCCATGGTGAGAAATCTTGACGGGTGGTTTTCCAATCTTAGAGCGGCGCATAGCCTTTTGTCCTGCAGTAGTAAACCCTAAGCCAAACTTGTCCGTCTTATGGGGAAAGTCAGGCAATTGTCCCCATACTGTGCTCTTCCCCTTCTTAATCACAGCCTCTGTGTCCCTGAGAGATGCCATCTTAGCCACATGCTTGGGAATGATAGGTACCTCAACCGCTGTTTTCGCAACTGCTACCTCGAGAGAGACTTCCTCGAAATGTTGAAAAGGTATTTCGATGAACTCGCCGTCTAACTCCGCATATCGAAAGGAATTGAGATGACTAATCATGTACTCTTCCTCGCCATGCACCGTTATGATTTTACCCTTAACAGGATACTTCAGCATCTGGTGCAAGGAGGATGTAACTGCCCCGGCATAATGGATCCACGGTCTTCCCAGCAAGCATGAGTATAACGGACGGATGTCCATCACGTAGAAGGTGGATTTGAACACTCCGGTGCCTACCTTGATGGGAATATCAACCTCTCCATGAACCATTCATTTGGAACCATCGAAAGCTCTGACGATGATGTTACTAGGTTTGAGAGTCAAACCTTCGCAATCCAAACGGTCTAAGGCCTTCTTTGGAAGCACATTCAGGGAAGAACCAGTATCGACCAAGACATGGGCGAGGGTGGTCCCTCGGCATTCAACTGAAACATGTAACGCATCATTGTGTTTCCTTCCTTTGGGAGTTAAGTCAGCGTCAGAAAAGCCCAGGCCATTGTCAGCAGTAAGACTGGCCACACAATCCTGAAATTGGTCGGCCGAGGTCTCTTGGGGGACATGTGTCGTCTTCAAGAATTTAATCAGGGCCTTAGCATGGGCCTCTGAACAGAGCAGGAGAGAAGGGTTCTGCCCTAATTGTTACACAACGTCGTAGTTACTTTTTCTGATTATTTTTAAGATTTCATCCATCTCCTTCTGAGTGGTTTCGGGGATAACCACAACATGAGCCTTCTTCCTGACAGGCATTTCCAGTATCCCCTTACCTTTGTTGGTATTATCAGCAGACGGTCTTTCTTCAGGAGTAACCACTTCTTCAATCACTGGGCCTTGCACAGATGGTCCAACAGGTGCGGAAGCTTTTAAGGGTCCGAAGACTGCTCGAGGGGGAGCAATCTCCGGAGAAAAGATCCGGCCACTGTGGGTTATCTTGCTTATACCCGCGATGTTTCCTACATCAGGGTCTTCTTCAAAAATCTCTTGGACTGTTTCGATTTGTCTGATGCCGTGGTAGAAGATTTCTCCCCCATAGTTCCACGATATCATTTTGCTTGATTGGTACGGGACAGGTCCCGGTATAGTGATCTTGAGAGGTACACATTCGGAGTTGTGTGTAATCCTGACAGGCCTTTTGCAAGCCTTGGGAGGATTGTCGGAAATGGTTATGATAGCAATATCATTGGTTGAGGTATCACAAGTATCAAGAGTAATTGGATTGAAAGTGTTAACAGGGATTTTCTGGAAAAGTATTTCTTGAGTATCCATCAGGCGTTGGACACCTGATTTCAACATTGGGCAAACATCTTGAATGTTCAAGCAAAAATGGCAGCCTTCATCACAACCAGGAAAGATCCCGACCCTCAACAAATTTTCTTTTATCACTAACAACAGAATCAACAGATCAGCAACATCAGTAACATAGAGGTTTTCCAAAATAGCATGCACATTGTGGCCGTGCTTGGGCATCGGTGCAGATATGACATTGGGCTTTTCAGGAGCGTCAAATTCAACCTCTTTTGCGTCAATTAAATCCTGAATTTTGTTCTTGAGTGCCCAACAATTATTGGTATCGTGCCCAATACTGTCGGAATGGTAAGCACACTTGGCTTTTGAGTTGTAGGATGGAGAAGTGGTATTTACATTCTTGGGCGCCTCTTTTAAATTAGCAAGGTTTAACTTCAGGAGATGTTGAAGGATCTGAGCAGGTGTCATATTTACTGGGGTAAACTGCCGTGGTGGCCTTTGCTGATAAGTTCTGGGCTGATCATTCCTCGGTTGACTGTTTCTAAGCTGATCTGATGCAGGCTTCTGTATTAATACGGCCCCCACTGTTGGTCGACGTTCCTCTCTTTCCAGATTTTTCTGAGTGTATACAACAGATGCTTCTTTCTTGGCTGGGAAAGGTTTTCTAGCAGCTGTGGATGCGGAAGCATCCTTTTGAATTTTTCCACTTTTGATACCGGCTTCCACCCTCTCGCCGGTCAAAATCAACTCAGTTAATCCCGCAGAAGAGCTTCCGATTAGATGGTTGAAGAAAGGGCCAAATAGGGTCCCCAAAAACATGTCAACTAATTCCCTATCTGATAGCGGTGGTTGCACCCTTCCAGCGAGGTCACGCCACTTCTGGGCGTACTCCTTAAACCCTTCATTCGAAGCCATTCCCATACTTTGTAGCTGAGTACGGGTAGGCGCCAAATCAACATTGTACTGATACTGACGATAGAAAGTAGCTGCCAAGTCTTCCCAATTGTGTACCTCTGATCTCTCGAGCTGATAAAACCAATCTAACTGAGTGTCAGACAAGCTGTCTTGGAAAAAGTGCACCCAGAGGTCTTTGTCGGATGAATGTGGCTGGATCTTTCTAAAATACGACCTTAAGTGCATCTTAGGGCAAGACAGACCATCGTACTTGGCGAATGTTGGCACCTTAAACTTAGGAGGGATAACAATCCCAGCTACAAGCCCCAGCTCCTCAAAATCCAATCCGGGCACCCTCTACAACTCCATAGCTGTCAATTTGTCTTCAAGGTTCTTATACTTGTCATTCGCTGGTGGATACTGTTGTTCTGAATAGTCTTCATCTGCTTCCTCTTCCTCCTCTTCTACCTTAGATTCAGAAGGTACAATAACTCATTTCCCCTTGCCAATCCCTTCGTCAGACGTTGAAGGAAACTCAAGAGTCCTTCTAGCATCGCCCTCAAATCTTCTTCCGAAAGTAGCTACCCCTGATCTCTTTTTCTTTTTCTTCTCTTTATTATTCTCTAGCAGAACTTTGAGATCCTCTTGACCCTTTGCCAAGGTCATGAGGAGTTGCTGAAATTGTGAATTTTGTGCCTGTAGGTCCTTCACTGTTTGCTCCAAATCCATCTTACTGAAATAAACAGCAGAAAGATAAGGAAACCTGGATCGAAGACCTGCTTATGCATATGTGTTGTACCCCAAAATTTGCCCTCCCATATTCTTCAAGTTTAACAAGCATCATCTCAATTTGCTCAAGTTCTCTCAAGGGTTGCACAGTCCAATTGCCTCCTAACACAGTCAAAATTAGGGTTTTGATTCTTGCAAGGAAGTTGAGGTTTTCAAAGGCTCAATCAAGTCACATATGCCTATACACATTGTCAAGCATCCACATGTCAAGTTGCAAGACTCACAGCATCAAATTGCACAATCAAAAGCCCTATTTGCTCTACAATCAACTGTAGGGGTAAAATGGTCATTTGGCAGTCAAAAGTCAAAATATTTGGTCAACATCTTATTTTGAAGCCACAATCATCATTTGGTCAAATCTTGACCATGATTTCACAAGAATGGCTCAAAAATCATCAAGATGCAAAAGTTTCTATTTTTGGACAGTTGAAAAGTCAACTGTAACTTGACCAAGGCATAACTTTTTCATGATTCATCATAAAAATCCCATCCAATGCTCATTTTGAAGGGGAGGACATTTCCTACAACTCATCTTCACATTCCAAATCCAAGAAATGCTCTCACAAAAAGTTATCAATTTCAACATTATAGGTCATTTTCAAAAGTCAACAAAAAGGAACTTTAAGTCAAAGGCCATAACTTGATATTGGTAAATTCAAATGACATGGGACCAAAGGCATTGGTTAGAGGACTTCAAGACCTTTCCAAAATGTCCAAGAACATTTTCATATGATCAAAATTGAGCAAGATATGCATTGGAGAAGTTGGGAAATTTTTGTGAAATGGCAAAAGTCAACTATCCTTGAAACTTCATTTTTTGACAAAAGGGCCCACTTATTTCCACTTGGTTCAGCCTTGTCATGACACCCACGTGTCCCATGATTAATTTCAAGATTAAACATTAATTTTTCTATTTTTATTTAATTTTATTGATTTAATTCATTTTAAATCCTTAAAATTTAAATAAAAATCAAAAAAATTAATTAATTGATATCTTGTGGTTTGAATGACCTTGATGAAGCATAATACACATACCAAAACCGTGCCAAGTCCATTTTAAGCATAAAAATTCAAATTTGAACAAAATTGGCAAGTTGCTTTAATGGTGGTTATGGAGAAATCCAAAGTTAATTGCAATGGTTAAAGACTCCTAAATGTGACTTATTCTCACTCATTACTATATATACAAGCCTTGCAACCTTCATTCACAACCTAGAGTGTGCACAAACGGCCAGAGCAAAATCCAAAAAGTGTCAAAAAAAGTGTGAGATCAAAAGGAGTGTTGCAAGCATTTTCACGCCAAAAGGAGAATGTGACTCTCTTCTTTGCCATACTCTGAAGCTAAAGCAACCCTTGCCACGTCCTAAGGTCCATCATACCGCGCTGTAAGTTTTCCCAGGTCCCCAAATAATTGTTTCATTTTTTCTTAACATGTTCATGTACAGGCAGTCCAAAGCATTCCACCATACATCTCCACTATCCAGGCGCCAGGAGTTCATTAACCCAGATCTAAAGGCCATGAGGCGCTGTCCACTCTACCCCAGGTCAAAGCATGCTGTAGAAAATGGCAAAATGGTCAACGTGGCTGAAGGTTCATCGGCCTCACAATTCCATATACACCCTCCAATCTGGCCCAAAACCCCCCTTGGGTTTGCAATTTTTATTTTATCATTTTTATATTTTATTTGTTTATTTTATTTTTTTCCCTTTTATTAACTATTAACATAATTAATTTATTTTCTATAAAAAAAAATCAAAAAGAACTAATATTATTATTATTATTAATTTCATGTTATTTTTGTAAATAAATACTAATAAATTGAATTAGTTTTTAATTAGGCAACTTTAACCTTTTTTTCGTAATAACTAAAATAAATTTAGAATTAGGTTTTTATTAACTTTTAATTTTATTTCCTTTTATTTTATTTCATTAAAAACATAAAAATACAAAAAAACATTTTTCTTTTAATAAATTAATTAATTAGTTATTAATTTTTAATTTCATTTAATCACAAAAAAGGACAACAAAATTCATTTCTTTTCTTAAAAGGGTCAAAACCCTTAGGACGTTCCAATTTAATTTCTATTCGCGCGTTATTTTTATATTTTGATTATTATGTAACTGCTTCCAAGAATGTAATAGTAATTTGGTTTACCGCTTTCTTTACTTTCCGCACTTTATCAAAACGGGTCTTTGTTTTTTTGGCGATGTATAGACCCGCGCCTTGTAATAGCGTAGAATTTATATTCCCGCAATTTACTTTCCGCACCCCTAATTTCTAAATGCATGAAAGAATGTATGTAAATAAAATTAATCCGTAGCTCACAAATAACATGTACAAAGACAATTAACTGAAAAACAACACACAAAGCACATGCCACTCCTAGGGTACGCTTCACTCGTTGCCTTGAAACGTGGTCGTCAAGTATAGGGTGTTTTAACGGTCGCCCTTATGTCTAAGATCCAGTTGCCTCGAAACGGTTGCCTCGGATTAAAAAGGATCTAGGACATTAGGGTTACTTCTAAGGTGTCCTACTATTGCTTCGGTGACCACACTGTCCCTACAATCGAATTGACCCGAACACCTCCAACGGTGGTGCTACCTACCTCTCAATGGTGGGATGGCACTACCTTAAGGACTCTTACACAGGCTAATTCCTTAGGGTAGGTAGATGACTCATGGGTACTTGCTCTCTTCAAAAACAAATCAAAAATCTTTTCACACTGACACTTTCAAAAGCTTTCAAAACAAATTTTTCAAACACTCTTGAGGACAGATACAAGAGTCACTAAGAAATCTTTCAATGAAACTTTTTTCAAAGCCACTCACATTTTGAAAAGCAAACAATTTTGAAAACATAAGAGCAAGTACCTAAGAGCCCGTGGATAACCACGGATAGAAAGGGTGCTAACACCTTCCCTTTCTTTAAATCTACTTCCCGAACCGAGAAACATTCTCAAAGAAGGAATTTTGCTGTGCTTTTGTCCTTTCCATATTGGAGAACATAAAAGACGGTGGCGACTCTTGCTTACCGTGACATTTCGCGAAACCAGCTAAAAAACAGTCAGTTCTATTCCCACCGATCACAGAACTGGCGACTCTGCTGGGGACTGATAAGTGGGGTGTACCTTAGGAATAGTTCATCATCATGTTTTCAATTGCTTGCTTTGCTTGATTTAATATTGTGGGCCTGTTTTGGGAGTTTCATAGATCCTAACCCGGATCTGGGGGATACCTTTTAGAAAGTAGCAACAAACTGTGAGGGAACTGTGCGGGGTATACCGACACGGTTGAAGCAGTTTGCTACGTTGATGTGGCACTTTGGTGAGTACCGGTAACCCTTGAGTCAAGTAAAGGAGAGTACGGGGCCGCCGCATGGTGTCGTGAAGCATCAACTGACCTTAGGAACCTTACTTGACCATCCTGGCCTCTTTAGGGGTAGTGAGATGACTGACTTTGGTGCAGTCCGAAGTTGGTTGATACTCGATACTACACTCATTGAGGGTTGTTTTCTTGGAATATTTTGATCTCCAGTTCAGTGGCTAAATCAAAACAATGAACATAGAAAACAACCCTATGATATTGAGCTCCTTAGAACCCGGTTACTTTTGATAGGACAGGTTTTGAGCCCACCAACTTCAAGAGGGTAGTATCCCAAACTTCATGCTGGCCTAAACTCTAAGGGCTCTTTGTGTGACTTGTGTGCCTTCAAACTTGACTACTTGCATACTTGTTATCTGACACTTGAGTTTCTTGCAGGTTTTGTTTACAGTCCTTAATCTGGACTCATAACAGGGTTTACCTACATTACTCCACGCATAGCATAACATCATACCATCATACCATTGCATGCATCCTACATAAGGACTAATCCATTTCAAGGACCTCGAGGGTTTGTGATGCAGGTCATGATGAATCAAATGTCTAGCAAGGGGTAAAGGGGATTTATTTTCCTCTAGCCAAGGTTAATGACTTGAGTCAGGGGCTATGACCCACTCGATATGGTGACCCTTGACTCTTGAAGAAGGACTCTCATCAACATGAAGTCCCTTCCATCAAGCTACAAAATTCAAATTCTAACAATTTTCTTGTTTACCCTGCGAGATCCTTGAAAATATTGCATGCATACATACATATCACGGCATTACAGGTACTCCTTTGACAGGTCACTTACCATCTTCGCTGTTTATTTCAGCAATGACTTCCCAACAAAACAACCAGGATCTTCATGCTCAAGAGACTCGGTTCGGGGAGATCCTCCTAAATCTATCCAAGGGGAAGGAAGAGCTGAGAACACTCCTCATGGGGAATTTGGTCAGGAAGAGTCCCGAAGACGACAAGGACGAACGACTGAAACATCTGCAAGCTGAGGTGGATGTAATGAGAACCCAGATGCTGGGGCAAATGGCTCTTATCCAAGACTTATCTCAAAGACAAGGAGAGCTCAGGGTTCTCGTCAACCAACTGCTTCGGGATAACCAACTGGGGCAAACATCTAAGGTTGAAGAGCAAGCCATCATTCAACCACCTGTGGGGCAAGAAGACAAGGGAAAAGCTCCTCAGTTTGCTTCGGGGTCACAAGCCCAGCATCAACCTCACCAGCATCAACAGGGTAATTGGCGTAAGCAAAATACGTCTGGAAGACATTTCTCGGAGACTGGTGTGCCATCATCACTGATACTGAGACGCTTGTTGGAGGTCAAGCTGATTGCTTTAAAAGATCCTCCTAAGAATCTCAACATAACCTCCCTAAAGTACAATCCTGATGAAAGGTGTGCCTACCATTCTGACAGTCCTGGACATGACACTAACGACTGTTGGAGCTTGAGGAACAAGATCCAAGACTTGATCGACGGAAGGGTGCTGGAGTTCATGCCGGGAGGCAAAATGAAAATCTTCTGCTGAGAATATTCCATCTGAGATGACTAGTGCAAACTAAGAAGCTTTTGTTCATTCGAATGTTCAAGTTGTATTTTTCTTTGATTGTTCAAACATTTGTTCATGTCAAACTCTTTTACTTTATCAATGCATCGCATATGTCTGTTTTGAATCAATATATTCGCATTCGCTATATTCAAACTGCTTTCATTTTTTGATGTCAACTCTCAATTAATAATTCTAAGCCTCTTGAGGGAGGATGACGAAAACGATACCACGATCTACAGTATGCTTTTGAACAGACCCCACTGATGAGGTACAGGCATTGTTTCAAATCCTAAACAGTGGAGTAATAAGGAAGATAATCCCTCGCCAACCCCTTTGAGCCAAAGAAGTAGGAGTTTTCTTTTCGAAAATTAAAACCCTTAATCATAACCTGGGGCAGGGTAGTCTTCTCAGTTGATCCAAGTGCACAACGAATGGCACCAAAGGAGTCCTGTCAAAATCAAAGACAGTGATGGTTCCGAATAATCAATAAGACAGGCAGTCATTATCTCCCAAAAATAAAAGCCCATTAAGTCAAAACCTATGAAGGAGACTTACAAAACTGGGGCATCCCGCTGACTGTGATCGTGAAAGAAACAGTTCAGGAAAAAAACAGGGACAATGAAATCAAAAAGAAAATAGGTCCTATAAACCCTCAGCAAAAAAAAAAGGAGGAATAACCGCCTATTCCAAATAAATTGTCAACATCCGAACCATCACCGATATATCAGGACAAAGACTCAAACAAGGTCTAACGCATGATTAGCTGAGTTTAGGATTGAAGAACATCACGAAGAGCGGGTGGGTACAAATAAAATTTGAGCCTTTATCCTTTGTTTCTTAAAACCGTGAACCAGGCTACGTTATAACCCTCAAAATCCTAGCTGAAGCATGGGTTAATTCGAAAGCATACTGTTACGAAAGGCATCCTGACTCCTTAAGGCTTGCGGTAAAATAACGAGTTGACATCACGTTCTACAAAATTCACTTGTTTTTATGAAAAAAATGCATTTTCAAGACAGACATAAGCTTTGCATTTTTAATATAACATTGCTTGCATATGACTATTTGTTTGAACAGCATAGAAGTTCGCACGACGAATGTCTAATGAACAAAAACACCTCCAAGCAAGGGGCATGGCATGATCATTGTCCATTATCTGGGGCAGTTAAGTCAAGATTCGAAGAATCTCTCAAAAGGCCAACCAGCTTGGGGAAAATCTCCATCTGGATCACTTGGGGCATTGGACGATCAAACGAAGATCTTCTGGTGGCATGGTAACACTGCACTACTGACAGTGACAACTCCCTGCATCCTGAGAGCACGGACATAGTCGAAAAGATACTACGCATGATTAAAGACCCGCTAGGTTGACACACCTAGGCAAAAATAAGGGCTTCCCGACGAACCGAAAGGGTTCGGGAAAAATAAGGGATGAAATAGAAAAATCTGTACACCCAGCAAGTCGAAAACCTGAAAAGGCGGCTTGGGCAAAAATGGGTATCCTGGTGGAATGAAAACCCAAAAGGGTGGTCCAGGCAAAAATTAGGGATCACAGTGTACGACTATGTCCCGGCATCTCGTCACTTGCCTACCAGAAGAAAATTTGTCAATCGGCAGTCATCAAGCACCTCCACAGGTACCTTCTCCCGCAGAAACAGGGGCAATACTGAGTTGTCTAAGCGGTCTAGTTGCTCCGTCCACCAAGGTACCAAGGTAGGTTCGGCTGAAGAATGCAACCAAGATATCTTCACTCCCCGCAGAGTAAGACAGGATTCAACAGTACTCTCCTCCGAGCAGAGTTGGTCTCCAATCAGCCCCGAGAAGGCACAATATCTCCAGCAAGTCAACAACACTCTCCCCAAGCGGAGTTAGTTTACTGTCAGCCTTAAGGAAGTAGGGTATCCCCAGAAAATCTCAATATTCCCTAGTGGAGTATGCAGATGTTCCTAAGCAAGCATCCCCGGCAGTCTTAATATAACATTGTTCCCCGGCGGAATACAGACACCCCAGTGGAGCCACCTCCCCAGTACAGTCTCAAAAAGTCTCCCCAGGAGAGTTGAATCAATATCCCCAGTAGATTCTGGAAGCTTATCCCCAGTAGATTCTGGAAGCTTATCCCCTACAGAGCACGAACGCGTCTCCCCGGCTTTATTCAAAGGTTATTCTCCACCAGAGCTTATAACTGGGTTATCCTCAGCCAATTACCACGGAAAGATTGTCCTCGGCGAAGTTCTTCCTATCCCCCAGCGGAGTTCATCAAATCTTCCAACATAACACATCAACAGTATCCCCAGCGGAGTTATCATCAAAACCTCAGCGAAGTATCTCTTCCCACAGAGTATTCCCCGTAGAGTAATCTCTTCATCAAGTTTATTCCCCAACGGAGTCATCTTCTCCTACCGGTTTATTCTTGCAACCATCATCCCCAGCGGAAACGAAGAACTCTACTCTTCAAACATCAGCCCAGGATTCAACAAACTCCCGGCATCCGTCAAGGATTTATTTTCCTAGACAAAAATACATTCATAAACATATCACATTTCATACATCCTGCTTACATACACAATGCATGCACATACGCATCATAACACACAATCTCATTTATTTTTTAGAACATCATGACATCATGCACTTCATACATCATGACATTGCATACAACTGATGTTTTGCCTTTTCAGGAAAAAGGTCAATCCAAAGACGATTACTACCAACTGTCGCAATTCCAGATTCGATACCAGCATCTAGCCAGGGCATATCTGTGAGCGATTGATTATGGATTCGATACCTGTATCTAGCCAGGGCATATCTACATTAAAGAGATTAAAGAGATAGCTGGGAAATGCTCCAGACATGGATGTTATTCTTTTGCTTATTCAGATTTTCTCTTCAGAGATATCGTAGAAATGCTCCAGAGATGGATGCTATTCTTTTGCTTATTCAAAGTTTCAGATATAGCTGAGAAATGCTCCAGATATGGTTACTGTTCTTTTGCTTATTCAGATTTTCTCTTCAGAGATGGCTTAGAAATACTCCAGAGATGGATGTTATTCTTTTGCTTATTCAAGAGATTTATCTCCAGAGATAGCTTGGAAATTCTCTAGATATGGATGCTATTCTTTTTCTTATTCAGATTTTCTCTTCAGAGATGGCTTAGAAATGCTCCAGAGATGGACGTTATTCTTTTGCTTATTCAAGAGTTTTCCTTTCAGATATAGCTGGGAAATGCTCCAGATATGGATGTTATTCTTTTTGATTATTCAGATTTTCTCTTCAGAGATAGCTTAGAAATGCTCCAGAGATGGATGTTATTCTTTTTCTTATTCAAGAGTTTTCCTTTCAGATATAGCTGGGAAATGCTCCAGATATGGATGCTATTCTTTTGCTTATTCAGATTTTCTCTTCAGAGATAGCTTAGAAATGCTCCAGAGATGGATGTTATTCTTTTGCTTATTCAAGAGTTTTCCTTTCAGATATAGCTGGGAAATGCTCCAGATATGGATGCTATTCTTTTGCTTATTCAGATTTTCTCTTCAGAGATGGCTTAGAAATACTCCAGAGATGGACGTTATTCTTTTTGCTTATTCAAGAGTTTCCTTTCAGATATAGCTGGGAAATGCTCCAGATATGGATGCTATTCTTTTGCTTATTCAGATTTTCTCTTCAGAGATGGCTTAGAAATGCTCCATAGATGGACGTTATTCTTTTGCTTATTCAAGAGTTTCCTTTCAGATATAGCTGGGAAATGCTCCAGAGATGGATGCTGTTCTTTTGCTTATTCAGATTTTCTCTTCAGAGATGGCTTAGAAATGCTCCAGAGATGGACGTTATTCTTTTTGCTTATTCAAGAGTTTCCTTTCAGATATAGCTGGGAATTTATCCAGATATGGACGCTATTCTTTTGCTTATTCAGAGTTCTTTTCAGAGATGGCTTAGAGATGCTCCTGACCCGGACGTTATTCTATTGCTTATTCAGATTCAAACTCCTAAAGATAACTTAGAAATGCTCCAACCACGGATGCTATTCTATTGTTTATTCCAGATTTCTCTCCAGAGATAGCCTAGAGATGCTCCAGATCTGGATGCTGCTCTAATGCTTATTCAGACTTCCTGCTAGAAACAGTTCAGTTGTAACCCATACATGGCGACATTCTGATACTTATTCAGATTTCCTTTGAGATATAGCTTAGAGATGCTCCTGACTCGGACGCTATTCTATTGCTTATTCAGATTCAAGCTTCTAAAGACAACTTAGAGATGCTCCAGCCCGGATGCTATTCTATTGTTTAGTCCAGATTCATTCAAAAGACAGTCCAGCTATGATCCAGATTCAGATGACATTCTGTCACTCATTCAAACACAGTATGGATATACCCCAGACGCGGCGGTCATTCTACTAGTTATTCGGACGTCAGCAATTAGACACAGACTAATTATACTCCAGACACGGAGGCCATTCTATTTCTTATTCGGATGCAGCTATCCATTACAGTTCCAAATGGCATCTATAAGCCCATTCCCGACAAGGTTCTGTCACATATCAAGATGGCATCTATAAGCCCATCCTCCCATCCGTCACATCTCCAAATGGCATCTATAAGCCCATTCCCGACAAGGTCATATCACATCCAGATGGAATCTATAAGCCCATCCTCCTATCCAACAATCTCCAAATGGCATCTGTAAGCCCATTCCCGCCATACCACTGCTGATAATCCACTATGCGAGTGCAAATTTCTGGGCACTCTAGTGTTCAATCATCTTCCACCTTTGGATCACGAAAGGCACGCAAGCCAATCTACATCCCCAGGTCTAAGAAGATTGAATAGGGGAAACTGTTGTACCCCAAAATTTTCCCTCCCATATTCTTCAAGTTTGACAAGTATCATCTCAATTTGCTCAAGTCCTCTCAAGGGTTACACAGTCCAATTGCCTCCTAACACAGTCAAAATTAGGGTTTTGATTCTTGCAAGGAAGTTGAGGTTTTCAAAGTCTCAATCAAGTCAAATATGCCTATACACATTTTCAAGCATCCACATGTCAAGTTGCAAGACTCACAGCATCAAATTGCACAGTCAAAAGCCCTATTTGCTCTACAATCAACTGTAGGGGTAAAATGGTCATTTGGCAGTCAAAAGTCAAAAATTTTGGTCAACATCTTATTTTGAAGCCACAATCATCATTTGGTCAAATCTTGACCATGATTTCACAAGAATGGCTCAAATATCATCAAGATGCAAAAGTTTCTATTTTTGGACAGCTGAAAAGTCAACTGTAACTTGACCAAGGCATAATGTTTTCATGGTTCATCAGAAAAATCCCATCCAATGCGCATTTTGAAGGGGAGGACATTTCCTACAACTCATCTTCACATTCCAAATCCAAGAAATGCTCTCACAAAAAGTTATCAATTTCAACATTATAAGTCATTTTCAAAAGTCAACAAAAAGGCACTTTAAGTCAAAGAACATAACTTGAGATTGGTAAATTCAAATGACATGGGACCAAAGGCATTGGTTAGAGGACTTCAAGACCTTTCCAAAATGTCCAAGAACATGTTCATATGATCAAAATTGAGCAAGATATGCATTGGAGAAGTTGGGAAATTTTTGTGAAATGGCAAAAGTCAACTATCCTTGAAACTTCATTTTTTGACAAAAGGGCCCACTTTTTTCCACTTGGTTCAGCCTTGTCATGCCACCCACGTGTCCCATGATTAATTTCAAGATTAAACATTAATTTTTCTATTTTTATTTAATTTTATTGATTTAATTCATTTTAAATCCTTAAAATTCAAATAAAAATCAAAAAAATTAATTAATTGATATCTTGTGGTTTGAATGACCTTGATGAAGCATAATACACATACCAAAACCGTGCCAAGTCCATTTTAAGCATAAAAATTCAAATTTGAACAAAATTGGCAAGTTGCTTTAATGGTGGTTATGGAGAAATCCAAAGTTAATTGCAATGGTTAAAGGCTCCTAAATGTGACTTATTCTCACTCATTACTATATATACAAGTCTTGCAAGCCTCATTCACAACCTAGAGTGTGCACAAACGGCCAGAGCAAAATCCAAAAAGTGTCAAAAAAAAGTGTGAGATCAAAAGGAGTGTTGCAAGCATTTTCAGGCCAAAAGGAGAACGTGACTCTCTTCTTTGCCATACTCTGAAGCTAAAGCAACCCTTGCCACGTCCTAAGGTCCATCATACCGCACTGTAAGTTTTCCCAGGTCCCCCAAATAATTGTTTCATTTTTTCTTAACATGTTCATGTACAGGCAATTCAAAGCATTCCACCATACATCTCCACTATCCAGGCGCCAGGAGTTCATTAACCCAGATCCAAAGGCCATGAGGCACTGTCCACTCTACCCCAGGTCAAAGCATGCTGTAGGAAATGGCAAAAGGGTCAACGTGGCTGAAGGTTCATGGGCCTCACAATTCCATATACACCCTCCAATCTGGCCCAAAACCCCCCTTGGGTTTGCAATTTTTATTTTATCATTTTTATATTTTGTTTGTTTATTTTATTTTTTTCCCTTTTATTAACTATTAACATAATTAATTTATTTTCTATAAAAAAAATCAAAAAGAACTAATATTATTATTATTATTAATTTCATGTTATTTTTGTAAATAAATACTAATAAATTGAATTAGTTTTTAATTAGGCAACTTTAACCTTTTTTCGTAATAACTAAAATAAATTTAGAATTAGGTTTTTATTAACTTTTAATTTTATTTCCTTTTATTTTATTTCATTAAAAACATAAAAATACAAAAAAAACATTTTTCTTTTAATAAATTAATTAATTAGTTATTAATTTTTAATTTCATTTAATCACAAAAAAGGACAAAAAAATTCATTTCTTTTCTTAAAAGGGTCAAAACCCTTAGGACGTTCCAATTTAATTTCTATTTGCGCGTTATTTTTATATTTTGATTATTATGTAACTGCTTCCAAGAATGTAATAGTAATTAGGTTTACCGCTTTCTTTACTTTCCACACTTTATCAAAACGGGTCTTTGTTTTTTTGGCGATGTATAGACCCGCGCCTTGTAATAGCGTAGAATTTATATTTCCGCAATTTACTTTCTGCACCCCTAATTTCTAAATGCATGAAAGAATGTATGTAAATAAAATTAATCTGTAGCTCACAAATAACATGTACAAAGACAATTAACTGAAAAACAACACACAAAGCACATGCCACTCCTAGGGTACGCTTCACTCGTTGCCTCGAAACGTGGTCGTCAAGTATAGGGTGTTTTAGCGGTCGCCCTTATGTCTAAGATCCAGTTGCCTCGAAACGGTTGCCTCGGATTAAAAAGGATCTAGGACATTAGGGTTACTTCTAAGGTGTCCTACTATTGCTTCGGTGACCACACTGTCCCTACAATCGAATTGACCCGAACACCTCCAACGGTGGTGCTACCTACCTCTCAATGGTGGGATGGCACTACCTTAAGGACTCTTACACAGCCTAATTCCTTAGGGTAAGTAGATGACTCATGGGTACTTTCTCTCTTCAAAAACAAATCAAAAATCTTTTCACACTAACACTTTCAAAAGCTTTCAAAACAAATTTTTCAAACACTCTTGAGGACAGATACAAGAGTCACTCAGAAATCTTTCAATGAAACTTTTTTCAAAGCCACTCACATTTTGAAAAGCAAACAATTTTGAAAACATAAGAGCAAGTACCTAAGAGCCCGTGGATAACCACGGATAGAAAGGGTGCTAACACCTTCCCTTTCTATAAATCTACCTCCCGAACCGAGAAACATTCTCAAAGAAGGAATTTTGATGTGCTTTTGTCCTTTCCATATTGGAGAACATAAAAGACGGTGGCGACTCTTTCTTACCGCGACATTTCGCGAAACCAGCTCAAAAACAGTCAGTTATATTCCCACCGATCACAATATGATGAATGATATGTTATTCATGTGATGCATTCAAGGGTTCAAAAATTCGAATTTGTTGCAAACAAAAAGAACGCACGTCATATTAAGAAGAAATTGTTAGTACATAAGTGCCCCATGGGAAAAATATTACAAAATTCTTAATGTAAAAAGACGTTGTGCATCCTCTTTGGTGCGATGTAGGTGTTGAGAGTTTCCTCCTCGTGAAGTTGGCGGGTGAGCTCTAAAACCTTCTTCTCATTGGCATAGAAGCTGGCTTCAAAAGTATCTCGTTCTTCTTTGAGTTGGATCCAACTCTTTTGCATTTCTTCCCATGATGTTGGCATGTCAGGATGTAGGATGGTGTATGGAACCTCTCCTTCTATAACAGGCTCTTTAATCAAGGGGAGAATGTCAGGATATGGCATCATAAGATTCTGGGAGCGGGTTGGTACCCACTTGAAGTAAGGCTCAAGTGGGATGGAATTCTTGTGCCTCAGTGTCTTACTATCCACCTTGTTAGGCATCCTCCAAGCTCTGATGAACCTTTGTCGAAGTCCTTGCGCATCATTGTCGAAGTCAAAAACTAGGTCAGGAATCAGCATGTCATGAGGGCCATCCCTCCGAGCATATCCAAATTGTCTCAAACCTAGACAGGGGTTGTAGGTAATTCCTCCCCTAATGCCAAGTAATGGGACATTAGGGAATTCACCACAACAATCAATAATGATGACATTTTCTCTGGACCGAGAACACCAATGTACATCAGAATGTGTGAGGGTCATCAATTTTTGTGACCACCTTAAGCCCTACTCATTCTTCAAAACTGATTGTGGAAGGTGAGAAATAAACCACCTTGCTAGGAGAGGAGTACAGCACATGAGAACACCTCTTTTCCTTATTGTTCGTGTGTAAAATGAGTGTAGGACGTCCCCAAGTAATGTAGGTATGGGATTCCTGGATATAAAAATCTTGACAGCATTCACATCTATAAGTTGATCAGGGTTTGGGAACAAGACCAACCCATAGATGAGGAGTGCCACAATCTCTTCAAAGGCTTGTAGATCAAGAGAATTCCAGCAGTCTTGTGCCTTCTCAAATAGAAACTTTGCCAAGAAGCCCTTGACACCACTTCTGGTTTCCTAATGCCCCTTGATGTCAGATGGTTGCAAGTGTAATGCTTGAGCAACATCTTCAGGCTTTGGTTCTTTTTCCGTACCATTGTAGGGTAGTTGATTAAGAATAGGAATTCTCAGGAGTTGAGAAAATCCCTCCAAAGTAGGCACCAATTGGTAATCAGGGAATGAGAAACAATGGTGTAGGGGGTCAAAGAACTGGAAAAGTACTTTCACCATGTCTTCTTCAATGCTGGTGTTGACTAAGTTGAGGAGTCTACCATGTCTTTCACTGAAGAGAGAATTCTCCAGAATCCTGGAAGTAAGCTCCTTGAGTTGAGGAGGGATCCTCACAAGGTTGACTTGAATTGTTTTCCTGCGAAGAGATTCCATGACCTACAAAACAAGAACAAAGATGAAGATCCAAACCCTTGAAATGGTTAGTGGATGCATATGATGTTTTATGATGTTTATGATGTATGCACAAGCACATGTACAAGCAAGTCACACAAAACCCTAGTTTCAGGCTTGCATGAGGTTTCATAGGTAAGTACCCTCTTGAGTTTGGTTGGCTCAAAACCTGTCCTATAAATAGTAACCGGGTTCTAAGGAGCTCAATATCATTGGATTGTTTTCTATGTTCATTGTTTTGGTTTAGCCACTTAACTAGCGACCAAAATATTCCATGAAAACAACCCTCAATGAGTGTAGTATCGAGTATCTACCAACTTCGGACTGCACCAAAGCCGGTCATCTCACTACCCCTAATAAAAGGCCAAGATGGTCAAGTAAGGTTCTAGTTCATTAGTGATTAATGACATCACTCAGCGGCCCCGTATTCTCTTTGATTGACTCAAAGTCTACCGGTACTCACAAATATGTCGCACTAATATAGCTATTGCTTCAACCGTGTCGGTATACCCCGCACAGTTTCCACAACGTATTGCTATCTATGAATGTTTCCCAAATCCGGGTGGAGGATTTCAAGCCCAAACAAGAGAACCAAAATGTAAAGCAATCAAAGCAAACAATAATCATGCAAAAAGGGTGATCTAAGCCCTAAGGTTACTCCACTTTTAAAGTTGTCCCCAACAGAGTCGCCAGTTCTGTGGTACGGTGGGAGAACTGACTTGGGATTTGCGCTTTGTGTTCGCAAATGTTTCGGTTTAGCAAGAGTCGCCACCGACTTTTTATTTTATCCTAAGGAAATGCCAAAAAGCACAGGAAAGACCTTTGAGATGTTTTCGTGGGTTCGGGGAGTAGATTATAGAAAGGGAAGGTATTAGCACCCTTTCTATCCATGTTTATCCATGGGATCTTAGTTATTTGCTTAGATCGCTTGCCTTTGCTTTTCAATTGTTTGAAATGGTGCTTTGTGTGTATGGTTTTGATAATGCTTTGAAAAAGATGCCTTGTCTAGGCAACCTTTGTAATGATTCTTGTTTGAATATATACAAAGGTGTGTGTCTTTTTGAAAAGATAATTCAATGTTTTGAAAGTTGTTTGGAAATTTTTTTTGAAGTTGTGTTGTGAAGTGTGTTTTGAAAAATGGCAAGGATGTTTTGCAAGATTTTTTTTTTGATCAAGTAACTAAGAGTTATCTACCCTATTTTACTCAAAGACCTTACTTATGTTTTTAACCCTTTTAACAGTGTTGTTTCACCATTGTATTTGGTGAACAACCTTGTGTTAGGATGTTAACGGGACAGGCGCGGGTCATCGTATAGACCATGATTAGCAATTTTGCAAAGTATCTTAGCATCTTTTGAGGGACTAAGATCATTTTTGTAAGGCAACTTTGAATAGCGTCATCGAGGGACTATGATCTTTTGATTTTGTTTGTTTTACCAAGATACTTTGCATGCGTAACATGGCCATTTTAAATTTAGGCAACCGAGTGGAGATACCTTAAGGGGTGTTTGTGTGCAACTGTGTTTTATTGCATACAAGAGTTTATCGTTGAATTAGGATTTTCTATTTCATTGATTTTATCTTGCCATACACATCCTAATTACTAGCATTTATATTTGAAAGCAATAAAAAGCGGAAATGTAAAATCCTACGCTATTACAGCAATTAGGGGGTGGGGATACATATTTGTACATGGGGTGGTTCAACGAGAAAAATAGATAAGAAAAGAAAATAACAAAGGCAAAATAGAGAGAAAGAGAGAGAGAGCCAGCGCGCTGCTGAGAGGAAGTCAGAAGTTCTGACTCAGGCCTGCTGCCAAATTATCAACCTTTTGGTGAAACTGTATGAGTCAGAACTTCTGACTCTGGCACCTGCAAAACAGAAACCTGTTAGTGGGAAAGTCAGAAGTTCTGACCCCCATGTGTTGCAAGACAAAAGTTTGTTAGTGGGGAAATCAGAAGTTCTGACCCTGCTGGAAATACAATAATTTTCAGGAGTTCTGATATTATTGACAGCAAAACAGGCTTCAGATGTGCTAACGTCAAAGTCAGCACTTGGCTTCTCCCTGTGCTAGTCAAAACATCTGCAGTTTTGTTATTTTTCCATAAAATAGAAAACATGTTTGGGACAACTTCAGCAAATGTCAAAGTCTTTCAGGAGACAGAACCAACAAGGTCACAGGCAGGTTCTACACTGATTCACTTCCTACTTAAACATTATGAGGTATGAAAATCCTCAGAACGCAAACAGCATCAACATGATATTTACATTATGTTTATTGAGCATGCAAAGCTGATGATGCTTAGCAGCGTGATGAAGGTCAGCATGTGCTTACCTGGCTGTTGGAAAAGTCTGTGAGTGGGAGCTAGCTTTTAGCTCTAATGGTGTTCTAGACAGGTTCTTTTTTGAAAGGGTGGATGGAGAGTATATATGGTCAGAAACTGTAGGGGCGTCTTTCTTTAATCAAGAAGCAAATTGGGTACAAATGAGGTTTTGAGGCAGGAGATTCAAAGTTGTGTTTGAGGCTCTTGAAACACTAAGATTTTTGACAGAGTTTCAAAGTATTTTCTTGCTAAAAATTTATGTTTCTCTTCTAGCAATTTTTTCCTGGTTTTGGACCGCCCCTTTTTAGTGGTCAATGGTGCTCTATTTATAGGCAAAGCTTTTGTGGATTTTTGAACGTTAAAGGCGCCAATATTATGTAGTAGAGGTTAACTTGTTTTTTTTTAAAGAAGTTCATGAAAAGTTGTGATAATGGACAGCTTTTCAGCCTAGGCTGGAACAGCAGACAAGGATTGAGGAGAAGCGACCTCTATAGGTGAAAGGTGGCGCATAGACCCATGCCTGAACCTGCATAAAGATGTTTACCAAGCCACACGTGGAGAGACCCCTTGGATAAATGTTCAGGAGTGGTTGGGAGCATTAAATGGTGATGAGATTTATCAACATCAAAAATCTTGTAATAGGAGATTTTGCATCATTACCTAAAACCTGAACCAGCAGTTCTGCTTTACCAAAAACAACGTAAACCAAGCTCTGACCTTGGCCTCTTGTTGTCTCAGCAAATTCTGAGGATTCTCCTGACTTTCTAGCACGTTCCTTGGATTTGCTTCTGGAAATCCTGGACTTAGAGATTCTGTGTCAGTGTAACACCCAATCTTCTGACCCTTTCATCTTCTGATTCCAGCATGTTCTGAAGGAGCCCTCAGACTTCTTTGCTTTCTTTGCATTCCTCTAGCAAACTCTGGCTGAACTTGCATAACTGCTGAAAGAGCCATGTTCTGTTTGAAGATTACGTGTTGAACCACACTTACAACCTCTAACTGAGTTGACGTAGCTGCTGAAGAGCCAACTTCTAACTGCGTTGAGCCAAGCTTGCAACTTCTGACCGTTGAGCCAAGCTTGCAACTTCTGACCGTTTCTGTCTGGAGGTTGGTTCAGAAGTTCTGAAGTGCTATTTTCTTCTTAAACACCCATTTTTAGAGAAAAATTCCAAATGTTTAGAATTTAATTTTTCCAAGGTAAAAGCTTTGCCTTTAGAGCTTGTGTGATCATTTTGCCCTTGTAAATGGTTTGCTTGGGAAGAAATGATAATTCAGGACTTGGATTTGTTTAAGAGAAACTCTGAGGATCCAGGATGATTTCCTGAAGAATGAGAGGGCAAATTTTGGGGTATAACAATATGTCTTCTAAAACACCTATTGATCAAGCCATCAAGGCTCTGCAAGCTCGGAATGCTCAGTTCCAGGAGATGTTCATGAACTTGGCCAAAGGACAGCAAGATTTGAAGACTCTTATCTTGAAGGACAAGAAGAAGAAGAAGAAGAAGAAGAAGAAGAAGGTGGTCCTGCTGAATATGGGTCACAGATTTGGGAACAGGTTGAGACAGTATGTTGACTTATCTCATTCATTTGGAGGGGGAGAGAATCAAGAGGAAAGGAAGGGTCATAGCCCTGTGGTTTCTTACAATGACACAGATTTTGATGAAGACCAGTATCCTGCTGCCGAGGATAGGTATAAACAACTTGAAGACCGGTTGAGCGTAATGGAGATCCAGAAGGTACCTGGGTTAGACTTCAGAGATTTGGGTCTGGCATCTGGGGTAGTGATTCCCCACAATTTTAAAGCACCTGTCTTTGCTAAGTATGCCAAGGTATCTTGTCTGAAGCTACACCTCCATTTGTACGTCAGAAAGATTCAACCATATACTGCTGATAGGAACCTCTGGGTTCATTTCTTTCAAGATAGTCTGTCAGGGACTCAAGTTGAATGGTTCTACCAACTGGGAGGAGCTAATGTTTGCAACTGGGAGGACCTTGCTGCTGCTTTTTACAAGCAATACCAGTATAATGCTGACCTTGCTCCCACGCGTACCCAACTTCAGGGTATGTCTATGGCTGCGAGCGAAGGTTTTAAGGACTACGCTCAGAAGTGGAGAGATCTTGTAGGAAGAGTACAACCCCCTCTGGCTGATAGGGAGTTGGTGTACATGTTTCTGGGGACTTTGTATGGTCTGTATTTCAATCATTTGATCGGTAGTTCATCGTCTGGGTTCATTGAACTGATTATGACTGGGGAGAGAGTTGAGGCCGGTATCAAGAGTGGCAAGATACAGAAGGGTACTTCGTCAAGTACAGAGAAGAAGCCTTTCAAGAAAGAATCTAGTGCAGTTTACAGCTCGAGGAGCCAAAACCGACCTGAGCTCCACCAAGCAATGAATGTGGTAGTTATATCAAGGCCTGTTGTTGCCCCACAACACAACAATCAACAAAGAGTAGAGAGACCGCAAAGGCAGTATACTCGACTCAGTATGACTCTATCTCAAATTCTGCCGCAACTGTTGAAAACCAACTTGGTGAGTCTGAAGGAGGCTCCAAAGAATCCCAGTACTACATCGCCGCTGTATAATCCAAACGCCCGCTGTGCTTATCACTCTGATAGCCCGGGGCATGATACCAATAACTGCTAGGCTTGGAAGAATAAATTGCAGGAGTTGATTGATGCTAAGGAGATTGAGTTTGAAGCGCCGGAAAAGCCTAATGTCATGACTGCTCATATGCCCAAGCATGGAGTGAATGCTATGGATGATGACTTGTTTGTGACTTTCGTGAAAGACATTTCCACTCCGTTGATGACAGTGAAGAAGAACTTATTGTTGGCCGGTTTAATTCCGGGTTGTGGCGAAGGTTGCCACCTATGTTCCATCCTACCTGCTGGTTGTCATTTGTTTAGATCAGGTGTTCAACACTTGATGGATAAAAAAGAGATATTGTTCGAGAAAACTTTGGTTCCATCGATTCCTGTTGAAGATGTTTCCATAATCACCATTTCCGCCAATTCTTCCAAGGCTTCCTCGAGAAAGCCTGTTAGAATTACATCTGTTCTGAGGGTTGCTCCATTGATCATTACTATTCCTGGACCTATCCCTTACACGTCGGATAAGGTTGTCCCGTGGCATTATGGAGCCGATGTGTATTATCATGGGATTAAACAAGACTTGAAGGTTGAAGAGGCTGATACTGGTGTCAGCAATATTGTCGGGTCTAGCAAGGTCACCCGAAGCGGAAGACTCTTCTCTCCTGAGGTTTCTCCTCCAACTGTTTGGAAGCCTGTTGTTATTTCACCCGCCAGTACATCTTCTATTGTCCATGTTCATGTTCCAATCATTACCCCTGTCGCTGAGTCATCTGACGCTCGGGGCAAAGGGATCACTAGTGAGCCTGCCCGGACGGAGGCACCAAAGAAGATTACTGTTGAAACCTCTAGGCAGGAGATAGAGGAGATTTTGAAGATCATCAAGAAAAGTGACTACAACATAGTCAAACAGCTGGGGCAAACCCCTTCGGAGATCTCTATGTTATCTTTATTGTTGTGCTCAGAAGCCCATGCTAAGGCTTTAATTGCTTTCCTAAAAACTGCGCATGTTCCGCAGGAAACATCTGTTGATCAATTCAAAGACTGTGTGGCTAGTTTGACCGCTGACAACGGGTTGGGTTTCTCCGACGCAGATCTGACTGCCAAAGGAAAGAATCACAATGACGCTCTGCATGTTTCAATCGAGTGTAGGGGCACTACTTTAGCTCATGTGTTGGTGGACATTGGGTCCTCGTTGAATGTTTTACCCAAGAAAGCATTAGACCAGTTAGACTGCGAGGGGTTGGTGCTGAAGCCAAGTAATATTGTGGTTAGGGCCTTTGACGGGTCCAAAAGGATGGCACATGGAGAAGTGGATGTTCCAGTTAAGGTTGGTTCTCAGACTTTTGCGTCTACATTCTATGTGATGGACATTCGACCATCTTATTCTTGTTTGTTGGGTCGCCCGTGGATCCATAAAGCTGGGGCAGTAACTTCTACGCTCCACCAGATGTTGAAATACCCAGTGAAAGGGAAAATCATTACAGTACGAGGAGAAGAGGAGTACATGGTAAGCCACCTCAACTCTTTTCGGTATGTGGAGATGGATGGGGAGTTCATTGAAACCCCGTGTCAGAACTTTGAAGAAGTCCCCCAAACTCTGGTGTCGTCTGAAACTGTTGCTGAAGATCCTCCAATGAAGATGGCTTCCCTCAAGGATGCTCGGGCTATTATTGAAAAAGGTGGGTGTGCGAATTGGGGCCAACTCCCTGACTTTGCACACAAGACTGACAAGTTTGGTTTGGGTTTTACTGTATAAGCTCAAAGGGAAGTTCGGCGTGCACGGATTGGAAGACCTCCCCTGCATATCACAAATCCGGAAGTGAATGCAATTGAAGATGATGATGAAGAGTCTGAGTTTGACAGATGGATTTACCCGACTACCGACGGAGGATTAAGAAATTGGACGGCAAAGGACTTCGTGCCCATTTCTTTTATTACACGGTAATAAGACTTTTGTTTTTTAGTTTTGTAACTGACAGTTTAAAACTTTACAGCCCGGTGCCTTGCCGGAGACACTGTGGCTTTGTTTGTGAGGGTTTAATATTTGTCATTTTCATATGTCATCAATAAAAGCATTGGACGTTTTTCTTGCATTACAAATTTTGTGCTCCTTGTTTTTCTTTTCTATCTTGCACTTTATCAAAATAGCTATTTGTCTTACACACACTCACATATACAGGTCCACATCCACTCTGGATCCCACTGATAACGATTCTACTACTGCCAATTATGACTTCGAAAGTCTGATCAACCAAGTCGAGGACGAAGGTGAGGATGATTGTGAAGTGCCTGGGGAACTTGCTAGACTGTTACTTCAGGAAGAGAGGGCCATACAGCCGCATGAAGAGCCAGTGGAAACAGTAAATCTGGGTACCGAGGAAGACAAGAAAGAGGTCAAGATCGGTGCAAATCTGGAGCCTAGTGTTAAGCAACAGTTGATTCAGATGCTGCGTGATTATGTTGAGATCTTTGCCTGGTCTTATGAAGATATGCCTGGGTTGGATACATATATTATGGTTCACCGCCTGCCCACCAAATAATACTGCCCTCCAGTGAAACAGAAGGTTCGCCGAATGCGCCCAGAGATGTCTGAGAAAATCAAAGCTGAGGTTATGAAACAGTTTGATGCCGGTTTTCTAGCAGTTACTTCTTACCCGCAGTGGATTGCCAACGTGGTTCCAGTGTCGAAGAAAGATGGTAAGGTTCAGATGTGTGTGGACTATAGGGATCTGAATAGGGCAAGCCCCAAGGACGATTTCCCTCTGCCTCATATCGATGTTCTGGTTGACAACACCGCACAACATAAGGTCTTCTCCTTTGTGGATGGTTTCTCTGGTTACAATTAGATTAAGATGGCCCCCGAGGATATGGAGAACACAATGTTCATTACGCAATAGGGTACCTTTTGCTACAAAGTCATGCCTTTCGGATTGAAGAATGCTGGGGAAACGTATCAGCGCGCCATGGTCGCTTTGTTCCACGACATGATTCATCATGAGATTGAGGTATACGTTGACGACATGATTGCAAGATCCCAAACTGAGGAAGAACATCTTAACCATCTTCAGAAGCTATTTGACAGGTTGAAGTTGTACAGACTAAGGCTAAACCCGAACAAGTGCACCTTCGGGTGAGGTCTGGTAAGCTGTTGGGTTTCGTCGTTAGCGATAAAGGTATTCAAGTGGATCCTGCAAAAGTGAAGGCTATAAAGGAAATGCCAGCTCCTCGAACAGGAAAAGAAGTCAGAGGCTTTTTAGGACGACTGAACTATATTGCCCGATTCATCTCACACCTGACTGCTACTTATGAGCCAATCTTCAAGCTATTGAAGAAAGATCAAGTGGTAAGATGGAATGATGAATGTCAAGCCACTTTAGAAAGGATCAAGGAATATCTCCAAGAGCCACCCATTTGGATGCCTCCAGTCGAAGGGATACCTTTGATCTTATACTTGACAGTACTCGATAATTCAATGGGGTGTGTGCTGGGGCAGCATGACGAGTCTGGCCAAAAAGAGCATGCTATTTATTAACTTAGCAAAAAATTTACCGACTGCGAGACCCGATACTCGTTGCTTGAGAAAACTTGCTACACTTTGGCATGGGCTGCTCGCCGGCTGAGACAATATATGCTGACTCACACCACTTTATTGATATCGAAGATGGATCCGATCAAGTATATCTTCGAAAAGCCTGACTTGTCCGGAAGAATAGCAAGATGGCAGATGATCTTGACTGAGTATGACATCTAATACACGACCCAAAAGGCAATCAAGGTAAGTGTGTTGGCAGATCATTTGGCACATCAGGCAGTGGATGATTACTAGTCTATGAACTTCGAGTTCCCGGATGAGAATATCATGTTGGTGACTGACTGTGAGACACCTGGACCGGATGAAGGACCTGAGGAGGGATCCCGATGGTCTATGTACTTTGATGGAGCTTCAAATGCTTTGGGTAATGGCGTTGGCACCGTGATCATATCTCCTGAAGGCTCTCATACTCCGTTCACTGTCCGACTATGTTTCAACTGCACCAACAATATGGTGGAGTATGAAGCGTGCATCATGGGCCTTCGAGCAGCTATTGACCTAAGGATTAAGCTCTTGAGTGTGTTCATAGATTCCGCTCTCGTGATCAGTCATATCAAAGGCGAGTGGGATACGAAACACCCAAATCTTATTCCTTACAAAGAGTATGTATTGACGTTGCTTCCGCACTTCAAGGAGATAACCTTTGAACACTTCCCTAGAGAGGAGAATCAGTTAGCGGACGCGCTAGCTATGATGTCTTCTATGTTCAAGGTCAGGTGGGACAACGAGGCTCCCCAGATTACCATTGAAAGGTTCGACGAACCTGCACATTGCTGTGACATTGAGACTGAAGAGGTAACAAAAAAACCCTGGTTTCACGAGGTAAAGAGGTATCTTGAGGCTCAGGAATACCCCGAGGGTGCATATGTTAATGATAAGAAGTTTCTGAGGAGGTTCGCGGCGAAGTTCTTCATCAGTAATGGTATCCTTTACAAGCGTAACCATGATTCGATCTTAATGCGTTGTGTGGATAAGAGCTAGGCGGAAAGAATTATGGTAGAGTTACATGAAGGTACTTTCAGAACTCATTCCAGTGGACACACCATGGCGATGAAAATCCTACGGGCAGGATATTATTGGTCTACAATGGAAGCCGACTGTTATCAGCATTCTCGGACCTGTCATAAGTGCCAAGTATATGCTGATAAGGTGCATATACCTCCAGTTCCTCTGAATGTTTTGACGGCACCTTGGCCTTTTGCAATGTGGGGCATCGATATGATTGGTGAGATCAGACCTACTGCGTCTAACGAGCATCGTTTCATCCTGGTAGCTATTGATTACTTTACAAAGTGGGTTGAGGCAACTTCCTTTGCTACTGTAACCAAGAATGTCGTGGCATGGTTTATTCGGAACAATCTGATCTGTCGATACGGTGTACCAGAGAGGATCATTACGGAAAATGGTACAAATCTCAACAATACGATGATCACTGAGCTCTGCAAGAAGTTCAATATACAACATCACAACTCTTCTCCTTACCGGCCGAAGATGAACGGGGATGTTGAAGCAGCTAATAAGAACATCAAGAAGATTGTGCAGAAGATGACGGTGACATACAAGGACTGGCACGAGATGTTACCGTTTGCTCTTCATGGATACCGTACCTCAGCGCGGACGTCAACAGGGGAAACACCCTATTCCTTGGTATATGGCATGGAGGCAATCTTGCCCATTGAAGTCTAGATACCCTCTCTTCGGATCAGGAAGGACGCAGGTTTGAGCGAGGATGATTGGATCCAGACCCGGCTTGATCAGCTGAACTTAATAGACGAAAAAAGACTTACTGCTATTTTTCATGGTCAGACGTATCAAAAGTGAATGATCAAGGCATTTAACAAGAAAGTCAAAAGACAAGAGTATCAAGTTGGGGATATGGTGATCAAACGCATCATACTACCTCAAGGTGATCCCAGGGGAAAATGGACCCCTACCTACAAAGGGCCATTTGTGGTTAAGAACATTTTCTCGAGATGAGCGATGATTCTAACCACCATGGATGGTGACGACCTTCCTCACCCCGTCAATGCAGACATAGTGAAAAAATACTACGCGTAATAAAAAACCCGCTAGGTCGACAGGCCTAGGTAAAAATAAGGGCTTCCCGGCGAAGCAAAAGGGTTCGGGCAAAAATAAGGAATGAAAATGAAAAAATTTGTACACCCGGCAAGTCGAAAACCTGAAAAGGCGGCTTGGGCAAAAAGGGGTATCCCGGTGAACTGAAAACCCGAAAGGGCGGTTCAGGCAAAAATTAGGGATCAAAGTGTAACACTATGTCTCATTGGATCACCTTGCAATCAGACTTCGGTATCCACTATCAAGCTCGGATGGCGCTAATCAATCTGATCTACCTTCAACCAAGTAGCAAAGGGATTAGATGCTCGAGGATATAAAGGCAATAGAAGAGTTGGAACCCAGTGGGATTGTTCACATAGCTGTTTTTCTTTGTTTTTCACAAACTGTATAAATTCTATTGTTCGGCGGTGTTCTCTTACTAGGACGTCAGCCTCTTGTACAAAAACGCCTATTTACAGGCTAATTTCAAAATCAATACAATTCATTTTCACAAAAGAAATTTCAAATTGTTTTTCTCTTTTCTGTTTTGTTTTGCAAGAACGTCCAAGGTTCATTTTTGATATATGCATTTGACATTAATTGCTACTCATAAATATTTACATGCGAAACAAAACACGATTACTTGTAATATCAGAAACAGGGACAAACAAGAAATGTCCAAATCATACAATTGCTCTGTCCACAAGGTATATGGATAGACCTAGCTGGAGAATACGACTCATGGTACATTCACTCCCCGCGGAGTAAGAAAAAGACAGTAGTGTTAACTCTCCCCAACTAAGGCTCGCAACCGCAAATGAATTGGCAATATTCTCCCCAAGCAGAGTTTATCTATCATCAGCACTGGAAGATTATCCCCAGTGAAGTTTGAAAAATTATCCCCAGTAGAGTCTAAAAGATCATCCCCAGTGAAGTCGCAACTGGAAAATCATCCCCAGCGGAGTTCATTCCTTTCACAAATAGAAATTCAATTCCCAACAGGTTTCATTATCACCAGCAACGATAATTCATCCTCGGCTGAGGTTATTCTTCCAAATCAACAGATCCCCCAGGAGAGTATGTCTTCCCCACAGAGTCATTTCCTCATCAGTTTATTCCCCAACGGAGTTATCCTCTCCTGCAGGTTTATTCTCACAGTCATCTTCATTCACTATCCCCAGCGGAAACGAAGAGTTCAACTCTTTTCTCCAGCAGTAATCCGGGATTTATTTTCCCCAGCTAAAAACATCACATTTCCATACATCCTGACATGCATACGCATCATACAACACAATCTCATTTATTTTGAGAAAATCATTGCCTGATACATATCATGCATTACATACAGCTAACCTTTACCTTTCAGGAAAGATACAATCAAATTCTCACAAAATTCAAGTTGTGAAGCCCGGGTACGACTGATAATAGTTTAATCTCCAGTTGAATAACGGACGACCGAAACTCCTAAAATTCAACTTTCCTCTTCAATAGAGATGATTCCTCAGTTGAATAACGGATGATCGAAGTTCATAAATGTCAGCAGAGATGATTCCTCAGTTGAATAAAGGGTGACTGAAGTTCCTAAATATCAGTAGAGATGATTCCTCAGTTGAATAACGGATGACCGAAGTTCCTAAATGTCAGCAGAGATGATTCCTCAGTTGAATAACGGATGACTGAAGTTCCTAAATATCAGCAGAGATGATTCCTCAGTTGAATAACGGATGACCGAAGCTCCTAAATGTCAACAGAAATGATTCCCCAATTGAATAGAGGACGACCGAAGTTCCTAAAATTCAACTTTCCTCTTCAATAGAGATGATTCCTCAGTTGAATAACGGATGACCGAAGTTCCTAAATGTTACCAGATATGATTCCTTAGTTGAATAACGGATGACCGAAGCTTCTAAATGTCAACAGAAATGATTCCCCAATTGAATAACGGACGATTGAAGTTCCTAAAATTCTACTTTCCTCTTCAATAGAGATGATTCCTCAGTTGAATAACGGATGACCGAAGCTCCTAAATGTCAACAGAGATGATTCCTCAGTAGAATACGGACGACCGAAGTTCCTAAAATTCAACAGAGATGATTACTCAGTAGAATACGAACGACCAAAGTTCCTAAAATTCAACAGAGATGTTTCCTCAGTAGAATACGGACGATCGAAGTTCCTAAAATTCAACAGAGACGATTCCTCGGTAGAATACGGATGACGGAAGTTCCTAAAATTCAAACAGAGACGACTCACCAGCAGAGTGACGGACAACCGAAGCTCCTAAAATTCTACTTCTCTCGACAGAGATCAGCATTCCCCAGCGGAATCTTCCTCAACGACAGGTATACAAGCTCTCGCTAAGGAATCTCTTATGAGATTGACACTCCTTCAGATGGCATCTTTAAGCCCATCTCCCATCATCAGTTTCCAAATGGAATCTGTAATCCCATTCTCGATATCGCGAGACAATTACCACTTCATGCGAGTGCAAATTTCTGGGCACTCTAGTGTTCAATCATCTTCCACCTTCAGATCACGAAAGGCAGACAAACCAATCTAAATCCTCAGGTTTAAGAAGATTGAACAGGGGCATCTATTGTACCCCAAAATTTTACCTCCCATATTTCTCAAAACATTTCAAGAAAGATCCTCAAGTTGCTCAAGGTAGTCCAAGGGTTGACCAGACAAGCTCTCTCCTAAGGCAGTCTACCTCAAATTAGGGTTTCATGTTGCATCAAGATACTTGAGCCCAAGTGATACCAAATTCTCACAAATGTCCTAACATGATCTCAAGATCAACCATGTCAAGTTTCAAGCCTTGCAAAGGAAGTTTGCTCAGTCAATTGCTCAATGGCCTGAAAATCAACTATGCTAGGGAAAAAGTCAATTGTGGCCCACATACAGTCAAACTTCAAGATTTTTGGTCAACGTCCTCATTTTGAAGTATATTTAATCATTTGATAAAGGGTTGATCATTATTCATCAAGGATTGCTCATAATTCATCAGAACCAAAAGTTGCTAAATTAGGGTTTTGCAGGAAAAGTCAACTCAACATTGACCAAGCATAACTTTCTCATACTTTATGAGAAATGACCCATACAAACATAATTTTGAAGAAGACGCAATTCTCTATAATCCATCTTCATCTCCCAAGTTAAAAATATGCACTCACAAGAAGTTATGAATTTCGACATTATAGGTCATTTTAGAAAGTCAACAAAAACACCTTTTTTGTCAAAGCTTCATACATGAGCATGGAATATCAAATTGAGAATAGACCAAAAGGGTTGATTAGAGGACATATCAAGATTTATAAAAAGTCCAGGAACACCTTCAAAGAGTCAAAATTGAGGAAGTTATGCATTGACGAAGTTGACCTTTTTTGTAAAATTGCCAAAAGTCAACTATCCCTAAAACTTCAATTTTTGCCAAATGGGCCCAATCTTTTTCACTTGTTTTGAATTGGCAACATAGTCCACAAGCTCTAGGCCTTGCCACCTGTCCTTATCATGTTTTTATTATTTATTTTGATTTTTATTTGAATTAATTCAATTTAAATCAAAATAAATCATATAAAATCCAAAATATTGAAAACAAAAGATTTTGTGCTTGTTTCAAGTTTCAATTACAGCTAGCAAGTATTCAAATTCGTATCAAGGCATGGTGTGTACAAAAAGATTGAAATAGGCCAATTTTGGAAAGATTTTTAAGGTGTATCAAATCAAGATCAAATTCAATAATGGAAGAAGATTGAGTACAGCCTATCAACCCTAATCCATTCCTTAATACATATAGAACGTGTGCAGACCCAAAACTAGGTTAGAAACAGGCGCAACAAGGAGAACATAATTTGAAAAAATCAAGAAAAAGTGCAAGATCGAATTCAGTGTTCCAGGCATCCTCAAAGCCTTCCAGTTATCCCAATCACTTCCCGAGACTCCCAGCAAGCGAAAGCAATCAAGAACCAAGCCTTTCCAGTCCCAAAAAGCTTTGTAAGTCCATCACGATATCCATGAAATTTTGGATTCAGTTAGCATGATTTAGGCATTGTTAGGATGAATTAATCATAGATTCTTGATCCATGGAACATTTGCAAGCTTTCTGCATCGTTTAATTTCATTTATATGTCCTGTGCAAGATTTCACCATGGCTAGGTTTTGTAGCTTCGAATTAGGGTTTTTGTTTACACGTGAAATTAGCTTTCATGAATGGTACCACCATGTTCAGGAGGATGAGACGATTCCAACCATGACATTAAATGTAATTTATATGGCTCAAGGAGGATTTTGGAATGAGCCCTGTCAATAGCTACGGACAAACGTCTGTAGGTAAAAGTTTGAAACTTTTACCCACAGAGAGAGGAAGAAGATGACCAGTTGGCACCCCTCCATTGGCTTGTTCAAATTTCACACGCTGAATTGATTTACGTGCCTTTTTTAATATTTGTTTATTGTTTTGTATTATTATAACAAACAGAAGTAATTGGCCCAGTGGTAGCCAGGCAAGTGTTTAAGGCATTAGGAGGCTTGAGGTCAGGGGTTCGACCCCTGCCTCCAACATTTGGTATTTTTCTTAATTTCTTTGAGGTTATCCAGTGCGTTCATAAGCCAAAGGATTACCATGTGTCCTCACAATCCAGCCAGCCAAATGTCAGATGGCCAGATCCAAGGGCCATCCATGAGGGTACATCATAAGCATGGTCAAACGCATAGCATCAAATCATGAAGGTCAACGTGGACCTCACTCAAATGGGCCCAGATCTGGCTGTTTGCACCCCCCAAAATACTATTCAGGCCCAATTTCTTTCTCTACTTCATTTTATTTTATTTCATTTCATTAATTTATTTATTTATTTACTAACACAAATAATTATTTTCTTTTATCAAAAAAATCACAAAAATATTTTTCACCAATTAGATTTAGGTATTTTTTATCAATAAATTTATTAATTTAATTAGATTTAATTTTAGGTCAAACTTTAATTATTTTGTAAACAACTTAAAAATAATTAGAATAAATAGATTTTATTACTAACTTAATTATATTTTATTTTTTCCTAAAATAAAAAAAAACCAAAAATAGGTCATTTTATTATTTTCATTAATTAATTCAATTAACTAATTAATTTAGCATTTATTTTTTTAAAACCTAAATTCTTTTCTTTAAAAAAATATAAAAAACAACAAAAAACAATTTTTCTTTTAATTAGGTTAGAAGGGTCAAAACCCTAATTTCTTCCCGATCTTAATTTTTCTCGCGCGCTTTATTTCTATTTTTATCCAAATTATTGTATCTGCCTACAGTGTGTAATAGTTTAATTAGGACGTTTATTCACATTTATCGCTTTAATTTTCAAGGGTTTGTTTTTGGCTATGTAAATACCCGAAGCCTTGTAATAGCGTAGTTTAATTTCCGCACTTTAAATTCCACAATTTATTAACTGTTAGATGTATGATAATAGGATGCTTGACAAGAATGTATGTTTAAATTTTAAAACAGTTAGATAACCCTAATATGTGCAAAGATAAATAATCTGAAATTGAATCACTCGCACATGCGCACTCCTAGGGTATACTCCCACTTGGTTGCCTTCGGTAAACGATCTTTGAGTATAGGATGCTTCAGTGGCCGTCCTTTTGTCCAAAGATCATAGTTGTCTCGGAATGGTTGCCTCAGATATTGTTGCCTCGGAAAATTGATCTAAGACTTTAGGGTTACTACTAAGACGTCCTAACATTGCTTTAGTGATCGTACGTCCCTTTCGAATTGACCCTCAAAACTCTAACGATGATGCTACCTACTCATTAATAGTGGGATAGCATTGTCTAAAGGAAATAAACATAGAACGATTCTTTTTTCGAGTAGGTAGATTAGTTCTTAAGTACTTTCTCAATATAAATAAACTTTTTCACACTTACACTCCTTTACAAACAAAGTTTTCAAAAACACTTCATTACACTCTTGAAGATAGAAGCAAGAGTTAAATCGAAGTCAAAACAAAAGCTTTTCAAAACCCACAAACACAAAGAAAACAATTTTGAAAATGATGAGCAAGTACCTAAGAGCCCGTAGATAACTACGGATAGAAAGGGTGTTAATACCTTCCCTTTCTATAATCTACCCCCCGTACTCAGAAATATCTCAAAAAAGGAATTTTTCTGTGCTTTTTTTCCTTTCCTTGTTGGATAAAATAAAAGTCGGTGGCGACTCTTGCTTACCACGACATTTTGCAAACACAAATGCAAAACGCAAACCAGCAATTCCTTAAAAAAGGGAAACACGTCCCGGTTCTGGCCACCGTATCACACTATTTATTGCTTGGATTTGTCCTTGAACACTTGGATCAGCACTAACAAACACCTCTAAAAGTCGGGGAATATGTTTCCCTTTGAGCATGGTTGGACCAGAACCAACATGATCTGAAGGAGGGGACCCGAACCCAAGACCAGACTTATCTTGTTTTTCACGTACTTAGATCACTTTACCCAAGTATTCATTGGGAATTCCTGACTCCATAATGGATTTGGCATCCTTCAAGGAAGCCATTGGAACTCTGAATTTCTTTATAGTTTCTAGCATGGCGGAGACTCTAACAAAAATGATTTACAAGGCTTGGAAAGGGGTTTCATGTATTTCTCCGTCCACTTCAACATAGAGGAAGGAAGTAACATTGTTGATCGCGATGTCCTCCTCTCCACCAATGACGATTACCTTGTCTTTAATGATGAATTTCAAATGTTGGTGAAAAGTTTAGGTTACAGCCCCTGCCATATGGATCCACGGGCGTCCTAGAAGGCAAGTATAAGATCGATGAATATCCATGATATAGAATGACAAGTGGAACACGCGGGGACCAATATTGTTGGGTAGGTCAACTTCTCCCTCCATAGATCTTCTTGACCCATCAAAAGCTTTAACTTCTAGCATGTTAGGTTTCATCATAACCCCGTGCATGTTCATATTGAACAGAGTATGTTTAGGCATCACATTTAAAGAAGACCCAATGTCTACCAGGACTCGAGACAACACAGTTTCTAAACAACTGATGGAGATATGCAGCGATTTATTATGGGCTCAACCCTCAAGAGAAAGCTCATCATCACTAAAACCCAGATAATTCCCCGCAGAAATATTTGTAACAACCCCTTCAAATTGGGCCATAGAAATTTCAGGATTCACATGGGAACCATGCAGAATTCTCATCAAGGTTGTTCGATGTGCTTCAGAGTACAGAAGGAGGGATAAGATTGATATCTTTACAGGCATTTGATTCAGCTGGTCAACCACCTTGAAATCACTCTTCTTGATTATCCTGATTAGCTATTCTATTTGTTGTTTAAAAGACGTCCTAGGTGAATCTCTAACTACTTGCTTCCCCTTATCTTTCATATTAATCTCTTCAATAACTTCTTCGGGAGGAAGCGGAGTAGGAGCAAAGACTCTTCTGCTTGTTCCAGCAATGTTGGTTATGTCTCTATTCTCAATCAGAGGATATACAACCTTCTTTCCATGAATGTAAATAGGTTTTTACTCCCATGGCACTGGCATATTATCAACCATTGGAACAAGGATTAGATTTGGAGGCGTTGATACCTGGATTAGTAGAGGAGCAACCGAACTCTGATCTGGCAAGGGAGTGCTGGAAATTGTATAACCAATGGAAATCTTGAATTATTCCTCTGAACATTAGCCGGATAGTGCAAAATCTCCATAATAGCAACGTCGCCCTTAGGGATGACCTTATCAAGTCTAACAACCCCTTCGTCCATAAATTTCTGAATGGAATTTTTCAATTCATTACACTCATCCGGATTGGATGAGCATTTCAAACAGAAGTCATGAAGCTCTTGTAAAACCTTTTGCTGCAAAAGATGTTCTCTTAAAACCGCAATTTCCATTATAACCTCATTAACTTGAGTCACTAAATCATGAACACCATTGAGTCTGATTGCATTTGTAGGAGCCCCATGATGGGGAGGCATGGGATTTTTCTGAATATTAGGGCCCATAGGAGCAAAGATTAACTCCTTGGCATCCAAAATTTCTTGCACCTTATACTTTAAAGCTTTGCAGTTTTTGATCGAATGGACTGGAGCACCCGAATTAAACTCACAACATGCATTAACATCATAACCCCTTGGAAGTTCAGCCAGTGGAGGACCTAACTCTCGGAGCTGTACCAATTTTCCAGCTTCCGATTGTGGAAGCAATTGGCATACGCCATTGGGACCGGATCCAACTTCTTCTCGGGATACCTTTGCGGCCTTTGTTAACCCATTTGTCCTTGGGGCCTTTGATTATGTTGGTAGTTTTGCAGAGGTGCAAACTGTTGTTGTGGAGCAACAACAAAAGTTTAATAATATAGAATCTTTACAACAACTTTCCCTTTATCAATAGAGGTAGTTCCCACCTCTCCTTCCCCCTTCTTGACAAAACCATTAGAATATGGTTTCTTTCTACTACCTGAGCCATTATTACCAATTGTGTCAGATGCACCTATAAGATATTCTCTATCGTAACACACATTTCAACCCGCTTCCTAATGATAACCATTTCCGAAAAGGAATTAGAAGTGTTGCCAAACATGTGTTGCAAATACGAACCTTAGAGATGGAACTTGAATAGGCGACCCAACAAACAAGAATAAGATGGCTGAATGTCCATCACATAGAATGTAGATGCGAACACCTGAGAACCAACCTTAATTGGAATATCCACTTCTCCGTGCACCATTCTCTTGGACCCATCAAAAGCCCTGACTACAATGTTACTCGGCTTCAGCTCCAACCCTTCACAGTCTAGTCGGTCCAACGCTTTCTTAGGTAACACATTCAACGAAGATCCAATATCTACCAATACGTGAGCAAGGGTAGTGCCCCTGCATTCAATGGAGACATGCAGGGCGTCATTGTGATTCTTCCCCTTAGCAGTCAAGTCGGCGTCAGAGAAACCCAACCCATTATCAGCAGTCAGACTAGCCATGCAATCTTTGAACTGATCAGCTGATGTTTCTTGTGGTACGTGTGCAGTCTTCAGGAAAGCAATCAGAGCCTTGGCATGGGATTCTGAGCATAGCAATAGAGACAACATGGAGATTTTGGATGGGGTTTGCCCCAGCTGCTCGTCTACATTGTAGTCGCTCTTTTTGATGATCTTTAGAATTTTCTCCATCTCGTGTCTAGAGGCTTCAACAGTAGTTCACTTCGGTGCCTCCGTCTGGGCAGGCTCACCAGTAGCCCCTTTGCCCTGAGTGCCAGATGACTCGGCAACCGGGGTAAGAATTGGAACTTGAACAGGGACAGTAGTAGGTGCAATGGTAGGTGTGATAACAACAGGCTTCCGAACAGTTGGTGGAGAGATCTCAGGGGAGAAAAGCCTTCCGCTGCGGGTGACTTTGGCAGGTCCAACAATATTGCTGACATCAGTATCAGCCTCTTCAGCACTCAAGTCTTGCTTAACTCCGTGATAATATACGTCAGCCCCATAATGCCATGGGACAACTTTATTGGATGTATAAGGGATAGGCCCGGGAACAGAGATGATCAATGGTGCAATTCTTGGAACAGATGTAATTCTAACAGGCTCTCTCGAGGAAGCCTTGGAAGAATTGTCGAAAATGGTGATTATAGCAACTTCTTCAGCAGGAACCAAAGGAACAACAATCTTCTCAAACATAATTTCTTTATTATTCATCAGGCGTTAGACACCTGACTTCAAAAGATGGCAATTGGTATGCAATACGGCACACAGATGGCAACCTTCGCCACAACCCGGAAATAAACCGGCTATCATAAGGTTCTTCTTCACAGTCATCAATGGAGTAACAATGTCTTTCACAGAAACCACAAACGAGTCTTTATCTACGGCATTCACTCCATCATTGGGCATAGGAGCAGTCACAACATTAGGTCTTTCAGGTGCTTCGAATTCAATCTCCTTCGCATCGATCAAGTCCTGTACTTTGTTCTTCAAGACCCAGCAGTTATCTGTATCATGCCCTGGGCTATCAGAGTGAAAAGCACAGCGGGCATTCGGATCGTACATCGGTGATGTTGTGTTGGGACTCTTCGGGGCCTCCTTCGGAATCACCAAGTTGGTCTTTAATAACTGCGGCAGAATTTGGGATAAAGTCATGTTGAGTTGAGTGAATTATCTTCGTGGCTTCTCATCCCTTGGCTGATTGTTGTGTTGAGGAGCAACAGCAAGTCTTGAAATAACAACCGCATTGACTGCTTGGCGGCGTTCAGGTCTATTATGGCTCTTTGCGCTGTAAACAGCACTCGACTCCTTCTTAAAGGGCTTCTTCTCGGTGCCTGATGAAGCACCCTTCTGTATCTTGCTAGATTTGATACCAGCCTCAATCCTTTCCCCGGTCATGATCAGCTATGTAAACCCGGACGAAGAAATCCCAATCAGATGGTTGAAACATGGACCAAACAAGGTCCCCAGAAACATATCCACTAGCTCCCTATTAGCCAAGGGAGGTTGCACCCTTCCAGCAAGGTCCCTCCACTTCTGAGCGTAATCTTTGAAACCTTCGCCTGCACCCATAGACATAGCTTGGAGTTGGGTACGCGTGGGAGTGAGGTCGGCATTGTATTGGTACTGCTTGTATAAAGCAGCAGCCAAGTCCTCCCAATTACAGATACTAGCTCCTTCCAGCTGGTAAAACCATTCAAGCTGAGTCCCTGAGAGGCTGTCTTGAAAGAAGTGGATCCAGAGATTATTATCAGTGGTGTAGGGCTGAATATCCTAACATACGAACGGAGGTGCAACTTTGGGCAAGAAACCCCATCGTATTTAGCAAAGATCGGTGCTTTAAACTTGTGGGGAATTACCACCCCAGATGACAGACCCAAATCACCAAATTCCAGACCAGGCACTTTCTGAACTTCCATCGCGCTCAACCGGTCTTCCAGTTGTTTATATCTATCCTCATATGAAGGATACTGGTCTTCGTCGAAGTCAGTCTCGTTGTCTGAAACCACAGGGCCAGGAGCCCTCCTTTCTTCCTGATTATCTCCCCCTCCAGATGAGTGGGTCAAATCAACCTCTTCTCACAAATTGTTTCCGAATCTGCGACCCATATTAAATAGGACCGTCTTCTTCTTCTTCTTCTTCTTCTCTTTCAAGATAAGGGTCTTCAGATCTTGCTGACCCGTGGCTAAACTCATGAACAATTCCTGGAACTGGCCGTTTTGAGATTGCAGAGCCTTGATTGCTTGTTTAGTTGATGGTTCAGAAGACATGATGCTGAAATAAACAGCGAAGAAGATGAGAAAAACCTGTAAGGGTACCTGTCATGAGGTGCATGGGAATGATATGCGCATGATATGATTTCAAAGATTTTAGAGATTCAAATTCGTAAACCAAAAAATGAAACACACTTTTTTTAGATAAACTTTGAAATCAATTGTTCAACAGATGCCTTTAAGGCGTTACAAGAAAGAAAAACTGAAAAGTAAATCAAAACTAGAAATAATCAAAAAGACAATCAGTGCTCCCATGGTCGTTTCTTGTCGGTGCGGACATAGCCATTGAGGATCTTCTTATTCTCCAATTTCCTTGTCAACTTCTGGATCTTCTGCTCTTGCTCGTGATACTTTTCTCTGTAAGTATCCCGCTCTTCTCTCAACTGCATCCAAGATCTCTTTAATGCCCCAATGTCAGTAGGCATGTACGGATGGTAGGAGGAACCCCTTATTCATCAGCAACCTCAACAATGATAGGTAAGACGGCTTCGTAAGGCATTCCTAGCTTTTGGTCACGGATTCGAACCCATCAGAGATATGGCTCCATCGGAAGAGAAGTCTTCGCACCTAGCTCGTGCGGATCAGACCTGTGTACTTTATCCCAAGCTCTTATGAATCTGCAGCGTTGCTCGTTACTATCCCCTTGGAAGTCAAAGACAATGCTCGGCATCAGCAACTCATGAGGTCCTTCCCTCCTGGCTCGCCTAAACTGACGTAAGGCCAAACACAGATTATAAGTGATCCCTCCATTGGTTCCTATCAGTGGAACATTGGGGTATTCCCCACAGCGATCAATAATAGCCACATCTTCCATGCCCTTGATAGTCCAAATGATGTTATTATGAGAGAGAGACATAATCCTATAGGCCCATCCCATGCCTTCTTTGTTCTTCAAAACTGATTTGGGGAGGTGAGAAATAAACCACCTCGCCAGCAATGGCGCACAGCACATAAGGGTTCCCCGCTTCCGAGCAGTACAGGCATAAAGAGAGTGAAGAATGTCACCCAAGAGAGTGGGTACTGGATTACCGAACATGAAAATCTTCACTGCATTCACGTCGACGAAGGAATCCGAGTTAAGAAACAACACCAAACCATATATGAGAAGAGCCAGAATGTCTTCAAATGCCTGGAAGTCTAGACTGTCCCAGAACTGATTAGCCTTACCAACCAAGAATTTAGTTAAGAAGCCTTTTATTCCACTACGAGTTTCCCAATTAGACATTACCTCAGCTTTTGTCAGATGGAGGGCTGAAGCAATTTCTTCCGACCTAAGGATTTTCTCCCAACCTGTGAACGGTTTCTGCTCCAAAATAGAGATACCAAGCAGATCAGAGAACTCTTCCAAGGTAGGGACCAACTGGTAGTCTATAAAAGTAAAGCAATGGTACAGCGGATCAAAAAACTGGACTAAGACACTCATCATCTGTTCATCCATCTTAGAAGTGACCAAACCAAGGAGGTACCCATGTCTTCTGATGAAGGAGGAAGTATCTGAAATCTTTGCAACCAACTCCTTAAGCTGAGTGGGAATCTGGACGAAGTTGATCTGAATGGTGTTTCTACGCATGGGTGCCATGACCTACAAAACAGAACAAAGATGAATCCCCTCTGTCTTTGAAATGGGTTAGTCCAATGCAAGATGCATGCAATGTCATGATGCATGATGCCATGATAGAAAACACACCACAAGTATCCACAAATAGCAAACATGGTAAGGGCACACAAGTCACACAGATAGCCCTTAGATTTCAGGCTAGCAAGGAGTTTAGGTACTACCCTCTTTCAGTTCAGTTGGTTCAAACCTGTCCTAAAAATAGTAACCGGGTTCTAGAGGATATCAATATCACTGACCACCCTCGATCGGTCATAATTCCAGTTTAGTAACCTTTTCTTGCGGTCGGAATCATCGTAAGAGTTTGGTCTCAATGAGTGTAGCATACTGTTACTGTTCTATGGCCAAGTTGGTCAATTATAGGTGCTAAGGTCAGTTGGTGCTTAATGACCCCTTAGAAGACCCATATTCTCCTCGTTGCGCCACAAGGGATATCGGTACAAACTAAAGTGCCACACCAACGTAGCTACTGCTTCAACCGTATCGGTCTACGTCGTACATTTCCCTCACAGTTTTTTTCTACTTACCTAAAGGGTATCCCCCAGATCCGGGTTAGGATCTATAGTAACTCCGATACAAGCCCACAAATATAAAGCATACAAGTCAAGCAATTTAAAACAATATGAACTATTCCTAAGGTATACCCCACTTATTAAGATTCCCCAGCAGAGTCGCCAGTTCTGTGATACGGTGGGAAGAACTGACTGTTTTTTGGAATGTTGGTTTGCGTTTTGCGTTTGTTTTCGCAAAATGTCGCGGTAAGCAAGAGTCGCCGATGACTTTTATTTTATCCAACAAGAAAAGGAAAAAAGCACAGAAAAATTCCTTTTTTGAGATATTTCTCGGGTTCGGGGGGTAGATTATAGAAAGGGAAGGTGTTAGCACCCTTTCTATCCATGGTTATCCACGGGCTCTTAGGTACTCGCTCAATTGTTTTCAAAATTGCTTTCTTTGTGCTTGTGGGTTTGAAAAAAGTTTTTGTTTGAAACTTTGATTTAACTCTTGCTTCTGTCCTCAAGAGTGTATGAAGTATTTTTGAAAACTTTGTTCGAAAAGGAGTGTAAGTGTGAAAAAGTTTTGTTTTGAAAGAACAAGTATCTAAGAACCATCTACCTACTCGAAAAAAGAATCGTTCTATACTAATGTCCTTTAGACAATGCTATCCCACTATTGATGAGTAGGTAGCACTACCGTTGGAGTTTGAGGGTCAATTCGAATGAGGGACATGCGGTCACTAAAGCAATGTTAGGATACCTTAGCGGTAACCCTAATGTCTTAGATCATTTGTTTGAGGCAACAATATCCGAGGCAACCATTTCGAGGCGACTATGATCTTTTAGACAAGAGGACGACCTCTAAAGTGACCTATACTTAAGGATCGCGTATGAAGGCAACCGAATGGGGTGTACCCTAAGAGTGTGCATGTGCGAGTGTGTCATTTTCAGTTATTTTTTATCTTTGTACATGTTAAGGGTGATCTAATTTGATTTTAAGATTAACATTCAGTCTTGTCATGCAAACATATTATCAAACATCTAACAATTATAATTTGCGGAAATAAAATGCGGAAATTAAATTACAAGGCGTCGGGTATTTACATCGCCAAAGACAAACCCTTTGAAAAAAATAAAATAAAGCAATAAAAATAATTAAAAGTCCTATTTAATTATTACAATCCGGAAGCAGATACATAATTGGATAAGGAAAAGTAAATCGCGATGCAAAACTAAATCGGGCGCATGATTAGGGTTTTGACCCTTTTGGTTAAGGAAGAATTTTTTGTTGTTTTTATTTTAAGGAAAAGAAATAAATCCTAAATTAGTTGCTAAATTAAATTAAATAAATAAATTAATAAAAATAAATTATTTTTGGAGTTTTTGATTATTTAGGAAAGAAATAATAATAATAATAATTAAATTAATGGTTAAAAAACTAATTAAGTCTAATTAATTTTATTTATTTTACAAAAGGAATTAAAGTTCTCTAATTAAAACCTAATTAATTAATAAATTTATTAAGAAAAATAAAAGATTAAAATTTGATTTGAAATAATAAAAATAAAAAAAATATTTTTTTGTGATTTTATTTTAATAAAACAGAATTTTGATTGGTTAGTAATTAAACAAAAATAATAAAACAAATAATAAAACAAAATAAATAAATAGAAGGGAGAGGTATTGGGCCTGAATTTGTGGTGCTGGTAGCAATTTCGTGGCCCAATATGTGTTGGCCTTTTTGACTTTTTGGAATCCAGTATGCATGCATTGACCTGGACTATGGTGGACCTTCAATCATGGACCCTCAGATTTGGCCTTTGGCCATATGGCAATTGGATGAATGGAGGATCATGGTGTACTGCAGGCTCATGCGCACATAGGAATACCGGAAGGGAAAAAATATTGAGAAAGTGGAGGACCTGGGATTCGAACCCAGGTCCTGAAGGAGATATGAACGCTTGCCTTGCCAACACACCACGCTGCTTCATTTGTTGTTATAATACATATTGATCATAATATATTAAAACAAAATAAATGCCAGCAAAAATAAAACGCGCAAAAATCATTTGAATTGGCCAACCGGAGGATGACACGAACTCATCCATGTCCTCAGACCTGTAACAAAAATACCTGTAGATTTGAATCCGCAGCTAAAAATGCAGGCTTATGCTAAAACTCTCTCCAGGCCATATAAATCCATTGCAAGAACATGGTTGGATTCGTTATGACCTCCTGATCAAAGCCATGTTCTTCTTGAGTCACAATTTTACCTGAAATAAAAAACCCTAAAAACCAAACGAAGAACCCTAGCTATGGTGGTTCTCCATTCAGGCCAGATAAACGCAATTGAATAATACCAATCGCTTGCAAATGTTAGGTAGATTCAAAATATGGTATTGATTCATGAAAAAGATGCTTAAATTCAGAGTTGCAAAATCAAGAACAGGGGGGGGAGGGGGGTATCGCGCGACTTACAGTGCGTTTGGACGTCTGAAAAATGCTTCTACTGGATCCAGGTAGCTTGTATGAATGGTCAGGAAGCGATTGAGACCACTCTCGTGTCCTGAAATAGCTTCTAGCTTGGACTTTGATCTCCCACTTTTTGTGAATTTTTGCACTTTTTGTTTTGTCTCTCTCTGCACTTTCCAACCCCTCTTTCGCGTCCTTCAGCTTGCTTATGTATTGTGCTTTGCATTAGGTCTACAAACTTGGTTCAAATCTCTCCATATCAATGCCCATGAATTGGATTTGATTCTTCCATTAAACCTTTCCAAATTTGATTCAAATCATATCTTCTTGCACACTTATGCCTTGATACGAGTTTGGAGATGTGCTAGCTGTCCATTGAAGCCTATAATCAACAAAGAATCTTTGGTTATCAATATTTTTGATTTTATATGATTTTATTTGATTTAAAATGAATAAATTCAAATAAAAATCAAATTAAATAATAAAAATGAGATATGGACACATGGCTGAAGCTATGGCACGTGGGAAACTATGCAAACTCAAATCAAGTGAAAAAGAATGGGCCCATTTGACAAAATTTGAAGTTTTAGGGATGGTTGACTTTTGGCAGTTTTGCAAAAAAGTCCAAATTCAACAATGCATAACTTCTTCAATTTTGAACTTTTGGAGGTGTTATTGGACTTTTTAGAAAGCTTAAGATGTCCTCTAACCAACCCTTTTGGTTTCATCTCATTTTGATGTTTCATGCTAAAGTTATAAGCTTTGCCAAAAAAGGTGTTTTTGTTGACTTTAAAAAATGACCTATAATGTTCGAATTCATAACTTCTTGTGAGTTAATTTCTTGATCTTGGGGTATGAATATGGATTGTAGGAAATTGAATCCTATTCAAAATGAGCTTTGGATGGGTCATTTATCATAAAGTATGAGAAAGTTATGCTTGGTCAAATTTGAGTTGACTTTTCCTACAAAACCCTAATTTAGCAACTTTTGAGTCTTGATGAATTTTGAGCAATCCTTGATGAATCATGATCAATCCTTGATCAAATGATGAAATATCCTTCAAAATTAGAATGTTGACAAAAAATATTGAAATTTGACTGTTTGTAGGTCACAGTTGACTTTTGCCCTAGCATAGTCGATTTTTGGACCTTTGGGCATTTGACTGAGCAAACTTCCTCTGCAAGGCTTGAAATTTGACATGGATGATCTTGAGAACATATTAGGGCATTGGGGAGCACTTGAGGTCATTTGTACTCAAGGATCTTGATGCAACACCAAACCCTAATTTGGGGTAGACTGCCTTAGGAGATAGCTTGTCTGACCAACTCTTGAGCTATCTTGAGCCATTTGGAGATTTTTCTTGCAATGTCTTGAGGAATATGAGAGGGAAAATTTTGAGGTACAACAATATGTATGATGCATGAAATGATTGTCCATCCCGGGTTTTCATAATTTAACCAATGTCATTAATAATCGAGTAACATGATAATAAGAACGACCATATAAAGAAAATATCAAACATTGCTCATATAATAATGGAAACGGGAGAAAGCCCATTTTGAAGAAAATTCAATTCTCTATAACTTTGAATTTATTCTCAAGTCCAAAAAATGCCTAATTTGGAAGATATGAGCTCATACATTATAGGTCATTTTCAAAAGTCAACGAATAACTTTTTTTTGTCAAGGCATCTTACATCAAGATAATGTCTTCAAAAGCAAAAATGATCAACATAGAGATTGTATAGGACATCTTGGGCTTTCCAAAAATTCCAAGATCATCTTCAAAAGATAAAAATTGAACAAGTTATGAGTTTCACAAGTTGGAGAATTTTGAAGAAATTCATGAAGTACAAATTGAGCAAAATTGCAATTTTGAACTAATGAACCTGTTTTTTGGACTTCAAACATGTCCATAGCATCTTAGAAGACCTCTAAATTCACTTATATATTTATTTGATTTTTATTCATATTTATTTTGATTTTATTTAATTTAAAATCAAATAAATTGAATAAAATCACAAGAAATCATGGACTAATATATATGGACTTGACTTGATGAGACCCATATTTCGTGCAAGACACATAGAAATGGTCCAAATTCATTGCATGTTCTACTAAAGCTATCTTCACACAATGAAATACTACTAGAGCTATCTGATCAAAGCCATTCTCTCTCAAATCATGGGGTTTTTACATATCAAATGGTATTACCTGCATCAATGCTCATTCAATTTCTTACTCGAGCAAAGGGAATTAACCAAAGGCATATGTAGCCACATTAAGCCTACATAAGTAAAACATTCTTTGTCCAGTCCACAATTGTTTCAAGCTATGCAATAAAAGTATAATACTCTAATGAGCAACAAACCATAAGCATACACCACTTTATCTCGCCATATGAAAGTTGTTCTATATAAATAGGTTTTCAAAATGACACAATCAACCATGGTCAAGCTTTTCTTCCTTTTAATGCTCATAATTAGGGCTGGATAATCAGTCGGTTGGGATCAAAATCGGATCGAAAATTTAAATTCGATGTAAACCACAATTTCATTATTAAAGTTCAATTTCGACCGATAAAATTTCGGTTTTTGACGGATTCGGTTTAATCGATTTGTATCATATGTCTTGTATTATTGTAAGTAAACAATGTTACTGTTAAATTATAAAAAAGATAACAATTTGATAATATTATGAATCCTATTTTTATAATATTTCAACTCTATAATAATAAAAATATATATAAAATAAATATTAATTAAGTTCGGTCGAGTTCGATTTACGACAGATTCAAAATAATCATCCGAACTCAATCAAATCAATCCTATATAATATAAATTAAGCAACTGGATCAATCTCACACCGTATCCAACCTAATTCATTTACATAAAAAAAATAATAAAAAAGATAATGGATCAATCGATTTCGACTTTCAATACAAATTTGTCCACCGTTACTCGTAAGAAGTTTCTTAGAGCTTATAATGACAGAGATTAGACTAGTGACTGTTATCTAACACTACATACATTATACATACATAAAAAAAAAAAATTCTACAAATTATGCATTTCTTTCAAATACTTGCATTTAATGCTACATCTGTCTACTTATTCATTTCTGCACATCTTTACAATTTTTTGTACTAAATAAACTACATATTAATAAACTGGGTCTCTCACATTTCACTAAAATTTTAAGTTCACAATCAACACTAACTACTAAAAATACCAAAATTTGAACAATAAATAATGAAAAACTATATTATTGCAACATACACATAAATCAGAAATACACAGTACAAAACAAACCATACTAATCAAGAATCAAGATAACAAGGAAAAAAAATTAGATTCTTTTATTGAAAAACAATAGGATAAAAGAGTAGGATTACATGTTACAGTCTTGCTAGCTAGCTAGCGATCTGGTCTCCCCATGGATATCATTGAAGTTATTGGTGAAAACCTACCGGAAACCGCCGTAGTTTGCGGGAAAATAACGGTGGAAAATTGCCAGGCGGAGGCTAGAAGGAAAAGCATGGTTGCTAACATGTATCCATACTGATGATATATGTATATATACTTCCTCAAAATCACAGTGCCCAACATAGATATGAATGATGCCATGAATGAATCTAGTGGTTCGCACTTTTTCTTCTTTTTTTTTATGTGTGCTCTCTCACTATGTCAAAATCTGATTAATTTATTTGTGGATTTTAGTTCGCAATAAATATGCTGATATAGACCGGCACGGTGCATGCCATATACTTTTTTTTTTTTAATTAAGTCAATTAAATGGGGTGTTTTTTCATCTATAGTTTATTTTACTATTATTACTTTCATTTCATTGTAGTTGGCTATAGTTTATTTTTACTATAATTACTTTCATTTCATTGCAGTTGGAGTGCAAATAGGAGAGACCCAACTAGGTTTATGGTCTATCCTATATATCTTAGGTTAGATTTTTTTTAAATAGAGAAAACTTAAGTTTTTTCATAAATCTATGTAGTTAAAAAAAGATTAGATCTCAAACATAAAAAAACACTTTTTAATTTAATTAAATCAATATATTTAAATAAATATGAATAATTTATTATTATTATTATTATTATATTATGATTTGTATTTTAAATTTATATATATATATATATATATATATATATATATATATATATATATATATATATATATATATATATATATATATATTATATATATATATATATATATATATATATATATATATATATATATATATATATATATATATATATATATATATATATATATATATATAAATTGGTTATTTTGAAAAATTAAAATAAGATGTAAATGTCTATGAATAATGTCATAAGTTGTTTTTATAAACTTTTTTAAACAGATAATCTCAAAAAATTTATGTTAATAGATAAATTAATATATAATGCAAATAAATTTTTAATTCTATTAATCTTTTAATTTATTAATTTATTTAAATTTTTTATTTACATATCTTTAAAATAAATAAATTTTTATATAGACTAATAGATTAATTAGACTTTTAAAAAAAACAAATACAGATTTAAAAATAAAATAATGATTGATTACATTAAACTTCGGTTTTTTGATAGACCAGATTTACTCTAATTCAACAAAATCTATTTTCATATTAATTATAATAGTATATCACTCGGTTTTAAGATTTTCACAAAATTATAATAATGATTATATTAAAATATGAATTTACAAAGAAACTTATAAATTATCTTTTCAAATATTTAATGTTTTAGCATTTCTATTTTAAAAGTAACATATAATAAAAAAATTGCGATTGTAATTAAGTTTAATAAAAAATATTACTCCATCGATCCTAAATTAAAAAATACAATTAATTTTTTTTGAAAAAGATAATCTATATATAAAAAATTTATGCTATTTTACTTCAATAATTATAAAAAAAACAAAAGTTCAACAAAATAAGAAAAAAGAAGAGAAATAAATAGTAAAATATATATAAAAAAATTATTTATATTGAAATTGTAAAGTAATTTATAATTTATAGTGAATTTTCTTATAAAATGATTTATAAAAAAGTTATATTTTGAGAAGATAGAATATAATTTTATTTTTAACTTTATAATATATTTGTCAAGTATGATGATGTACAAGTAATAATTTCTTGAAGAGAAATATATTTTTTATAATATTTTGTCTGAAAATCAAATTAATACGACTGAATATTAGTAAAATAGGACATTATTATTATTATTTTTATTATTATTATTATTATTATTATTATTATTATTATTATTATTATTATTATTATTATTATTATTATTATTATTATTATTATAAAATGAAAACCAGGGCAAAATAGTAACTCTACTTAGTCTGACTTAAAGGAGGAATTAAATATTGAATGGATCAGAAATTTAAAATGAGCACATTATGGCGACATTGTAATGAAAGAATTGTTCATGGATCTGAAATCAAAACTATTCGTACTGGCTTCACGGAAACAGTGTGCGGAAAATGTTGTCATCATAGCAAGTACGTGTCCTCTTAGAGTTTTATATTAAAAAACAAATACAAAGAACTTATCGTTAGCAGTCATAAAACACACTCCCTATTTTCCAAAATTAATTTATTATTATAAAAAAAGTTGTTTTAAAATAAATGAAAATTTTATACGTTTAATACAACTTTTTTATTATTTAATCATATTATCTAATTAATATTTATTCCGATGTGAAACAGAAAATCAGCGGTGTGTTCAGAATGTTCGTCGTGTAGTTTTTTAATACGGCGGAGAGAGTAGGTAGAGAAGGATATACTTATAAAGTTAGTATTAGTCAGATTTCAAACACAGAAAGAGCTTGGATTTTATTGATTAAAAATTGAATTCAATTTATAAAAAAATTGATTTAAGTAAATTTTATTAATTAAACAAAAATATAGCAGTGAAATAAGTAAAAGAAAGAAAATCGGAGTGATGGAAAGAAAGAAATACAATTCAAAACAAGTAAAGTTATGTAAAATAAAGATATAAGGGGGATAGAGAATATGTACCATATATGTTTGGCCTAATAATTTGACCTATTTTTATTTTCATTAGTTTGTTTTTTAGAGTCTCCGCTAAATAAAGATTTAAGAGTTTTCTTAAGTTATATTCACAAACCTTCTTATAATTAAATAATATATTTTATATAAACGATTTTCAAATTAGACAGAGTTTTTAGTAGGCTAAATTCAAGAACTAAATCGAACTAATTTTAACACATAAACAAGCTCAAGAGGCCAACAGAGCTTTTAATACAAGACAAACTCAATAATCAAACGTAGCCTTTAACAAAAGACAAGTTCAAAATTCAAACATGGCTTTTAGCATGGAAAAAACTCAATAACCTACAACAAAGATTTGTTGGAAATTCACCAAAGTCTATGATGAATTTTTATCACAATGACGATTAGTTATGAGAAAAACAAAGAAAAGAAGACAAGACAAATAATTTCTGCATAGTTTCTCTCTGCTCACAAACTGTGAAAACTTTCTTATTCACTTTGCAACTGCAAAATACCGTGAATGACTTGCTTGACTTGCTTACAAAAAATAGGAGTTACTCCCTTTATTTATAACTGAGCTTACACCCTAAGTCCAAAGCCCAAAATATCTATTTTGTTACTAAATCAAATCTAATCTATTCTAGACTTAAATCAAATCTATTTAAATCTAAACAAATCTAATCTTTTCGACACTATGAATTACAATTTAACACACCACCTAATTCATTGTGTCTAAACTATCTATGTTCATCACGACTCTTAGTCTTTTGAATACTTCGACTTGCACTCCCTTCGTCATGATATCTGCAATCTGATTCTCAGTTCTGCAGTGTTCCAAATTCATCTTCCCATCTGCTACCTGCTTTCGAAGATAATGGAACCTCATTTCAATGTGCTTGTTTCGACCATGTGCTATTGGGTTCTTTTCCAGATTGATAGCTGACATGTTGTCGATTTTCATGGTAATTGCTCCATGATCTTTCCTTGTCATCTCTTCGACCAAGTTCACCATCCAAGTTGCTTGACATGCACAAAGAGAAGCAACTATGTATTCTGCTTCGTATGATGATAATGTCACTACTGGTTCCTTTCTTGAATTCCAAGCAACTGGTGCACCACCTGGCATAAACACATATCCTACTGTTGACTTTCTATCTTCAGCAACACTACACCAACTCGAATCAGTGTATCCCACTAACTTGCATTCTTTTCCTTTATCAGTTGCATGAAACAAAATGCCATAATCAAAAGTTCCTTTGAGATACCTTAGTATCCTCTTCACTGCTGCTAGATGTGATACATTTGGCTTTTGCATGAATCTACTTACCATACCTACATTATATGCTAAGTCAGACCTTGTATGATAAAGGTATCTTAATGATCCAATAATTCTTCTGTATTGGGTTGGATTAACATCATCTTCATATGCATCTTTCGACAGTTGCGGTCTTGGTTCTGCAGGTGTCGAAGTTGAGTTGCATTCTTCCATCTCAAATCTCTTGAGAATTTCTCCTGTATATTTTCTTTGATGCATCATCAAACCTCTACTGCTCTTGTAGACTTCGATTCCAGGGAAATATGAAATCTCATCCAAATTAGACATTTCGAATTCCTTGTTGAGATCACCTTTGAAGTCTTCGATCTCACTTTTATAGCTACCTGTTATCAACAAATCATCTACATAGAGATATAGTATAAGCAATTCAATCTTGATTCTTCTTACATATACTCCATGTTCAGTTGTGCACTTTACAAATTCCTTCTCCCTTAGGAAACTATCAATTTTCTTATTCCAAGCCCTTGGAGTTTGTTTCAATCCATATAGGGTTTTATGCAGCCTGTACACCTTTCTTTCTTCTTCATGTTTCACAAACTCAACTGGTTGTTTAACATAGACTTCTTCTTCTAAGGGTCCATTTAGGAATTCACACTTCACGCCCATCTAACATATGTGTTGTTGCACCCCAAAATTTACCCTCTTGATTTAGGCTTATGTTTCATCATGAATATCATATTGCATTGCATTCGTACATTGTGATAGGATCAAAATACTTTGGTTATCAAGTCTTCCTCAAGCTTTGAAGGTTGAATGCATTGACAAGTTGCTCTTGTAGAATCTTATCATCTAAACCTCTGGATCTTTCAAGCTCAAAAGTTTTTTCATATCTCAAGATATTTCATCCACCTCTTTGGATCATCAGAGGATTGAAGTTTGTGATTGATTATAAGAGGAATCACTCTTTTGATTCACCAGTCAAAATTAGGGTTTTGCTTGATCAAGGCTATTGATCAATGTACAGATCTTGATGTGGAAGCTACAACATTTCATTGGTATTTGAAAAGTCTTTGTACAAGAAAATTGGTCAAAATGCCCAGAGGATTTGAAATTTTGGAGATGATTCCTCAATCTCCTAAGGTGTTAACCAAAACTAGGGTTTGGGATTTTATCAAGATTTCTTGAGAATTTTGAAGTGAAACTTTGTACATGGCCTCTATATATTTGGAAGATCATATGTTTGAAGTCTTGATCATTAATTTTGAAGGGAAGTGGATCAATTGATTCAAAGGGGCAAAATGGTCATTTTGGTCAAAATCAGTCAAAGTCAAGGTTGACCAAGTGAACTTTTGGCCAACCATCAATTCAAGGATGTAATTTTCATATTTCAAGTCCATTTTGATCATTGTATCAAAAAGATTGAGGTTTGGGTTGAAACTTGTTCATGAAGAAACCCTAAAAGTTTCTAATTTTGGAAAATGAGGACTTAACTTCAAAAATTCATATTTTATTCACCTTTGATCAACAAAATGCAAATGAAATATGCTTGGAAAGATAAGAGGGTGATATATAATCTCCTTTTGGTCTAATGTACAAATTGGAAAAGAGTCAAGAGTTATGGTCTTTGGAAGTTCATGCCTCAAGTTAAAATTATAGGTCATTTTCCAAAATTAGTGAATTTCATGTCAAATTTTGAGGGCCTTAATGGATTCAATTGCAAAAACTTAAAACTAATGGATTGTATATATTTTCAATACCTTTCTAAAGGGGGCTCATTTGTGTCAAAATTAAAAAATATGAGCAAGTTGTGAGCTTTGGAATTTTGAGTCATTTTATTGAATTTTGACCAAGCAAGCAAAGTGCAATTTCTTGAGAACTCGAGTTTCAGCCATTCCTTTTGTTTCTAATCAAGCCCATAACCAATTTGTGACATGATGAGGCCCATTACACTCACCATTTCGTGCCTCATATGGTATTGCACTTGTTTGATTGAAAAAATCACAAACTTGCCCAATTTTGCAAATTCATCAACACTCTCTCATTTTAATTAGTCATGACCTGGAACTTTGAGCATTTGTTCCTGACCTCATTTGGATCATAAAACACAAAGAAAATGAGAGATTGCACGAGTGAAATGCAGGCCCCATGTGCAACCTCACTTTTGGCTTAAACTACCAAACTTGCCCTCCAACGGCTTTGAGTGCCAAATACCACTTCTATCCTCTTCCTCTCGTGCTATATAACAAGAATCAAGACCCAGTTTTGAAGGAGGAGGCTCATAATCGCTACATTCCAAATCTGAAAATTTTCAAGTATCTCTGCAAATTACTTCGAATCTCTCTTCTCCTTCGATCATTCTTCAAAATTCTTGGTGGTTCAGCTTAAGTGAAGTAAGGAGATCAAGCTTGCACCATTGGATTGCTTCTGGAGTGAAGGAATCGAGTTTCCAGTTTTCACATCCATGTGAGTTTTCTTGAACTTTGATTTATGTGTTTCAGTTTGAATTGATGATGTAGATCATGTCCATTGAGTTGCCAGTTGGCCAATCACTAGGATTGATGTATATTTGAGCTTCGATTCAAGCAGAATGGATGAAATCATGTTCCTGGTTTTGATGTTTGCAGTGAGTTTTTTCAGTTTTGTAGACTTGATTTCTTGATCCATGTTTGATCTCTGAGATTGATTCAAATTGCATAGTGTAGTATGATATGTTAGCCTTGATTTGCACTTGATTTGATGGATTTTGGTTGAGAAATGAGCACGATTGATGGATCTGAATATAGGCTCATGACCTGTTTTGTTGAACACATTTTGATATGCTGGAGGTTGAAGACGAAGTGAGGTGGCGCGCTCTGATTGATTTATTTGAAGTTTTAATGCATTTCATATTATTTGATTTTAATTAATTTCTTCTGATTTTATTTTTGTGATCAAAACATCTTCAAACATCATGAAAAAATTACCATAGGCTAATAATAATTTCTATTATTTGTCATATTTTTTTTGGAATTTTTAAAAATGTTTTGATTGGTTCAAAAATTCATAAGTTTAATTAATTGTTTGTTCAATGATTATTTTTATTTTAATAGTTATCTTGATCTAAAAATTCCACAAAAATTATCTTTGACTCATAAAATAATTTAGAAATTGATTCTTATTTTGGTTTAGCATTTTTTCTATTTTTGATTAGAAATCTAATTTGAGAAGTTTATTTGAAATGTTTGCTTCATAATTTTTATTTTAATATTTCCTTTAATTCAAAAAATTCCACAAAAAATCATGGATGCTGGTTTTTAATTCTAGTATTTTAATATAATTTTGGTTGGATATTATTCTGACATTTTATTGGAATTTTATTTTGAGATGTGAATTTTTGATTAATTGTTTAAAGGTTTGAATTTTGATTTTATTTTTGACTTTTCTTTAATTATAAAAATTTGAAAAAATAAGTTCTCTGGTCTTTGGAGTTTTCTTTATTTTTTTATGATTTTAGTTTTATTTGTTTATAATTGGAACTTGATTAATCAATAATTGAGTTCATTTTCTAAATAATTAGGGTTTTGCTAATTCCCTTGTTTGTTTTGATTCCAAAAAGCAAATGGACTTGAGTTTCAATTGAAGTTGGTTTTTGTTTAAGGTTCAATTTGCCGACACCATTTGCTATAACTGTGTCGGCAAATTGAACGAATTTTGTAAGGTGTTCATTCGGATCCTCAGAAGGATCTCCAGAGAATTGGCGTTGTTGGATAGCTGATATCAATGACGGCTTTAACTCGAAATCGTTTCGGTTTATTGCTGGAGCAGCAATGCTGTTATGGGGTTCTTGTTGTGATGGAGCTGCGTACTCCTTCAGTGGACGGGTCCTTTGTTCTTCGGCCATGTCTAATTCTGGATTGGTTTCGGTTTCAGAGGAAGAATTATAATCAGTTTCAGAATCAATCTTAATTTCTGGTTTAGGTAAGGGAATAGCGTGATTTAAACAGTAATCCCTGACTGCACGTCTTACGGAAAGAATGCGTCCAGGTTCGTCCGTCGATTTGTCAAGCGGTTCGCCTTGTGAGCGAGTCCTTGGCATACAAATCGACAAAGGGGTATCTGTTGCTTAGTCTAAACGCACAACAGAAGAGTCGTAATTAATTGACTACCAGTCCCCGGCAACGGCGCCAAAAACTTGATCGGGACTTTATAAGTCTATCGGGATACTAACTGCAAGTATACAGTTCAGTCGTTCTAGTTTTAAAAGATTATCGAACCCACGGAGACTGAGGATCAATCGCATACGATCTAATGCTACAGTTTGTCTAACTAAGCGATGAATATTCGATTTTTGGGGGAAACAGTTTAATTAAAAGTAATAGTACTAATTATACCGGTATGTGATAATCGGACTTAGGGAATTCGATGAATCGCTTGGCCTATAAGGTATTTCGGTAAAAGCTAATTGTTTAAAAACCTGAGACATACACTCTCGTGTTTATGAAATAAGTCATGCTACTAAACCTAGTGGATGCACTTTAAATTTAATAACACTTTTTGAAAACAATTTGGATTTAATTAATTTATTAAAACACTCTCGTGTATTTAAAAATCAATGCTTCGTTACCACTATCTGGGTTGAACCCCAGCTCTCGCATGCAGGTTCTTGCCTTAATTAATTTCCCACTCTCGTGGAAAAATCGTGTTAATTAACCTCTCACTCTCGTGACAAGGATAGTTAAATTAATATTGGAAATTGGAAACCAGAAATTGTTTTATAAATATTTTTGACCAAGGTATCATCGAATTCTTTCAGTTCTTACGGTCGCATACCAGTATCACTAATTTAGCTAGACATAATTAACTTAACAGCAATAAAGTTTAAAACATAATTCATGGCAATAATTGGCATATTATAAGAATTGAATAAATAATAATTGCAATATAAAAAACCTGGAATTAAAGATGCTATAGTAATCTTGAGGTAATACAGTGATCCGATCTTCGAGCTTGACTTGCAGTAGAAATTCGTGTTAATTCTTGTAAGAAGAATTAACACTTAAAAATAGCAACTAAGGCTTGAATGAAAATTACAAGGAATTGAAAACAAAACTCCAAAACAAGCAAATTGGAAATAATTGTAAAATAAAATAAATGTTTGCTCTGAGTAAAAATCTTCGACCCTTGGACTGTGCCTTGGTACTCATATATATAGCAGGAAAAATCAGCAGTTCAATTTTGAATTCTTGATGAAGTCTTCATGGAGAAATTGTAGGAGCAGTAATAGTTGTGGAAATAAAATAGGAGATTCGGTAGAAACAGGGAGAACTAGTCTGCCCTTCACGCCCACGTCTTCAATCCATGCGTAACGTCCTCCTTCACGCGCGTGACGGTCGTCACACGCTGAAGTGGTGCCTTACGCTCGTCAGGTGTGTGTGACGAGCATTTCCTTATGTTGTGGGGTGTTACGCCCGTCACAGGGGCGTGACGATCGTCACAGATCCAGAAGTCCACACTTTGTATTTTTTTTATTCTTTTTCTCTTTGTTTTTCGTCTAGCCTTCTTTATGTTGTCCTTTTTCATCGGTTTGAGTCGACAAGTGTTATACCTGCAAAAAGAAAAATAATCTTGGAATAATCGGGGGTTAGACGACTTAATGAAATATAAAATCGGTAAAAAGTATGTTAATTATACGATATGTTTTCTCGTTATCAAATTCCCCCATACTTAAACCTTTGCTTGTCCTCAAGCAAATAGTCATTCGAAAGGTCGGACAAGTTTTCTGGTAAGCGCATAAGCATGACATACCTTGGATTTTTAAAGTGGTTTTGGGAAATCCTTGTTGGTTCGGCCAATACTTGAGTAAAAAACTAAAGATACGCTAATGACGCAAGCAATAAGCTTACCCGTAGACTTCCATTTTAAACGAGCTATCCAACAGTTCCGTTATAACTCTGCCCGGAGTTCCTCGTATCTGTTTCACCCGGTTTCGTTCTGGCGCAATCACATTAAGCCCTTTGCCTTAGCACGCACGTAGTGGAGTAACTGGTTAGTGACTTTGATCCTTTAGCACGGGGTCTGGTACATGAATGTGGAAACCCTACATATGTTATCCAAATTGGAGGTTGTGGGGGATCGGGCCGTAGCACGCCCTACCGAGTTCAGAACCAGATACCTCTGAACCAACCAACACTGGATTCCTTCATTATTTGCTCAGCTCTTATATGTGCCAGTATATTTTGGTACACATATTTTCTTTTCTTTTAGCAGCGAGATGGGAAGGATATTTTTAGAATCAGGCATCAAACACTTATATTCATCGATTCTCCACGTGGTTTGTGTCAAGACGGTGTTGACTGCTAGTATAAACTACTAGGGGTTACTTCTAGAACTTGAAACTCCAGATATCAGTATAATGGTTATTGAAACGGATCGCGTAAGTAGGAAGTCTATGGTGACAGAACCGTATCGATCTTGTTATGTCATTTTCGGCTTCCTCAACTGGGATTTCGTTAAAATAGGTATGTCGGGCTAATGCGAAAGGCAAAATTTTTCTGTATGGCAAAGTAAAGCGAAGAATTTGAATCGAGATATATCGCAAGAATTTACTAGTTTTATTAAAGATTGAAAGGTACCTCTCCCACACAAAATCCGACATTGTCCTCAATGTTGCGGTATATATGCGGGGAAGTACAACTACAAAAACAAAAGGAAAAGGAATGAAACAGAAAAATAACAAAATACATAGAAATTAAAGAAAGACAAACTACTGGTGACCACGTCCTCTGCTCCTGGTGTGAGAGCGTCTGGTAGGAGTGGCTTCAGCGTCGGTGTCTTGGAAGCCATAGGTGTTCATATCTATCCTCAAGGCGTTAAGCTCTGACAGCGCCTCATCCAACCTCTCATTCATGTTGCGCTACCCAATCAAGATTTGAGCGTTTTGGGCGCACAGAGACTCAAATTGCTCAGCTTGCCTCCTTTCAAGTGCCGCATTCATTTGATTTTGCATGTGGAGGGCGCGAAGGATGTCTTCGAGATTGATAGGAGGAGGTGCAGATGAGGATCCAGGGATGTCATGGACAGGCAGAGCACTATCCAACTCTTCTTGTATATCGTCTGCGGCGGCCGCAGCTTGGTCTTCGTGGGCAGGTGCAGGCTCTGCGGGAACTTCAGGGTCGAACAACCAGTTTGCTCGGTTACTTGGATCGATTCGGTCCCTGTTCGGCAAAATGATATTCTGATAGACGGTATTCCTGATTACAGGGTGGAATCTGCCGTCTTCCCGCTCGTAGATGAGCTGTGCGGCCTTGCAGTGGTCCAAGGTTAGCAAAGCCGGTGCCATAGAAGGCAAGGTTGCAAGAGCAGCACCGTAATTCAGACCAATGGCAATTGAAGTAACCAGCCCTCCGAAATAGAAAGGTTTTCCACCTCTAGCACAAATAGAGTGGATGTGAGCAAGTAGGAACGGGGCGACATTTATCTTTTGCCCAGTGAACGCGCAATGTAGAAAGAAGAGCTCCTTGGAGTTGAGCTTATGGTTGCTGTCGCGGGCGAAGATGGTGTTATTGAGGATGCGATGGAAGTAGCGGATGGCCGGATTGTGAATGTGGGTGGCGTTGAGGTGATCGTAGGACCCGGCACGGATGTTCGTTAAACTGTGCCACAAGTTGAAAGCCTCCTCACTAAAACTATCCGGTACCTGAAAATGAGCACCTTCGTCCGAACAAAATCCCATAAGCCTCACGATGTCGTATTGAGGCAACTGGTGCTCAACGCCAAACATGCGAAATTTTGCCACGCCTGACAGTTGATTTGTGACACCCGGTGGAGTGAGATAAACAAACGAACTCAAGAACTCAAGAGTAAGAGTTTCATAGATTGGTCTTGGTTCATGGCAGAGGTTCCACAAATCCACGCTTTGTAATAATCGGCGGACACTGTCGAGTAGTCCCAAACTCCATAGGCAGTCGATGTCAACATACCTTGTGGGTTGGAGACCTCGACGTTGGAATTTTTGAAACTTTGCTCGTTGATTCTCCCCAGGTTCGCCGATTCTGAAATTGATGGCTTGAGCGTTTGGGTTGTTTGCCATGGTGGAGGTATGATTTGATTTGGGAATGTGAGAATGGGAGATTGTAAGGATGGTAATTTGGTGTTGGGAGTTTAGAATTTGGAAGAAAAATGGAGTGAATGGGTGTTTTTTTCGTGTGGTGAGGTGATAATGGAGGAAGGAAAATGGGTTTATAAGGAGGAAATTTGGAACGGTACCCTGCAACAGCCGTTGTGGTTTCTGTCTGCGTGACGGTCGTCACAAGGGTGTGACGCTCGTCACGAAGTAAAGAGGCGCGTTACGCTCGTCACAAAGGTGTGACGGTCGTAACGCAGACAGAGTCATAAATAAGAGATCCGTTACAGGACCGTTGGAGGGTAATGAGTTTATTATTTTTCTTGGTAATTGGATTTTTTTGAAGAATTTATATCATTTTTATTTTTTTGGTTTATTTGAAATGGTTTAATTAATTATTTTAATTAATTAAAGTTTTAAATGTAACGAAATAGACAGTAAATAACAGTAAATAACAATAGTAAATAAAACATAGACAGTAAATAAAACAGTAAACTGGGAAAGAAATTAAAATAAACTTTAATTGAGTAAATGAATAAATTCATAGCAGATTGTTTCAAAATAACTAAAAATAAAAGAAAATGATAATGTTGAAATAATAATTAAACTAAAAATCCCCTCCCACACTGAAACATTACAGTGTCCTCACTGTACCGAAAAATGCAAGAGAGAAGAAAATAAGTAACGATGGAAACTCTAGCCACGGGGAGGTGGAAACAAATGCTGATGCATGTAGTCCAACTGATCAGTCACCAAGTCCATGAAGGTGATAAAGTCCACCCTGAGAGAAGTCAGCTCGCCCCGCATGTCCGTAATGGCCTCATGTAGGGAGTTCAGGGTAACAGCAGGTGGAGGTGGAGTAGTCTCAGGAGCCTGAGGCGCGGTCTCGGCAGAAGTAGCCTGCTGTTCCCAAGGATCAGGGAGATCATGGTATCCTGGCGGAGTAGCAGGATCTTCTTCAGCATTAGCAGTGTTTGGAACCTCATAAATGTCAACTGTAGATGGTGAAAAGGGTGGTGAAGCAGGGTAGTGAAGATCAAACAGCCAGTTATCTCGGTTGTGCACACTGGTTCTTGGGTCCGAAAGCTTAAAATGATGGACGATCTGATGATTAACTAGCAGGTCAAATGAATCTGGTCCAAGGTTTCCAATCATGCTAGTGTTGAAATAAAAGGCAATGTCCATCGGCTTTATGCCATAAAGCGGAGCAGAACCGAGCATAGGCTGACGGAGTCCAATGGCATTAGACAGCATGGTAACTAACCCACCCAACAAGATAGGTGCATTTGGAGTTTCGATGATCCGCTCCATATTAGCGAGCATATAAGCTGCACCGTTCACCGGACGGTTTTGAGATGCGCAATACATAATAAACAGCTCATCGCGGGATACAAAGGTGACATTTTGCTGTTTGCCAAAGATAGTGTGGGCTATGATCTTGTGGAAATACCTGATGGCCGGGTTATGAATGCATTCAGAGTACAGATCTGACGGCTCAGGATGGTTAACACCAGCTATGCTTCCCCAGAAAAAGTCAAGCTCAGATACAGGCAAAAGGTTCTCCTGTGTCATACTGATAACATCGGGTCCAAAAGGGAACCCAAGCAGCTGGCTAAACTCCCGCAGGTTGTAAGTGTAATCCATGTTAAACATTTTGAATGTAATCAACCCACGGTTGAATCCCATTCCATGATTTGGAATGAAACTCAAGGTGCTGAGAAACTCCAGAGTCAACCTTTTGTAGGTACAGAACCTTCGACGGATAGGGGCGGTGTCCCAACCAATCTGGTGCAGCAAGTACATGACACTCTCGCGAATGCCAAGGGCAGCCATAACATGATCATCTACATATATAGTAGGACACATCTCCCGTTCACCCAGGTCTGCAAACCGTCTTCTCTGGTGTCGGCTTCGCAATTTGACATTCATGAAGTTAGCACAATCCATAGCACGAGAAGTGAAAGAGAAAGAAATACCCCCCTGAAAATATTTGAAAAATGTTTGAAAGGAAAGAAAATTAAGTAAGTATTTTCGGGTTAGGAAATTGCCAAAGTTAAATTAAAAAGAAAAAGAAAGATGAAAGGGAGAAATAAAAACAGAAGAAAAATAGAAAGGAGTAAGAAATGCAATAATGAAAATGTTTTAAAGATTAAGAAAAAGAAAAGAAAAAGAAAAAGCATATTAAAGCAGAAAAAATAATTAAAGTAAAAACATGGGTTGCCTCCCACGAAGCGCCTTTATTTTATGTCGACGGCTCGACAGTAAACACCTATTCAGTTAGGTATTTGGGGTAGGCGGCTCACTTAACTGAAGATAAGCCGAGAAGTCGATATTTCCGACATTAAAATAGTGCTTTAAGCGCTGGCCATTAACTATGAATGGTTCGATAGAACTACCTTTAATTTCTATCGCACCACTTGGGAAAACTCTGTTAATTTCGAACGGTCCTGACCATCTGGAACGTAATTTTCCCGGAAAAAGTTTCAGTCTAGAGTTGAATAGGAGTACGATGTCTCCTTCCTTAAAGTCTTTCCGCGAGATACGCCTATCATGCCATTTTTTTGTTCGTTCTTTATAGATTTTAGCATTTTCATAAGCGTCTAAACGCAATTCTTCTAGTTCATGGATATCTAACACTCGTTTCTCGCCGGCACTCTTATAATTTAAGTTAAGGGTTTTTATCGCCCAATAAGCTTTATGTTCTAATTCTACTGGCAAATGACAATATTTTCCATAAACTAACTTGAACGGTGTTGTTCCAATAGGAGTTTTGAAAGTTGTCCGATATGCCCAAAGAGCATCGTTTAGCTTGGAGGACCAGTCTTTTCTGGATGTGGCTACGGTTTTCTCAAGTATCTGTTTGATCTCCCTATTTGACACTTCCACTTGTCCACTTGTTTGAGGATGGTATGGTGTGGCTATGCGATGTTTAACCCCATATTTGGAAAGTAACCTTTCGAAGATTTTGGAGATAAAATGGGAGCCACCATCACTGAGCACGAGTCTTGGTACACCGAATCGTGGGAAGATAATATTTTTGAATAGTTTTAGTACCACACGCGTATCGTTTGTGGGTGCAACGATGGCTTCAATCCATTTTGATACATAGTCAACGGCTACCAAAATATATTTATTTCCAAAAGATGCGGGGAAAGGTCCCATGAAATCAATTCCCCACACATCGAAAACTTCTACTTCGAGGATTCCTTTTTGCGGCATTTCGTCACGTCTAGATATATTTCCTGTGTGTTGACATCTATCGCATTTCGTAATTGCTACGTGGACGTCTTTCCATAAGGTAGGCCAAAAGAAGCCAGCTTGAAGTATTTTTGCACAGGTTTTCGATGTACTAGCGTGTCCACCATAAGGGGCGGAATGACAATGGGAAATGACGTCGTTTATTTCATCATTGGGAACGCAGCGACGGTAGATACCATCGGCGCCTATTTTAAAGAGTAATGGTTCATCCCAAAAGTAGTGTTTAAGGTCATGGAAAATTTTCTTTCGCTGTTGGTACGTCAAATCAGGTGGTAAAACACCGGCAGCTAAATAGTTGACGAAGTCAGCGTACCATGGCAATGTGGTATTAGTACAAATGGATTTTACTACCGCAGCTGTGAAAGTTTCATTGTGTGGATCTAAACTGTCGGTAGGGTTTGTCTCTAGCTTGGCAATGAGGCGTTCATAAGGGAAATCTTCGTTTATGGGAACACTCTCGGCTTGGATTCCATCTAATCTCGATAAATGGTCAGCTACCACGTTTTCAGTTCCTCTTTTGTCTTTTATTTCTAGGTCAAACTCTTGTAGGAGTAAGATCCATCTGAGTAATCGCGGTTTGGCGTCCTTCTTGCTTAGTAGGTATCAGATCGCAGCGTGATCCGTATGGATAATGATTTTAGCGCCTACTAAGTAGGAACGAAATTTGTCCAATGCGAATACCACAGCTAAGAGTTCCTTCTTCGTAGTGGCGTAATTCATTTGTGCGGGGTCGAGTGTTCTGCTTGCGTAGTAGATAGCGTGAAGCTTCTTTTCTTTGCGTTGTCCTAGGACTGCGCCTACAGCATAATCGCTCGCATTGCACATTATCTCAAATGGTAAATTCCAATCAGGAGGTTGCATAATAGGTGTCGATATTAAGGCCTCTTTTAGTGTCTCGAATGCATTCAAGCATTTATCGTCGAAAATAAACTCAGCCTCTTTCATTAATAACTCAGTTAGTGGCTTGGTGATTTTAGATAAATCTTTTATGAAACGTCGGTAAAAACCTGCGTGTCCTAGAAAACTTCGTATTTCTCTAACTGTTTTGGGTGGTTGAAGGTTTTTGATAATTTCGATCTTTGCTTTGTCAACTTCAATCCCCCTGTTTGATACAATGTGACCCAACACAATTCCTTGTCTCACCATGAAGTGACATTTTTCCCAGTTGAGCACTAGGTTGACATTAACACGGCGTTTCAGTACTAATTCAAGATTTGTTAAACATCCGTCGAAACTCTCTCCACAGACAGAGAAATCGTCCATGAATACTTCCATGATTCCGTCTAAAAAATCTGCGAAGATCACCATCATGCATCGTTGGAAAGTTGCAGGTGCATTACATAGTCCAAATGGCATTCTCTGGTATGCAAAGGTACCATAGGGACATGTAAACGTAGTTTTCTCTTGATCGTCAGGATGAATGGGAGTCTGAAAGAATCCTGAATATCCATCAAGATAGCAGAAATGGGAATGTTTGGCTAAACGCTCGAGCATTTGATCAATGAATGGTAATGGGAAATGGTCTTTGCGCGTAGCTTTGTTTAGTTTTCTATAATCGATACACATCCTCCATCCTGTTTGCATACGTTGTGCTACCGATTCGCCTTTTGTGTTTGTTATAACTGTAACACCTCCTTTCTTAGGCACCACATGAACTGGACTGACCCAGTTGCTATCTGATATTGGGTATATGATGCCTTCCTCTAGAAGTTTTTGCACTTCTTTCTTAACGACTTCACTTAGGATAGGATTTATTCGTCTTTGATGTTCTCTAGAAGTCTTGCAGTCCTCCTCCAGCATAATGCGGTGCATACATAGAGAAAGGCTTATTCCTTTTAGGTCTGATATATTGTATCTTAATGCGGCTGGATATTTCCTTAACACACTAAGAAGTTTTTCGGTTTCGATCTCTCCTAATTCGGCATTGACTATAACTGGTCATTCGAGTTCTTTATCTAAGAATTCATACCTAAGATCTTTAGGTAATGTTTTAAGTTCTATACCGGGTTTCTTATTAGTTGAGTCAGGATCGGGTGTTAAGGCTAAACATTCGCTTAGGTTGGCATCTAAGTGTTCCTGTTTCCAGTCTTCGTTCTTGAGGATAGTCGGTGTCTGAATTTTCAGCATCTCAGAGTAGGTGTCCTCTTGGCATTCAAGTTCTTTGACACATTCATCAATGATATCTAGGAGACAACATGAGTCATCTATAGCAGGGGCTTTAAAGAATTGGGAAAGAATGAATTCTACTTTTTCTTCTCCTACCTCAAAGGTAAGTTTTCCTTTCTTGACGTCAATGATGGCTCCTGCAGTAGCTAAAAATGGTCTTCCTAGTATGATGGGGATGTTTGAATCTTCCTTGATGTCCATTATTATAAAGTCAGTCGGTATGTAAAATTGTCCTATTCGGACAGGAATGTTCTCTAGCATACCAACAGGAAATTTGACTGATCTATCGGCTAGTTGTAAGGACACCTTGGTAGGTCTCATGTCGCCTAATTTGAGCTTTTCGCAAATAGATAAGGGCATTAGACTGACACTGGCTCCTAAATCGCATAGAGCGTTGTCTATGACAGATTTTCCAATTACACATGGTATGGAGAAACTACCAGGATCTTTTAGCTTCGGAGGCATGTTATTTTGAATTATGGCGCTACATTCGGCAGTTAGCATAACTGTTTCGTTTTCAACGATTTTTTTCTTATTAGCCAATATTTCTTTTAGGAATTTAGCATACGAAGACATTTGGGTTATCGCTTCTGTAAACGGAATAGTGACGTTTAGTTGTTTCAGAAGTTCTACAAATTTCTTGAATTGTCCCTCGTTCTTGGATTTTGCAAGTCTTTGAGGGTACGGAATTGGTGGTTTGTATGGTGGTGGAGGCACATAAGGTTTTTCTGAGGCCTCCCTGTTCTCATTCGCGTCTTCCTCTACATTTTCAGATTGATCTTTCGACTTCTCTATTTCTTTCTCAGGTTTTTGATACATGGTCGGGTTTTGGAGTCTAGGATCTACCGGTCCGTCAAGGGCTGTCCCACTTTGTAATGTAATAGCATTTGCATGTCCTTTAGGATTGGGCTGTGGCTGTCCAGGAAATGTACCAGCAGGTGTGGCAGAACTAGCTTGGTGTTGTGCTACTTGGGAGATTTGGGTTTCTAACATTTTGTTATGAGTAGCTAGGGCATCTACCTTGTTTGCTAATAGCTTCAATTGTTCACCGGTGTGAACGTTTTGATTGAGGAATTCTTTGTTTTGTTGGGCTTGATTAGCGATAAAATTTTCCATTAGGATTTCAAGGTTAGATTTCTTAGGAATGTTAGGAACATTACCAGCGGGTTTTTGATAACCTGGAGGTACAGCAGGTGCTTGGCCAGGTGCATATAAAGCGTTATTGCTCTTGTACGAGAAGTTAGGATGGTTCTTCCAACCAGGATTGTAGGTATTGGCATAATGATTTCCTTGAGCGTAATTTACCTGATCAGCCGTTATTCCTGCTAAGATTTGACATTCGGTTCCAACATGACCAGTTACTCCACAAACTTCGCAGCTTGGGGTAACTGCAGCTACGGTAGCTGCAGGAGGTAAGGTCAAGCTTTCTATTTTTTGGGTAAGAGCATCTACCTTAGCATTAACTTTATCTAGGCTACTAACCTCGTACATCCCGCCTTTGGCTTGAGTCTTCTCCACAGATGTTCTTTCTCCTCCCCACTGATAGTGGTTTTGAGCCATGTTTTCAATGAGTTGGTTAGCTTCGTCATAAGGCTTGTCCATCAGTGTACCACCTGCGGCGGCATCTATAGATAGTCTTGTGTTGTACAAGAGTCCATTATAAAACGTGTGGATTATCAGCCATTTTTCTAGTCCGTGATGTGGGCACATTTGCATCATATCTTTGTAGCGCTCCCATGCATCGAATAATGATTCAGTATCCTTCTGCCTAAATCCGTTGATTTGGGCTCTTAGTGCAGCGGTCTTGCTTGGGGGAAAGTATCGTGCTAAGAATACGATCTTCAGTCCTTCCCACGTAGTGACGGAATTTGATGGCAAGGATTGCAACCAAGCCCAAGCTCTATCTCTTAGTGAAAAAGGGAAAAGACGTAATCTTATCGCATCTTTACTAACACCATTTGCTATAACTGTGTCGGCAAATTGAACGAATTTTGTAAGGTGTTCATTCGGATCCTCAGAAGGATCTCCAGAGAATTGGCGTTGTTGGATAGCTGATATCAATGACGGCTTTAACTCGAAATCGTTTCGGTTTATTGCTGGAGCAGCAATGCTGTTATGGGGTTCTTGTTGTGATGGAGCTGCGTACTCCTTCAGTGGACGGGTCCTTTGTTCTTCGGCCATGTCTAATTCTGGATTGGTTTCGGTTTCAGAGGAAGAATTATAATCAGTTTCAGAATCAATCTTAATTTCTGGTTTAGGTAAGGGAATAGCGTGATTTAAACAGTAATCCCTGACTGCACGTCTTACGGAAAGAATGCGTTCAGGTTCGTCCGTCGATTTGTCAAGCGGTTCGCCTTGTGAGCGAGTCCTTGGCATACAAATGGACAAAGGGGTATCTGTTGCTTAGTCTAAACGCACAACAGAAGAGTCGTAATTAATTGACTACCAGTCCCCGGCAACGGCGCCAAAAACTTGATCGGGACTTTATAAGTCTGTCGGGATACTAACTGCAAGTATACAGTTCAGTCATTCTAGTTTTAAAAGATTATCGAACCCACAGAGACTGAGGATCAATCGCATACGATCTAATGCTACAGTTTGTCTAACTAAGCAATGAATATTCGATTTTTGGGGGAAACAGTTTAATTAAAAGTAATAGTACTAATTATACCGGTATGTGATAATCGGACTTAGGGAATTCGATGAATCGCTTGGCCTATAAGGTATTTCGGTAAAAGCTAATTGTTTAAAAACCTGAGACATACACTCTCGTGTTTATGAAATAAGTCATGCTACTAAACCTAGTGGATGCACTTTAAATTTAATAACACTTTTTGAAAACAATTTGGATTTAATTAATTTATTAAAACACTCTCGTGTATTTAAAAATCAATGCTTCGTTACCACTATTTGGGTTGAACCCCAGCTCTCGCATGCAGGTTCTTGCCTTAATTAATTTCCCACTCTCGTGGCAAAATCGTGTTAATTAACCTCTCACTCTCGTGACAAGGATAGTTAAATTAATATTGGAAATTGGAAACCAGAAATTGTTTTATAAATATTTTTGGCCAAGGTATCATCGAATTCTTTCAGTTCTTACGGTCGCATACCGGTATCACTAATTTAGCTAGACATAATTAACTTAACAACAATAAAGTTTAAAACATAATTCATGGCAATAATTGGCATATTATAAGAATTGAATAAATAATAATTGCAATATAAAAAACCTGGAATTAAAGATGCTATAGTAATCTTGAGGTAATACAGTGATCCGATCTTCGAGCTTGACTTGCAGTAGAAATTCGTGTTAATTCTTGTAAGAAGAATTAACACTTAAAAATAGCAACTAAGGCTTGAATGAAAATTACAAGGAATTGAAAACAAAACTCCAAAACAAGCAAATTGGAAATAATTGTAAAATAAAATAAATGTTTGCTCTGAGTAAAAATCTTCGACCCTTGGACTGTGCCTTGGTACTCATATATATAGCAGGAAAAATCAGCAGTTCAATTTTGAATTCTTGATGAAGTCTTCGTGGAGAAATTGTAGGAGCAGTAATAGTTGTGGCAATAAAATAGGAGATTCAGTAGAAACAGGGAGAACTAGTCTGCCCTTCACGCCCACGTCTTCAATCCATGCGTAACGTCCTCCTTCACGCGCGTGACGGTCGTCACACGTTGAAGTGGTGCATTACGCTCATCAGGTGTGTGTGACGAGCGTTTCTTTATGTTGTGGGGTGTTACGCCCGTCACAGGGGCGTGACGACCGTCACAAATCCAGAAGTCCACACTTTGTATTTTTTTATTCTTTTTCTCTTTGTTTTTCGTCTAGCCTTCTTTATGTTGTCCTTTTTCATCGGTTTGAGTCGACAAGTGTTATACCTGCAAAAAGACAAATAATCTTGGAATAATCGGGGGTTAGACGACTTAATGAAATATAAAATCGGTAAAAAGTATGATAATTATACGATATGTTTTCTCGTTATCAGTTGCTATCATGTTTTCTCACTTCATTATGGTGTCATCATCCATCCTTTATGTGAGTCATCATTCTATTTATGGAAATACTAACTTGGCTGTTGAATGTGCGAGGTACTCTGAGAAAAGTTTTCCATTTTTGACTTGAGGCTACTGTGTTTCACTTTATTTGTGGAACACAATTATTATATTGGTACTACAATTGTGCTTGGCATATTTGATAGTATATGCAGGATATATGTATGCGATTATGAATGCTATACATTGCCCATGGGATCTGTTCATATCTGAAAATCTCAATACTTACATCCTGATGGCGTAATTTCTGACTTGATTTGTCTGCTGATTCCAGCTTGCTTGAAGTTCTATGGGTTTCTTTTATTCTTGTTCAGTTACTACGGATAGTTATCCGTTTGGTATTTCACTATTTCCTTTCTTCTATTTTCATTTTGTATAGTTCTATGTTGCATGATGGGACCTCAGTTGCTGATATATGTCAGGAGGCCCTCTGTTTTGTTTGATACATGTGTTGTGTTTGTGTTTGTTTCTTTATCTATTGATCGATGAGTCACTCAATTTAGAAATTGAGATCACGACTTCACTCTCAGTGCATGTTCCCCATAGGATATTTTTTCTTTAATTGTTGATCGATGAGTCACTCAATTTAGAAATTGAGATCACGACTTCGCTCTCAGTGCATGTTCCCTATAGGATGTTTATTGTTTTTTTTAATTGTTGATCGATGAATCACTCAATTTAGAAATTGAGATCACGACTTCACTCTCATTGCCTGTTCCCTATAGGATAGTTTGGTTAATCTTCCTTTGACATGTTGATTAAGGTAGGAATCCATGTATGCTAGCATAGGGTAGGAATTCCCTTTATCCTTGACCTTAGGGTCAATCATTGTATGATAACACTAGGGATAGTGCTAGGCTAGTTGCCCTAAGTTGTTTTTCCTTCCTTTGCATTCTGCATCTTAAAACAAAAATTGTTTTCTTGGCAAATCATAAAGCACCTATAATAAACTCAAACCCTTCATCAAGGTAAAATATACAAATCAATCTTATTTGTTTGTGCGCCTCTTGGCTTTGTTTTTAAACCTGGTTTATTGATGTTTCGCCATCTTTGCCATGATACCTTATTATCTTTTAGCCGATGTTTCGCCATCGCATATTTGTTTGAAGTCGATGTTTCGCCATCGCACATGTTTGTCATCCTACTTTGATTCTCAATATCATTGTTAGGTGTGTTGTTTTGTCATCCGGTTTATTGATGTTTCGCCATCTTTGCCATGATACCTTATTATCTTTTAGCCGATGTTTCACCATCGCAAATTTGTTTGAAGCCGATGTTTCACCATCGCACATGTTTGTCATCCTACTTTGATTCTCAATATCATTGTTAGGTGTGTTGTTTTGTCATCCGGTTTATTGATGTTTCGCCATCTTTGCCATGATACCTTATTATCTTTTAGCCGATGTTTCGCCATCGCATATTTGTTTGAAGCCGATGTTTCGCCATCGCACATGTTTGCTATCCTACTTTGATTCTCAATATCATTGTTAGGTGTGATGTTCTGTCACCCGTTTTATTGATGTTTCGCCGTCTTTGCCATGATACTTTGTTATCTTTTAGCCTATGTTTCGCCATCGCACTTTTGTTTGAAGCCGATGTTTCACCATCGCACATGTTGGTTATCCTACTTTGACTCTCAATGTCATTGTCAGGTGTGATGTTTTATCACTTGGTGTTTCGCTATCTTTGACATGCTACTTTTTTATTATTTAGTCGATGCTTTACCATCTCATTTGTTTTGTTGTTTTATTTGATGTTTTGCCATCTTAACTGTTTTTGTTGTCTTAACTAAAAAACATAAACCAACCAGAATACACGAGCCGAACTACAGCTGCTCTGATTCCTTAAAAGGGATACGTAGGCCTTGGGGTAGGGCCTAATCGAGCATAATTTTTATTCTTTTTCTTTCTTTCGCATACATTCCCTTTTTAGCATTAAGCCATATACATAGGTTTTGACCACACCCATTAGATTAGACAACAAGAGTGGATACCGTAGAGTACTACGGGTGTGTGGGGTGCTAATACCTTCCCCTCGCGTAACAGACTCCCTTACCCGATCTCTCGGTCGAAAGACCGTGATTTCTCCCTCTTCAGGTTTTCTTGATGTTTACCTTTCCCTCTCGGCGGGATAAAAGACGTTCGGTGGCGACTTCATTGATGTTCCATTACAAGATGACAGTTCGGCCAGGTCGTTTCATGTGCCAACTGTTTATTTTTGCTAGACCAACAACCAACTGATTGTTTCGATCCTAGCAACAAGTGCAAAAACTTCATCGAAGTCTATTCCTTCTTTCTGTAGAAATCCTTTCGCCACAAGCCTTGCTTTGTGTCGAGTTACTTCCCCTTTCGAATTTGTTTTCACTCTGTATACCCACTTGACATCAATTGCCTTCTTACCTTGAGGCAATTTGACAAGTGACCAAGTGTTGTTGTCTTTGATAGACTTCACTTCTTCGTTCATTGCTTTGACCCACTTCGAATCCTTCAATGCTTCAGCTGCATTAAGAGGTTCGACATCTGCATAGAAAGCATAATGTACCAGCTCACCTTCATTATCTATTACATCATCTAATGTAATCACACAATCTTGCAATCTTGCAATCTTGCAGGCACGCGTCTTGTTCTTTGAGGCCTGCTTGTACTTGGTATATCTACTGGTTCCTCTTGTCGAACTTCTCTTTCAACTTGAGTTTATGGTTATTTGAATAAGATTCCCACTGAATCTTTCTTGACATTTTCATTCCAATCCCATTCTTTAAACTCATCTATGATCACGTCCCTGCTAACCACAATCTGATTTTTCACTGGATCGAACAACTTGTAGCCTCCTGCCGAATGATATCCAACTAGAATCATTTGACTTGACTTGTCATCAAGGTTTCTTCTCAACTGATCTGGAACATGTCTATGTGAAATAGATCCAAATACCTTTAGATGACTTAAGCTAGGCTTCACACCAGACCAACATTCTTCTGGAGTAATTCCTTCTAGCTTCTTTGTAGGACATTTGTTTAAAATTTATGTTGCAGTCGAAACAGCTTCACCCCAAAACTCTTTAGGTAAGTTCTTGCCTTTCAACATACTTCTCATAATATTCATGATGGTTCGATTCTTCCTTTCTGCAATTCCATTTTGTTATGGAGTATAGGGTGGTACCACCTCATGCACAATCCATTCCTTTTCACATAGCCTGTCGAAGTCTTTCGACACATATTCTCCACCATCATCAGTTCTCAAAACTTTGAGCTTTCGATCACTTTGTCTTTCGACCATAGACTTAAACTTAGCAAATACTTCGATCACTTCACTTTTCTTCTTGATCGGATAAGTCCACAGCCTTCGACTGAAATCATCTATGAATGTAACAAAGTATTTGTTACCTCCCATCGAATCCACTTGGATTGGTCCACATACATCAAAGTATATGACTTCAAGAATAGCCTTCGATCTGCTTCTTGCATCCTTGCTGAAGCTATTCTTGTGATGCTTCGCCTATACACATTCCTCACATATTTCATTTGGAATGTCAATTTCAGGCAATCCTGAAACCATATTTTTTCTCTTCAAGTCTTTGATGTCTCTGAAGTTGAGATGGCCTAGTCTATAATGCCATATCCATTCATATCTGCTAGCTGTAGTCGATAGGAACTTGTGCTCCATCACATTTTGTTCAACCTTGAAGGTTCGATTCTGAGACATATGAGCCTTCAAGATTAATCTCCCATTTGCATCAACGATTCTCATAATCTTATCTTCGACTGACACTTTATAGTTCTTTTCGACCAACTGCCCTATATTGAGCAAATTGTTCTTCATGCCTGGTATGTACAATACATTGGAAATTACTGACTTCTTGCCATCTTTCCTCATAATCATAACATCACGAATACCTTCAGCGGCTAGGGTATTGTTATTTGAAAAATTTACCATATTTTTTGTTGAGGGCTTTATGTTGACAAACCGGTCTTTCCTGCCATACATGTGTGATGAACATCCTGAATCCAAGTACCATTGGTCCTTGAATTTATCTTCATATTTTGTTGTGACCATCAACATCATCTATTCTTCTTCTTCTTCTTCATGTTTTGCAAGTTTGCATCACTTTCTTGATTCTTTCGTTTTTCTAGACAATCACTCGAATAGTGACCATACTTCTGACAATTGTAACATTGAATGTGACTCTTATCAGGTTTTCGACCACCACCTCTTCCTCTATTTGCAACACCACCTCTTTGGTTGCCTTGGTATGGTTTTCTTTGATTCGACACGTTTCCTTCGATCTAGTTTCCTCTACCATTTGATTTGTTGTAGCCACCTCTACCTCGGTCGAAACACTTTCCTTTTCTTTTGGTCTATTTTGCTGAATGTGCCTGCAAGGCCACATCACTCTTCGATTTGCCTGCAGCTCTTTCGTTCATTCTTTGTTCATGATATTCAAGCGTCCCTTGAAGCTCTTCCTTTGTCAATTTCGACAAGTCTTTCCCCTCTTCTATCGCTACCACTATGTGGTCGAACTTAGGGGCCAAAGATCTCAAGATCTTTGAAACAACAGCTCTTGTTGTTAACGTTTCTCCACATATCTTGATTTGATTTACTAGTTTTGTAACTCTAGTGAAGAAATCAAATATGCTTTCACTGTCTTCCATCTAAAGCAGTTCATACATCCTTTTTGTGAGTTTGTAACTTCACTTCTTTCACCTTCTCAGCGCCTCCAAAAGACTTCTCAAGGATCTCCCAAGCTTCTTTTGCAAATTCTGAATCATAACCTTTTCGAAATTGTCTGGGCTGACACATTGATGGATTATAAATAATGCTTTATAACTCAGCTTCTCAGATTCTATGTATTTCTTCTTTTCTTCTTCTGAAGCGTTTTCTACAAGCGCTTCGACTCCATCTTTTACAAGATCCTAAAGACCTTGACACCTAAACAAGACTTTCATCTGTTTGCACCAATTCTCATAGTTGTCAACTTTCAGAATTGGTAGGGTTGCTGGATAGTTTGCATTCCCATAACTTGTCATCGTGAATTCTTCAATCGTTCTTGATTGATACTTCCCTTGAATCGAAACAAAAGCTCTTGATACCAGATGTTGGAAATCCACCAAAGTTTGTGATAAATTTCTACCACAATGACGACTAGTTATGAGAAAAACAAAGAAAAGAAGACAAGACTAATAATTTCTGCAGAGTTTCTCTCTGCTTACAAACTGTAAAAACTTTCTTATTCACTTTGCAACTGCAAAATAATTTGAATGACTTGCTTACAAAAAATAGGGGTTACTCCCTCTATTTATAACTGAGCTTACACCCTAAGCCCAAAGTGAAAAATATCTATTTTGTTACTAAATCAAATCTAATCTATTCTATACTTAAATCAAATCTATTTAAATCTAAACAAATTTAATCTTTTCTACACTATGAATTACAATTTAACAAGATTGTATACGTAATTAACTTGCAAACTTTACAAAGTAATTTTCATAAGAGAATAAAATTCTTTGATATAGAAAATAAGAAACAACAATAATTACAACAAAACTCTCACTGCGGTTTTTCCATATGTTGGCACTACGACAATCTTCGTGAAAAGAAAAAATAAAAACAGAGAGAATAGAATATTCTTAATCAAACTTTAGGAGTAAAATGAATTGAGGAGAGTCTTCCTTTGTTTAGGAAAAAACTTGACTTAAAAGGGAAATGATCCATCGTCCAAATTAAATGAGTTAATCGATTAATCCTAGTTTTTAATCGATTAACAACTTTCAAAATATGACAACAATAATCTAAAATGGAAACCTAAAACGATTGTATGCACACATCAAATAAAAGATTTTAAAAATTGATTAAGAAGTCACTTACATTTTTATATCGACCGTGTTGGTCATATGACTCCAAACACAAGAGGGAGGTGAATTGTGTTGGTTCAAAAAACTATTTTTAAATAAAAATATTTTTCTAAGTCATAGTTTAAAAAGTGTTAGCAAAACAAATAATGTAAAATCCGCGGAAATAAGAAAATTGAAATACAACAAAATAAAATAACTAGAAAGTAAAGAGTTAAAGACAAAGAGATAAACACCAAATATTTATAGAGGTTCGGTCAAATAAAGTGACATACTCCTCTTTTTCTATGTGTTCTTCTTCTTCTTCTTCTTCTTCTTCTTCTTCTTCTTCTTCTTCTTCTTCTTCTTCTTCTTCCTTCTTCGATTTATGTGTTTTTTTCTCCGTTTTTGTATGTGTTGCGATGTGTGGCCATGTGCGCTGCTGTGAAGTTGTTGATGTTGAACGTTGATGTTGTCGCAGAGAATGATGAAGCATGTGTTGAGGCTGTTGATGAAGGTTGAAGCTCAACCAATTAGAGCTTCATTGAGAACCTCATATGGATTCAATGGCTATAAAAGTAAAAATCCATGGGCATTTTTAATGCTAATAATCGATTAGACCATCCACATAATCGATTATCAAGTACAAAAATTTAAAAAAATTCATGAGAGGCATTACTAATCATTCACTAATCCTAATACTTTTTTCTATAGTGTTACAAAAGGAATAATCGATTATGCATAAGGATTAATCAATTATACAATGTAAAAAGCTTTCATAAATGACATTTTGAATTCTTAGCGAATTAGCTAGGCACAATAATATTTTATGGAGATTTCAATAAAAAGAGAGAGGTTTCCAAATTGTTGAAAGTGTGCCTGTGATTTGCTTTAACAAAGTCAAAAGTTAGTCTTATATAGGGGTGGCAAAATAGATTGATTGGATGGATATGGATTGGATTGTTAATGGATGAATCAAAACAATCCATTAATCTATTAACAATCCACTAAACATTCCTTAAAAATATTCAATCCAATTCATCCATTAAGAATAAAAACCATTCAATCCATCCATTTACAACATTTTAATAGATGGATATCCATCCATAAATTTTTTTTTAAATATATCCATTTATATATATATATATATATATATATATATATATATATATATATATATATATATATATATATATATATATATATATATATATATATATATATATATATATATATATATATATATATATATATATATATATATATATATATATATATATATATATATATATATATATATATATATATATATATATATATATATATATATATATATATATATATATATATATATATATATATATATATATATATATATATATATATATATATATATATATATATATATATATATATATATATATATATATATATATATATATATATATTGTATTTTCGAATAAACTCGATATTTTTGTGTTTTCAAAAAAACACAATCTTTTGATTTTCCGAAAAAACTCGATTTTCCAAAAAAACTCGACTTGTACGTATTTTTAAATTTTTTCGATTTTCCCACAAAACTATTTTTTTTATTTTTCTGAAAAAAAAACTCAATTTTTTCGATCATCCGAAAAATATCGATTTTCCAAAAAAAACTCGATTTTTAAATTTTTCATAAAAACTAAAATTTTCATTTATCCAAAGAAACTCGATTATTCGTATTTCCTCAAAAAACTTGATTTTTCGATTTTCTGAACAAACACGATTTTTTTTTAATTTCCAAAAAACCTCTATTTTTCGATTTTCTGAAAAAACTCGATTTTTGATTTTCTGAAAAAACTCAATTTTTCGATTTTCCTACAAAAATCGATTTTCTGAAGATTTTTTAAATCTTTTCGATTTTTGTAGGAAAATCGAAAAAATGAGTTTTTTCAGAAAATCAAAAATCGAGTTTTTTCAGAAAAATCGAAAAATAGAGGTTTTTCTGAAATTAAAAAAAAAACTCGGCGTTTCGATTTTCCGAAATAACTAAATTTTTTTTATTTTTCAAAAAAACTCGATTTTTCCATTTTCCGAAAAAAGCTCGAATTTTTATTTTCCATCGGAAAAAATTGATTTTCCAGAAAAACTTGATTTTTCAAAAAAATTTGATTTTTCAATTTTCGGAAAAACCCGATTTTCCAGAAAATATCAATTTTTTCGATTTTTCGAAAAACTCGATATTTCAAATAAAAATTGATTTTTTCGATTTTCCAAAAAAACTCGATTTTCAAAAAAACCCGACTATTAGAAATAACTTGATTTTTTCGATTTTCTGAAAAAACTTGATCTTCCAAAAAAAACATGATTTTTTTATTTTCCAAAAAGTTTTCTTTATTTAAATTTTTTTTTTATTAATTTTTAAAAAATTAGATTTATTGGATTTAAAGAATAATATAAAAATAATCCATTGGATTATCAAAATATGTTGGATGGATTGGATCCATCCATTTATATAAATGAATGGATTTAATCCAATCCATTAACTTACTTTTTATTTGGTGGATGAATTGGATGAATTTTTAATTGATGGATTGGATGAATTTTGTCTTAATGGATTCAATTGTCTGATGCTCTATGAGCGCTCACACATCCTCTCTTTTACATTTCTAAAGCTTTTGATTATTTGCAACATTATCTTTGAGCTTAACTATATATTAGAACATTAAATCTTCTTCTAACGAGCCTTGAGAAAACTCTTCAATATAGCCACCATCATTAGACAAACTAATTAGTGTGTTTGGAGTCAACTTGGTTAAGACTTTTCCGATTCAATTTACAACCAGCAAAAGCAAAATCACAATACCCGACTAAAGTGCAATCCTTCCGTTTGAGGAACTATAAATCAATAAGTGGCATGCTAGTGACCACAGTGAGGCGTGATTCTTTGGGGTTTTCTTGAAAACATGCACACAAACAAATTACAAACATGATATCAAGATGAGATGTATTAAGATAAAGGAGAGATGTAACACCCCAATTTTTATTTGTTATTATTTAATTATTTTATTAATTATTATGTTATATAGTAATTAATTTAATTTTGTGATTTGGTGAATATTTGAATTATTTGAATATATGTATTATTTGAATAATTGGAGTTATAAGTAAGAATAATAAATAATTAAAATTGGGCTTTATGTCATCATATAATGGGTAAGTGGAATTAGGCCCATTAATGAAATAGAGTAGTAAGAAGAGGGATTAGAATTAGTGTTGTCATAAAACAAAAAACAAAGAAGAGAAGAGAAAAGAAGAGGGGAAAGAGGAGAAAAGAGGAAAAGTGAAGAGGCAATCCTAAAGACTCTACACTCAAGGTAAGGGTGATAATCTATGTTATTATGGGAGTATATGATGGTAGTAACATGTAATAAGATTGGGTATGTGAATTTCTATGTTTTGAATCACCCAAATTGGTTTAGGGATTTGGAAATTAGGTTTTTGAAATCTAGTTTTTATGATATAAATAGGTTTTCTATGATGTATACATGTTAGAATATGTTTACTTGATGAAAATGGGCATTAGAACATGTCTCTATGGTGATTTTCGTGCACAAGTCAGTAGTTGTTCGCAACAGATTTTTCTGGTTTTCCCAGAGGGCGCTTAGCGCGGGTAGGGCCGCTTAGCACGGGTGGCTAAAAGTTGAAAAATTATTTTATGCATGAATGGTATTGTGATCTTGTATGTTATGATTTATCATAGATTTACATGTATTTTAATAATTTATTTGACTTGATTCAGATTGGTTTTGGAAGCATTTTCATGAGAAACTTAACACTTGAGTTATATATGTAAGTGTTGGAATTTAATGATGTTTGAATATAATATGAATTGTATCTAATTGCTACATGTTATAATGATGTGTTAAGATGATTTGTACTATGATATTGTGTATATGTGATTGATTGACATGAAAGATGTATGTTGTGCAATATTGTAAAGATAATTCAAAATGTCTTGAATTATGTGATGAGTTGTTGAGATTGAACATGTACATGCATCATTTGTGTCAAGAGGCAAGGTTTGATAATTTCGTGGGAACTATTGACTTGTCCCAAACCTAACGCTGAATGGGGTTTGAAAGCTTAAGGTTGAATCAGGCTTTTATTGGTGGTTATCTGTCTTGGAGATGTGGACCCACCAGGACCGGTATTTAAGTTGCATTGGAGTCACATGTGTCGATGTGAATTATTGATTTATTGTGTATTATGTGATGTCGGTGTGAATGTTGTGGTTAGTGCGAAATACATGATGATGGAATTGATTGATATACTTCTGATAATGGTGATTGATTTCATTTGGAATATGAATTGATGAACTATGTTGTATCTGTGGATTGGTATATTGGATTATGTTATGCCTAATACATGGTTTTAAGAAGACTGGTGGATTCATATTGATGTATGTATGTTTTTTATTGCTTATGATTATATTTTTTCATAATGATATGAATTCTCACCCTTCTGTTGGAATGGTGTTTTATACGATATCACTCAGGTACCGGAGATAGCGGTGCTTCTTGCCAGGATTAGAGGATGAGCTATATCCTTAGTTATCTGTTTATTCTTAGGTAGTGAGTCATTTCTCCGTTCTATGTAACACGAGGGATATTTGAACTCATGTTTGATTTATTTTGAGAGATATTTGTTATTACTCTCTTTTATTTGGATATGTATAAGATTATGTGATGTTTGGCCTCAATTCCTATTACTTATGATATGATTGTCAGTATGGGATTTCAATCATTTATATTTTTATGTTGAGATAATTATTCTGCTGCGAGATGTATATTTTGTGTTGGTGTATGAAACGTGAATGAGAATACGTGTTATGATCATGACCAATATGCATGTTTAATTTTTCTTTATCGTTTTGTGAAGTCAATTGTGACGCTCTCTTTGAGATGTATGCTAATTTACTCTAATTATGTTATTTATGTCTATGTGGGGTTAGAGGGTGTTACAAGAGACCCTATCATAACTTTATATTTGATTTCTTCTACTACTTTTTCTTCTTTGTCCTTGTCTAAGTTGCATTACTTACTCACTGAAATTGAGATTAAACTTTCTTTATCCATCTTGAATCTTTTCAACATATCTTTTTAATATTTTACCTGTTTGATGAAGATTCTGTTCTGGACTGGGCCGACACTTACCCCACTGTTAGGGAGGCCTAATCCAGTGTCTTTACTAAAGGCCCAAAAGTATGCAGCCCACACTGAGGACTGTTGGTCATTTCCCCACGTGTCACTAGGAGGACGTAGCTCACGTGTCCATATCATCTTCATCGTGCTCTCCGAGAATAACGGGTCCAACTCTTGCTCTCTCGGGGAAGTTAACCAGGGAGGAAGCCACGTGCTGGACTCCATACACCTGTAAACTCTGGCAGTCTTTGTGGTTGGGCCTCATCGTGGCCTAACACTGAAGATCTTGGCCCAGTGTTGGGGGCTATAAATATCCTCTCCATTGAGAGGGGCATGTATTCAATCACTCACTCATATTCTCATACTTGCTTGCATTTTGCTCTAAACCTTACTTTGGCATCAAAGTGTCTTGTAGGTACCCCCCACTTCACATTCAACTGCCACTCGACTTGAAGCTTGTGGGCTTTGATAATCCCTTCTGATCAGGTACGATCGGTGGCGTCGTCTGCGGGAACCAACTTCCCTGTCTCCCCCTCAAGACCAAAGTAACTCTTTATCAAACTGTACGATTGTCATGGCCGGCCAAGTTATCTATAATAACCAAAACGCCCATCTCGCTGACCCTAACAACAACAACATTGGTAACAACAACATTGGCAACAACAACATGGGCAACAACATCGATATTGCCGGTTCCGAGAAAGACTACAAAGACGGACTGGCCGCCTCTTCATCAACCCGCTGGCAACCGCGCGAGGAAGACTATCATCCTCCATAAAACTATGAACCTAATACATACCAAGAGGTCCCCGTCCCGGCAGGTGCTGACGCCACAACCTGAGCTATGTTCGCGGCCATCAACCAGACTAACTACATGCTCGTGCAAATTCTCCGGGCCCCCAGAAGACAAAGGAGACCTTACACTCCTCCTCCCCAATGGAATGAGGACCTTCCCCAATCTCCCCCGTGGAGACAATGATGGGATGGCTCACGAAGATTTTCTCCCCAACGAACTGGGCGAGGCCTTGTGTTGGAGAGGAGCAAGCCCGAAGCTGTAAGGAGGCGCAGTCACACCCCCCACACACACAGGGAGCTATGATTCCCTGAACATAACATAAACATGGGAAATAGAGAAAGACAATCTCGGCCAAGGGATCCTCCCTGTGGCCAAGGCCGTCACAGTGACCGCCGCTACAACCGATCCCCCTCCCACTCTCTAGATTGAAGCGATGAAGACAACCCTTGCGGTCCATTATCCCAAGCCATCATAGAGGATCTCATTCCTAGGGGAATGGAGAAACCTCCTCTACTGGAGGAGTATGATGGCGTGGCTGATCCTATCGACCATATCGACGGGTTTGAAGCGATGCTCCACTATCACAATGTAAGAGGGCCAATTAAATGTAGATTGTTCCTCGCGACATTGAGAAAAACATCCATGGACTGGTACAAGAACCTCTCCCCCAGGTAGATCACCTCCTGGAGGAGCCTGATAAACCAGTTCATCAACATCTTCACTACGTCTCGTCGATATTCGATGACTGAGGCCGCCCTCGAGGAAATCGTCCAGAGAAAGGACAAAACCCACAGGGAATACATTTATCAATTCAACTATGAGGCCATTCAGGTCCCATGTGCCGATCACATGAAAAGATACCTACTCTAAAGGGGACTCCTTCCGAGCACCGAATTCAAAAAGGTCGTTGACATTGAGCCCCCCAGGTCCTTCGACGCTCTCCTAAAAAATTCCCGGGAATACATGGACTATGAGGAGAAAGAAGCAACCAATAGACCCCATGATTCGAGTAACCAAGGACCAACTAACATTTTGCGGCCCCAGGATGCGAACCCTTCTCGACAGACTGGGGAGCTGAAAATGGAGGAGAAACCGCGTGATCCCCGTGAGAATAGAGGACTAGTAGGACGGTTTGCAGAATACACCCTACTGACCACTTCTCGCGAGTGTATCCTTGCGGGGTGCTCTAAAATTGAGTACAAGAATGGTGGAATTATACGTCCTCGACCCGCTCCTGCAAAGCCCGTGGCAGACATAACAAAATATTGTCAGTACCATCGGAGCCACGGGAACTTAATGGAAGACTGTGTCCACCTCAAGGATGCCATCGAGACTCTCATCATGGGTGGGAGACTCGGCCAATACAGACGAAATGATGCCCCTCGACGGGATACCTATGAGGTAAAAGATATCGAGGAAGAAACCCGACCATCTAATGAATCGGGTCCCCTCAGGTGGCTTTCTCCATGATGAGGCCCGAGGACTTCCACGTCTCGACATCTATGAAGATGAGCCCTTGTCCATACACAGCAGATGGGAGAAATTCCCCTCTGCCATGGTCATATCTGGTGGAGGATTCAATAACATGTCACTAAATTTGATGAAGAGGAAACTCGACGAGTTGGTGGATGCAGCCCCAAAACAGGCGGTAACCTTTGAAAGGTTCAAGGGAAAATCTGAGTCAATCACTTTCTATCTTGAAAAGCTGCCCAGTGGAGCCCCAAATTCAAACACTCCTCTGTTGGTGAGGGATAGGATGGTCGACTTCGACGTCCATCGCATTCTAGTCGACGAGGGGAGTTCTGTTGATGTCATGTACAGTCACATGTTCCATACTCTACAGCACGATGATACCACTTGTCACCATACGTGGGGTCCAACCTGCAAGGATTCAACGGCTCGACCTCCTTACCTTGGTGCTTGGTTGAGCTCTTTGGTACCTTCAGAGAAACAAATGCATCCAGACAGGTCAAGGTGCAGTTCTTGGTGATCGATTGCTCGTCTCTTTACAACTGTATTCTAGGGAGGCCAACACTGGTCGAGCTGACTGCCGTACCCTCCACGGTCCACTTGAAAATGAAGTTCTACACCAGGAGGGCCTACGTCGCCACCATCCATGGGGACATCTCAGCTTCCAGGAGATGTTTTCACGCCGCTTTGAAAGGGCAAAGCATGGTCGACACTGGAGCACGACCTGCCAAAAGAGCAACCACTACTCGACTTGAATCGAAGCCTGCTTGGATCGAAGAATAATAGGCTCCACCAAAGGTCGACTCTATTTTGCTCGACACCCGCTTTGAAAAAGATGAAGTCGAAGCCTCCATTAGCGAACATGATCCTCTCTGACCCATCCCAGAAGGAGACTTCGAGTTCACCCCCCTCGGCGAAGACCCTCATAAAGGTGTGAAGATTGGTGCTGGACTCCCCGACCTGGCGAGGAAGCAACTCAAAGCATGCTTGAGGGAAAATGTTAACTTGTTTGCATGGAGTGCCGCGGAGATGCCCGGACTGGACCCTGAGGTGGCCTTTCACCAACTCACCGTTGATCCAACCACTAGGGTAGTAGTGCAACGTATGCGTAGGCAGTCCCCCGAAAAAGCAGAGGTTGCTGAAAAAGATGTAAAAGACCTCCTAGAGGCAATTTTTTTCTGAGGCCTGGTATTCAACCTGGCTCTCAAATGTTGTACTTGTCAAAAAGAATAATGGAAAATGGCGAATGTGTGTTGATTATACTGATCTTAATTGGACATGTCCCAAAGATGCTTTTCCTTTACCTAACATTGATATGTTGGTCGACAACTCGACCGACTACAAAATTTTATCATTTATGGACACCTACTCGGGCTATAACTAAATTCCCATGGCGATGAGTGAAAAAAATTGCACCGCCTTCATGACCGGCTCGGGGAATTACGACTATAATGTAATGCCCTTCGGCCTAAAAATTCCAGGGGCAACATACCAGTGGATGATGAACAAAGTTGCGACGAGATCGGAGATATGCTCGAGGTATACATGGACGACATGATCTTCAAATCTCGAACAGAAACCGACCACGCGCCCACCTCAAAAGAGTCTTCGCCCAAGCAAGGCAATGCAAAATGAGATTCAATCCGGAGAAATGCACCTTTGGGGTCAAGTATGGAAAATTCCTTGGTTTCTATCTAACCAAATAGGTAATTGAAACCAACTCAGATAAATGCCGAGAATTCTCTGAGCTTTCCACACCGAGCTCGAAAAAATTCATACAAGTTCTAAACAACATTCTCACCTCGCTTTCTCGTTTCATGGAGAAGTCCGTGCAACACGCACTAAACTTTTGCGCAAAGAAGCGGCTTTCGAATGGACCGAGGAGTGCGAACAAGCCCTCTTCCACCTCAAGCAAAGCCTCTCACAATCATCCATGTTATCAAACCAGAGAATAGGGAAACATTGTTCCTTTATCTGGCTGTGTACACTAAGGCTGTAAGCGCGACTCTCGTTCGCGAGACATTAGACGGGAAGAAGCCAGTGTACTTTACGAGCAAAGCGTTACAAGGGCCCGAAATCAGGTATCAACAAATTGAAAAAGTATCCTTAGCCCTCATCAATGCAGCGAGGAGACTTAGATATTACTTACTGGCCCACACAGTCATCGTACGAACAAACCAACCCGTGAGACAGCTCCTAGGTCAACCAGACATGGCCGGTCGAATACTGACATACCCGGAGAAGGGAAACATAAGTGGACCATATTTGTAGACGGAGCTTCCAGCTCGACGGGGAGCAGAGTAGGAATCCTACTCGAGAATGAAGAAGGCATCGTGATTGAACATTCCCTCACCCTCTCATTTCCCATGTCAAACAACCAGGATAAATATGAGGCCTTGCTCACTGGATTAAGGCTGGCCTAAGATCTAGGTGCCCGAGAAATACAAATGTTCACGGACTCTCAAACCGTAGCGTTCCAAGTTCGAGGAGAGTATCGGGTGAAGAGCGATAGCCTCATCAAATATCTGAACTTAGTCAAAGAACGGATGAAAAAGTTTGACCGAGCAGAAATCAAACACGTACCCCACGAACAGAACATGCGGGCCGATATACTCTCAAAACTCGTGAGCAAAAAAAAGAAAGGTGGTAATAAATCTGTCATCCAAGAATCCCTTTCTCTCCCGAGCATTGAAAAACCCACTACATCGCCCGAGGTGAATGCCATCGGGGACGCATCGTGTTGGATGACCCATGTATTTAGCTTTCTCACCAGGGGACTACTTTATGTTTGATGAGAAAAATAACCAATATATTTCTAGCAAACCAAGTTTGAATAAATCACACTATAGCAATCAATTTCCAATGAAATAATCTACAAAAATTAACTGAGGAAATTTGTCGAACACTTGGAGTGTAATCGATATAAACCAGATTTTTGTTTGACTTTGTTAATGTTAGAAACAAATTACAATCACAAGGATTGTAATCAAATTAATAAAACAATTTATGGTATTAACCTAATAGATTATCTCGATGTATCAATCACACAATTAAAGTTTTAACAATTTGAAATAAAACGTAAAGTAGAGATTAAGAGAGAAAGAGAGCGACACATGGATTTTTTTGGGAAGTTCCCCAATCAGTCTCGCTATGGGTATGTCATCCCCCAATTTCGTTCGAAATTGAGATAATGAAAATTAACCTTTGCAAAATGTTTATACAATAAAACAAGTAGCAATCCTACAAGAAAAATCTTAAGTATGTTGTTGATTCTATCTTCTTTCTCTCCTCTTAGTCTTGAGCTCGATCAAGTGAACTTGATACTTCCAATTTGATCTTCTGTCTCATTCTGCTGTTGAAAGCTCCGGTTAGCGACTCTTAAGCAAAAAACATGAGTTAGTGTCTTTTATCGTCTCCACAGGGATTAGTGAGAGGGGAAAACTACCATTCAATAGTTTCAATTTCTCTAAGTTTAGATTTGGGTTTGTGGAAGGTAAAATGCTGGAAAAGTAAATAAAGCAAATAAATAATCATTTATAGCCAAGAGAATTTATTCTGGAATTGCATTCACTCTACCTGTAAAATAATTAAACTCGTCGATCAATTGCACTCAACCTAAATCACTTGTCAATACCATCACGTATCGCTAACACTAAGGCTATTTCTAATGCAAAGTGAGATATCACTTGTATTGCTCTCAGAGGCGATTTTGCACGCAACTCAAACAACCCAGGTGAATTTCATAATCGATACCCATATGAATATTAAGCCTAAATCTATGTATAGAATCTAGGACTTAATAGATATTCTTTAACGAAAAAGATTCGTAAAGCATATGTCTATGACAAACCAACCTCTGATAAAGCTAAAATCAAGAATAAACACCAGTATTAATTCATAAAAGAGATTTCATACAATCCCATGATCAACAAATTTACATACAAAAAGAGTAAAGATATACATACGAAACCCACCATTTGAATGATACACATGGAAGAAGGAGAACAAGCAGAAACTTCTTGCGGTGTCGACGCGATTGGAGATAACCCGTGGATAAACAACAAGATGTACCACCCAATAATATTGGGTAAACGTCTAAACTACAAAGAATTGAATCAGAGCTCCCCCATGGAGGTGAGGGGTGATAAAACCTAACTAAAATTTGTTTAGAGCTATTTATACAAATCTTTAAAATCGGAGATTGCGCTAAGCGCGGAAACAACGCTAAGCACGCGCTTCTTTATTAAACTAAACCCCTTTAAATGGTGCTAAGCTCCAATTACCAGGCTTAGCGTTAAACTCACTGCCTCTGCTCCAAAATCTGCGTTGAGAGTGCGCTAAGCGCGACCTGAAGCTTCCTTATTTCCTTATTTCATCCAAAAATGCCTATCTGGAGTTATGCCTTCGGCACCTTATTCTTTGATGCTCCAAATATGCGATAATACCTACAAAAAGATATTAAAATTATCAAACGATACATAAATGAATCGAAAACACAAATATACACAAACTAAACGTATTTACAAATAAAGCGGGGAATTATTCTACGAATATCAACAAAAGAACAAATAAGTGCCACAAAACATATATACAAAATAACTACATTTTGGCACTTATCAAACTCTCCACAACTTGAACTTGATTCCTCAATCTTGGATGATGAACGCATGGAAAATGATGTGCTAAAATCTATGCTTAGATTGTTCTCTCTATGATGTATCGAGGAAAGAGATATACTTGAAACTTTACTTAGATCCTTCTCTCGATGATGTATCGAGGAAAGAGATATGCGTGAACCTTTGCTTGGATCGTTTCGATTCTCCTGGGATTTGAATGCATCGTTAAATTAATTGAAATCTACCCTTCCCCTGGTTAAGATTAAAGGTTTTTTTAGAAAATAGAAAGAACTCCGACTTCTGGCTCGACCGGGTTAACTACAGTTTAACACCTTATTTCTCCATTGTTTAGGAATTGAAACAATGCCTTACATCGTCAGCTAAGCCTTACTATTAAAAAGCATACGTCAGCAGAATTCAATTATTTTGTATTTTCATCATTCTCCATCAAATTTTGTTAATGTTGTGCACTGGAAGATAGAAAAGAAGAATAGAAAGTCGTTGATTATTTGTGGAATGAATTGATTTTAAAAACATGCATGCTTATTTTATTAGAATTACTAACAAAAAGATACAAACTCATAACAAATGAAACTTAGCAAGAAATAAATTACAATTTGAAATGATAAAGGCTTAATGATCTAGAGATAAGCCCTCTTGTTAATCCATTGACTTTGGGGGATTATTCTTAGTCTTTGGATTTGTCAAGGCAAGGGCGACCATTTTCCCATGAGACCCCTTCTTCAAAAGTTAACTGCTTATTGTTGATCAAATCCTGGACCTTGTGTTTGAAAGCCCAACATTTTTCTATGGTATGCCCGGGAGAATTGGCATGATACTCGCACTTTGTATTTGCATCATATTTTGGTGGTACTTCCCCAATTAGAGGAGCAAGTGGCTTCAGCTCTACCAAGGATGCGTTGAGTAAATGTTGTAGTAGCTGACTTTGCGGTATGGGAAGCGGATCAAATCTCCTAGGTGATAGCTTTTGTCTTTTCCTTTGTTGGGCATATATCTTCTATTGATAAGGTCGTTGTAGTTGATGTTGAGGCGGGGGAACTTCCCGTGGTGGCGACATCGGTGGTGCTAAATAGGCCCGAGGTTGGGAGGATGAAGGGTTTCCTTCGCTCCTTAATAGTGTTTCCAGTGATTTCTGGTAAACAACCGCTAGTCCTCCAAACTATCGAATAAACTTACTGATTGTTATTCAATTTCTCTGGTAACTCGCAGGATCGACTAGATTGATCCTAGGACATGTTGGTCATTAGGGTAACTCTCATGATCGAACAAGTATTCATGGTTGGTATTTAGAATGTTGTGTAGGTGTTTGACTTATTTCGATTTCTCTCTAAAAGATCTAAAGGTGTAATCAAAATATATGTGCGCGAAACTAAATTGCATGAATAAAGGTTAATTGAAAAGACATGTAAAAACTGCATAAAAGACAAGTAAATGACTTCGAATTATAAAAACAGTTAATGTAAAAGATTCAAAATATGAAGAAAGCATTTAATGCAAGAAATCTGTAAAATGACTTTAAGTAAAAATAGGCGTTCGAAGGATAAAATCTTGAAGATAAAGACATGAAATGTATAACAGTTTCTGAAATATAAAGTGTTTGAAATGTAAAGAAAGCATTTAAATGTAAGGCATCAATGAAAAGATTTCGAATAAAAAGACTTTAGATGCAAAAAACTTGTAAATGGTATTGATACAAAGACAAAGGAAAGTACTGGAAATGATAAAGGGTTTTCATTAAATCATAAACATGTGGTGCTATCATACGTACATTGCTCTTGCATTCGTTTCCCTAGCCATGTGGTAATTTGAATGTTTACTGAGTTTTTTGTACAAATAGATATGACACACGAAATCCTAATGCTAAGACTTCTATTTATACTACTTCGACCATAACGGTCTTGCTATAAGATTCTGCCACGTTCAGAACATGCAGAGCAATGCCTCTCTCTTATTTCCACGTGTCTTAGAATGCTCCAGCGTATATATTTCAAATTTCGAACATCCCGCTTGCATTTGAATTTCAAATGTTTTGGCACTTCTTCGCTTCGAACGCACTTCTTTAGACACAGCCTTGTTATCATTTCGAGACTTCTTTAGATATGTTCCCATAATTGCCACTCGAAGCTCCAAGCTTTGATATGCTCATTCGAAACACTGCTTCTGCTATTTCGAAACATGACGCTTTGTTTCATTTCAATCGAAACGTCCAATTCACTTGGCTTCTAATAATATTATCAAAATCTTCAGCCAACAAAATGCCCCTTTAAAATATGTATTTCGATCTCTTTGAGAAATACTTATTTTAAACACATACACAAGATTTTGATGCGACCTTCGAATTATCGTAACATTTAATGCATTTGACTCCAGTCACGTCAATCATAACACTTTTTAGATTCCTTAACCGCCTGGAACCACTTCACAGTATGATGCAGTTACAAAACAATGATTATCTTTAATCACGCTTACTACCAATGTTAACTTTACGCCACCTCTTCATCAAACCAACCCATGATTTCCACGTATCACAACCTTATTCAGTGGATGCTTAAACTTCCACATTATAAAACCCATCAACTCAGTCTTTTTCTTTTCTTTCCACATTCTGAATCTTTTCTCCTTATTCTCTCACCGAAAACCCTAAGCTTTCAACATTCTTCCAACAATGTCTTCTTCTACTTCATCCCAACTAAAAAAGGTTTCCAAGAAGAAAGGAAAGACCGCAGGAACTACCATGGAAAGTAAGATTATCACTCACCAAGGTCAATCTATTCTTGCTCCCCAGATGATCTCAAAGGAGAAAGAAATGCTTTATGCATCCCATGTACTTATTCCTACCATCGCTGCTGGTAAGAGGTTAGCTTTAATGGGCCCTCTTACGGTTTTTGAAATTTTAAAAGACACCAGGAAGATTTTCCCAGTTTGCTATAACTTCAAACCCCTGTTTAATAAAATGGACGCCCCTAAGGCAATAGAATCTTCAGGCTCAAACACCGTGGAAAATCCAACTGTTCCTCCTAAGGACCCTTTTGTATTAGACTATGTAAAGAGTAATTTTAAACCGTTTCGATCTTGCCCCACCTCCGACACTGCTTATCAAAAATGGTTCAATAAGGTAGAAGCTAAGAAATCCCAGCAATGGGAAGAATTAGGTATCTACAACTTGATTAAGCTGTCGAAGCCAGGTTTTACTTACAGCCACCCATTGTTATTCGCGTCCCTATATTTCTGGGACAGTACCTATAATACTTTCCATCTCCCTGGTGGAATGATTACCCCTACCTTCTTTGACATAGCGGCCATCACTGGGCTATCGCCAGTAGGAGAAACATATATCCCTGACAACGAAGAACATTCGAGTATAATCGACTTCGAAGTCAAACTAGCAAGTTTTTCCAAGTTTATCAGCCACTACCATGCTGAAGGAGACAGTGTGTCTGATGTAGAACACATTGCTTTCCTTACCCTATGGCTGTCAAGATATGTCTTCTGCAGTAGATCCCTACAGGTAGCCAGTAGGTTTATTCCTCTAGCTAGGGATTTGCACGAGAATCGAAGAGTGTGCTTAAGTGAACTGCTCTTAGTTGACCTTTATGAAAGCCTAAGGTCAGCTGTTTCGAGCCTAAAATCTCACACCTCCAAGAATATCCTGTTGGCTGGCCCTTTTTGGTTACTTCAGCTATGGCTAAATGCCATGTTCGAACCTTCCTTGTCAACTGCCAACACCATTGATGAACAAGACCCTGAAATAACTAATAGAGTAGTCGAAGGCACTAGGCTGCGAAGATTAACTCCAAATGACGACAAAGATGACTTCAAAGTCCTATTCTCGAAGTACATCATGATATTCTCTAAGAGGCATAAGTTCGAAGAGACCATGGCGCCTTTTGCTTCGAGGGCTCATGGACCTTCATGGTTCACCATGGCTCTCTCAGAAGCTGTGAAGAGCAAAGAGATTCAAGATGTATGGAGAGCCTTTTTGCTACCCAGACTCATTTCTTCAAGAATAACTCCTGCCAAGAATCAGATTTTCCTTTTCGCTTACCAGCCAAATTTTGTTTCGAGACAGTTTGGCTTATGCCAACTAATTCCTGAACCCTTATTTCAAACTGAGAGTGCCATTACCTCTGGGCGAACCTTCAAGGCACGGGAAGCCAAATTACAGCAAGAACAATACCAAGGCTTTGCCCAGTTTGAGCTAATAACCTTCGAACCTACCCATCTTACAGCTAAGGGGTTTCTGGAATGGTGGACCAAGTTTTATCAAACTTATATGTTCGATACTCTTACAATTCAGCAGAAACTAATTGATGCCTTCGATGTGCAGGTACCAGCCAAGAAAGGTATGTTTACTCATGCCAAAGAGATTAAAGCTTTTCAAAATTATTTTGAAACTACTTATGATCCCACACGCTTGGAATCCACTGTGCATCAAGCGGCTGAGACCTTGAAGGAAAAATTCAAACAAAAAGTTTCTAAGTTAAAACTTCCTTCAGGGTTGTCACCTGAGGATAGGTATAGGTTGGCATTCGAAATGCATCCACCTAAATTCCCTAGATTACCTACCTCAGAACTGGCTCTGGCTTGGTTTCCCCCATACCCTTGGTGGTTCACTTGCAAAGAGATGTTCAAACATCTTCAAAAGAAACCAAAGCCATCTGAGACTGTGACATGGGCTCGACACTGGCTCCACGATTTCCCAGGACACCTTCGTTACGACCTTTCTGCCATGTCGATTAAATCTGATCAAGGCACAGGTGCGAATGCTTGGGAAAATCCCAAACGTTTTTGATTTTCCATATCTTTAACCTTTGCTTTAATTGTTTCGATTTTCAGCCATCAGGATAAAGACAGCTGCCTCAAAGTCGAAAGAAGGGAGTGCCTCTCAAGCCTCTATCGAAACCACTGACAATGTGACTCCATCCGAAACAACAACCATTGCTGCAACAACAACAACAACAATACCAACAACAACCAGAGTTCCAACTCCACAGGTAATCATTTAGCCTTGATGTTTTGAATTCACTAATGTTTCATGATTTGCATCTAACTCTTTGTTTAAATCTTTTCAGACCAACAAACTTCCTCCTACTACTCCAAAGAAGCGAAAATCAAACACCACTGGGGAAGACCCCAAGGCTGGAGGAAACTTACCAACTGCTTCGAAGAAGAAGCAGAAGAAGGATATCTCGAAAATTACCGTACCAACTAGTGTCTCTGGACTTGATTCCAGGGATGCTGCTCCCTCACCCAAATCCAAAATTCCATCTTCGACCTCCAACGTAATGTTGGAACGCATAGCTAGCAACCTCTCTTCCGAGAGTCCACAGGTAAATTGAACTTTAAATCTTTTTGAAAATAGTAATTTCTCATTACCTTGGTGCATTCTTTTAATATTATTTTGCCCCTTGCAGAATATCCTAAATCCAGCTTCCACTACTTCGACCTCACCATCAAAAGCTGCTGCTTCACTCAACTCCTCTCCTCAAGGAGAATCCAGCAACCTTGTACAGAATAAAGGTTCCTCCAATATGGCGGTTCTGGCTGGGGCTTCTGAGCAGCAGGATGATCAGAGTACTTCTCCTCCTATAAAAGAGACAAATGAAACACCACTTCATGAATCTGCAGAGGCTTCACAAAGAACTTATCTCCAAAAGTCCCCTCTCGAAACCCTTCAAGAGGACCCAAAGGACACTCAAGCTGAAGGAGAGAAAGCTGATTCTGGTCAAAGAGACGAAGAATCTGCAGACGAAGAGTCTGAGGAGGAGGATGCCAATGATGGTTCGACTGCTGGGACAGAGTCCAATGCAAATAGCAGCGAAAAAGAAGACATCGAAGTGGTGGACTTGGATGACGATGAAGAAGATCATGAGCACGAAACGAATGAAGGGGATGGTGACACAACCAACAAACCCATGGAGGTTGAAATGGACGTGACTCCCCTACGTGTGGAACTCCCTCAACCGTCTTTGTCTCGAATGACTGACGAGGAGCTTGCACTCCTGAGACGAAATGACCCTATTGGGTACATGAAGGCAAAGTTGGCTCAGAGGGACATTCCACTTGCTAGGGCTGGCACAAGTTCGACTAGCTATCCTCTTCCCACAGATGAAAGAATTGTACTTCTTAACAAGATCAGGAAAACAATTCTCAATGTGGATATATTCGAAGTGCTCAAACAGGATAGCACTGCTTGCTACACTATGAAGGAGTTGCTTACAAAAGTCAACCTTGCTACGTGCTCCTTGCCAGTTAGTACTATCTTGTTCGATCTTCAGTCTTTGCTGGACAACGTAACTGGTTACCTTCTCCAAGATGAATCTGCTGCCAGAAAGGTTCAAGAAAAGCGCACTGCAATGGATGCTGCTTATGAACAAGCTTCGAAACTCTCTCAAGAAGCTGAGGATCAAGCTATGCATCTAAAGCAAGCGAAAACTGATTATGAGGCTCGAGCTGAGTCCATCCTTCTCTGGGAAAGGCAGATTCAGGAACTTCAACAGAAGGTTAAAGAAGCCAAAGAACAACAAATCGCCTTCGAAACCAATACTGCTGGTAACCAATTCGAAGAGCTTCTCAACCAGGGGCTTGCAGAAATGGAAATTGCAGAACAACTTAAGGGAGAAGTGGCAACCTTGGAAGGAGCCAGGCATTTCGCTCAACAGAGACTTGAATCTTTTCGAAGTACCTTCAACAGACTGAAGAATAATTCTTATTTCTAAATTTCAGTGTTTATTTGATTACAATTTGGTATTTTATATGTAATATTCGAACAACGCCATTTTGGCATCTCATCTTGCCATTTTGGCATTTTTATAATATCTTAGTTACGTTGTTACTATTCGAATCTCCTGCAGGCGTGGCTTATATTTCTTTAAATATTTCCCATTAACCTTTAGGATACGCTTATCATCCACCAGTTCTTCGATTTCATATGCATTGTTTGAGAATACTTTTAATATTCGAAAAGGTCCTTCCCAATGAGGTGACCATTTACCTAATGCTTTATTTTTCTTGTCCATGGGCAATATGACTTTCCAGACTAAGTCATTAATAATGAATACTTTTTTCTTCACCCTTTTGTTGTATGTTCTGGCCACTCTTTCTTTTTGTCTCATCAAAATTTCCAATGCATGTAATCTAACTTCGTCCAACTCAACTAATTCATTCATCATCATTTCCCAATATAATGCAGCTGGGATTTCGTTTTGTCTTTGAATTCGAACTGATTGTAGATGAATTTCTACTGGCAGCACTGCATCATGACCAAATGTGAGTTGGAAAGGCGTAATGTTAGTAGCTTCCTTAGGAGATGTTCTACAGGCCCATAGTATTTGGTCCAAAGTTTTGTGCCAGTTTCTTGGCTTTTTACCAATATGTTTCTTGATTAACCCTATTATTACTTTATTGGCTGCTTCGACTTGACCATTTGCTTGAGCATAATATGGCGTTGATGTTAGCAATCTAAACCCCATTTCTTGGGCAAATTCTTGCATCTTTCTACCAGTAAACACAGAGCCTTGGTCTGTGGTTATGCTCTCTGGCAATCCGAACCTATAGATAATGTGCTTCTGTATAAACTCAATAATAGCCTCTTGATCAGCAACTATTAATGGTACAACTTCGATCCACTTGGTAAAATAATCTATTCCTACCAAGATATATTTCTGTCCTTTAGACGAAGCAGGATTTATTTCTCCTATCAAATCCAATGCCCATCCTCTAAATGGCCATGGTTTGATGATTGAATGCAACTCACTTGCAGGGGCATGTTGAATCCCTGCATGTTTCTGACATTCCTCACATCCTTTAGCAAAGTCTATACAATCTTTGAGCATGCTAGGCCAATACATGCCATATCGAAATAGCAGCCATTTCATTTTATGACCTGCTTGATGTGCCCCACATGCCCCATTGTGGACTTCTGACAATGCTAAGTATGCCTCACTTTCTCCTAGGCATTTCAATAATACGCCCTCTTGGGTCTTCTTGAACAATTCGTTCCCCATGAGGAGATATGATAATGCTCTGTATTTTGTCTTTCTATCCACATTCAGAGTTGGGTTTGCTAAATAACTCACCAGTGGACTTCGCCAATCTGCATCTGATAAAGTGTTTATGGCTAATATTTTGAATCCCTGTTTCTCAGCATATCCCAATTTCATACTTTCTAGATCTGATGGTGTGAATCTAGTAGCCATAACTCTACCCCTTAATTCAACTAAATCCTCAAAATTCCTGACAGAAACTTTATAACCCGAAGCCAACTGTGCTAAGTCATTTGCTTCTTGGTTCTCTATTCTTGGTATGTGTTGAATATCCATGTATTCAAATTTCCTAAGTAGCCTGTTGACTATGACGAAGTATATCATCAAGTTTTCCTTTATGCATTTATACTCCTTTGTAATTTGTTTGACCACTAATTCTGAGTCTCCTTTAATTTCGACTCTAGTTGCCCCCAATTCCAACAAAGTTTCAAGTCCAACAATGAGCCCTTCATACTCAGCTTCGTTGTTCGAGCAACGAGGACCATCTAATTTATACTTGAATTTTGTTGGAATTCCTTCAGGAGAAATTAGAAGGACTCCAACACCACTTCCATTCCTGTGGGTTGAACCATCAAAGTACAATTTCCATGGTTGCATTTCGACGTAACTCATGACAGTCTGCTCAACCAATGAATGGTCCACAATGAAGTCAGAAATCACTTGGCCTTTCACAGCTTTTAAAGGCATGAAAGTCAAAGAATATTCTGTTAAGGCTAAAGCCCATTTACCAACTCTGCTATGCATTATTGGTTTTGAAAGCATGTGTTTAATGACATCAAAATGAGATGAAACATAAACATCAACAAGCTTCATATAATACTTGAGTTTCATACAAGAGAAATACAAACAGAGACATAGCTTTTCTAAATTGCTATATCTGGTCTCTGCATCATTTAGTACTCTACTTAAATAGTATATGGCTCTTTCGATACCATTGCTATCTTCTTGTGCTAACATACTACCTATACTAACTTCAGAGGCAGATATGTACAATCTCATGGGCTTCTCCCATGAAGGTGGAGACAAGATAGGAGGCTGAGAGAGGTATCTTTTTATCCTGTCAAATGCCTCCTGATGGGCTTCGTTCCATTCGAAGGCTTGGCCTTGCTTTAGACGAAGCAACAAAGAGAAAGCTTGGGTTCTTCCACTCAGGTTCGAAATGAATCTTCTGAGGAAGTTAATCTTCCCTAGCAGAGATTGCAACTCCCTTTTTGACGTAGGTGCTTTCGTCTCCATTATGGCTTTGGTTTTGTTCTGGTTGATTTCAATCCCTTTCTTGTGAACCACAAAACCAAGGAAATCTCCAGCCTGCACAAAAAATGCACATTTAAGGGGATTCATCTTTAAGCCATGTTTTCTCATTCATTCGAATGATTGGCTCAGATGATGCAAATGTGTTTCTACAGATATAGATTTGATGACTATATCATTAATATACACCTGCATGAAGGTTTCAATGAAATCATGAAAAATTGAATTCATTGCCCTTTGATAAGTTGCCCCAGCGTTCTTTAAACCAAAAGGCATCACCACCCATTCGTAGGTGCCTAAGGCTCCTGGGCAACGAAATGCTGTCTTGGCAACATCTTCTTCAGCAATAAAAATCTGATTATAGCCAGAGTATCCATCTAACATACTCAAGTATTCGAACCCTGCAGCAGAATCTACTAGCATTTCTGCCACAGGCATAGAGTACTCATCTTTAGGGGTTGCAGTGTTTAAATCCCTAAAATCTATGCAAATTCTTAAAGAACCATTTTTCTTAATAACAGGTACTATATTTGCTAACCATTCGACGTACCTTGTGGTTCTGATGAATTTGCAACGCAACAACCTTTCGATCTCAGCTTTAATCTTTGTGAGAACCACTGGTGCGAATCTTCTAGGAGTTTGTTTGATGGGCTTCTTGCCATCTTTGATTGGCAGTCTGTGTTCGACCAACTCCCTCTTTAAACCAGGCATTTCGTCATAATCCCATGCGAAGCAATCTTTGTTTTGCTTGAGGACTTCGATTACTTCCTGCTTGAGCCCTGGGCTAAGTTTTGCACTTATGTAGGTTATTCTTTTCATTTTTTCATCCCCTAAGTTGACTTTTTCGAGTGGATCCTGCGCCAACATTTTGGCACATGAGTCTATGGGGTCCCTTTCGAAGCCCAAGGGTTCTTTATCGTAGATGGCGTCCAACCTTTGATCCATCTCAAGTTCTTTGAAGGGTGAGTATTTCGAGCCATCCCCACTTATTTCTTTCATCTTTACAGCTAATTTATTTATTTCAGCCTCTAAGGCCGCCTTTGATTCGTTCTCAGCCATATAGGCCGAAATCCTTTCAAAAAAGGTGGACTCAGTCATGGATAAGGTTGTCGAAGTCCCAGCCTGCCGGCCGTCTTTGTATAGTACTTTCGACTCCCTCTTCTTCACTGATTATTGTTCTATCCCAATATAGGCCATCATGGCAAAGGGTCATGTAGTAGTGGGTGTTTCTGGTTTCGTTGATCTCATCATTTGGAACACACGGAGCAATCTTTGCCAGATGTTTATCATAATCCCTCTTGTCAACTAAATTGACTGTTGACATAAAGTAACTCTGGTCTGCTTCTATGTTTTCCACGATCCCATCATCTCTCCATAGAACTAGTCGCTGATGCATTGACGAAGGAACTTCCCCTACGCCATGGATCCACTCCCTTCCCAGTAATAAGTTGTAGTTGGCCTTGGCTTCGATCACCATAAACATGGTGGGCCTACAGCTTGAGCCTATTGTCAAGTCCAACTGAACCACTCCCAATGTTTTGCCCACTTTTCCTTCATAGTTGGATAGAGCCATATTGTGGGGCTTGATGTCCCCTTCGCGTATCTCTAATCTTTTCAGCATGAAGTGGGGTATCAAATTGACTGCAGCACCCCCATCCACTAGAACTTTATTCACGCCATGGGCACCAACTTTTGCCCGAATAAATAGTGGCTTAAGATGGTTCTTCATAGCAGGTTCTGGACGTTCGAAGAACGCATTTTGTTCCTCGACAGCCCCATTGTCCATCACATAGTAGCACACAGGCCTATGCTTCATCAAATCTGTGGTATCTTCTTCCTCATATTCATCAATTTCGGTTTCCTGTCCAAATTCACAGGGAAGCACAGATACCACGTTGCAGTTTAGGTTGAACGAAGACTCCCCCTCTGATTCGAAGTTATCTGTTATCATATCTTCATCTTCTTCTGGGCCTGGAGTGTATTCCTTTGGTTCATCTAGTTGCACTTCAGAGAAAAGCCTCCTATTAACTGGAGGTTTGTCTTCAGTTTGATTTTTTGGTTTGTTGGTGCTAGATTCACCTTGGTTCCTTGTTGAGGTTGCCCCTTTATTTACCACAGCTTCCCTCTCAGCCTTTCGAATCCTCTACTGCCTGCGCCACTGGGATCTCGACATGGGGTTCCTTCCTTTGTAGTTTTCTAATCTTACCTCTTCCCTTTTTGCTATGTTGAATTGCCTCCTGTATGTCATAGCATGGCGTGCATTTCGTTCGGTATTTCTCCATCTGTCTTTGCCTTTGTCATTTCTGACTTGCAACCATCTGTCGGTTGGCACTTCAGCAGGTTGTTTGAAAGTCACTCTTCGAGCACCCCTGGGATGAGGACTATCGGGCCTTCGTTGTTTGTGTCTGCTATCGAAACGTGGGCCCATCTGCATAATTTCTTGATGGTTCCAGCAAGGGGCGAAGGGAATTGTTTCGAAGGCTCTGGCCATGCTTTGATCATACACAGCTGAACACCTTGGGCATATCAAGCACTTGGTTGCCCCTTTGTAGCAGCGAAACACAAATTCCAGCAAACTTTCTCCGGCCTTGGGATAACACTTGAAAAGCTGGTTATCCTGGCGCCAATTGTTGCCAGTTCGAGCTCTCTGTACCCTTTCGAAGTTCGCAGTGATTCTCTGATTGCAGAGGATGCTGCACCTGAGGCACAATATCATTCCTGTATCTCCCTTGTGGCACGTCATGAGGTAATCCTTGACACTAACATCTCCAGCATGATTATCCTCCATTTTATACTTCTCTTTTTCCAAATATCTTTCTACCTCCTCCATCTCAGAGTGAGGTCTTTCCATGTCCACCATGTTTACCTCAACATCTTCCCCCTTAGCTTCATCATCTTCCCATTCTGTGGGCTTTATATCTTCAATGTGGACCTTCGAACTCTCTGGGGCAGAATATTTGACCAAATAGTCAAATTTTCCACTGGGTTCCCCTAGAGTGTCCCATATTTCCTTCTGAGGGGAAGTTGGCTTCGTGATTTGGACTCTCTCCAATTCTAGCCTCAGGCCTTCAGTGACCTGTGTTAACTCTTGGTTTTGATTTTCCTGGCCTTCAGTAGCCTGGGTTTCTTTTGCAACAGCTACAGGTGCTGCTTCAATCGAAGTCTCTGGTATCTTCTGGATGTCTTCAGTGACCTCCTTATCGGCTTCGACTATCACCCAGCTTTCGTTTTCGGTACCTTTCTCTCCTGTTGGGACATCACTTTGGTCAGCTTCCACCATGTTAATCTCTCCAATGCATGCAGGCTCGGAGTAGTTGGTGTCTGCGACGTCCAAGGGATCTTCGTCCACTTTCATCTTTGCCTTATCAGCAAACTTCAGTCTGCCATCTTTGATTGCATTCTGAATTAGGTCCCTGAAAATAAAACACTGAGGTTTTGTGGCCTAGGAAACTATGATATTTGCAAAATCCTCTCTTCTTTCTTTGATCTAAAGGAGGTATTTTGACATTTGATGGCACAATGAGTTGGCCATCTTTGACAAGTAAATCAAAAATCTCGTCACATTTAGTGACATCGAAGGTATAAACCTTCTTTGGGAATTTGTCACTTTTCTCATTTTCAACAATCTCTTTCCCTTTTGTGGGAACCAATAATTTGCAGGAGTAAGGTGGAGCCTGTTTTAATTCAGCGAGGTCGATTTTGACCTCTTCGAATTCGAATTCAGGATAATCTTCTGCTTACTCAGTTCCAACATAGGAGATCCTCTCCTTCTTATTATTTTTAAAAACTCTGGCCTTTTCGGCCTTTAGCCTTTCGACCTGTCGAACCCTGTCGGCTAACTGAGCCATGTCCCTCAAATATTGAGTGTCTAGTTTCTTTCGAATAGAGTAATCCAAGCCACCAGCGGCCATTTCGACTAACTCATGTTCAGGCACTACTGTGTAACATCTGGATTTCAAAAGCCTAAATCTGTTCAGATAATCGTCTATGGGTTCAGTGAACTTTCTCTTGACACTGGCTAATTCCTTCAAGCTTATTTTCGACTGTCCCATGTAAAACTGTTCATGGAATAATCTCTCCAACAGAGTCCAAGTATCAATGGACCCAGGAGGCAAAGTGGTGAACCATGTGAAGGCGTTTTTAGTCAGGGAACTTGGGAAGTATTTGATCCTGAGGTCTTCATTATTGGCTATATCTCCCGCTTCGGTTAGATATCTGGCTATGTGTTCGACTGTTGACTCATTGGTATCCCTAGCGAACTTTGTAAATTTAGGGACTTTATATCCCCTTGGCAAATCAGTATGAATTATGCAATCAAGTATAGGGGAAGCATAATTTGGCCTTCTCATTCCTGTGTTGAGGCCATTCTGGGCCATGACTCTCTCTATCATGGTGGTTAGATTGTTTTCTGCCAAGATGTTATCGTTTCGAATTCTATGAACGACAGCATCAGCATCTTGATTTCGACCTACCATGACAACCCCCCTAGGTTGTTCTTCTCGAAACTCTGGGACTTCCAGCCTTTCGACTCTTGCCCCTGGTTCCATAATTTCTCTTTGTGGGCCTGGGATCATTGGAGCTTCTAGACTTTGTGCCCTTGCCCCCAAGTTAACTTCTTCTCTAGGTGGTCTATAGTTTGGGTCGTTAGCAATTTGTTCCATAACAGGCATGTTTGCTCGAACTCCCGCCTGATTCTGCCTACGCCTTTCTGGGGGAGCAAAGAAATCTGCTATTCGACTCATGTTATCAGCGTTTTCTCTGTTTGTCACAGTCACATTTTGTACTATTGGGGCAAATATTTCCTGCATAGTTTGTGCTAACACCCCTATCATATTATGGTTACTGTCATCCATCAATTTCCTAAAGGCTAACTGATTTTTTGTGGTTAAAATAGGCATTGTGCTATAACCCACTGACCCTTGGTTATTTGTCATAAACTGATTCGCCCCAGACCCAGACCCTAATTGTGGTGATGAATTCGATGTGGAATTGTGTAAACCTGCCATAAAAGATGTTGGCATTCCATAAGAGGAATTTCTGGTTCTATTACCATCGAAACCGGGTGGTCTAGTTAGTGGCGTGGCGAAATGGGTTTGTGTTCCTGATGGTGGAACGAATCCCCCAGGATAACCAATGGTTCCAGTATTTCCTAAGATCGAACTATTAGTTGATATACCACTTACTCCATTAGTGGCTATATTACTGGTAGAAGATGCAACAGACTGTGCATTCGAAGGGGTCACATTAGACGTTCCCATCGAAGCGGACACATTAGTGCCTGTTGTATGTGGGGAATTTTGCTCCCCTTGTTGATTGTCAGAATTAGACATCTTGTTCAAACGTTTTCTTCTGGATAAGGGTTGGTTGCTGTTGGTTATTTTACCACTTCTTAGGTTCATAAAACAGCAAACTTCTTAGGTTCCAACGTTTTTATAATGGTTATGTCTCAACAATCTTTATTTCTAATGTCCAACGATTGGGTCCCACCGGGTGTGCCAATTTGTTTCCAGTGATTTCTGGTAAACAACCGCTAGTCCTCCAAACTATCGAATAAACTTACTGACTGTTATTCAATTTCTCTTGTAACTCGCAGGATCGACTAGATTGATCCTAGGACATGTTGGTCATTAGGGTAACTCTCATGATCGAACAGGTATTCATGGTTGGTATTTAGAATGTTGTGTAGGTGTTTGACTTATTTCGATTTCTCTCTAAAAGATCTAAAGGTGTAATCAAAATATATGTGCGCGAAACTAAATTGCATGAATAAAGGTTAATTGAAAAGACATGTAAAAACTGCATAAAAGACAAGTAAATGACTTCGAATTATAAAAACAGTTAATGTAAAAGATTCAAAATATGAAGAAAGCGTTTAATGCAAGAAATCTGTAAAATGACTTTAAGTAAAAATAGGCGTTCGAAGGATAAAAACTTGAAGATAAAGACATGAAATGTATAACAGTTTCTGAAATATAAAGTATTTGAAATGTAAAGAAAGCATTTAAATGTAAGGCATCAATGAAAAGATTTCGAATAAAAAGACTTTAGATGCAAAAAACTTGTAAATGGTATTGATACAAAGACAAAGGAAAGTACTGTAAATGATAAAGGGTTTTCATTAAATCATAAACATGTGGTGCTATCATACGTACATTGCTCTTGCATTCGTTTCCCTAGCCATGTGGTAATTTGAATGTTTACTGAGTTTTTTGTACAAATAGATATGACACACAAAATCCTAATGCTAAGACTTCTATTTATACTACTTCGACCATAACGGTCTTGCTATAAGATTCTGCCACGTTCAGAACATGCAGAGCAATGCCTCTCTCTTACTTCCACATGTCTTCGAATGCTCCAGCGTATATATTTCAAATTTCGAACATCCCACTTGCATTTGAATTTCAAATGTTTTGGCACTTCTTCGCTTCGAACGCACTTCTTTAGACACAACCTTGTTATCATTTCGAGACTTCTTTAGATATGTTCCCATAATTGCCACTCGAAGCTCCAAGCTTTGATATGCTCATTCGAAACACTGCTTCTGCTATTTCGAAACATGACGCTTTGTTTCATTTCAATCGAAACGTCCAATTCACTTGGCTTCTAATAATATTATCAAAATCTTCAGCCAACAAATAGTAATTGCATGATCAAGTTCATTTGAGTCTTCAACTGGTGGACCTCCTCCTTCAATAATTCTTGGCCTCGTTTGAGTTCCTCCATGGCTTCTTGAGACATGCTTTGAGTTTGCTATGAGTATCGAGAATCTTGCTAGCTGGATCACGGTTGGATAAGGGTGGAAGTGTAAATGATATAAACTTTGTGCAAAATGGATGAAAATGAAAATGTATGAAAATTCTTGGGAATGCAAAAATGTTTCATGGATATTTAATGAGACATATACGTAGTATGATGGTAGACATAGGGGTACTCTATATAGGTTTAAAGATATACATGATGACACCCTACACTGACTCAGAAATTGAGATAGGCAGAAACTCCTTAATAGATATGGATTTGATGATATCCTACATTATCTCAGAGATTGAGACAGGCAGGGACTCCTTACAGATGAAGATGATAATTGATGGTATCCTACATTGTCTTAGAGATGGAGACAAAAATTATTCAAGGATTATTACAAATGAAAGACGACGAGGAGTCACTACAGGATATGGATGATGATATAGACGGAAGCCCTGCGGGCTAAAGATAGGAATGGATGAAGGGATAACCCTTGCGGGTTTAAAGATGGTAGTGGGATTTGTGAAAGGTATCCTTAGAAGGTAGGTTCTTAGTATTGGCCTACGGATATTCTACCCATCATATAAGGTGGCTTTCTTAAGGGTATCATGAATGATACAAGAGGGAAATGCACAAGGGCCTCCCTTAAGCGGAGTCTCTTTACAGACTGAAACTTTCGTCTCTAGGTCATGAAAGGTCTCATCATGAGATTTTGGTTTAAAGGCGGTACAAAGAGTCATGGGCATCACTCCAAAGTCATACTTCCCAAGAGGATGTCTCTCGATAGGTGTTCCTTTTGAGGAATTCCATCGACTCTTGGCAAAGTCGTCACATAAACTTATAGGGTTGATGTAACCCCTTGGCTAATAGACGGACCTTCTTTCTAAGGTTTTTTGAAAATATTTTTTTTGCAAAATTTAAACCCCACCAAAAATATAATATGATAATATATAAAAGTAACAAGCAGATAAATAAATAATTAAATAAGCGAGAAATAAATAAATAAGAAAGAATAAAAGCCCAAAAATAAGAAAAACCCAAAAAAACCTAAAATTGAAAGATAAGGCCTCTAAACCTAGGGTTGAGTCCCCAACAGAGTCGCCAGCTGTTGTAACTAGTTTTTAAATCAGAGTCGCCACCCTTAATTTTTATCCTAAGGAAGGGGATATAAAGGAATAACCCTACAGAGTTCAGAGATTCTGGATTTGGACTCGGTTCTAGACGAGGGGAAGGTGTTAGGCACCCCTTATCTACCTTGTTCGCAAGGATACTAGGTTTAGAAGAATTTTTTAAAGTAAATAAGGTTTTAAGTTTTATTAGGGGAAAAGGGTTTGAATTTTAGTTAGGGATAAAGGGTTTTAATTTTAATTAGTGGAACTCGCCATGATTTTAATCGTATGCCTACGTATCCTCTTAGGAGGAATCAGAGTCCCATTTCGTAGTTTATAGTGGGTTTGTGTTTTTTATAAGATTGTGTAGAATTGCTTTCGAATTAACCTTGAACCTTGTCTGGGTTATAAATTGAGTGATTGTAGACATGGTTCGCAGTTAATTTCGGAAGAAATTCTCCTTAATTCTTTTTCGAAAATAATCTTGTAGTTTTTGTTATGTTAGTTGAAAAATATTTTGATGTTGGTTCGATGTTTTAAAATGTAGAGCGAGAGAGTCTGATATAGTCTCCTCATCACGTGGCCAGATGTTAGCCACATGTCATTCATGGATAAAGTATTCGGTGAGTTGCGTGGGTTTTAATATTTTAATTTTGAATAATAAACCGGTAGATGATGTGTCGACCAATTTAATTACTCGAAGATGAACATCCTATTATTTTTAGAATGTTTGAATTAATTAAAGTGAAAAAAATGTTTAAATTTATAGTATTCAATTTGTTTTTTTAGTATTTTAATATTTATGTGATAATGAAAACAAAGTAAATCAAAAACTTCAAACATATTATTTAGTGATAAATTACGTATATACAGGTGTATGGAATTTATTTACAAGAAACAATTAGTCATATATTTTTTTGTATTTTAAAGAAAATAAAAGACTTGTTTTTTGTATTTTTTATTAATTAAAGAAAATATTTGTTTTGTATTTTTTATTAATTAAAGAAAATATTTCTTTTGTGAATCATAACTGACAGCCTTAATGTAATTAACCTACACAACATCATCCTAACTAAGATTAATTAAAAAAATATTTACCGAAGATAAAAGTTTAAATAAAAACAAGACTAGAGATATTTAAATAAAATAAAAATTAGTTTCTAATTAATTGATTAAACTAAAATAATAAATTAAGAAAAAAACAAAGAAAACGAAAGGAAATAAGAAAAACGTGATGAGGCTTCTTCTATTACTATTGTTAAAATTAAAAATTAAAAAAATGATCATAACAAAAAAAATTGCTATAGTATCCACTTCTTCCTTTTTCTATTATTATTTTAAAAGAAACAAAATAAATTAAAAGTAAGAAGAAAAAAATGACATAGTATTTTCTTCATTCCACTCCAACATAAATTTTCTTTATTTCTCCCACTGTTAATGACATCAACGAAACAACAACGATTAACAAGAATTTCAAAACAAATTACCGAACCTATGTAATTTGAGAAACAATAATAGCCAGGATTCTCAACATGATAACAATTAATCAACACATTTAAATAACACAATCAAAGTCAATGAATAACAGAGATTACCAAATGAAAATGGAGAAGCCAGAGCATCAACAAATCTGCAAGCGGCGGCATCAAATCTACAGTGTGGTGATTGGCGGTGGTCTGAGGATTTGCGGATCTGAGATCGGATCGCGTAGGTTGTTCGTCAGTTTGATTCTTGCTCATCTTTTGAATTAACTTTCTATGTATCTGATTTTATTCTTTTCCTGCAAGCAAAAAGAAAATACATATATGCAATTCCAATTTGTTTTGCGAGTTTGTTTTGTGTAATTTGTTTTAGTGAGCTTGGTTTGTAAACTCCAGTGGAGGTTTGATTATGAAGTTTTTCATATTAAATTTATTTAATTATTTTCTTGTAAAACACAACATGGAAAAACAGAAACAAACAATAATTTGAATTATGACTTATTCCGATAATATAGCTGCAGGTTATTGTTGCGGGCACGACGACGGCTCGTCGTTCTTCTTCTTTCTCTGTTTCCTGCAAAAAAGAAACCGACTTAATTTGTATTGATGTTGTGATTTTTCATAACAAGATTTGTGTTAATGAAATTGATTCTGGACAGATTTTGATTGAAGGTTGGATGGTGATTGTGATTCTTTTATTGTAGCTTTCTTTTCATGCAAAAAATCTTTATACAAAATATAGTGATGCATATATGTTAATAAGGTTATTAGAGAGAGTTTTGGTGGTGAAAAGATGCATGAATGATGGCCTTGGTGTATATATTAGATATGCCTTTTTGCAATAAGAAAGCTTGTACATGTACAAGGTTAGTCTGTGAATATGGACAATTACAGATCAAATTATAGCGATAAAATTAAAAGATTTGATGATAATGATGTTAGTAATACATAAGTAGTGTAAATTATTAGACAAAATAATTAGTAACAATATAAATTAGTAAAAAATATACTTTCAAACAATTCATCATATAGTTGCAAACCAACTACAATTAGACAAATTAAAAATAAAAAGAAAGCCTCATACTTGAATCATCAGCCAAGAATAAAAAAAACCCACAAATAGTTTTTGAAAATAAACTTTGAAAAGAAATTTTAAAAAAATGCACAGTTGTGTGAGTGTAATATTGTGACAGATTGTGGATGAATTATGAATTATGGACGAAAATTTTAGACAATGAGGAGTCCTATTTATAGAGTGGGAATTAAGTTAAACAAACTTAACAAGTAAGTTATCCAAAGAGAATGAAAAGCCCAAGCCTGATTTTCAAAAAAGAAATAAAATTAGTAACAAAAAGAAATAAAAAGAATGTCAAAAGTGCTCCACAAGAGATTCGAACCCGTGACCTTATGCTTGCAAGCTTCATTCTTTATCAATTGTGTTGTGTTACTCATTTGTAAATAAACTCAATTGAAAGTATATGAAAGGTGTGCAAATATTTATTTATTCAAAAATACAAATGATCTAAAATAAATCATTATATTTTTAAATAGGTTTGGAAGCGAATACTTATAAAACTCAAATAATATTATAAAAAAAAGTTTTAAAATATTTTTGACTGGACTAGAGAATGAACGTCTATAAAAATTAAATAATATTATAAAAATAATGGTTAAAATATTTTTGACACTAGAAATAAAAAAGGGCAAACAAATTTGGGATATGACACTTGGCCCTCATATGTGTGAGGGTTTATATAATGCCCCTGGCGCATGGCCATTGGTTCTTGTTTTTGGGCCTGGATATGCGGCTCCGCAAAAATAGATAACTTTCAGGACTTGGTCATACCGGGAAGGTGTGCCTGTAACTAGCTGTTAGATCCGAGGAGGGGGTAGGTTACGGGAAACAATCTTGTCGGTTCTTGGCTGTCTGCATGAATTGAGGTCGGGCAGACTGAGAGGTGCTCGACGATCATCTTGGGTTAGCGCCGGCTTAGGAGGGGCAAAGGATCAATGTTTCCCGACGGAGAGCGGGGGAGATTCTGGCCATGGGTGTATGGACCGTACCGAAAGAAAGGATAAGACTGGGCCCATTCTGGCTGTCGGGCCAATCCAGAACACTAGCCCCCCAAGTCGTTGCTTCTGGGTACAAGAGTGATGACTTTAACACCTGCTCATGAGAACGTATGTCGCCAGTTGTTCCTTTCTCGCGGGGAGATGAGGAGTTAGTCGTTAGCGTGTTGGCAAAACGGCATAATGATGGCCTAGGGACTAGAGTGTAATGATGACGATCCTAGGTTTTCCCAGGCGTGTGTCTCCCGCATGCGGATGGTCTCAGCTATAAATACAAGGGGGTTAGGGAGTTTAGTGTTTTTCGTTCTTTCTCCTAACTTCTTATAATCGCTCGCCTATCGACCACCGCCGTTTCTTGGGATTCGTTGCTCGCTGTTGCCATTTTTAGCCTTCCTTCATATTTGACTAGTAAGACATCAGTTTTTCGTTGTTATTTGGCTTCAGTAGTTCAGATTTTCATGATTTTCTTCTTAGAAATGCATCCGACTAGGGTTTAGGATTATGTCTGTTAGGGCGTTCTTGGGGAGTGTTGGTGGTAGAGGGTGGTTATGTATTTTAGAATCTCCAGAACCACCATGGATCCTCCCTGGATGTTTCATGATATGTCATAGATGGTTTTTTAGGGCCTAGGGCTCTTCCTCGATCTTCTGCCTGTTTATGCACCTTAGTGAGGGTTCTGCTCGAGGACACAATCCTCTTTTCCCAACGCCCTTTCACTTGATTAATGGTGGAAGAATGGTTCTAGTATTGATGTCAAACTCATCTTCATCCTCTGCTTTTCAGATAGAGGTAGAGGACCTCGTCTTTCTCGGGTCGAGAAAGGACGGGCGACTGTGATAGCGCTTGTTTTAAGTCAATGATGGCTCGCTCACATTCAGGCATCCATTCGAAGGCAGCTTCCTTGCGGATGAGCTTGAACAGGGGAAGCGCGTGCTGAGCGGATTTTTCCATGAATCGAGAGAGAGAAATGAGCATGCCATTTAGGATTTGGATAGAATTTTTCAAGGTTGGCGTTGGAAATTCAGAAAGTTCCTGACATTTGTCAAGGTTTGCTTCAATGCCTTATTCTGTTAGGTAGAATTCGAGGAACTTTACTTCCCGTATGCCAAAGGTACATTTTTCTGGGTTGAATCGCATCCGACACTTTTGGGCCTGCTCGAACACTTTCTTTAAGTGAAGGGCATGTTCGACCTCTTCAGTGGATTTAAAGATCATGTCTTCCATATATACTTCGAGCATGTTACCTATCTCGTTGCGGAAGACCTTGTTCATCATGCGCTGGTATGTAGCGCCCGTGTTTTTTAGGCTGAAGGGCATTACATTGTAGTAATAGTTGCCCGATTCGGTCATGAAAGCGGTATATCTTTTTTTTCCATTTTCACCATTAGGATCTGGTTATAACCAGAATATGCATCCATAAATGATATCAATTTGAAATCGGCCGAGTAGTTGACTAGTTTGTCAATATTGGGGAGGGGATAAGCATCTTTCGGGCAAGCCCGGTTGAGATCAGTATAGTCAATACACATGCGCCACTTTCCATTGGATTTTTTCATAAGAACTAGATTTGAGAGCCAGGTTTGTGTACTTGGCTTCAGAAATAAAATGTGCCTCTATGAGGTCTTTTACAGCTAGTTCTGCAGCCTCCGCTTTTTTGGAGGACTATTTTCTTCTACATTGGGTGACCGCCTTGAGGGAAGGATCTATAGTCAAGTGATGGCATGCGATTTCTGGAACTAATCCAGGTTTCTCGGTCGCACTCCAGGAGAATAGGTCAGTGTTCTCTCTTAGACAAGCCTTGAGTTGCATTTTGTCAAGTCGGGGAGGTCAGCTCTAATCTTCACTCCTCTGGTGGGATCCTTTCCGAGGGGAACAAGCTCGAAGTTTCCGTCCGGGATTGGCCATGTATGACTCGAGAATTCATCATGATCTGCGGAAGGGGTCAAACCATCGCCTTCGACCATGGGCTCCTTTCCCTTCTTTCTAAGCTCGGCACAATCTTCCTCAGAGAAGCGGTTGTCGAGGTCGATAGTGTCGACCCTCGGCAGTGGATTAACTTCCTCAGAGCTGAAGGGTAGTGCGTCCCTGAAGGTCGTTAGAGGTTGACCATTGATAGAACTAGGGCCCCTGGCTGAAGCTTTAAAACACCTTCTTGCTGCTTGGATATCCCCGTGAGGGTGGTGACCAAACCTTTAGTGGTGTAGTACTTCATCTTGAGGTGCACAGTGGAAGGGGCCGCGATCAATTCAGTGAGGGTGGGACTTCCGAAGATGCACTGGTAGAGGGACGGTCAATCCACTACTAGAAATTGGGTCTTGATGACTCTGGCCGTTACCCCTGTCTTAAAGGTAACAATTAGCTCGACATATCCCCAGGGTTTTGTGCTGGCTCCATTGAAGCCTTGGAGGCCTGATCCTCTGTATGGAGTTAGATGGCTTTCATTCAGCTGTAAGGTGGTGAACAACTAGGTGTACATGATGTCCATTGAGCTGCCTTGGTCGACCAGTATGCGTCACACGTAGAAATTCGCAATGTGGGCTCCCACGAGTAGCGGGATGGTCGAGTTCGGGGCTCCGCATGACAATTCCTCCCTATAGAAAGCGAGGGGATGGGAGCCTCCTTGGAATTTCTACAGCGTGGCGTCCATGTCCGAGTTAGCTTCAATGAGCTGGTCAAATCTTCTTTTTATCGACCCAACCGTGTGCCTATTGAATCCCCCCAGATATGACCATAGTTGCGGGGAATGATTCCCAAGGACTGTGAGAGGATAAGTACAACGAGATGTTCTCCATGTACGAGTAGTAGAAATATTCCGGCCGCGAGATGCTCATGGCGACCGTTATGGTGTTGATGTCAGGGGACTCTTTCCCCTCTTTGATGTTTTTAGTTTCTGGTGCTTCTTAACGGGCGCCCTCCTTCTTTTTGTATTGTTTGAGGTGCCCATCTCGAATCATTATTTCAATTGAATCTTTGAGATGAATGCAATCCTCAGTGTTGTGCCTGTGGCTTTTATGGAACCTACAATATTTTCTCTTTGAGGTTCCCGGTTTGGAAGGTGTCTGTCGGGGGAAGCGTACCCCAGCCTATTTGAATTTGGAATTGGCGTATTCAAATAGAATACACTCCCTTTAGGTAGTCAGAGGGGTGTAGTCATGGAAATGAACAATTGGCCCCTTGTAGTCCTTGGAGTCCCAGGACATGTCTTACCGTTTCATTTCTCCCCGACAGGATGTCGAGGGCTCATTGTTCCTCGAGGTCTTGGCAGTATCTCCGGTCCTCGACTCTCTGGCGCTGTTGGTGTCTTCCTTCTCCTTGTATTGGATGTATGCCTGGGCCTTGATGAGAATGTAGTCGAGCGTGGTCGGTGATTCAATGCTCACAGCTTTAGCAAAGTCGTTACGAGGATGAAGCCCATCTCGAAGAAACATTTCTTCATGTTTTCGGTCGTGGATACATGTACTGCTTCCTTGTTGAAGCGCTCTATATATTCCCGTAGAGATTCATCTCTTCCTTAGATGATTGCTTAGAGGGAAGCCTCCTACATTGGGTGTCGACCAGAGGTGGTGAAGTGCCTCGAAAATATCCTCCCAAGCTGCTTCCAGGAGGTGATAGATTCGTCCGAGAGACTCTTGTACCAAGACATTGCTCCTTTCCTGAGAGTGGTTGGGAACAATCTACTTTTGATGGCCCTGCTGACTCCTCGATAGTCGAGGAGAGCGTAAATATTCTCTATGTGCTCGTCGAGGTCTATCGTTTCATCGTAGGTTCCCAGCGGGGGTAGCTTCTCCAGGCCGACTGGGAGTTAGGCCTCCGTAATCTCCCTTGATAGCGGGTTGCAGGACTCGTCATCATCACTTTCTATGGGATACGGAGAAGGGGAGTGATAATTTCTTCCCTGTCGATCATCGTGGTCTCGTAAGGGGGATGAACTTCTCTATTTCTATCTTGGTTCGGGCAAAGGTAATCGAGTTTGGTCGCCTTTCCTCTTCTTGGATGAAAGAGAGTCTTGAGCTTTCGTGGAAGGTGTGCGACTTCATTTCTTGAAGAAAGAAATTTCGCGCTTCTCCTTTCTTGGTGGAAGGCCACGACTCAGTGAGGATATGCTGAGGGAGTCTCATCGTCGGGTTCTCCAAGGGGGAGACTTGACCGCTTCTTCTCCCAGGCCCCTATCCTTTGGTCCTGCTGCAGGATAAGGGCGTTGGTCTGGTTGATGGCAGCGAGCAACGCTGCAATGGCCGGGTCAATGCTGAGAGAGATGGGAACTGGTTGCAGGATCTCTGGCAGTTCCTCTGTGGGATTCTTGGGATGTCCTTTGTCTAATAATTGATTGTCGCTGCGACGGGTGTTAATTGCATCTGGAGACACAGTCTGGCCATCTCGGAAACCTAGGTTATCCTCGAGATGAGGATGTTCCTGGGTCCCATCGACTTTGTGCGCCCCTTCTGAGCAGGTGGAGGTCATCATGATCGTCCATGATCGGTGAAAGTAATCTTGAATATCTACTTTTATATTTGAGTTCTGGGGAAAGAAAGATGAGGATAACATGTTTCCCACAGACGACACCATTGATTTTACTGGTTGATCAGAACCTACAAGGTGGCCGAATGATGATTTTCGGTCAGGCTGTGATGTCGAGGAGGAAAAAAAGGGGTACTACCTGCAAGCAACTCCGACAATAAAGTAAGAGTGGGAACAAAGAGATACAAGCAAATTGTTAAGGTATTAGTGGTGAATAGTGAATATTCGATATCGGACCCTCATATGTGTAAGGGTTTATATAATTCCCCTGGCGCATGACCATTGGTTCCTATTTTTGGGCCTAGATATGTGGGTTCGCAAAAATAGGTAATTGCCAGGAGTTGTTCATACCGGGCATGTGTCCCCGTAACTAGCCGTTAGATCCGAGGAGGGGGTCTGGTTGTCTGCACAACTTGAGGTCAGACAGACTGAGGGGTGCTCGCCGATCATCTTGGGTTAGCGCTGGCTTAGGAGGGCAAAGGGTTGATGTTGCCCGACGGAGAGCGGGGGAGATTCGGGCCATGGGTGTACAGACCATACCGAAAGAAAGGGTAAGACTGGGCCCACTCTGGCTGTCGAGCCAGTCCAGAACAATGACTTTCTTAGCTTTCCAATCGTAAGACCACATTTTATTATCATTCTTATCCCATAGATTTTTCGGCTTAGGCATAATAATACCATAAACATCATATGTCACCATTGTTGGACCATTTTGAATGGCTTCCCAAACACCTTTGTCATATGATTTGATATGAATTTGCATACAAGTTTTCCAATAAGTATAATTTTCTCCCGTAAAAATTGGAGCTCTCTTATGATCCCCCTTAGGTTCGCAAGCCATTTTCTAAAGAGTGTTCTTAAGATGGAATCAACCTAGCTCATGATGCCACCTGTTAGACGATGATGCATATTTAGAGAGGGGTGGGTGAATAGAAGCGAACAAAATTTATTCTAGACACAAATTTAGAATTTAATTGTTTTCAAATTTTTTTGATGTGGAACCAATTAACTAGATAAGTCGTCTAAAAACAACTTATTTGAAACTCGGATATACAAATTATGAAAGATAAATCTATGAGATAAAATTGAGTAATTGATCAATAGAAACTCAAATCAACATTCCACTTATTTATTGTTTGAACGCAATGACTTTGCAATGCTATTTTCAAGGCTAAAAAATCAAAGAACTGACTTGATCATTTTATCAAACACTTGGCGTGCAAGTGAACTTTTAGAATTTATCTTTGAGTGGGGTTGATATACAAAACCACTTATAATCAAAATTGATTATAATCTATATCCACACCTATTTCAAAAACAGATTTTGAGAGAAAAATTCTTATAATTCAATTACTATCACAATGCTATTTAATAAAAAGATTGATGAAATTGAAAGCAACTAAAAGCGGAAAAGTAAAAACACACAAGGAATTTGTCTACACAGTTCCCCACTATCGTCTTGCGTGTGGGCACGTCTGCGCCTAATACCAATGGAACTAGGATAATTCTTATATGCAAAATGTTTAATACAATGGAAAATTTAGAAACAACAATACAAAATTCCGGAATTTGGTGTTGATGCTCCTTCTTCCAACCTTTGATCTTAAGCAAAATCAAATTACCCGATAGATCCAACCTATTTGCCGCTTAAGCTACTTCCCTAAAAGGATTTCAAACACCCCAAGGTTCCTTGCAAGGATTTCAACCACTCGAAGGGATTTTTCACTCGAGTAAATATGATTGCACACTATCAACACAAGATCACCGAATTCTATCGTCCAATTATTGCTACTTCGTTGAAAATATTTCAACCACTCTAAGGTTCCTTGAAAAGATTTCAAACACTCCAAGGGATTTTTCAGATGGACGATTCCTTCTTGCTCGATCTTGCATGAAAACCCCAAATTCAACAAATGATGTAGGAGGACATACCCGATGGTTTTTCCGAATGAAGACCCTTACAAGAACTCAACCAAAACCAATTGGTAATCTTCATTTCTTTGTCTAGATGGCACCCCGATGGAACATCATCCAAATGTAATATTGGTGTGTATGCATAGATTTGAAGGTTTAAGATGAAGAGAAAAAGTAGGCTAATTTTATGGTATCATCAAGTTAGGAATGATGTATGAATAGGTATTTATAGTTTGGAAAAGTGTAGGGCAAAAAGGACAAATTCAGAATAAAAGAAAATGAAAATTTGACAAAAACAGAATTTATATGTCGTCCTCAAACTCGTATGTATCGACACATACTATATAAAAAAGCTGCATGTATCGATCTGAAGGACTCTATGTGTCGACCTGAGCAAGTAAGTAGCTACAGGCTTTAAAACATGAGTAAAAGCGTCGACCTAAAATATGGATGTGTCGAAACATAAAATAAGAATTTCTTCAATTTCAAGAATCTTTCAGTATGTGTCGACCTGTATGATGCATGTGTCAACCTGTGACTTACAGAAGCTCACAGGTTTTAAAACGTAGTTACATGTGTCGACCTGAAACTCGGATGTGTCGACACATGCAAGATAAAAATGTGCAAAAAATGTTTTTCAATGAGATTGGCTAATTTAAAAGGGATTTTTGATGATTCCTAAACCTATGATGCAGAGGAGTGCCACAAAACAAAGAGATGCAATTAATTTTAACTCTGTGCCATCTTTTCTTGGTTTTGACATCATGCAAAACACCGTATATTGAAGTTGTACTTACAAGACTGCTCAGAGGCACAAAAGGTGTAGCTTGGTACGCATATGCTGGAAAAATAGGTTGATGACTGGTGGGTTGGCACCCGTAATAGGCTGGAAGCGATAAGTGAAGTTATTATTTGGGTTGTGTTCAACAGAGAATTTCTGAGGAAGCATTTTTCTAAATATGTTCGCAAAAAGAAAGAGATTTAGTTCCTAGAGATGAAGAAATATGGTTTGTCTGTGACTGAGTATGTTACTAAGTTTGTGGAACTAGTGAAGTTCTAATATGCACTATAGTGAAGAGAATGCTGGATTCTCAAAGTTTATCAAGTTTGAGAGTGGATGTCATCCGGAGATCAAACAAGTGAGTGGGTATCAGAAGATTCGTAGATTTTTAGAGTTGGTGAAGAGTTACAGAATTTATGAAGATGATAGTAAGGCTCATTATAAGATTATGAGTGAAAGGAGAGGCAAGCTACATCAAACCGTGGGAAGCCTTACAATGCTCCAACTGACAAGGGAAATTATAAAGTTGCTAATGGTAGGAGGCCAAGTGGGGGATGTGTTTCTTCTAACCTTAGATGTTTCAAATGCGGTGAGCTGGGACATATGATCATTGAATGTTCGAGCCATATAAAGAAGTGTTTCCATTGTGGTAAAGCTATGCATCGGGTGGCTGATAGAAAACACAAGGAAGTGATATGTTTAAATTTTTGCAAAGAGGGACATATCAGTACTCAATGTCATAAGCCTAATCAAGCTCAATGTGGTGGTAAGGTGTTTTCCTTAGTAAGAAATCAAACATCCAATGAAGACAGGTTGATCAGAGGTATATGTTTCATTAATAATACTCTTTTAATTTCTATTATTGATACCGGTGTTACACATTCTTTTATTGTTGCTGATTGTGTGAAAATATTGAATCTTGTGTTTTATTCTATGATTGGAGGAATGGTTATCAAGACTCCAGCTAAGGGATCAGAGACTACTTCTTTAGTGTGCTTGAAATGTCCTTTGTCAATCTTTTACAGAGATTTTTTTATAGATCTAGTTTGTTTTTTGTTGAGTGGTCTGGATGTGGTTTTAGGTATGTGTTGTACCCCAATTTTGCCCCTAAGATTCCTCTATCATCTCATATCAACTCAATCATAACAAGATCACACTAGGGTTTGGTTCTTCTCCCTATCTTTAGGTTTGCTCATGAGGAATCACCAAGCACTTTGATTTGTATATTGTGATCATATATGTTTTGTATTGATTAACTTTTAACTAATAAATACAATAAATGTTTGTTCTAATTGATGATCCTATAGGTGAGGGCACAACATATTTCATCAAGTTGATCTATAGGTTCATGAGTTTATTTCCATGCCTTCTTCAACAATGCTTCATTGAGATTCAAGATTCACCATTGACGATAATTTTAAGTGATATCATTACAAGGTCTACTATGATTCATCATTCCTCAATTTTTCAAAGAAAATCAAAAGATGCAAGAGTTGATTGAAGAAGTTTGACCTAATTGGACAAGTTCTTGATTTAATGATCACCAGTGCATAACTGTCTCAATTCTCAATATTTAGAGGTGGTTTTTGTTTCTATGTATTCTTATTATCATCCACAACAATTTCTATTCACATGGCAAAAGTATTTGTTCAAGAAAGTTTTTTCAAAATTTAAAGGGGTTCCCAAGGCATTTTATTGCATTAGGAGCTAGGGTTTTGAACTTCTAAGGGCTATACCTTGCTAATATTTTGAGATTTTTGAGTAATTACAAAGACATGCTTCTCTTTAAAGGGTTATATACTAATCACTTCAAAAGTTTCAAGAATATTTTATGTGAAAGACGCCTAATCATGAAGAAAGATTACAAGTCCTCTAGATAGGCCATCAACTTCCTTTATGTGACTTCAAAAGATAATAACTTGGTCAATTTTTATCTCCTTGATCCCATTTTTTTTCTGAAATGATCTTAAGGATGTGAATTTCAACTCTTCTTTTATGTTCAAAGCTTTAAATTTGATTGAAGATGTCCTAAGAATGCAAAAGATTATAGGTCATTTCATGAATTTTCACCAACTTCATAAGGCCATAACTTTTTCAATGCTTGTTATTTTTGGGTGATTCAAGTTACACAATATTATTTAAGGAGTCCACTTCAAGATAAAATCAATAATCAAATCTCAATTGTGAAGAAAGGCTTTGTTTGGAGTCAAAACATTATAGGGCGTTTTTTGAGAAAAACATAGAATGTTTCTAAGTACAAAAAGTCAGCCTCTTTTTCTCAACTTTGACTCATCACAACTTTTATCTCAAGCATGAATTTGATTCCATTCATTGAAAATTGTAAGGATTGTAACCTTATCTTTCAACTACTTCAAGAATCCTGCCCTAAGACCCGTTGAGCTATGAATGCCATTGATTCAAAGTGGGTACCTTGAAACTGACTTTTTCCTCCAAGTCAGAATTTGAAATGCACAATTCAATTTCTAATCACCGAATTTATGTGCTTTTTTACTTGTAATCATGTTTAACAATCTTCCAGAAGTGATTAGCACCTGAAACACAAGTTTTAGTTGAGTTTTGAGAAAAATAGAAGTCACACTTTTCATGCTTGCAACTTCACACGATTTCCCTCCAAACATCATCATTCCACATGTTTGAGCATCCCATTTGATTCCCTATAAATAAAGGGTTATATTTTACTCATTTTCTCAAGCTTAGAAAGCCAGAACCACCCCGCCCAACTCTTTCCTTAACCCATATTTCCGCAACTTCGAATTTGGTTTTACAACCTTCCTCAATCCATTTTTTTGTCAATTCTTCATCCTTGAACTTCACTAAAGCTAACAGAAGAAGAACCAAGCCCTAAAGCATCCTAAATCATGCTGCCAAGAGAAGTTTCAGAGCTCTGAATTTGAACTTCAATAGGTAGATTCCTTCATTAATTCTCTCAAAATTTGTTACCACAATGAAGCTCTCATCATTCTGATACTAGTCGCAACATTTATTTTCAACTGGAATAGAGTTTTGATCGTGAGTTTTCAAATCCATATTCAACTTTTTTCTTCTGGTTTTCTTCAAATCGACTGAGCTACAACTTATATAAATTTTTCACGAGGGTACAATTTTCTTCGTCTTGATGAGACGAAGCGAATGGCATATGTCTGAGCTCCTGATTTTACAATTTGAAAGACCTCCAATTCGTGTGGCTGGAGGTTGAAGATGACCAACGTGTCTTCTCTCAACCAATGACAAAGCGCCACTTGTTTATTTTTCAAAATCTGATTTAATATTTGATCTAGTGGTTTATTCACTAATCACCATAATATACACAGCACGTCAGATCCGTTGGATTTGATTACTAACACGTTTTGACATTGATCCAATGGTCTACATCTTTTTGGTTTTATTTTTATTTTCTGATTTTATATTTTAATTAATTGATTTTATATTTTCTGAAAAAATTCTTAAAAATATTTTGTATTTTTCTCTTTCTGATATTTATTTTTTCCCTATTTTATTTCATGATTTGATATTTTTTATAATTTTTCACTTTAATTAATTTGTTTTAATTGATAAAAAATATTTTTCTTAATTTTTAAATTCTAAAAAAATTATGGAAAAGGTCCTTTGGCCTTTTGGCAATTTTTGATAACCTTGTTTTATTTTTATTTCTGATTTTAAATTTTTTTTTACCTATTTTGGTTTGTTTTACTTATTTCTTTTATTTTTAAAATTAGTTTCTGACTTTAAAAAATTCTGAAATTTTTTGCCAACATTTATTAAATCATGTTTGACCTCTGACTATTTTTTAGGATTTTTATTTGGTATTTTAATATACTTTGTGTATTTTACAAATTATTTTCGTTTTATTAACCATTTTAATTTTGTGTTGTTAAATATTTTTTTTATTATTTTCTTTATTTGGTTCTGACTTGGACTCCATTTGGTGACAAATTCCTCAACCTCATTGGATCTTGGGTATTGATAGGTTGAGAAACCAAATTCACCAAAATGGATGAATGATGTTGATGATATTTGAAACCCTAATTTGATACATTGCATCCCCTCCTTCTTCATCTTATCCCTTTCTCATTGTGTTATATGTTGTTAGAGGATGATCTACATATCATCTCTCCAAATATATGGCACATAGATTGCTATTGACCGGCCTGAAAATAGGTGTGACTTCTATATAAGTCTACTTACGATTACTTAACATAACGCTAAATTTTGTCCCGATTCGAGAAATGATCATTTATGGCCCAAACCTATGTTTGCAAGAACAAGCATGTTTACTTTGAAACTTTTGATCCAATAACCTTGAGATCCATTATTATGAGGCTTTGGTCTTATCAATTCTCTAATGAATCTTCATAAATTTTGGAACTAAGCGAATCATTTAAACATCGTTGATAATTTATTGTTGCCTCGAGATTTTGAAATGAATGATATACTTGACAAAACACAAATAAAACTTGTTATTGAGAGGTTTTGATTTTATCAATCTTCTAATGAGTTTTCAAATGCAAGTTTCAAGATGTTCATTCAACTAACCTCTAATTCCTAACATTTGACTTATTTTGTGCTTTTACTTTATGCTTTTTACTTTAAGCATTTATTTTAGCATTTTACATTTCATGCTATTTTCATCTTTGCTCATTTGAGCATTTATCTTCATGTCATTTTTATTTTGCTCACTTGAGATTTTCATTTCTTTTTGAAGACACCTAATAACGAACTTGAACTATAAAAAGCTTTAAGGGCACTTGGACTATTTGGTTACTATCATTGGCTTTTTGGAGTTATGAACTTCTTGTACTTAGGATTAGAGACCTTGACCTACCTTGAGACCCGGTGACTTCTATTGCAATATTGTCTGGAGTTCTTGGGGTTTACTCCAAGACATTGGGTTGTTTGTTTTCTTTGTGTGCAGGTTATTCTGATTATATGCTTTGTCTGTGATTGGAAATTCATCTGTATACAGCCGTAACTCTGGCCAATTTTTGTGAAGACTTAATGCATTTGAAGCTTGCTTTTCTTAAGAGGTTTATCATCTTCGCTTGTTTGATTTCAATCCAAAATATGAGAATTCTACATTGAATCATTATGTAAAGTGTTAGCTTCTTGTTGGTTAGACGGTTGTTTTCCCTAGCTTTTAACTTATGCTTTAGGATAGTCCCTTCATCTACTCGCGTTTTCTTTGATTTCGAAAATCTTCTCCCTCCTTTTCAAAACTATTCTTGTTTTTTAAACTTGAATCACTTTCATAATAAACTTGGACTTAGGTCCATGCATTTTCAAAAATCGTTTCTTAATCAAACTTTAAACAATCTAACAATACTTTGACATTTTCTGTGAGAAGACTAAAAGTCAATCAATTTCATTTAAACCATTTTGCCATTTTGGTTTTTTAACTTAAAACTTTCTCAAAATATTAGACTCTTGTCAATCCTTGAAGTGATGTTAGCTACTATACTTCTACGATATGTAGTGAAGTGAGATATTTTCCACTTGGGTGTTGAGCGAGGCTTTGTTGATTTTAAAATCCAAGCCATATCCTCCACTCATAGATGATGCAAATTCTCCTTTCTAATAAGCGTGAGTAATAAGTATGTTTTCTACTCAGAGATGACAATGATGTCTCGTCTCTTAAAACTAACCAACACACATGTGTTTTAAAGGTAAACTACGAGTACCCTGATCCCCTATTGCACGGAAGGTGGTATGTAGGCACTAAAGGTTCGCAACCGTGTCAGGTGCAAAAATTGTAAAAATATATCTTTTCTCATACAACATTTATAGCCAAAATACACAGACTTTCAAAGAGGTTCATGCGGAGTACCGTAGATGTTTAGGGTGATAATACCTTCCCTTTTCATAACCAACCCCCCAAACTTAGATTCTACTCCCCTCTTTTGGGTTATTTTCTCTTTTCCCATTCCTTTGGAAACAATAAAGCGCGGTGACAATTTTTATTTGATCTGTGTGATTTAAGTCAATTCAATGGCTTGGTTTCAACATTTATACCGCTACAAAAAAAATGGAGACTTCACTGAGGACATATAGACCGATTGCTAGTCCATCCCTAGGTGGTTTGAGCATATATTTGTTTATTTGTGTATTTGTTATTATCTGTTATATATTATATGTTGTATATATGTTTGTCTGGATTTTCCTGGTTTTCAGGATGCTTTGTGATTTCTCATAAGTCCTCTACCCGGAATTGGGCAAACTTAAGATAGGACGGGCGGTATAGTCATGTTAACTTTAAGGGAGTAATCCCAAAAAAAGGAGGCATGAGATCCCTCATTTAGTGGAGGCCCCTTTGACTGTAGTGTCCTTTACCGAGTAATCAAGAAGACGTGCTGCTTTCGACCAGGGAGTTTGCTGAAACTGAGGACCGTATATCCTTTAACCCATCTTGGCCTTTTAGGTGTAGTGCAGAAGCTATGACGGAGTAATCCTAAAATGGTTGTCATGCGATACTACACTCAGATGAGTTTTTCCTGAGAATATTACTAATTACCGAGTCAATCGAGATGTTGGTAATATCTGAAGGAAGAATGTAGACCATGGGAACCTCTTAGAACATTGTTCAGCGGGTGATAAACTATTAGACCATACCTTGTGGGTAGTACCTTTGACCCCATGCTCGTGACGTCAAACCTATGAACCCATGCATTCATGCACCCATGAGCATCTTGTAAGACATTTTTGGTTCGAGGGACTTAAAGTTGACTTTTTGCGAATATCTCAGGTACTTTTGACCATGGATTCTGGAAAAAGAAAGACTTAGAAGTACAGTTTAAAGAATCCCAAGATATATGATTTGATGAGCCTAATTCCCGAGATTGAGATTTCTACAGATTTTCGGAAGAGGTATGGATCCATCGTATCCGTCATGAAGCTCACAGTTGGGACATAGAAGAATTATTACTTTGAAACCTTATCTCCGGTGGGTACATGCGAGGGAAATTCAGTTGAAGATGCCATATTCCCTTGAAGCACCTACTCAAGATATGTTTGTGAAGACCACTCCTCCCTTTTTAGATGATGCATAAGTGTTTCAGCTTGCCCTAGTCAGGATGAAGCAGGGGAAAGAGGCTTGGAAGAATAAGTGTCAAAGTTTAGAGATGTCCTACCAAGCAGACTTGAAGGAGAAGGATAACTTAATTGAGATTCTTGAGAGTCATGATCTAGAGATGATGGAGAAGCAAGATGATTTATTTTCCTCTAGAGCTCAGTCAGGACTTAGTCATTCACTTCCCAATTCTGGTGATTGCAAAGTGGTTGCCGACAGGTAAGCAGAAGAGAACAAGCAGTTGAAGGCTCAGATTGCAAGACTCACAGGAAAGCGTCAGTGTGTGGAGTGATGTTCATCAACTTTTCTTTTTAGGGTTTTAGATCATATCTTCTTTTGTACTTGGGAATGTTGAAACTTGTACTAAAAGTTGAAATCCATTTTGAAGTTATTATAATGAGATTTTAAGTATTTCAAAATGAGTTAGTACTTTAATATTTGAAAAATTGTCTATAATCATTTGAGTCCATTGAAATATTAATAATAATCAATAAATCATGTGCATCACATAGCATGCATCATCTGGTACATATTTCTTGCATTTCTGCTCATACCCATGTGTCTTACTGAATTTCTCTACTCTGTTCAGCAAGCTGTCTCACCGGTATAATAATCAGGCTAATTCTAGGAAGAAAATGGAGAATCTTGAACAGGAGAATCGCGAGCTGCACGAAGAAGTTACTGCTTTGAAGGCCGGTATGTCCAATCTGACTTCTTTGATGGAATCATTAGTGGCTGCTCAGAATCAGCCACCACTTGCTCAGCCTTAATAGACAACAGTTACTTCCGAAGCTCCATCCGTTCCTGTTTCTGTTACCCCAACTACTGTTGCTCAGAATCGTATGCCTCAGGGTTACCCATGGGGAACTCCTAAAAACTTCATTCCTGAAGGTTTTAATCTTGACACTCAAGCTTCTCCAGTTGTGCAAGTTGTTACTACTCCTGCACCTCCTATGGTGCATGTTACTCCTGCTGCTAGAATTGAGATCCACTATGCTGCACCTCCTTTAGTGAATGTTATGTCGTTTGTTAATGATGAAGTTTGTCATCCTGTTCCTCCACCGAGTGAAAGTGTGGGTTTCTATGACCGGTTGGATGAATTTCAAGACCAGTTCAATGAGATGTAGGAGGAAATGAAGGCCCTTCGAGGAAAAGAATTGTTTGGACAGGACGTTAGTGAGCTCTGCCTAGTTCCCAATTTAAAGGTTCCAACCAAGTTAGTTCTGGATTTTGAGAGGTACAAGGTCAACTATTTCCCTCGTGACCACTTTGTGATGTATATCAGGTAAATGTCTACCCTTACCGATTATCAACATTTTCTCATTCATTTCTTCCAGGATATTTTAACTGGTTCTTCTCCGAGTTGGTATATGAGTCCGGATAGTAGTAATATCCGTACCTTCAATGATCTGGGAGAAGCCTTCATCAAGAAGTATAAGTAAAATATGTTCATGGTGCTTGACCGTGACCAGTTGAGGGCAATGGCTCAAAGAGATAAGGATTCGTTCAAAGATTATGCGCAAAGATGGCACGAGATAGCTTCCCAGATGGTACCACCTATGGGAGAGCAAGAGATAACTGAGGTCTTCCTAAAAACCCTTGGATCATTTTATTATGAAAGAATGGTCGCCAGTGCGCCGAGTTATTTTACCTAAATGGTAAGCATGGGTGTTTATTTGGAAGAGGCTGTTAGAGAAGGGAGCTTGAAAAAAGATGAAGGGACGAAGGAGTCGTCATACAGTTTCTCTTGAAAGAAAGAAAGAAAGTGAAACGAATGTTGTTATTGGAGAAAGGAAGATTAGACCAACTAGAAGTCATCAACGGTACCAACAACAAGTTGCTTCTGTAACTCCAATCGTCAATGTAGCTTCGACCACAGTTGCCTATCAGAGACCATCCCTTCAGGGAAATCAAGGGCAAAGTCAAAAGAGAGAGGCTTTCGACTTTATTCCAATGAGCTATGTAGAGTTACTTCCTGCTTTGATTCAGAAAAAGTTGGTTCAGACCATGCCACCCCTGCTATACCATCACCTTTACCTTGGTATTATAAGGCAGACCACACGTGTGCTTTTCATCAGGGAGCACCAGGGCACAATGAATAGAACTGTTATCCTTTGAAATCTGAAGTACAAAAGATAATAAGATATGGCCTTTTATCCTTCAAAGATGTTGGCCCTAATATGAAAGATAATCCTTTGCCAAAGCATGGAGGAGAAAATGCTTTAAACATGGTTGCTGGTTGTCCAGGCGACTTCCGGATTTTTGATATCAACTTGGTTAGAGGAGATTTGGTAAAGATGCATGCTACCCTCTGCAAGTTTAGTTACTATGCGAATGACCATGCTGGTTGTGGTATTTGCAGTACCGATATCCAGGGATGTGATAAGATAAAAGCTGATCTTTAGGAAATGATGGACGAAGGCCTCATTCATATAATCATGCTTAAGGAAGAGTATGAAGAAGATGTGAGTATGGTGTTTGGATGTCCTGGAGAATTCCGAATTTTTGACGTAAACCATATGAATGATGATTTGGTGCAGTTGCAAGCTACCTTTTGTCACATGGATAGTCAACTAGAACACCCTTATGGGTCTTGCCGGATCTGCTGCAGAGATTCCTGAGGCTGTTCCATTGTGAGAAGGGGTATTCATTTGTTATTGGATAATGGTACTATGAAAGTTTTAGGAAATAGAGATGATTACAATGGGATTAATGTGATTGAAGATGGCTTGGCTGATGAGTATGCTTCTGTAGATAATCTCTTTTCCTCAGATGAAGATATGTTCTCCAGTGATGATTCTGTGATGTTTAAGTATTCTGAAGAGGGGGTGAATGTTATTATGCTATGTTTTGGTGTTCCCGCCCCTATAGAGATTGAGTATCATATCAAGCCAATTGTTGCTCCAGTGGTGATTTACTTGTGGGTCCTATTCCTTACGAATCAGACAAATTCGTGCCATAAAAATACAATGCTACAATCTTGGAGGATGGTGTGGAAGTTCCCATCCAACCTTTGTCTGATGTCGAGAATATTATTGAAGCCATCCGAGTGACCCACATTGGCCGTGATTTCGCACCTGTCATTCAAGGGAATGTTAATGCTAATAAATAGGTTGTTGAAAGTGTTGAACCTAAGAAAGTGGTGGGGGAATATAGTGGTACTACTTTAGAAAAAGATATGGATGATATATTGAAGATTATCAAGATGAACAACTACAGGATCGTAGATCAATTGTTGCAGACTCCATCAAAGATATCTATCATAGCTTTGCTAATGAACTCTTCCGCCCATAGGGAATCTTTGATGAGAGTATTGGATCAAGCTTTTTTGGAAAGTGATATGTTGTAGCGGTAGAAATGTTGAGACAAAGCCATTGGATTGACTTGACTCGCACATATCAAAATAAAAATCGACAATGCGCTTTATTGTTTCCAAAGGAATGAGAAAATAGCAAATAACCCAAAATAGGGGGAGAGAATCTAAGTTCGAGGGTTAGTTATGCAAATGGAAGGTATTAGCACCCTAAACATCTATGGTACTCCGCAAGAACCTCTTTGTAAATATGTGTATTTTAGCTATAAAGGTTTGTATAAAAATACATTATGGAGATTAGAAAAGAAGTATTTTTTTAATTTTTGCACCCGCCGCGGTTGCGAACCTTTAGTGCCTACGTACCACCTTCCGTGCAATAGGGGATCAGAGTACACGTAGTTCACCTTTAAAAATTAAAAAAAAAACATAAGTGTGTTGGTTTAATTATAAGAGAAGAGACGTCATCATCATCATCCAAGTAGAAAACATACTTACTACCCACAATCATGAGAAAGGAGAATTTGTATCATCTCAAAGTGGAGGATATAGCTTGGATTTTAAAATCAAAAAAGACTCACTCAACACCCAAGTGGAAAATATCTCACTTCACTATATATTGTAGAAGTATAGTAGCTCGCATCACTACAAGGATTGACAAGAGTCTAATTTTATTTTGAGAAAATTTTAAGGATAAAAGCCAAAATGGAAAAAATGGTTTAAATGAGATTGATTGACTTTAAATCTTCTCACAAAAATGTAAAGGTATTATTAAGTTGATTAAAGTTTGATTAAGAAAAATGTTTTGAAAATGCATGAACCTAAGTCCAAGTTTATTATGAAAGTGGTTCAAGTTTAAAATCAAGAAGAGTTTTCAAAAAGAGGGAGAAGATTTTTTTTTTTGAAATTAAAGAAGATGGAAGGAGATGAAGGGACTATCCTAAAGCATAAGGTAAAAGTTATAAAAAAGAATCATCTAACCAACAAGAAGCCAACACTTGACACAATGAGTCAATGTAGAATTCCCATCCTTTGGATTTGAAACCAAACAAGCAAAGATTATAAACCTATTAAGAAAATAAAGCTTCAATTGCATTAACTCTTCACAAAAATTGGGAAGAGTAACGACTATATACATATGAATTTCAGATCACAGACAAAGCATGTAATCACAAACCTGCACACAAAATAAACAAAAAATTCAATGTCTTAGGATAAACCCAAAGAACTCGAAACAAAATAAAAATTGAGGTCACAAGGTCTCAAAGTATGTAAAAGCTTCTAATCCTAAGTCCAAGAATTCCACAATATCCATAATGCAAAGGATAGTAACCCAATAGTCCAAGTAACGTTAAAGTTTTCTAGGGTTTAAGTTGATTATTAGGTATCTTCAAAAAGAAAATGAAAAGCTCAAGTATGCAAAGTAAAAAAAGACATAAAAGATAAATGCTCAAATGAGCAAAGATGAAAATAGCATGAAATGTAAATGCTAAAGTAAATGGTACATAAAGTAAAAAGCATAAGGTAAAAGCATAAAATAAAGTCAATTGTTAGAAATTAGTGGTTAGTTGAATGACCATCTTGAAACTTGCATTTGGAACTCATTAGAGGATTGGTAAAACCAAAGCCTCTCAACAACAATTTGCATTTGTTTTTTTGTCAAGTATATTATTCACTAAAAATTCTCAAGGCAACATTAAATGATCAATGGTGTTTAAGTGATCCAATTTGACCAAAGTTGATGAAAATTATTTAGAGGATTGGTAGGACCAAAGCCTCATAACAATGAATCTCAAGGTTGTTGGATCAAATGGTTCAAATTAACATACTTTGGCTTGAAAACATAGGTTTGGGCCACAAATGATCATTTCTCGAATGGGATAAGATGAAGAGAGATAAGGTAAGGAGTAAACCACATTTGAACTAAAAATTTAACCAAATTATTATTAAAATCGTTCATCCATTTTTACTGAGTTAGACTCAACACCATGGATCCAATGATGTTAATAAAGTTCATGATCCAAATTTTATAGTCCAAGATCAGCCAGAATATATGTAAAAAATAAACATGAATTTAAAACAAGAAAAAGAAGATTTTAAAAATGATTTAAAAATGAAATAAAGAGGAAAAATAGCAATTATATTCAAAATAATCAAGAAAAATTAAACAAGACCATAGAAAAATCGGAAATGAGGTCAAATATTTATATAAATGTTTTATTAATATTTTAAAGTCCTAAACTATTTTTAAAATTAACAAAATAGACAAAATAAACCAAAAATTAAGAAAAATACTAAAGTCAGAAATAAAAAATAAATGAGGTTATCAATATTTGTCAAAAGATCATTGGATCCTTCCCTAATTTTTTCAGAATTTAAAAATGAAGAAAAGTATTTTTAAACAATTAAAACATTTCAAATAAACTGAAAAATTATTAAAAAAATATCAAAACACAAAATAAAATTGTGAAAAAACAATAATTAGAAAGGGAAAAATCAAAAGTAATTTTCATAATTTTTCATATTTTTTGAAGTTAAAATAAATTTTCTATGGATTTTTGAAGTTTAAAACAATTTAAATATAAAAATTAGTAAATAAAATAAAGTGAAAAAAATGAGGACCAATGGATGAGAGTCAAAATATGTTTGTAAGCTAATCCAATGGATCAGACGCATTGTGCATATCATGGTCTTTAGTGGATAATGCATTGGATCAACAATTAAATCAAATTTTTTGAAAAATGTGTGGCACACCTTCATTGGTTGATAGATGACACATTGGTCATCTTCAACCTCCAGCCAACGGATCTGCAAGTTCTGGAAACTGTAAAATTAGGACACGAGACCTGTACCATTCGCTTCGTCTCTTCAAGACGATTTTAATGGTACCTTTGTGAAAAATTTATATAAACTGTAGCTCAATCGTTTTTGAAAAGAAATTCTGAAAAGGGATTTGAAATTTCATGCCCAAAACGTAGTTCCAGTTGTAAACAAATGTTGCGACTAGAACCATGATGATGAGAGCTTCATAATAGTATCAAAGTTTGAGAGAATTGGTGAAGGAATCTACCTATTAAAGTTAATTTGCAGAGCTTTGAAACTGGACTTGGCTAGCACGATTTAGGGAGTATTAGAGCTTAATTCTTCTCCTGTTAGCTTCAGTGAGGTTCAAGGAAGGTGAATGGACAAAGAAAAATGATTAAGAAAGGCTGTAAGAGCAATTTCGGAGTTGCAGAAAATTGAGTTCAAAAGGATGTTTGGAAGGGTGATTCTGGCGCCCTAAGCATGAGAAAATGAATGCGGTAAGATCCTCCATTTATAGGGAAGCTGATTGAATGCTCAAGCGTGTGAAATGATGAAGTTTGGAGGGAAATCGTGTGAAGTTGCAAACAAGAAAAGTGTGACTTCTATTTTGATCAAAACTCATCCAAACTTTTCGTTTTAACATGCTAATCACTTCTGGAGGTTCACTAAACGTGATTAGAAGCAAAAACGCGCAACAATTTTGTGTTTAGAAGCCAAAACAAGGAATTCAAATTCTAAGTTTTGAAGAACTTCAGTTTCAAGATACCAAGTTCAAATCAATGGCATTCTCAACTCAAGGGGTCTTAGGACATGATTCTTGAAGCTTTAGAAAGATGAGATTACAAGCTTTACAATGTGCAAAGAATGGAATCAAATGGATGCTTGAGATGAAATTTGCAATGAGTCAAAGTTGAGAAAAAGAGGTTGACTTTCTATACTTAGAAAATTTCTAAGTTTTTCTTCAAAAATGACTTATAATCTCTTGCATCCAAACATGGCCTTCCACTTGAAATTTACTGTTGACCAAAAAAGATGGCCTTAAGTTAACCTCTTGAATGACATTTTGAGACGTGAACCATTTATAATATTCAAAAAATGAGAAAGTTATGACTTGCTGAATTTTGAAAAAATTCATAAAATGACCTATAATCTTTTGCATCCTTAGGGCATCTTCCATCCATTTTCACACTTTGCACTTAAAATAAAGGTTGAAGTTCACATCTTTAAGATCAATGTGGTAAAATAATGGGCTCAAGGAGATAAAATTTGACCAATTTATGATCTTTTGAAGTCATGTATGGTAATTTGATGGTTTATTTATAGGACTTGTAATCTTTCTTCATCATCAAGTACCTTTCACATAAAATTCACTTGAAACCTTTGAAGTGATTTGTTGATAACCCTTTGAAGATAAGAATCCCTCAAAAATACCAAAGGATGAGTGTTGTACCCAAAAATTTTCCCTCCCATATTTCTCAATACATTTCAAGTGAGGTCCTCAAATTGCTCAAGGAAGTCCAAGGGTTGACCAGACAAACTCTCTCCTAAGGCAGTCTACCTCAAATTAGGGTTTCATGTTGCATCAATATGTTTGAGTAAAAGGGATCCCAAATTCTCACCATTGTCCTAATATGTTCACAAGATCATCCTTGTCAAGTTTCAAGCCTTGCAGAGGAAGTTTGCTCAATCAATTGCTCAAAAGCCTGGAAATCAACTGTGCTAGGGCAAAAGTCAACTGTGGCCTACATACAGTCAAACTTCAAGTTTTTTGGTCAACATCCTCATTTTTAAATGTTATTCACCATTTGATCAAGGGTTGATCATGATTCCTCAAGGATTGCTCACAATTCAACAAGACTCAAAAGTTGCTAAATTAGGGTTTTGCAGGAAAAGTCAACTCAACTTTGACCAAGCATAACTTTCCCCCACTTTATTAGAAATGAACCATCCAAAGCTCATTATTGAATAAGATGTAATTCCCTAAAATTCATCTTCATCTCCCAAGTTCAAAATATGCACTCACAAGAAGTTATGAATTTGGACATTATAGGTCATTTTGAAAAGTCAACAAAAACACCTTTTTTGTCAAAGCTTCATACATGAACATTGAATACTCAATGGAGATGAGACCAAAAGGGTTTCTTAGAGGACATCTTGAGATTTCTAAAAAGTCCAAGAACACATCTCTAGGGTCAAAATTGAGGAAGTTATGCATTGGTGAAGTTGACCTTTTTTGCAAAATTGCCAAAAGTCAAACATGCCTCAAATTGCATTTTTTGTCAAATGGGCCCAACTTTTTGTGCTTGTATTGAGTTTGTAACATAGTCCACGACCCATGATCCTTCCCACTTTCCTTTATTTTATTTTTTTGTCATTTATTTTGATTTTATTTCATTTAAATCAAATTAAATCAAAATAAAATCATGAAAATATCAAAATCATTTAAACCTTGAGATTTTGTGCATATTTCAGGTCCATGAATAGCTGGAAATGAGATCAAATCGTGCAAGGCTTATTTGTACTCAAAAAGATTGATTTTTGGCTTATTTTGGAAAGATTTACATGAGAACCAAATCTTGATCAATGATCATTATTAGAGAAGATTGGATGCAAACTTGTAAACCTAATTCACTCAAGGATACATATAGAACAAATCCAGACCAAAAGTATAAGGGTTGGAGGCGTGAGAGAGAGGAATCAAATTCAAAAAATTCATTAAAAAGTGTGAGATCATTCTTGCAGTTGGAGGGAAATTCAGGCCATTCCAAGACCACTATTCACATCCTGGACCTTCTCTGAAGCATATACGATCATTTGCAAGCATCCCTACAGCCAGAAACTCGAACCACAGACCCACGATTTACCCTTCAAACTCAAAACCCATTCTTGCAATTTATGCAGTATTAGCATGTTTCAATGACATATATGTGTTTGTTAATGTATTTGCAATGTTTTGGTTATACTCAATTGAAATTTTGACGCACGTACTGAGATCCACCATTGCTAGGGTTTTCTTGCTTGTTTTAGGGTTTTCTCATGCAGGTAAAATTGGCCCAAAAGAGAGGTATCATGGTGTTCACAAGGCCAAGACGAATTGGCCTGTACCATTAGTTTTCATTTATTATGCTTGTATAAGATTCTGGAAATACGCAGGGCTATAGCTACAGACTTTTTTCTGTAGGTAAAAGTCTTGGACTTTTACCAACGGAGAGAGGAAGAAGAAGGGTGGCGTGGCACCCCCTGGCTGGTCCATTTGAACTTCGTGCACTTTAATATATTATCTGGCCTTTTCCCAATATAATATTTGTTTGTTATTTATTGTATAATAAGGCACGTTAGCAGAGTTGGTCTGGAGGCATGTGGAAAAGGCCAAAGGGCCTGGGTTCAAATCCTAGGTCCCTCTATTATTTCATAATATTCATTGCATAATCAGGCACATGTATAGGCAAGGATACTACCATACTCCATCATCTTTTAACCATCAGATTGCCCACAAGCTGGATCCAAAGGCCATCATTTGAAGGTCTACAATGCACCCTAGTCAACTTGCAACGTGGGATCAGAAAAGTCAACGTGGACCCATGCTTATTGGGCTCAGATCTGCTATTGGCACTCCCTTTCTACTTTGACACCAGGCTCATATTCTTATTCTTTTTCTTTTATATTTCTTTTATTTATTTAATTTTGATTAATTATTTTACTAACACAAAAATTAATTCATTTTTTTACAAAAACTCATAAAAATCAATTTCATCAAATTTAGGATTTTTATATATTTTGTCAAAATTAATTTAATTAGTTTAATTTAATTTTAGGGTAACTTTAATCTTTTTTTAAATAACTTAAAATAAATTAGAAAATTAGGGTTTTGTTTAATTTAATTTTTATTTTCTTTTTCTTAAAATAACCAAAATACAAAAATAGGTCAAACTTAATTATTTTTGTTAATTTAAATTAATTAGTAATTAGGTTTGTATCTATTCATTAAAACCTTATTTTTTATCAAAAATAATCAAAAACCACAAAAAATAATTTTTCTTGTAATTAGGTTTAGACGGGTTCAAAACCCTAATTTTCTCTCGTCCTCGATTCATCGCGCGTATTTATTTATTTTTACGATATTAAAGTAACTGCTCATGGGATGTAATAGTTTAATTAGGACTTTTCATTTATTTATCATTTTACGGGTTTTTGGCTATGTAATTAATCCCCCTCCCTGAAGCCTTATAATAGCGTAGTTTTATTTCTCGCATTTTAATTTTTGCAAATATTAACTGTTAGATGTATGATAATAGGATTGCATGACAAGAATGTATGTTAATTTTAAAATGGTTAGCAAACCCTAAATGTGCAAAGATAATAACTTGAAATCAAATCACTCGCACATGCGCACTCCTAGGGTATACTCTCACTTCAGTTGCCTTCGGTAAACGATCATTAAGCATATGGTGTTTTAGTGGTTGCTCTCTTGTCTAAACCAAGATCAAAAGTCCCGTTCGGAAATGTTGCCTCGAAAAGGCTGCCTCAGAAATGTTGCCTCGAATATGATCTTAAGACATTAGGGTTATTACTAAGACGTCCTAACATTGCTTTAGTGATCATACGTCCCTTTCAATTTGACCCTTACATCCAATGACGGTGCTACCTATTCCTTAATAGTAGGATAGCGTTGTCTAAAGGAAACAAGAACAGAAACATTCTTTTTTCGAGTAGGTAGATGCTAGTAGGTACTTACTCAAAATCAAACTTTTCCACAATTACACTTTTCCAAACAAAGTTTTCAAAACGACTTCATAACACTCTTGAAGACAGAAGCAAGGGTTAAATCGAAGTAAAAAAAAAACATTTCAAAACACACAAACACGGAAGCAATTTTATAATGTTGAGCAAGTACCTAAGAGCCCGTGGAAAACCACGAATAGAAAGGGTGCTAATACCTTCCCTTTCTATAATCTACCCCTCGTACTCAAAATATCGAAAAAGGAATTTTTCTATGCTTTTTTCCTTTCCAGTTGGATAAAATAAAAGTCAGTGGCGACTCTTGCTTACCGCGACATTTTGCAAACACAAACGCAAAACACAAACCAGCATTTTCCTAAAATAGTCTGGTTCTGCCACCGTATCACAGAACTGGCGACTCTGCCGGGGATAAAATAAGTGGGGTATACCTTAGGATTAGTTCATCATAAATTGCTTCTTTTGTTTGATTTGATTGCTTTACTATTAAAGGGTTTTGTATTGGGAGTTACTATAGATCCTAACCCGGATCTGGGGAACACCTTTTAGGTAAGTAGTAATAAACTGTGAGGGAACTGTACGGCGTAGACCGATACGGTTGAAGCAGTAGCTACGTTGATGTGGCATGTTGGTTGGTACCGGTATCCCTTGTGGAGAAACGAGGAGAATACGAGGCTGCTATATGTATCGTTAAACATCAACTGACCTTAGAACCTGTAATTTACCAACTTGGCCATAGGAAGTAGTGAGGTAGCCGGCCTCGGTGTAAAGCTGAGAACTGGTTGATACTCGATACTACACTCATTGAGACCATACTCTCGAGATAGTTCCGGCCACAAGAAAAGATTGCGTGAGCTGAAACCATGACCGATGGAGGATGGTCAGTGATATTGAGAACCTCTAGAACCCGATTACTATTATTAGGACAAGTTGAAACCAACTGAACTTCAAGAGGGTAGTACCTAGACCCCATGCAAGCCTGAAACTTAAGGGCTCTTGTGTGACTTGTTTGCCTTTACCATGTCCGTTATTTGCTATACCTGTTGTGTGTTTTATCATGACATCCTGCATCATAACATAGCATGCATAATTCATTATACTAACCATTTCGAAGACCGAGGGATTTATCTTTGTTCTGCTTTGCAGATTATGGCTTCCATGCACAGAAACACCATCCGGGTTAACTTTGTGCAAATACCTGCTCAACTCAAAGAGTTAGTCTCAAAGGTTTCTGATACTTCTTCATTCATTAGAAGACATGGTCAGCTTCTTAGCTTGGTTACCTCAAAGTTTGATGAGCAGATGATGAGTGTGCTTTTCCAATTCTTCGATCTGGTGTATCATTGCTTCACTTTCCCAGATTATCAGCTAGTTCCCACTATGGAAGAGTTTTCTCACTTACTGGGCATATCCATCCTTGAGCAGATGCCTTTCACAGGTTTGGAAGAGACTCCTAGACCAGAAGACATTGCTTCAGCTTTGCATCTGACACGGGCTGATGTAATATCCAACTGGGAGACACGAAGCAGGGTTAAAGGTTTCTTAGCCAAGTTCCTAGTAGATCAAGCTCAAGTATTCTGGGATAACTTGGACTTTTAGGATTTTGAAGACATCTTGGCTCTCCTTATCTATGGTTTGGTTCTCTTTTCGAATCTAGATTCCTTCATAGATGTGAATGCGGTTAAGATCTTCCTGTCTCGCAATCCTGTACCTACTATTCTGGGTGATATCCTACATGCCCTCTATACTTGTACTGTGCGAAGAAGAGGGACCCTCATGTGTTGCATGCCGCTGCTGGCGAGGTGGTTTATTTCGCACCTCCCCAAGTCCGTGTTGAAGAATGAGGAAGGTTTAGGGTGGTCTTACATGATAATGTCTCTTGCCCATACAGACATTCTTTGGAGTTCTAAGGTTATGGAAAGCACTGTTGTCATTGATTGTTGTGGGGGATACCCTAATGTCCCATTGCTTGGAATCAGAGGGGGAATAACCTACAGTCCCTGCTTGGATTTACGACAGTTTGGTCGCGCTCGGAGAGATGGTCCTCATGAGCTACTTCTTACAGATATTGTCTTCGACTACAAGGGGGACATCGTCGAGCATCGCCGAAGGTTTGTACGAGCCTGGGGAATGGTGAACAGGTCGGACCCTCAAGAGCTAGGACCAAATACTTCTCTCCCTATGCAACCTTATCTCCAGTGGGTCCGAGATCGAGCCCAGAAGCTTGGGATGCCTTATGAAGCTGCGTTGCCAGTGATTGTGGAGCCCACCAATGAAGAGGGCGTTCCTTACACAGTCCTTTACCCCTACATGCCCACTGATTTTGGGGCATTGAAGAGATCCTGGATTCAGCTAATGGAGGAGAGGGATACCTACTGGGAAAAGTACCATGAGCAAGAAAGGAAGATCTTATAGCTCACCAAGAAACTTGAGAATGAAAGGACAATCAATGACTATGTCAGCACCAAGGGGAAGCGTCCATGGGATTTCTTATTCTGCTTTTTCTAGCTTAGATTTGTTTTTCGTTTTTTTCTTTGTAAACGCCTTAAAGGCATTTGTTGAACCTTTTTACAAGTTTAATATAATAAAGTTTGTTTATTTCTTGGTTTGCAAATTTAAATCTCCCAAAGTCTTTGAAAGCATTACATACGCATCCCATTATCATGCACATCATTACAGGTATCATTACAGGTTTCTCATCTCCTTCGCTGTTTATTTCAGCATGAAATGTCTTCTGAAATACCTACCGATCAAGCCATCAAAGCTCTTCAGGCACATAATTCCCAATTCCAAGAGATGTTCTTGAACTTGGCTAAAGGGCAAGAGGATTTGAAGACTCTCATCCTGAAGGAGAAGAAGAAGAAGAAGAAGGTGGTTCTTCTGAATATGGGTAACAGATATGGGAATAGGTTGCGACAGGAAGCTGATCTGTATCTTTCATCCAAAGGAGAGGAGGTCCAAGAGGAAGAAAAGGGTCCCAGTCCTGTGGTCTCTGATAATGATACTGATTTTGATGATGAGTAGTATCCTCCTGCTGAGGATAGGTACAAACAACTTGAAGACCGTCTGAGCGCTATGGAGATTCAGAAGATACCTGGTTTGGACTTCGGAGATCTGGGACTAGCATCTGGGGTGGTGATTTCTCATAAGTTTAAAGCTCCGGTTTTCGCCAAGTACGATGGAGTATCCTGTCCAAAGCTCCATCTCCGCTCGTATGTCAGAAAGATCCAACCTTATACTGCTGATAGAAATTTGTGGGTACATTTCTTTCAAGATAGTCTGTCAGGGACTCAGCTTGAATGGTTTTATCAATTGGAAGGAGCTAATGTCCAAAACTGGGAGGACCTTGCTGCTTCTTTCTACAGGCAGTATCAGTATAACGCCGACCTTTCTCTCACTCGTACTCAGCTTCAGGGTATGTCTATGGGTGCAAGTGAAGGTTTTAAGGACTATGCTCAGAAGTGGAGAGATCTGGCTGGAAGAGTCTAACCCCCTTTGTCTGATAGGGAGTTGGTTGATATGTTTCTAGGGACATTGTCTGGTCCATTTTTCAATCATCTGATCGGAAGTTTGTCATATGGGTTTACTGAATTGATTTTGACTGGGGAGAGAGTAGAAGCTGGTATCCAAAGTGGTAAGATACAGAAGGATACGTCGTCAAGTGCAGTAAAGAAGCCTTTCACCGGTAAGAAAGAAGCTAGTGCAGTTTACAGCTTGAGGAGCCAAAACCGACCTGAACACCGTCAAGCAGTAAATACGGTAGTAATATCAAGACCCACAATTGCCCCGTAATGCAACAATCAGAAAAGAATGGAGAGGCCGCAGAGACAGTACACTCGGCTTAATATGACCTTGTCTCAAATTTTACCATAATTGTTGAAGACCAACCTGGTAACTCTGAGGGAAGCCCCAAAGAATCCCAACACCATATCTCCGCTATATAATTCGAATGTTCGCTGCGCCTACCACTCTGATAGCCCGGGTCATGATATAAACAATTGTTGGGCCTTGAAGAATAAGGTGCAAGATTTGATCGAAGCTAAAGAGATTGAGTTTGACGCTCTAGAGAAACCCAACGTCATAACTGCTCCCATGCCCAAACATGATCAGGGAGTGAATGCAATTGAGGATGATGAAGAAGATTTAGATATCGACAGTTGGATCTACCCGACTACCAACAGTGGATTGAACAAGTGGACGACGAAGGACTTCGTGCCCGTTTATTTTATTACACAGTAATAGACTTTTGTTTTGAGATTTTTAACAGACAATTTGAAACTTTACGGCCCGGTGCCTTGCCCGAGGCACCTTGGCTTTGTTTGTGAGGGCTTATTATTTGTCATTTTCATATATCATCAATAAAGCATTGGACGTTTTCCTGCATTACAAATTTTGCGCTCCTTGTTTTTCCTTTCTATCTCGCACTTTATCAAAACAGCTATTGTCTTACACACACTCACATATCATAATGCAAATCCACATCCACTCTGGATCCCATTGATAACAACTCTGCTACTGCCAGTTATGACTTTGAAAATCCGATCAACCAAGCCGAGGACAAAGGTGAGGATGATTGTGTGGTACCTGGAGAACTTTCTAGACTGTTACTACAGGAAGAGAGGGCCATACAGCCTCATGAAGAGCCAGTGGAATCAGTGAATTTGGGTACAGAGAAAGACAAGAAAGAGGTTAAGATAGGTGCAAAGCTGGAGCCTAGTGTCAAACAGCGGTTGATACAGATGCTACGCGACTATGTTGAGATTTTCGCTTGGTCTTATAAAGATATGCATGGTTTGGACACCGACATTGTGGTACACCGCCTGCCAACTAAAGAAGACTGTCCTCCGGTAAAGCAGAAGGTTCGCCGTATGCGCTCTGAGATGTCTGAGAAAATCAAAGTTGAGGTCATGAAACAGTTTGACGCCAGATTTCTAGCTGTTACTTCTTATCCACAGTGGGTTGCCAACGTTGTTCTGGTGCCGAAGAAGGATGGTAAGGTACGAATGTGTGTGGACTATAGAGATTTGAATAGGGCAAGCCCCAAAGATAATTTCCCACTTCCTCACATCGATGTTCTGGTCGACAACACCGCGCAACATAAGGTCTTCTCCTTTATGGATGGTCTTTCTGGTTACAATCAGATTAAGATGGGTCCCGAGGACATGGAGAAGACAACCTTCATTACGCAGTGGGGCACCTTCTGTTACAAGGTAATGCCTTTCGGGTTGATGAATGCCGGGGTAACTTATCAGTGCGCCATGGTCACTTTGTTCCACGACATGATTCACTATGAGATTGAGGTTTACGTTGATGACATGATTGCAAGGTCCCAGACTAAAGAAGAACAACTTGAACATCTCCAGAAACTATTCGACAGGTTGAAGATGTACAAGCTGAGGTTAAACCCGAACAAGTGCACCTTCGGGGTAAGGTCCGGTAAGCGACTGGGTTTCATCGTTAGTGATAAAGGTATTCAAGTGGATCCTGCAAAGGTGAAGACTATACAGGAGATGCCAGCTCCCCGAACGGAAAAGGAAGTCAGAGGTTTTTTGGGATGTCTGAATTACATTGCCCGATTCATTTCATATCTGACTGCTACTTGTGAGCCGATCTCCAAGCTGCTGAAGAAAGATCAAGTGGTAAAATGGAATGATGAATGTCAGACCACTTTCGAAAGGATCAAGGAATACCTCCAAGAGCCACCTATTCTGATGCCTCCAGTTGAAGGAAGACCTTTAATCTTATACTTGACAGTGCTGGATAATTCAATGGGGCGCGTGCTGGGGCAGCATGACGAGTCTGGCCGAAAAGAGCACGCTATTTACTACCTTAGCAAAAAGTTTACCGACTGTGAGACCCGATACTCACTGCTTGATAAAACTTGTTGTGCTTTGGCATGGGCTGCTCGCCGGCTGAGATAGTATATGCTGACTCACACTACCCTATTGATATCAAAGATGGACCCAATCAAGTATATCTTCGAAAAGCCTGCCTTGTCCGGAAGAATAACAAGATGGCAGATGATCTTAATCGAGTATGACATCCAATACACAACCCAAAAAGCAATCAAGGGGAGTGTATTGGCAGATCATTTGACGCATCAGGCCGTGGATGATTACCAATCCATGAATTTCGAGTTGCCGGATGAGAACATCATGTTGGTGACCGACTATGAAAAACCTGGACCGGATGAAGGACCTGAGGAAGGATCCCGATGGTCTATGTATTTTGATGGAGCCTCAAACGCGTTGGATAATGGCATCGACGTTGTGATCATATCTCCTGAGGGCTGTCATTCTCCATTCACCGCCCAATTATATTTTAACTACACCAACAATATGGTGGAGTATGAAGTGTGCATCCTGGGTCTTCGAGCTGCTATTGATCTGAGGATTAAGTTCTTGAGTGTATTCGGAGATTCTGCTCTAGTGATCAGTCAGATCAAAGGCGAGTGGGATACGAAACACCCAAATCTTATTCCTTACAAAGAGTATGTGCTGACATTGCTCCCACACTTTGAGGAGATAACCTTTGAACACTTCCCAAGAGAGGAGAATCAGTTGGCGGACGCGTTAGCTACCATGTCTTCTATGTTCAAAGTTAGGTGGGATAATGAAGCTCCCCAAATTACCATTGAGAGGTTGGACGAATCCGCACATTGCTGTGACATCGAGACTGAAGAAGTAGCAGATAAACCCTGGTTTCACGAGATAAAGAGGTATCTTGAGGCTCAAGAGTACCCCGAGGGTGCATCTGTTAATGATAAGAAGTTTCTGAGGAGGTTCGCTGTGAAGTTCTTCATCAGTAATGGTATCCTTTACAAGCGTAACCATGATTCAACCTTACTGCGATGTGTGGACAAAAGTGAAGCAGAAATAATCATGTCCGAGTTACATGAAGGTACCTTTGGAACTCATTCTAGTGGATATACCATGGCAAGGAAAATCCTACGGGCAGGATATTATTGGTCTACTATGGAAGCCGATTGTTATCAGCACTCTTGGACCTGTCATAAGTGCCAAGTCTATGCTGATAAGGTGCATGTATGTCCAGTTCCTCTGAATGTTTTGATAGCTCCTTGTCCTTTTGCAATGTGGGGCATCAATATGATTGGCGAGATCAGACCTACTGCATCCAACGAGCATCGTTTCATCCTGGTAGCAATTGATTATTTCACGAAGTGGGTTGAAGCAACTTCTTTTGCTACAGTAACCAAGAACGTCGTTGCGCGATTCATCCGACACAATCTGATCTGTCGATATGGTGTACTAGAGAGGATCATTACGGACAATGGTACAAATCTTAACAATACGATGATCACCAAGCTCTGCAAATAGTTTAAGATACAACATCACAACTATTCTCCTTACCGACCGAAGATGAATGGGGCTGTTGAAGCAGCTAATAAGAACATTAAGAAGATTGTGCAGAAGATGACAGTGACATATAAAGACTGGCATGAGATGTGACCATTCTCTCTTCATGGGTATCGCACCTCAGCAAGGACATCAACAGGGGCAACACCCTACTCTTTGGTGTATGGTATGGAAACAGTCTTACCCATTGAGGTCCAGATACCCTCTCTTCGGATTATAAAGGATGCAGGTTTGAGCGAAGATGATTGGATCCAGACCTGGCTTGATCAGCTGAATCTAATCGACAAAAAGAGACTTACTGCTATTTGTCATGGTCAGACGTATCAAAAGCGAATGATCAAGGCATTTAACAAGAAAGTCAGACGTCAAGAATATCAAGTCGGGGATCTGGTGATCAAACACATCATACTGCCACAAGGTGATCCTAGGGGAAAATGGACCCCTACTTACGAAGGGCTATTTGTGGTTAAGAACATTTTCTCAGGAGGAGCTATGATTCTAACCACCATGGATGGTGACGACCTTCCTCACCCCGTCAATGCAGACATAGTGAAAATACTACGCATAATCAAAGACCCACTAGGTTGAGTGGCCTAGGCAAAAATAAGGGCTTCTCGGCGAACCAAAAGGGTTCGGGCAAAAGTAAGGGATGAAAATGAAAAATTGTACACACGGCAAGTCGAAAACCTGAAAAGGCGACTTGGGCAAAAAGGGTATCCCGGTGGACTGAAAACCCGAAAGGGCGGTCCAGGAAAAAATTAGGGATTAAAGCGTAACACTATGTCTCATTGGATCATCTTGCAACCAGACTTCGGTATCGACTATCAAGCTCGGACAGCGCCAATCTATCTGATCTACCTTCAACCAAGTAGCAAAGTGATGAAACGCTCGAAGATATAAAGGCAAATAGCAGAGTTGGAACCCAGTGGGATTGTTCACATAACTGTTTTTCTTTGTTTTTAACAAATTGTATAATTTCTATCTTTCGGCGGCGTTCTCTTACCAGGACGTCAGCCTCTTGTAAAAAATGCCTATCACAGGCTAACTTCAAAAATCAATACAATTCATTTTCACAAAGAAATTTCTAAATTGCTTTTCTTTTTCCTGTTTTGTTTTGCAAGAGCGTCCAATGATTCATTTTTGATATATGCATTTGACAATAATTACTGCTGATAAATATTTACATGCGAAACAAAAGACAATTACTCGTAATTCCAGAAACAGGGGCAAACAAGAAGTGTCCAAACCTTACAGTTGCTCTACCCACCAGGTACAGGGACAGAGCCAGCCTGAGAATATGACTAAAAGTGCATACACTCCCCGCAGAGTAGGAAATGTCTGAAAATAATGGTGTCAATTCTCCCCAAGCAGAGTTCATCTATCACCAACAATGGAAGATTATCCCCAGTGGAGTTTATTTCTTCCACCGACAGAAACTCAATCCCCAACAAGGTTCATTATCACCAAGCAACAGTAATTCATCCCCAACTGAGGTTATTTCTCCAAATCAGCAGATCTTTGGGCAAGAGTATCGCTCTTCCCCACAGAGTCATTCTCTCGCCAGTTTATTCTCCAGCATAGTTATTCTCCCGCCAATTTATTCTCAAATCATCTTCGGTCGTTATCCCCAGATAGAACGAAGAATCCAACTCTTTATATTCTCTAGCAGCAGTCCGGGATTTATTTTCCCGAACTAGAGAACATCACGAGAACATTACATATCCATACATCATTGCTCAATACATTTCATACATCATGACATTACATACAAATAACTCTTTACCTTTCAGGGAAAGATACAATCAAATTCTCACAAGTTTTCTCTGGTTTAGTCAAATCGGTACTAAGATTTCTATTCCAGTTCAAGCTATGAAGCTCGGAAATCGACCGGATAATATCTTGATTTCTCCAAAAATACTATGAAGCCTGAATCGACCAGATAGTGGTATATCTTAAATTCAAGCTATGAAGCCTAGAAATCGACCGGAAAATAGTTTAACCCTAAGCAAGTTATTGTGAAGCCTGGATTATGACCAGATAGCAATACAAGACACCATGAAGCCTGGACTCGACCAAATAATGGTATAAGACGTTGTGAAGGCCGGAAAATGACCGGATAACAACTTAACCCTCAGCAAGTTATTGTGAAGCCTGGATTACGACCAGATAGCAATACAAGACACCATGAAGCCTGGACTCGACTAGATAATGGTATAAGACGTTGTGAAGCCTGGATTACGACCAGATAGCAGCCAAGAATACTACGAAGCCCGGAGTCGACCAGATAGTGGTATATCTTTAATGCAAGTTATGAAGCCCAGATTCGACCGGATAATATCTTAATTTCTCCAAATACCATGAAGCCTGGATTCGACCAGATAATGGTATAATACATCGTGAAGCCTAGATTACGACCAGATATCAGTAAAAGACACTGAAGCCTGGGACTACGACCAGATAACAGTAAGGGACACTGCAAAGCTTAGATTCCGACCAAATAGAAGTCTACCCGGCCAGTTACTAAGAAACCCGGAATCGACCGGATATTAGTAGGCCTAAAAATCAAATGGAAGCCCGAATGCGACTGGATAACAACTTGATTTCTTCTAAAGCCTGGAATACGACCAGATAAGAAGTAAGGAGTTGCGAAGCCTGGATTACGACCAGATAGTGGCAAAATACTGAAGGCTGGAATCGACCAGATAACAGTTTAAGACACTGCGAAGCTTGGATTTTATCCAAATAGCAGTTTACCTGGACAATTACTAAGAAGCCCGGAATCGACCGGATATTAGTGTGCCCTAAATTCAAGTTGAAGCCCGTATGCAACCGGATAACAACTTAATTCCTTCTGAATCCTGGATTACGACCAGATAAGAATCGAGAAATTGCAAAGCTTGGATTACGACCGGATAGCAAGTTTAATCTCGTCTCCCCAGTAAGTCACTGTAAAACCCGGAGCACGACCAGATAATAGTCGATCTTATCACTATGAAGCCTGGATCTTGACCAGATAATAGTTCATTTTCACCTCTTAGACCAAGAGACAATTCCCCAGTAGAATAACAGACGACCGAAGCTCCTAAAATTCAACTTTTCCTCAAGACAGAGACTAGCATTCCCCAGCGAAGTCCTCCTTAACAACAGGCATGCAAGCTCTCGATAAGGAATATCTTATGCGATAGACACTCCTTCGGATGGAATCTTTAAGCCCATCTTCCATCCTCGATCTCCAAATGGCATCTATAAGCCCATTCCCGGCATCACAAGACAAGTACCACATCATGCGAGTGCAAATTTCTGGGCACTATAGTGTTCAATCATCTTCCACCTTCGGATCACGAAAGGCAAGCAAGTCAATCTACATCCTCAGGTTTAAGAAGATTGAACAGGGGCAGTTGTTGTACCCCAAAATATGCCCTCCCATATTTCTCAATAGATTTCAAGTGAGGTCCTCAAATTGCTCAAGGAAGTCCAAGGGTTGACCAGACAAACTCTCTCCTAAGGCAGTCTACCTCAAATTAGGGTTTCATGTTGCATCAAGATGTTTGAGTACAAGGGATCCCAAATGCTCACCATTGTCCTAATATCTTCACAAAATCATCCTTGTCAAGTTTCAAGCCTTGTAGAGGAAGTTTGCTCAGTCAATTGCTCAAAAGCCTGAAAATCGACTGTGTTAGGGCAAAAGTCAATTGTGGCCCACATACAGTCAAACTTCAAGATTTTTGGTCAACATCCTCATTTTGAAGTGTTATTCACCATTTGATCAAGGGTTGATCATTATTCCTCAAGGATTGCTCACAATTCATCAAGACTCAAAATTTGCTAAATTAGGGTTTTGTAGGAAAATTCAACTCAACTTTGACCAAGCATAACTTTCTCATACTTTATTAGAAATGACCCATACAAAGCTCATTATTTAATAGGATGAAATTCCCTACAATTCATCCTCATCACCCAAGTTCAAAATATGCACTCACAAGAAGTTATGAATTTGGACATTATAGGTCATTTTGAAAAGTAAACAAAAACACATTTTTTGTCAAAGCTTCATACATGAACATGGAAGACTCAATGGAGATGAGACCAAAAGGGTTGATTAGAGGAAATCTTGAGATTTCTAAAAAGTCCAAGAACACATCTCTAGGGTCAAAATTGAGGAAGTTATGAATTGGTGAAGTTGACCTTTTTTACAAAATTGCCAAAAGTCAAACATGCCTCAAATTGCAATTTTTGTTAAATGGGCCCAACTTTTTGTGCTTGTATTGAGTTTGTAACATGGTCCACGACCCATGATCCTTCCCACTTGCCTTTATTTTATTTTTTGTCATTTATTTTGATTTTATTTCATTTAAATCAAAATAAAATCATGAAATAACAAAATCATTTAAACCTTGAGATTTTGTGCATATTTCAGGTCCATGAATAGCTGGCAATGAGATCAAATCGTGCAAGGCTTGTTTGTACACAAAAAGATTGATTTTTGGCTTGTTTTGGAAAGATTTACATGAGAATCAAATCTTGACCAATGATCATTATTAGAGAAGATTGGATGCAAACTTGTAAACCTAATTCACCCAAGGATACATATAGAACAAATCCATACCAAAAGTACAAGGGTTGGAGGCGTGAGAGAGAGGAATCAGATTCAAAAAATTCATTAAAAGTGTGAGATCATTCTTGCAGTTGGAGGGAAATTCAGGCCATTCCAAGACCACTATTCGCATCCTGGACCTTCTCTGAAGCAGATACGATCATTTGCAAGCATCCATACAGCCAGAAACTCGAACCACATATCCACGGTATGCCCTTCAAACTCAAAACCCATTCTTGCAATTTACGCAACATTATCATGTTTTAATGACATATATGTGTTTGTTAATGTATTTGCAATGTTTTAGTTATACTCAATTGAATTTTTGACGCACGTACTGAGATCCACCATTGCTAGGGTTTTCTTGCTTGTTTTTGGGTTTTCTCATGCAGGTAAAATTGGCCCAAAAGAGAGGTACCATGGTGTTCACAAGGCCAAGAAGAATTGGCCTGTACCATTAGTTTTCATTTATTGTGCTTGTATAAGATTCTGGGAATACGCAGGGCTATAGTTACAGACTTTTGTCTGTAGGTAAAAGTCTTGGGCTTTTACCAACAGAGAGAGGAAGAAGAAGGGTGGCGTGGCACCCCCTGGCTGGTCCATTTGAACTTTGTGCGCTTTAATATATTATCTGGCCTTTTTCCAATATAATATTTGTTTGTTATCTATTGTACAACAAGGCACGCTAGCAGAGTTGGTCTGGAGGCATGTGGAAAAGGCCAAAGGGCCTGGATTCGAATCCCAGGTCCCCCTATTATTTCATAATATTTTTCATTGCATAATCAGGCACATGTATAGGCAAGGAGACTACCATACTCTATCATCTTTCAACCATCAGATTACCCACAAGCTGGATCCGAAGGCCATCATTTGAAGGTCTACAATGCACCCTAGTCAACTTGCAACGTGGGATCAGAAAAGTCAACGTGGACCCATGCTTATTGGGCTCAGATCTGCTATTGGCACTCCCTTTCTACTTTGACACCAGACCCATATTCTTATTCTTTTTCTTTTATATTTCTTTTATTTATTTAATTTTGATTAATTATTTTACTAACACAAAACATAATTATTTTTTTTTACAAAAATTCATTAAAATCAATTTCATCAAATTTAGGGTTTTTATATATTTTGTCAAAATTAATTTAATTAGTTTAATTTAATTTTAGGGTAACTTTAACCTTTTTTTAAATAACTTAAAATAAATTAGAAAATTAGGGTTTTGTTTAATTTAATTTTTATTTTCTTTTTCTTAAAATAACCAAAATACAAAAATAGGTCAAACTTAATTATTTTTGTTAATTTAAATTAATTAGTAATTAGGTTTGTATCTATTCATTAAAACCTTATTTTTTTCTCAAAAATAATCAAAAACCACAAAAAATAATTTTTCTTGTAATTAGGTTTAGACGGGTTCAAAACCCTAATTTCCTCCCGTCCTCGATTCATCGCGCGCATTTATTTATTTTTATGATATTAATGTAACTTCTCATGGGATGTAATAGTTTAATTATGACTTTTCGTTTATTTATTGGTTTACGGGTTTTTGGTTATGTAATTAATCCCCCTCCCCGAAGCCTTGTAATAGCGTAGTTTTATTTCTCGCATTTTAATTTTTGCAAATATTAACTGTTAGATGTATGATAATAGGATTGCATGACAAGAATGTATGTTAATTTTAAAATGGTTAGCAAACCCTAAATGTGTAAAGATGATAACTTAAAATCAAATCACTCCTACATGCGCACTCCTAGGGTATACTCTCACTTCAGTTGCCTTCGGTAAATGATCATTAAGCATAGGGTGTTTTAGTGGTCGCTCTCTTGTCTAAACCAAGATCAAAAGTCCCGTTCGGAAATGTTTCCTCAGAAATGTTGCCTCGAATATGATCTTAAGACATTAGGGTTATTACTAAGACGTCCTAACATTGCTTTAGTGATCATACGTCCCTTTCGAATTGACCCTTACATCCAACAACGGTGCTACCTATTCCTTAATAGTAGGATAGCATTGTCTAAAGGAAGCAAGAACAGAAACATTATTTTTTCGAGTAGGTAGATGCTAGTAGGTACTTTCTCAAAATCAAATTTTTCCACACTTAGACTTTTCCAAACAAAGTTTTTAAAACAACTTCGTAACACTCTTGAAGACAGAAGCAAGGGTTAAATCGAAGTAAAACAAAAAAAAACTTTTCAAAACACACAAACACGGAAGCAATTTTAAAATGATGAGCAAGTACCTAAGAGCCCGTGGAAAACCACGAATAGAAAGGGTGCTAATACCTTCCCTTTCTATAATCTACCCCCCGTACTCTCGAAAAAGGAATTTTTCTGTGCTTTTTTCCTTTCCAGTTGGATAAAATAAAAGTCGGTGGCGACTCTTGCTTACCACGACATTTTGCAAACACAAACGCAAAATGCAAACCAGCATTTTCCTAAAACAGTCCGGTTTTGCCACCGTATCACAATGAGCAAGATATACTCCTTTGAAGTTCAAAACCCTAGATCCTAGAGCAACAAAATGCCTTGGGAACCCTTTTCAATTTTGACCAAAATTTCATGCACAAATACTTTTGTCATGTAAATAGAAGTTGTTGAGGATGATAAGGAGAAACTATAGCAACCAAAACCACTTCCAAATCATGAGAATTTAGGGAGATATGCACTTGTGATCAATGAAACCAAAGAATTGTCCAACTGGGTCAAACTTCTTCAATCAACCCTTGTAACTTTGAACTATTTTTGACAAATTGAGACATGATGAATCATCATAGACTTTTTCATGATATTATTTCAAAATATCTTTAATGATGAAGCTTGAATCTCTATGAAGCTTTGTTGAAGAAGGCTTGAAAATAAACTCAAGAACCTATGGATCAACTTGCTAGAAAGTGTTGTGATTTCACCTATGATATCAATAATTAGGGAAAACATACGTTGTATTTATTAGTTAAAAGTTAGTCAAAACATAGATGACAACAAGGTACAAATCAAGGTGCTTGGTGATTCCCCATGGGCAAAGATAAGGAGAAGAGCCAAACCCTAGTGTGTGATCTTGTCGTGATTGAGTTGATATGATATGATAGAGGATTCTTAGGGGAAAAAATTGGGGTACAATAACTGCCCTTATTTAAGTGTCTTATATCCGGAGATGCGAAGGTTAAAAAAATATTCACGTCGACGCGATTGAAGATACTTAAATATAAAACAAGCCCTATATTTGGCCCTAATATGTCATGCAATGCTTATGATTATGAATGCAAATGAAAAAATACAAAAAAACAACACCAAACTAACTGGTGAACAAAGGACCAGACTCTATTAGGGTAAGGCCCAAATAGGAGATAAACGATAACAGTGATCGACAGATGACTGCAAACTATCCACTCATTGAGAAGATAGTAAAAAAGTAACGTCGACCCACCGGGGGAGGAAGTGGTAAGATAATACTGGTAAATACCAATATTAGGGTAAGCGACTAGTACTTACAACTAGAAATAAATGACTTCCTTCAGAGTAATAGCATCTCAACTACGAACTACCTTCCATAATGAAAAGGCTTTCATTCATCGGAAAAAGATCTCAATAACGAACTACCTTCCTTAATGACAAGGCTATCATTCATTGGAGTAACAAATCTCAACAACAAACTACCTTCCACAATGACAAGGCTACCATTCATTGGAGTAAAAAATCTCAACAACAAACTACCTTCCATAATGACAAGGCGGCCATTCATTGGAGTAACAAATCTCAACAACAAACTACCTTCCATAATGACAAGGCTACCATTCATTGTAGTAACAAATCTCAATAACAAACTACCTTCCATAATGACAAGGCTACCATTCATTGGAGTAACAAATCTCAACAACAAACTATCTTCCATAATGACAAGGCTACTATTCATTGGAGTAACAAATCTCAACAACAAATTACCTTCCTTAATGACAAGGCTACAATTCATTGGAGTAACAAATATCAACAACAAACTACCTTCCATAATGACAAGGCTACCATTCATTGGGGTAACAAATGTCAACAAAAAACTACCTTCCATAATGACAAGGCTACCATTCATTGGAGTAAGAAATATCAACCATAAACTACCTTCCATAATAACAAGGCTACCATTCATCGGAGTAACAAATCTAAACAACAAACTACCTTCCCTAATGAAAAGGCTACCATTCATTGGAGTAACAAATCTCAACAATAAACTACCTTCCATAATGACAAGGCTACCATTCATTGGAGTAACAAATCTCAACAACAAACTACCTTCCATAATGACAAGGCTACCATTCATTGGAGTAACAAATCTCAACAACAAACTACCTTCCATAATGACAAGGCTACCATTCATTGGAGTAATAAATCTCAACAACAAACTACCTTCCATAATGACAAGGCTACCATTCGATGGAGTAACAAATCTGAATCTTCTCTCAGAACTGTCAGATTTATTGGGGAAATACAGGTTGCTCAAATAAAGAGACCTGTTACTTGCTATTATAAGGAGGAATTGCAATAATGATTTCCCGGGGAAAGTAATAGGACTTCCTGGGGAAATGCGAATATATTCCTGTTGTAGGGATAAAAATCTTCACGTGCAAAATAAATGCACGTTCCCAAACTGTGGCTTAATTCTTTCCGAGGTCAAAGTAATAATATTTTCGGGGACCATAGATTTAACCCTGAAATAAACCATGATGAATCAGGCAACCAAAATAACACTTCATAAGAAATAAACTCAAGAGGGAACCACATTCCATCCAGACGATGAATTGAACCGGAAGGCTAAAGCAAAAATTCTTCCATGAGGGATAACTTAGTGGGGAAATTGAAATAATATACACTTTCTACTTAAGGTTGACACTCTATTGGAGAGAGGATAACACAACTCTGCAAAACAAAGTACTATGTCAAAAAAATATTAATGAATACAAATGAACAATGCTTTGATAAATTCAACTATGCATGATGTATGTATGAATGTATGAATGTTATCATGTTCATGCTAACAAAACAGAAATATAACACTGGGGATAACCAGACAAAACCAACTTGGGTACAATTAATACTCGGCTAAAAACATCCAAGATGAAAATTTCATGAAAAAGTAAGCATCGACTGAGGAAACAAATCCCTACTTCATGGCTTAACTCTACTGGGAAGGAACATAATCCGAAAATAACCAAATCATAGCAATAAATTAGCACAAATACAAGGGTATAACATCCTCCTTCAGGATTCACCGAGGAATATCACACAGACCTCAATAGGGAAAACAAATGTTTCGCGGTCTGTACTTCTACTGGGGATTGATACTGACTTCATTGGGGGAAGCAATACCACATCCCCGATGGGAAACCAAGATACATTCTTTGATACTGAGAGTGAGGATTGCACCAACTTATCTAGGGATAACTTATGAAATTTCATGGGGATAGCCTTATCCAGGGATTTAAGAAGTCAAATATTACAACAAGAAATCAAACTTATGAGGATTTTAAATCAAATCCAGCACTTAGCGGGAGAAAATCCAAAAAGTTGATAACTGTTTCAACATTTCTTAGAAGAGATATTGCCCTTGTCTAGTTGCCTCACTGGGGAAAACGGGATAGAGACCTCAGAATATGCACACCTGAAATCAAAATGAACCGAGACTTGACTGGGGAAAAGGGGACTACAATCCCAATACCACACCATACATCAATTTGTATCATTTTAAATTATTTGATAAGCACAAGGAAATCGTACTCAAACCAGCAAAAGTGACCTGGGAGAGCCTTTCCTGGGGGATTCATACTTCCAAAAATTCAGAGTTCGTCCATCCTCAGAGTCACTATTTTTGTTCTCCTTGAATCACAAAATCTAAAGAAAGAAGTAATTTGTAAATTCTTTTCAAAAAACAATTTTTCTTATTTAATTTTCTTGCTTTGAAAATTACTATCAATAATAAATGAAGTCTTCATATGCTGAACAAAATAAAGAATTGCAAAGAATTGGACAAAAGCTCAAACTTTATTAATATAATGGTAGTATGCGAATGGCGAGATTTCATAGATGAATACAAAGTTTGGAAAATGGTAATATATATTGGAAAAGATACATTTAAATACAATGACCACTATTGTACCTAACAACTTTGAATTCATGAGCAGCGACTTCAGTTGAAGAGTGGTGAGGATTCAACAAGATTGTTGCCTCAATGATCAAGTCTTGTGTAATGCAGTTACTTGCCAAGAAATCCCTAACTTTTGCCTAGGTTGCCCTTGCGGGTTTTCAACCAACTGGGAAAACTTATTCTGTTTAAGTCTCTAATTATTGCCTAGACCGCCTTTCATGTTTTCAGCCTACCGAGACGCTCTTTTTTTGCCCAAGCCTGCCTTTCGGGTTTTCATCTTAGCGAGTTGTTATTTTTAGTTTTCTAGGCGAAGTATTTCTTGACTGTATTAGCATTCACAAGACGTGGGAACTCCTCTCCATCCATAGTTTCAAGAATCAATGCAGCGCTAGAGAAAGCTTTCTTGACAACATATGGGCCTTCAAAATTGGGAGTCCACTTGCCCCTAGAATCAGTGTTAAAAGACACGATCTTCCTGAGCATGAGGCCGCATTCTCTGAATTCACGAGGCTTGACCTTCTTGTCAAAAGCTTGCTTCATTCTCTTCTGGTATAGCTGGACATGACACAAGGTCGTCATTATTTTCTCTTCAATCAAATTCAACTGGTCAAACCTGTTCTAGACCCATTCAGCCTCTGATAACTTGGTTTCCATTATCACGCGTAAAGAGGAAATCTGAACTTCAATGGGGAGCACTGCTTCCATGCCATACACAAGAGAGAAAGGGGTTACCCCTGTTAAAGTGTGGACATATGTTCGATACCCATGCAGAGAAAAAGGGAGCATTTCATGCCAATATTTATAAGTAACAACCATCTTCTGGATGATCTTCTTAATGTTCTTATTAGCAGCTTCAACAGTCCCATTCATCTTTGGCTTGTAGGGAGATGAATTATGATGGACAATCTTTAATTCTTCGCAAAAATTTGGCATTATCTTATTATTCATATTAGATTCGTTGTCAGTGATAATGCTGCTTGGCACACCATACCGACATATGTGATTGTTTTTGATGAAGTGCACCACCACCCACTTAGTGATGTTAGCATGTGAAGTTGCTTCCACCCATTTAGTGAAGTAGTCAATTGCCACTAAGATGAAACGATGTCCTTTTTACGCCTTTGTAAGGGATCAAGCAAGGGTGACGAGTATCCCATTCTCCTTTAATATGATTAACTACCAAAGTTGAATCACTATATACATCTAGAACTTTGATTCTAAGATCAATGGCTTCCTCGAGACCCATGATAGAAGCCTCATGCTCCTCCATATTATCGGTACAATCAAATGTTAGCCGTGCAATAAAAGGAATGTGTAATCCGTGTGGAGTGATAATCACAGCGCCAATGCCTTTTCCATAAGAGTTAAAAGCTCTATCAAATAACATACCCCGTCGGGATTCAGGATCACGACCTTCCCAAGGCAACAGTTCATCACAATCTTTTGCTTTTAAGAACATCACATCCTCATCAGGGAAATTAAACTTGACAGATTGATAGTTATCAACCGGTTGGTGAGCAAGATAATCCGCCAGCACACTACTTTTTATAGCCTTCTGAGTGCGGTATTCAATATCATATTCAGACAATAACATCTTCCAATAGGCAATCCTCCTAGTAAGAGTAGGCTTTTCAAATATATACTTAATTGGATCCATTTTGCAAATCAACCAAGTAGTATGATTCGACATATATTGCCACAACCGCTTCGCCGCCCAGGCCAGAGCACAACATGTTTTTTCTAGCATAGAATACCGTGACTCACAATCAGTAAACTTCTTGTTAAGATAATAAATGGCATATTCCTTCTTCCCAGTTTCATCCTATTGTCCCAAAATACAACCCATATAATTATCTAACATTGTCAGATACATGATTAATGCTCTTCCTTCAACCGGCGGGAGCAGGATAAGAGGTTCAAGCAGATACTCATTAATACTTTCAAATTCCCTTTGGCAATCATCTATCCACACACAACCCTGGTCTTTCTTTAACAACTTAAAGATCGATTCACATGTTGCGGTCATGTGGGAAATGAATTTGGAAATGTAATTCAACCGCCCAAGAAAACCTCTAACTTGCTTTTCAGTCCTTGGCGTAGGAATTTCTTGAATTTCTTTTACTTTATCAAGATCGACTTTAATTCCTTTTTGGCTGACAATGAAACTTAACAACTTCCCTGATCGAACACCGAAGGTGCATTTGTTTGGATTCAAGCGGAGGCATCAATTCCTCAAACGCTGAAACAATTTCAACAAGTCTTCTACATGCCCTTCTTCGGTCTGTGATTTTGCAATGATGTCATTAACATATACCTCAATTTCTTTGTGCATCATATCATGGAATAGGGTTATCATATCCCTTTGGTACATTTCACCAACGTTCTTCAATCTGAAGGGCATCACTCTGTAACAGAATGTTCCCCAGGGTTTGATATACAATTTTTTCCATGTCCTCAGGATCCATTCTTATTTGATTATATCAACCAACATATCAATATGTGGAAATGGAAAATCATCTTTTGGACTTGCTTTATTTAGATCTCTGTAATCTACGCACATGTGAACTTTTCCATCTTTCTTTGGTACAGGGACAATATTGGCAATCCATTAAGGATACACTGATGTCACAAGAAAACCGACATTAATCTGCTTCAACACTTCTTCTTTGATTTTCACTGCCATATCAGGGTGAGTTCTTCTTAACTTCTGCTTGACCGGCGAGCATTCTGGCTTCAACGGAAAATGATGCTCCACAATATTAGTATCTAGACAAGGCATGTCTTGGTAAGACCAAGCAAAGATGTCCACATACTCTTTCAACAATTCAGTTAACCTGCTCTTCATGTCAGTATGCAACAATGCTTCAATCTTGACTTCCTTCGGATCTTCCTTTGAACCCAAATTGATGGTCTCCAATGGCTCTTTATATGACTGAATGACACCTTCCTCGCGCTCGAGCAACCGTGAAACCTCTTCTGGAATGTCATCATATTCTTCTTCTTCGGCCCCATACACATGATATTCAAAGTTAGGAGAGGGTGCAAGGTCATTGTATTCAACTATTTTATTAATTAATCTACACATATGATTTATGATTGCTTTTAGAAACTGACAAATATATCAAGTGATTATACAGATTTATTCACAGTTATTATTTACTCAAAAATGTTTTTTATGATTACCATTTTCCAAGAAAAAATAAAAAATAAAAAACACAATTTGGGAATCAAAGACAACTTTTATTTATGATTTTAATGAGCAAAGAAAACAGATAAGCCCATACAATATTTACTTTCACCTTGGGCAGAGTGAAAGCTTTTTGCCAAGATAAACAAAGCAAATTACTTTGAGACATGGATGCAAGAGGGAACATCAATAGTTACCCAGTTCTAGACTCTGACTCCAGGCGTCACATAATTCGTCATTTCCTGTTCTTCTTCATCCTCCATAATAGCATTAACTCCCGGAACTATTGGGTGAAGGTATCCTCCGTTGTGGAAAATATCCTGATAGCTACTCATAGTAGACTTCAGCTTCAAGTTTTCACCTTTGCAATTCTTCGCTGAGTATCCTAAACCAACCTTGTTCTTGTTTACTGGTGGATCAACAATCATCCCCCATACTTTACTTGGGCCATTGCGTACAACCTCCTGAGCATCTTTGAAGGAATCCATAGAATCCTCATTCTCTCTCACATTATCAACAGACAAAGCTTGGAATTGCGTTCCAACAACAACTTCATCTGCTTCTACAACACTGAAAGATGATAGATGAGAAATTAGCAATGCTTGCTCTCTATTTATAATAACCACTTTTCATTCGCGCACGAATTTCAGCTTTTGGTGCAGAGTTGAAGTGACAACCCCTACTTCGCATATCCAAGGCCTTCCTAGTAGACAGCTATATGCGGGCACAATGTCCATGACTTGGAAAGTGATCTGAAAAAGGTGTAGGCCTATGTGGATAGGCAGACCCACTTCCCCAATAATTGACTTCCTTGATCCATCGTAGGATTTTACAATAATTCCACTTGGGCGCATGGGAGCCCCTTGATATTTCAACTTCATCAGCATGCTCTTTGGTATGACATTTAAGGCGGACACATTATCAATAAGCACATTTGACAACAAATCATTTTTACAGTTCATGGATATGTGGAGAGCCATATTGTGATTCCTCCATTCGTCTGACAATTCATTGTCGCAAAAGCTTAGGTTATTACAAGATGTAAAATTACATACCACACTACTGAATTGATCTAACGACATATCACACTCCATGAAAGCTTGGTCCAACACCCGCATTAAAGATTCTCTATGGACAACATAATTCATCAACAATACTAGGATAGATATATTTGAAGGAGTATGCAATAGCTGATCTACAATTCTATAGTCGCTCATTTTGATAATATTCAAAATATCATCCACATATTTCTCCAGGGTAGCACCACTAGACTCCCCTACAACTTTCTTATTCTTAGCACTTTCCACAACATTCTTACTAGCATTATCAATTCCTAAAATAACCAATGCAAATACACCACCACTGCGGGTCACTCTACCAGTCTCAGTGATATTCTCGATGCTAGATAACGTCTGTATGGGAACTTCCACAAATCCTCTAAAATAGTAGCATTGTACTTGTACGATACAACTTTATCTGATTTGTAAGGAACATGCCCTGGCAAGCAGATCACTATTGGGGAAACAACTGACTTGCTACAGTATTCAATCTCAATGGGGGTAGAATCATTAAAACAAGGAACAATTACGTTCACACCTTCTTCATAAAATTTGGGTATCAAAGAATCATCGCCATATAACATATCCTCAACTGAGGAAAAGAATTCATCCTTCGAAGCATATTCATCATTTGATTCATCTTCAGCCAAGCAAACCTCAACCTTGTTAACTTCATGGTAATTATCTCTTTTGCTTGACACGTTGATAATTTCATTATGTGATAACAACTGAATACCACTTTTCACAACTGAAGAACCTCGGGAATCGCTGCAGCAAACCCGGTAAGATCCATAGTGGTGCTCTACGTGACCCTCCATATGGAAGAAGGTAGCGTGCAATTGCACCAGATCATCATTCATATGGTTCACATCAAAGATTTGGAACTCTCCAGGACATTCAAAGACCATGTTCACTTCCTCCTCATATTCTTCCCTAGGTCTGATTATATGGATGAGGCCCTCATCCATAATCTCCTACAAATCAGCCTTTATCTTATCGCAACATTGTATATGAGTACTACAGATACCACAACCAGCATGGTCATGAGTGTAGTAACTAAAATCGCAAAGATCTGCATGCATCTTTACTAAGTCTCATATGACCAAGTTGATATCATAAATCCGAAAGTCCCCTGGACAACCAGCAACCATGTTAATAGAATTTTTTCCTCCATGTTTTGGAAGAGGACTATCTTTGACATTAGGGATGAAATATTTGAAGGACAAAAGGCCATATCTCAACATTTTATGTACCTCGGATTTCAGAGGATAACAACTTTCCACATTATGCCCTGGTGCACCCTGATGGAAAGCGCATGTCTGATCTGCCTTGTAGTACCAAGGCAATGCGGATGGTATAGACGGGGGTGGCCTAGTCTGGACCAACTTTTTATGGATCAATGTTGGGAGTAACTTTGTATAACTCATGGGATAGAATCAAAAGGCTCTCTCCTTTGATTCGACCCTTGATTTCCTTGAGGGGTTGGTCTTTGATAAGCGACTGTAGTCGGAGCTATATTGACAATTGGAGTTACCAAGGCAACCTATTGATGGCGCTGATGATTTATTCTTGGAGGAATAACCCTTCTTTATTGAATAACAACATTTGTCTCTCCCTCTTTCTTTTTAGCAAACCTGTATGATGGTTTCTTCAGACTGCCAGAATTTTCACTTTTTGTCAAACGTCCTTCTCTTACCGCTTCTTCCAGACGAACACCCATCCACACCATCTCGGTAAAATCACTGGGTGCACTCACTACAATTCTTTCATAATAGAAGGCAACTAGTGTGTTTAGAAAAATCTTTGTCATCTCTTTTTCTTCCATTGGGGGAATTGCCTGGGCTGCTACTTCACGTCATCTCTGTGCATATTGTTTAAATGACTCCCTGTCCTTCTGGAACATGGCCCTGAGTTGATCAAAGTCAGGTGCCATGTCCATAATGTATTTATACTGTCTAATAAACGCTTCACCTAAGTCATTGAAATTATGAATGTTGGCACGATCCAGGCTCATATACTATTTCAATGCTGCACCAGTTAAACTGTCTTGAAAGAAATGAATTAACAGGCGTTGATCATCTGTATGAGTAGACATTCTCCTCACATACATCACTAAGTGAGCAGGAGGGAAATTTTTTCCCTTGTACTTTTTGAACTCTGGTACTTTGAACTTTACAAGTATTTTCACATTTGGAACTAAACACATATCATTATCATTCTGCCCAAACAGCTCTTTTCCTCTAAGGGCCTTCAACTCTTTCTGCATCCTATCAAACTGATCCTGAAAATCGTCCATTTGATCATAGAAACCCAAGCTTTCACTTGGTAGAGGAATAGGGTGATACACTTCATCGTTAGCAAATGGTACCATATTCACCGAGGGAGATGCAACATAGTGAATCTTGTTTCTAGTAGCAGGAGTAATATGCACCACAAAAGGTTCAGAAGAAGCAACAGTCGGAGCAAGTGGAGAAACTTGAGCATCCTAATTATAATCTTTTGGCATAAAGTTTTCAGGAATTCCGCAAGGATAACCTTGAGGCAAACAATTATGAATAACAACAGTCAGAGTAGCAAAAATAGGAACAATCGGAGCTTCGGTAGTAACTATTGTTTGTTGAGGCTGAGCAAGTGGTGGATGATTCTGAGAAGCCACCAAATATTTCATTAGAGCAGTGAGATATGCCATACCGGCCTTCAGAGCAGAAACTTCTTCGCGCAGCTTGCGATTCTCTTGTTCTAGATTGTACATCTTTCTTCTGAAATTAGCTCGAGTATTATACTGATGAGACAACTTGCTAAACAAAGTAAAAAAGCTCAGTAACACACCTGGTCATGCTCAAAAAATGCAATAAGTATGTACAATATGATGCATGATATGAAATGCATATGATTTATTTTATTATTAATGTTTCAAGGAACTCAAAGATTTATAATCAATTTTGAAAATATCGAAGTAATAACACATTTGAAATACTGAAAATCTCATTATAATAACTTCAAAATGGATTACACTTTTTAGTACAAATTTCAATAATCCCAAGTACAAGATGAAGATAAAGTCGAAAAACCCTAAGAAAGCAAATCTGAAGGAGATCACTCTACGCGTTGACGCTTCCCTGTGAGTCTTGCAATCTGAGCCTTCAACCTCTAGTTCTCTTCTGCATACCTGTTGGAGACCTCTTTCTAATCATCAGAGTCGGGAAGTGAGCAACTAAGGTCTGACTGAGGCTTAGAGGTAAATAAATCTTCTTGCTTCTCCATCGTCTCTATAAATTTCAAAATGGATTACACTTTTTAGTACAAATTTCAATAATCCCAAGTAGAAGATGAAGATAAAGTCTAAAAACCCTAAGAAAGCAAATCTGAAGGAGATCACTCTACACGTTGACGCTTCCATATGAGTCTTGCAATCTGAGCCTTCAACCTCTGGTTCTCTTCTGCATACATGTTGGCGACCTATTTCTAATCATCAGAGTTGGGAAGTGAGCAACTAAGGTCTGACTGAGGCTTAAAGGTAAATAAATCTTCTTGCCTCTCCATATTCTCTACATTACGGCTCTCAAGAATCTCAATCAAGTCATCTTTCTCCTTTAGGTCTGCTTGGTAGGACACCTCTATAGTCTGGCACTTATTCTTCCAAGCTTCATTTTCCTGCTGCATCCTTACTAAGGCAAGATGAAGTTCTTCCACATCATCCAATAGGGGAGGAGTAGTTTTCATAAACATACCAGACACGGGTGCTTAATAGGAATATGGCATCTTCAACTGGATGGACCTTGTTTGTACCCACTGAAGATAAGGCTCCAAAGAAACAGCCCCTCTATGTCCCAAGTCTTTCCTACTCTTCTTATGAATATGACGCCAAGCCTTCGTAATCTCTTCTTTAGCTTACTTGTGAACCTCTCCCTCTTTAAATAAGAAACCACTCAAATGAATACTATTGGCTTATCCCTCATCAGATATCCATGCTCTCGTAGTGCAAGAACATGGTTGTAGTTAATACCGCCCTTTGTACCAAGAAGAGGTACATTGGGAAAACTACCACATCTGTCAACAATCTCTACATCATGGTAAGCCTGATGATACCAAACAATATCTGAATGAGTAAGGGCCATAATCTTTGGAGCCCAACAAGGTTCCTTCCTGAAATCTCAGAAATCATCAGATCGAGGTAAGTGAGAAATAAACCACTGATACAACAAAGGTGTACAACAAATGATCATCCCTACATGGTAAGAATCCCGAAGATAAATAAAATAATAAGCATCACCCAATAATGTAGGAACTGGGTTCCCAATCATGAAGATCCCGATGGCATTGATATCCCCAAATTTGTCGACATTGGGAAATAAGAATAACCCATAAGAAAGTTGAGCAAAGATGGCCTCAAAAGCAACCGTACTCTTCATTCTGGAAAAATAGAGAGCTTTCTCCAATAAGACCTGAGTCGGCAATCCTCTAATCCCTCTTTCGGTAGTCATGTGGGCTTCAAACTTAGACTTCCTCAAATGGATCAAACAACAATCTCATGAGATTTTGGCTCCCCCTCCAAACCAGTAAAAGGAACACGATCGGTAATAGGTAAACCCAACAGATAAGAATACTCCTCTAATGTAGGCATCAACTGATAATAAGGGAAAGTAAAGCACCGATACATCGGATCATAGAACTGGACCAAAGTCGAGAGAATGCCCTCCTTCATCCTGAGCTTCATAAGAGAAATGATGGACCCATACTTCCTTCAAAAATCTGTAGAACTCTCGATCTCAGGTATCAGACTCATCAACTCATCTATCTTGGGATCTTTGAAACTGTACTTTCTAGTCTTTCTTTTTCCAGAATTAATGGTCGAAAAGTACCTGAGATATTCCCAAAGAGTCAACTTTTAAGTCCCTTGAAACAAAATGTCTTTAGAAGATGCTCATGGGTGCATGAATGCATGATGCAACAATCACACACAAGATACAAACATAGGGTTCATAGGTTCAACATCACGAGCATGAGGTCGAAGGTACTACCCATAAGGTATGATCTAAAAGCTATCACCTGCGGAACAAGGTTCTAAGAGGTTCCCAGAAGTCTACGTCCTTCCTTTGGATATTACCAACTTCCCGATTGACTCGGTAATTAGTAATATTCTCAAGAATAACTCGTCCGAGCGTAGTATCGCGTGACAACTATTTCCGAATTACTCCGTCATAGCTTTCGCACTACACCTAAAAGGCCAAGATGGGTTAAATGTTCTATGATCCTCAGTTTCAGTAGGCTCCCAGGTCGAAAGCAGCACGTCTTCCCGATTACTCGTTAAACGACACTACAGTCAAAGGGCCTCCACTGAGTGGGGGATCTCATGTCTCCTTTTTTGGGATTACTCCCTCAAAGTTAACATGATTATACTGCCCGTCCTATCTTAAGATTGCCCAAGTCCGAGTATAGGACTTCTAAGAAATCTCCAAGCATACTAAGAACCAGGAAAATCCAGACAAACATATATACAACATATAAGATACATCACATAATATCACATATACATATAAACAAAGATAGGCTCAACCCACTTAGGGATGGACCAGCAATAGGTCAATCTATCCCCAGTGAAGTCGCCATTTTTCTGTAGTAGTAGAAATGTTGAGACAAAGCCATTGGATTGACTTGACTCACACAAATCAAAATAAAAATCGCCACCACGCTTTATTATTTACAAAGGAATGGGAAAAGAGCGAATAACCCAAAAGAGGGGGACAAAATCTAAGTTCGGAGGTTGCTTATGAAAAGGGAAGGTATTAACACCCTAAACATCTACGATACTCCGTAGGAACCTATTTGTAAATCTGTGTATTTTGGCTATAAAAGTTCCAAGGAGTTTTCATGAGGAAGAGACTTGATGAGGAAGAAAGATTACAAGTCCTCCAGATGAATCCCCAATTTTCCATTTGTGACTTCAAATGATCATAACTTGGTCAATTTTTATCACCTTGAGTCCATTCCTTTTCCATAATTATCTTGAAGATTTGAATTTTATGCCTTCTTTAATATGCAAAGTGAGAAAATGGATGGAAGTTGCCTTAAGGATACAAAATATTATAGGTCATTTCATGATTTTTTGCCAACTTCAACAATTCATAACTCTCTCAAACTTTGGATATTTTGAATGGTTCAAGTTTAAAAATTTCATTCAAGAGATCTACTTCATGCCATCTTTTTTGGTCAAGAGAAAATTCCAAGTGGAAGGCCATGTTTGGATGCAAGACATTATAGGTCATTTTTGAAGAAAAATTTGAAATATTTCTAAGTATGGAAAGTCAACCCATTTTCTTCAACTTTGACTCAATACAACTTTCAGCTCAAGCATCCATTTAAATCCATTCTTTTTCCATTGCAAGGCTTGTAACCTCATATTTCTAAAGCATCAAGAATCATGCCTTAAGACCCCTTGAGCTGAGAATTCCATTGTTTCAAAAGTTGTAACTTGGAATTAAAGTTTCCTTGCAAGTCAGAATTTGAATTTCATGTTACAACCTCTAAACCTCAAATTAGCACGCGTTTTGGGTCTAAACATGATTAGCCAACTTTCCCAAGTGGATTAGCGCATCAAAATGCAAGAATTGGATGATTTTTGGTGAAGTTTAGATCACACTTCACTCGTGCATCAAGTTTGCATGAATTCCCTCCAAAATGCATCATTCACTCTTCCTTTTGATCCCATTTGCTTCTCCTATAAATACATGAACTATCCCATTCATTTTCTTAAGCTTGGATAGCCATAATCACCCTGCCAAACTTGTTCCACAACTCAGAATTCAGTAACTTCAAAATCCATTCTCGAGCCTTTTTCAATTCAATTTTTCCATCAATTCACCTTCCTTGATCTTCCCTGAAGCTAACCATATAATTACATTTGAGAATCGTGACCTATACTGATCCATAGAAGTCCAGTTTCAGAGCTCTGCAACTCAACTTTAATAGGTAGATTCCTTCATCAATTCTTAAAAACCCTGATATCATTGTGATGCTCTCATTGCCCTGGTTCTAGTCGCAACACTTATTTCTTACTGGAAACACGTTTTGACCATGAAATTTCAAATCCCTTTTCAAAATTTTCCTTCCAAATTGCTTGAGCTACATTTTATAAAAATTTGGCGCGAGGGTGTGGTTGTCTTCGTCTTGAAGAGACGAAGCGAATGGCATAGGTCTGAGCTTCTGATTTTACAGTTTGAGAGACTTGTAATTCGTGTTGGCTGGAGGTTGAAGATGACCAATGTGTCATCTTCCAACCAATGAAGGCGCGCCATCTGTTTTTTTTACATCAGATTTAATTAATGATTATGTACATTATTCACTAATGACCATGATATGCACATCGCGCCAGATCCCTTGGATTTGATTACTAACGCATTTTGACTTTCATCCAATGGTCCGCATATTTTACTTTTATTTTCTTTTTCTGATTTTTATATTTTAATTGTTTTAAATTTCAAAAAATCATAGAAAATTCAATTTTAGTCCAAAAAATCTGAAAAAATTATGAAAAATATTTTTGATTATTCTCTTTCTGATTTTTATTTTTTCACAATTTAATTTTGTGTTTTGGTATTTTTTATAAATTTAAACTTTATTTGATTTGTTTTAAATGTTTAAAAATACTTTTAAACATTTTTAAATTCTGAAAAAATTATGGAATGATCCAATGATATTGTGACAAATATTGATAACCTTATTTTATTATTGTTTCTGAATTTACTATTTTTTATCATTTTTTGTTTATTTTACCCATTTATTTTAATTTTAAAAATAGTTTCTGACTTTAAAAAATTACCAAAAAATTTGTAAAATTATTTGAGCCCTTTTCTGATTTTTCTATGGTCTTACTTTTTATTTCTTGAGAAATTCGAACATAGTTGATATTTTTCTCTTTACTTTCTATTTTTAGACATCATTTTTTAACCCTTTTGTATATATTAAAATGTAATATTATTTTGTGACTATTTTCTGGCTGATCTTGGATTAGATTTTGGATCATGAACTTTATTAACATCATTGGATCCATGGTGTTGCGTTTAACTCCACAAAAATGGATGAATGATTTTAATAATAGTTTGATTAAAATTTAATTCAAATGTGGTTTGTATATTTTTTCCCCATCCCTCTTCATCTCATCCCCTTCTTATTGTACTAAATGTTGTTGGAGCATGATCTCTATATCATTTCTCAAAACAAATGGTGCATAGATTGCTATTGGCCAGCCTCAAAATAGGCGCGACTTCTATATAAGTTCACTTACGATTGCTTAACATAACACTAAATTTTGTCCCGATTCGAATAAATGGTCATTCGTGGCCTAAACTTATGTTTGCAAGCCCAAGTATGTTAGTTTGATCTCTTTGATCCAATAACTTTGAGATTCATTGTGTGGAGGCTTTGGTTCTACCAATCCTCTAATGGATCTACAACACCTTTGGTCAACGCGGATCACTTAAACATCGTTGATTATTAAATGGCACTTGTGAGAATTCCAAATGGATGATATACTTGACAAAAAGCAAATGCAACTTGTTGTGTGGAGGCTTTGGTTCTACCAATCCTCTAATGAGTTCCAAATGCAAGCTTCAAGATGGTCATCCAGCTAACCACTAATTATTGACTTGTTTTACTTTATGCTTTTATTCTTTTTTTATGCTTTATGTACCATTTACTTTTAGCATTTACATTTCATGCCATTTTCATCTTTGCTCATTTGAGCATTTACTTTCTTGTCATTTTTACTTTGCTCACTTGAGCTTTTCTTCTCCTTTTTTAAGATACTTAATAATCAACATAAACCCTAAAAAATCTTTAATGGTACTTGGACTATTTGGTTACTATCCTTGACATTATGGAGCATGGGACTTTTCTTGGACTTAGGATTAGAAACCTTGGCTTATCTTGTAGACCTTGTGATCTTATCTGATTATTTTATCTGGAGTTCTTGAGGTTTACCTCAAGATATTGGGTTGCTTGTTTATTTTGGTGTGCAGGTTTTTTTTTTTGTGATTACACTCTTTGTTTGTGATCTGGAATTCACCCGTATACAGCCGTTACTCTGCCCAATTTTTATGAAGACTTAATACACTTGAAGTTTGGTTCTCTCAAGAGGTCTAGTATTTCTTTTGTCTGATTAGTTTCAATCCAAGGAATGGGAATTCATCTTGGCTCATAATGTACAATTTTGGCTTCTTGTTAGTTAAATGGTTCTTATCTATAGCTTTTGCCTTATGCTTTAGGATAGTCCCTTGTTCTCCTCCCATCTTCTTTAATTTCAAAAATTCTCTCCCTCTTTTTAAAAACTCTTCTTGTTTTAAACTTGAACCACTTTCATAATAAACTTGGACTTAGGTCCATGTATTTTCAAACATTTTCATAAATAAACCCTAATCAACTTAATAATACTTTGAAATTTTGTGAGAAGACTAAAAGCCAATCAATCTCATTTCAAACCATTTTGCCATTTTGGCTTTTATCTTTAAACTTTTCTCGAAAAAAGATTGAACTCTTGTCAATCCTTGTAGTGATGCAAACAACCATACTTCTACAATATATAGTGAAGAGAGATATTTTAAACTTGGGTGTTGAGTGAGGAATTGTTGATTTTAAAATCCAAGCCACATCCTCCACTTTGAGATGATGCAAATTCTCCTTTCTCATGATTGTGGGTAGTAGGTATGTTTTCCACACGGACAATGACGATGATGTTTTATCTCATAAAATTAACCAACACATATGTGTTTTAAATTTTTTAAAAAGAGGAACTACGTGTACCCTGATCCCCTATTGCATGAAAAGGTGGTATGTAGGCACTAAAGGTTCGCAACCGCGACAGGTGCAAAAATTATAAAATAAATATATTTCTTTTCTCACCTCCACCATCCATTTTTTTATATACAACATTTTTCATAGCCAAAATATATAGATTTTATAAAGAGGCTCCTGCGGAGTACCGTAGATGTTTAGGGTGCTAATACATTCCCTTTGCATAACCAACCTGTTACCTTGAATCTTTCCCCCTCTTTTTGGGTTATTCGCTCTTTTCCCATTCCTTTGGAAACAATAAAGCGTGGTGGCGATTTTTATTTTGATTTGTATAAAGTCTGGTCAATCCAATGGCTTAGTCTCGAACATTTCTACTACTACACATATCATGGTCTTTAGTGAATAATGCATTGGATCAACAATGAAATCAGATTTTTTGAAAAATGCATGGCACGCCTTCATTGCTTAATAGATGACACGTTGGTCATCTTCAACCTCCAGCCAACGGATCTGCAGGTTCTGGAAACTGTAAAATTAGGACACGAGACTGATACCATTTGCTTCGTATCTTAAAGAAGATTTTAATGGTACCTTCACGAAAAATTTAAATAAATTGTAGCTCAATCGTTTTTGAAAAGAAATTCTGAAAAGGGATTTGAAATTTCATGTCCAAAACGTAGTTCCAGTTGAAAACAAATGTTGCGACTAGAACCAGGATGATGAGAGCTTCATAACAATATCAAAGTTTGAGAGAATTGGTGAAGGAATCTACCTATTGAAGTTAAGTTGCAGAGCTCTGAAACTGGACTTGGCTAGCATGATTTAGGGAGTACTAGAGCTTAATTCTTCTTCTGTTAGCTTCAGCGAGGTTTAAGGAAGGTGAATTGACAAAGAAAAATGATTGAGAAAAGATGTAAGAGCAATTTCGAAGTTGCAGATAATTGAGTTCAAGAGGAAGTTTGGCAAGGTTATTTGGCTCTCTAAGCTTGACAAAATGAATGAGGTATGATCCTCTATTTAAATGGAAGCTGATTGAATGCTCAAGCGTGTGAAATGATGAAGTTTGGAGGGAAATCGTGTGAAGTTGCAAACAAGAAAAGTGTGACATCTATTTTGATCAAAACTCATCCAAACCCCGCGTTTTGACATGCTAATCACTTCTGGAGGTTCATTAAACGTGATTAGAAGCAAAAACAAACAACAATTTTATGTTTAGAAGCAAAAACAAGGTTTTCAAATTTCGACTTTTGAAGAAACTTCAGTTTCAAGTTACCAAGTTCAAATCGATGGAATTCTCAACTCAAGGGGTCTTAGGACACGATTCTTGAAGCTTTAGAAAGATGAGATTACAAGCTTTACAATGTGAAAAGAATGGAATCAAATGGATGCTTGAGCTGAAAGTTGCAATAAGTCAAAGTTGAGAAAAAGAGGTTGGCTTTCCAAAAATGACTTATAATCTCTTGCATCCAAACATGGCCTTCCACTTGAAATTTTCTCTTGATAAAAAAAGATGGAATGAAGTTAACCTCTTGAATGACATTTTGAGACTTGAACCATTCAAAATCTTCAAAAAATGAGAAAGTTATGACTTGTTGAATTTTGCAAAAATTCATAAAATGACCTATAATCTTTTGCATCCTTAGCACCTCTTCCATCCAATTTCACACGTTGCACTTAAAATAAAGGTTGGATTTCACATATTTTAGATTAATGTAAAAAAATAATGGGCTCAAGGAGATATAAATTGACCAAGTTATGATCTTTTGAAGTTATGTATGGGAATTTGATGGTTTATTTAGAGAACTTGTAATCTTTCTTTATCATCAAGTACCTTTCACACAAAATTTCCTTGAAACCTTTGAAGTGATTTGTTGATAACCCTTTGAAGAGAATAATGTCTTTGGAATCATTCAAAAATACCAAAGGATGAGAAAGATATACTCCTTTGAAGTTCAAAACCCTAGCTCCTAGAACAACAAAATGCCTTGGGAACCCTTTTCAATTTTGACCACACTTTCTTGCACAAATATTTTTGTCATGTAAATAGAAGTTGTTAAGGATGATAAAGAGAAACCGTAGAAACCAAAACCACTTTCAAATTTTGAGAAGTGAGGGAGATATGCACTTGTGATCAATGAAACCAAAGACTTGTCCAACTGGGTTAAACTTCTTCAATCAACCCTTGTAACTTTCCACTATTTTTGACAACTTGAGACATGATGAATCATAATAGACTTTGTCATGATATTCTTTCAAAATATCTTCAATGATGAAGCTTGAATCTCAATGAAGCTTTATTGAAAAAGGCATGGAAATAAACTCAATAACCTATGGATCAACTTGCTAGAAGGTGTTTTGCTTTCACCTATGATATCAACAATTTGGGCAAACATACATTGTATTTATTAGATAAAAGTTAGTCAAGACATAGATGATAACAAGGTACAAATAAAGGAGGTTGGTGATTCCCCATGGGCTAAGCTAAGGAGAAGAGCCAAACCCTAGTGTGTGATCTGTTGTGATTGAGTTGATATGATATAATAGAGGAATATTAGGGGAGAAAACGGGGGTACAACATATGCCTTTGGACAATTTCAACAGTGTGGTAGGGAATATTTCATTCTGTAATAACCTAAGTTTCTGTGATGACGAGCTTCCCGATGAATGAAGGAATCATAACTTGGCTCTCGATATCACCATGAACTGTAAGAATGATTCATTGTTAAATGTCTTGATTGACAGTGGGTCAGCTTTAAATGTCATACCGAGGAGCACGCTTATGAAGCTGAAGCACCATTGATGTTCCCTCTTGTATTCATGTCTCAAAGTAATTTTTTTTTGTTAATCTTTTCAAAAATCATTCACTCTGCCCAAGGTGAAAGTTGATATTGTGTGGGCATATCCGTTGCTTTGATCTTTCAAAATCAATAATATAAGTTGTCTTTGATTCCAAAATTGTGTCTTTATTTTTCTGCTTTTTTCCTGGAAAATGGTAATCAGAAAACAAAACTTTCAAAATAAATAATAACTGTAATTGAATCTACATAAGCACTTGCTATATGTGTTACTTTCTAAAAGAAATCATAAATCATATGTGCAGATTAACTAAAAAACCTATTGAATACAATCACCCTGCACCCTCTTCCAACATTGAATAACCTGCATATGTGGCCGAAGAAGAAGAATATGATGAAATTCCAGAAGAGGTTTCATGGTTGCTTGAGCACGAGGAAATTTCCATTCAGTCTTATAAAGAGTTGTTGGAGACAATCAATTTAGGTTCAGAGGAGGATCCAAAGGAAGTCAAGATTGGAGCATTGATGTATCCCGATGTAAAGAGCAGGTTGATTGAATTGTTGAAAGAGTGTGGATATATTTTCTTGGTCATACCAAGATATTCCTAGTTTAGATACTGATATTGTGGAACATCATTTGCCTCTAAAGCCAGAATGCCCGCCAATCAAGCAGAAGTTGCAGAGAACTCAACCTGATATGGCAGTGAAAATTATAGAAGAAGTTTTAAAGAAGATTAATGTCGGTTTTCTTGTGACATCTGTCACCCCTTAGTGGGTTACCAATATTGTCCCAGTACAAAAGAAAGACGGAAAAGCTCGCATTTGCGTTGATTATAGAGATTTAAATAAAGCTTGTCCAAAAGATGATTTTCCATTACCAAATTTTCATATGTTGGTGGATAGTACAAGAAAATTCAAAGTATTCTTGTTCATGGATGGATTTTTCGGATATAATCAAATTAGAATGGATCCTGAGGACATGGAAAAAACAACGCTTATCACACCCTGGGGAACATTCTATTCTAGATAGATGCCCTTCTGGTTGAAGAATGTTAGTGCAATGTACCAGAGGGCTATGAAAACCCTATTCCATGATCTGATGCACAAGGAAATCGAGGTATACGTTGATGATATGATTTCTAAGTCCTAGACTGAAGAAGGGGATATAAAATATTTTTTGAAATTGTTTCACCATTTGAGGAAGTATCGTCTTCACTTGAATCAAAATAAATGCACGTTTGTTGTTCGATCAGGGAAATTGTTAGGTTTTCAGCAAAAAAAGGATTGAAGTTGACTTTGATAAAGTCAAAGCAATTCAAGAAATGCCAGCGCCAAGAACTGAAAATCAAGTTAGAGGCTTCCTTAGACGTTTGAATTACATTTCCATATTTATTTCCCATATAACAGCAACATGTGAGTCGATCTTTAAGTTGTTAAAGAAAGATCAAGGTTGGCTGTGGACCGATGATTGCCAAAGGGAATTTGAAAGTATTAAAGAGTATCTGCTAGAACATCCTATCTTTCTCCCTCCTGTTGAAGGAAGACCATTGATCATGTATCTGACAGTGTTAGATAATTCTATGGGTTGTATTTTGGGACAACAAGATGAAACAAAAAAGAAGGAATATGCTATTTATTATCTCAGCAAAAAGTTTACTAACTGTGAGTCATGGTATTCTATGCCAAAAAAGACATGTTGTGCTCTAGCCTGGGTAGAAAAGCGGTTGCAACAATATATGCTGAATCATACTACTTGGTTGATTTCTAAAATTGATCCAATTAAGTATATTTTTGAAAAGCTTGCTCTTACTTGGAGAATTTCGCGTTGGCAGATGCTGTTATCTGAATATGATATTGAATGTCATACTCAGAAGGCTATAAAAGGAAGTGTGTTGGCAGATTATATTGCTCACCAATCGGTTGATGGTTATCAGTCTGTTAAGTATGATTTCCCTGATAAGGATGTTATGTTTCTGAAAGGGAAAGTTTGTGATGAACCGTTGCCTGAGGAAGGTCCTGATCCTGAATCTCGTTGGGGCATGGTGTTTGACGGAGCTGTGAATGCTTATGGGGAAGGAATTGGTGTTGTGATTATCATTCCCCATGGATCGCATATCCCGTTTACTGCAAGGTTGTCATTTCATTGCACCAATAACGTGGTGGAGTATGAAGCTTGTATCATGGGTCTCGAGGAGGCTATTGATCTCAGAATCAAAATCCTAGACGTGTATGGTGATTCAGCTTTGGTAATAAATCAAATTAAAGGAGAATGGAATACTCGTCACCCTGGCTTCCCTACAAAGACTATGCTAGAAGATTATTACCTCTCTTTAATAAAGTTGAATTCCATCATATTCCCAGAGATGAAAATCAGATGGCAGATGCTTTGGCCACTTTGGCTTCTATGTATCAAGTGAATACTTGGAATGATGTGCCTCGTATTACAATACAACATTTGGATAGGTTAGCTCATGTGTTTGCAATAGAGGAAACATCTAACGAAAAACCTTGGTATTATGATATCAAGCATTTTCTCCAAACTCAAGAATACCCGTTTGGTGCGTCAAACAAAGATAGAAAGACATTGACAAGGTTGTCAAGCAGCTTATTCCTCAATGAAGATGTGTTATAGAAAAGAAATTATGACACGGTCTTGCTCAGATGCATGGATAGACACGAAGCAGACATATTGATGCACGAGATCCATGAAGGCTCCTTTGGAACTCATGCTAATGGACATTCGATGGTAAAGAAGATGCTTAGGACAGGTTACTATTGGCTGACAATGGAATCTGACTGTTACAAATTAGAAAAGAAGTTCCATAAATTCCAGATTTATGTTGAAAAAATTTATGTGCCTCCGACACTCCTCAATGCTATTTTTTCCCCGTTGTCTTTCTCTATGTGGAGTATTTACATCATTGGAATGATTGAACCCAAGGCGTCAAATGGACATCGTTTTATCTTAGTGGCAATTGACTACTTCACCAAATGGGTGGAAGCAGCTTCATACGCTTTATCAAGAACAACCTTATATGTCGATATGGTGTGCCCAGCAAGATTATCACTGACAATGGCTCGAATTTGAATAACAAGATGATGACAGAACTTTGTGAAGAATTCAAGATTATCCATCACAATTCATCTCCTTACAGGCCAAAGATGAATAGGTTTGTTGAAGCTGCTAATAAAAACATTAAGAAGATCATCCAGAAAATTGTCGTTACCTATAAATATTGGTATGAGATGCTCCCTTTTTATTTGCATGGGTATCGTACATTTGTCTGCTCTTCAACAGGGGAAACCCCATTCTCTCTTGTGTATGGCATGGAAGCAGTGCTCCCCGTTGAGGTTGAGATTCCCTCTTTACGTTTGATAATGGAAACCAAGTTGTCAGAGGCTGAATGGGTCCAGAACAAGTTTGACCAATTGAATTTTATAGAAGAAAAAAGAATAACAACCTTGTGTCATGGTCAGTTATACCAGAAGAGAATGAAGAAAGCTTTTGATAAGAAGGTCAAGCCACAAGAATTCAGAGAAGGCGACCTCGTGGTCAGGAAGATCATGTCTTTTAATGCTGATTCTAGGGGCAAGTGGACTCCTAATTTCGAAGGACCATATGTTGTCATGAAGGCCTTCTCTGGCGGTGCATTGATTCTTGAAACTATGAATGGTAAGGACTTCCCACGTCCTATGAATGCTGATGCAATCAAGAAATACTTTGACTAAAGAAATAAAAGAACAACTAGCTAAGTTGAAAACCCGAAAGGGCAGCTTAGGAAAGTAGGAGCGTCTCGGTAGGCTGAAAACACGAAAGGGTGGTCTAGGAAAAAATTAGAGACATAAACAGAATAAATTTTCCTGGTAGGTTGAAAACTCACAAGGGCAATCTAGGAAAAATTAGGGATTTCATGGCAAGTAACTGCGTCAGACAAGACTTGATCATTGAAGCAATAATCTTCTTGATTTCTCACCATAATTCAACATAAGTCGATGCTCAGGAATTCAAAGTTGATAGGGAGAATAATGGTCATTGTAATTCAATGTATCTTTTCCAACGTATTACCATTTTCCAAACTTTGTAATCATCTATGGAGTCTTTCCATTCGCAGACTACCATTTTATTAATAAAGTTTTAGCTTTTATCCAATTCTTTGCAATTCCTATTTTATTCTGCTTGCAAAGACTCCATTTATTATTGATAGTAATTTCAAAACAAAAAGATTAAATAACAAAATTGTTTTTTAAAAAGAATTTACAAAAGTGGTGATCCAAAGGATGGACAAACTGTGAAATTTTGGAAGTTTGTTTTCCCCAGGAAGGTTCTCTCAGGTCATTTTTGCTGGTATGTGTATGATCTTTGTGTGTTTTTCAGATAGTTGGAGAAGATACCAATTGACGTATGGTGTAGTGTTGGGCTTGTAATCCCATTTTCCCCAGACAAGTCTTGGTTCATTTTGATTTTAGGTTTTCATGGTTTGAAGTCTTTATCCTATATTCCCCAGTAAGGTCTTCGCTCATATGACGAAAGTCCCTTCTCCCTTTGTGTGATGATATAGAATCATTTGAAAAACATTGCCCTTGACAGTGATGGAATTATTGTTGTTGTTTGTTTCCCAGACAACTAGACAAGGGAAATATCTTTTCTAAGTGTTGATTTAGTTGTCAAATTTTTGGGTTTTCTCCCGCCAAGCGCTGGGTTTGATTTAAAATCCCCATAATTTTGATTTCTTGCAGTATTGTTTAAACTTCTTAGATCCCCAAGTAAAGCTGAGACAATGTTTCTCTCTGAAAGTTGTTGTCCCCATGTGATTTCATAATTTCTCCCCAAGGAGGTTTGTGTAATCATCACTCTTGGAATTAAAGAATATATTTTATGCTCCCCTCAATGATGTGGTGTTTCCCTCCCCAATGAAGTAAGTATGAGACCCCCAATTTATATTTAGATGATGCGATTTTCATCTTCCCTAATGATGTCGATATTATAATCTCCAGTGGAAGTCTAAACATTGAGACATTTGTTTTCCCCATTGAAGACTGTGTGATGTTCCCTTGTGAAGCCTGGAGGAGGATGTTATATCCTTGTATTTGCACTGATTTTATTGTTTTTATTTGATTACTTTCGGATTGTGTTTCATCCTAGTGAAGTTAAGCCGTGGAACAAGACTTTGTTTCTTCAGTTGGTGCTTACTTTCTTATAAATTTTCATCCTGGAAGTGACTTAGCCGAGTGTTGACTTTACCCAAGTTGGCTTTGTCTATTTATTCCCAGTGTTGTATGTCCATTTTTTCAGCATACACGTGATAACGTTTATACATTCATATACACAACATGAAAAGCTGAATTAAAATTCACTGTTCATTTGCATTTATTGTTTTCTGTTGGCGTATTACCCTATTTTGCAGAGTCATGTTACCCTCTCTCCAATAGCGTGTCAACCTTAAGTAGAAAGTGTATATCCTTTCAATTTCCCCACTGAGTTACCCCTTGTTGAAGAATTTTGCCTTAGCCTTCCTATTTCAGCTCATTGTCTGGTTAGAGTCGTTTTTTCCCTTTTGAGTTAATTTCTCATCAAATTCTATCTTGGCTAACTATTTTATTCTGGTTTACTTCTGGTTTAAATCACTGGTTCCTGGAAACGCTGTTATTCTGATTTCTACAAGCTTTGAGCCCTGGTTTGAGAATGTGCATTTATTTTTCACGAGAATACTTTACCTCCTCAGCAGGGATATATTGGCATTTCCCCAGTAAGTCATAATTCTTTCCCCGGTAGGATTATTGTAATTCCTTCTCATAACAGCAAGTGGCAGGTCTCTTTATTTGAGTAACTTCTACATCCCAGCAAGTCTGTTATCTCCCAGAGAAGATTCATGGTTCTTACTCTGATGAATGGTAGTCTCTTCATTATGGGAGATAGTTCGTTGTTGAGATTTTTTACTCTAATGGATGGTAGTCTCGTCACTATGGGAGATAGTTCATTGTTGATATTTGTTACTCTTATGGATGGCAGTCTCTTCATTATGGGAGATAGTTCGTTATTGAGATTTGTTACTTCAATGGATGGTAGTCTCGTCATTATGGAAGATAGTTCGTTATTGTGATTTGTTACTCCGATGGATGGTAATCTCTTCATTAAGGGAGATAGTTTGTTGTTGAGATTTGTTACTCCAATGGATGGTAGTCTCGTCATTATGGGAGATAGTTCGTTGTTGAGATTTGTTACTCCGGTTGATGGTAGTCTTTTCATTAAGGGAGATAGCTCATTATTGAGATTTGTTACTCCAATAGATGGTAGTCTCATCATTATGGGAGATAGTTCATTGTTTATATTTGTTACTCTGATGGATGGTAGTCTCTTCATTAAGGGAGATACTTCATTATTGAGATTTGTTACTCTAATGAATGGTAGTCTCGTCATTATGGGAGAAAGTTCATTATTTAGATTTGTTACTCCAATGGATTTAGTCTCGTCATTATGGTAGATAATTCATTGTTGAGATTTGTTACTCTAATGAATGGTAGTCTCGTTATTATGGGAGATAGTTCGTCATTGAGATTTGTTACTCCGGTGAATTGTAGTCTCTTCATTATGGGAGATAGTTCGTTGTTTAGGTTTGTACTCCGATGAATGGTAGTCTCTTCATTATGGGAGATAGTTCTTTGTTGAGATTTGTTACTCCGATGGATGGTAGTCTCGTCATTATGAGAGATAGTTCGTTGTTGAGATTTCTTACTCCAATGGATGGTAGTCTCTTCATTATGGGAGGTATTTCATTATTGAGATTTGTTACTCCGATGGATGGTAGTCTCTTCATTATGGGAGATAGTTTTTCATTGAGATTTACATTGCTCTGAAGAAGTTTGTTTATTTCCAGTCATAGTATTGATGTTTGCTAATATTATCCTACCACTTCATTTCCCCCTGTGGGTCGACATTACCTTTTTTGCTATCTTCTTAGTGAATGGATAGTTTCCGGTTATCTTTTGATCAATGGTATCCTTTATTTTCTCTCCTCAATGTTTGAGTTATTGGTACTTTGTCTCCTCCTTGGACTTTACCTCAATAGAGGGGAGTTTTCTGTTCACTAGTGATTTATTCTCCTGGTCTATTTTTATTTTGATCCTGTATTTTATTTTTCCCTAGTGGTGTCCCGTGTCACCTTTTGGATCTGTTTATTTGCATGCACAATCATAAGCATTGCATGGCCTGTTAGGGCCAAAAATAGGGTTTGTTTTGTATTTAAGTATCTTCAATGGCATCGACATGAATATTTAACCTTCGTATCTCCAGATAGAAGACACTTAAATAAGGGAACTTGTTGTACCCAAATTGTTTCCCCAAAGATTCCTCTATCACCTAACATCAACTCAATCACAAGTAGATCACACTAGGGTTTGGTTCTTCTCCCTATCTTTAGGTTTGATCATGAGGAATCACCAAGAACTTTAATATATATATATTATAATCATATATGTTTTGTATTGATTAACATGTAACTAATAAATACAATTAATGTTTACTCTAATTGATGATCCTATAGGTGAGGGCACAACATAATTCATCAAGTTGATCTATAGGTTCATGAGTTTATTTCCATGCCTTCTTCAACAAAGCTTCATTGAGATTCAAGCTTAATCATTGAATATACTTTGAAGTGATATCATTACAAGGTCTACTATGATTCATCATGCCTCAATTTGTCCAAGAAAATCAAAAGATGCAAGAGTTGATTGAAGAAGTTTGACCTAATTGGACAAGTTCTTGATTTCTTGATCACCAGTGCATAACTCTATCAATTATAAATATTTGGAGGTGATTTTTGTTGCTATTTATTCTTATTATCATCTACAATAACTTCTATTCACATGGAAAAATTATTTGTTCAAGAAAATTTGTCAAAATTGAAAGGGGTTCCCAAGGCATTTTATCGGCCTAAGAGCTAGGATTTTGAACTTGTAAGGGCTATACCTTGCTCATCTTTTGCTATTTTTAAGTAAATCCAACGACATTCTTCTCTTTAAAGGGTTATCAACTAATCACTTCAAAAGTTTCAAGAAGATTTTATGTGGAAGATGCCTAATGATGAAGAAAGATTACAAGTCCTCTAGATAGGCCATCAAATTCCCTTATGTGACTTTAAAAGATCATAACCTGGTCAATTTTTATCTCCTTGATCCCATTAATTTTCCGCAATGATCTTAGGGATGTGAAATTCAACTATTCTTTTATGTGCAAATCTTTAAAATGGATGGAAGATGCCCTAAGAATGCAAGAGATTATAGTTCATCTAATGAATTTTCACCAACTTCACAAGGCCATAAATTTTTCAATGCTTGTTATTTTTTAGTGATTTAAGTTTCACAATACTATTTAAGGAGTCCAATTCAAGCTAACATCAATGATCAAAGCTAAATTTTGAAGAAAGGCCTTGTTTAAAGTCAAAACATTATAGGACATTTTTTGAGAAAAACGTAGAATTTTTCTAAGTACAAAATGTCAGCATCTTTTTCTCAACTTTGACTCATCATAACTTTTAGCTCAAGCATCCATTTGATTCCATTATTTACACATTGTAAATATTTTAAATTTATCTTTCAATTGCTTTAAAAATCATGCCCTAAGACCCCTTGAGCTATGAATGCCATTGATTCAAAGTGGGTACCTTGAAACTGACTTTTTCCTCCAAGTCAGAATTTGAAATGTAGAATTCAGCTTCTAATCACCAAAATTTTGTGTGTTTTTACTTCTAATCTCGTTTAACAATCTTCCAGAACTGATTAGCACCTTGAAACATATGTTTTGGTTGAGTTTTGAGAAAAATAGAAGTCACACTTTTCATGCTTGCAACTTCACACGATTTCCCTCCAAACTTCATCATTCCACACGCTTGAGCATCCCATTTGATTCCCTATAAATAGAGGGTTATATTTCACTCATTTTCTCACGCTTAGACAACCATAATCACCCTACCCAACTCTTACCTTAACCCATATTTCTGCAACTTCATATTTTGGTTTACAACCTTCCTCAATCCATTTTCTTTGTCAATTCTTCATCCTTGAACTTCACTGAAGCTAACAGAAGAAGAACCAAGTCCTAAAGCATCATAAATCATGCTAGCCAAGTCAAGTTTCAGAGCTCTGAATTTGATTGTGAATTTTCAAATCCCTATTGAACTTTTTTCTTCTGGTTTTCTTCAAATCGATTGAGCTATAACTTATTTAAATTTTTCGCAAGGGTACAGTTTTCTTCGTCTTGGTGAGACGAAGCGAATGGCATAGGTCTGAGCTCCTGATTTTATAGTTTGAGAGACCTGTAACTCACGTGGCTGGAGGTTGAAGATGACCAACGTGTCATCTCTCAACCAATGATAAAGCTCCACTTGTTTTTTTTCAAAATCTGATTTAATATTTGATCCCGTGATTTATTCACTAATGACCATGATATGCACATCATGCCAGATTCCTAGGATTTGATTACTAACGCGTTTTGAAATTGGTGCAATGGTCTACATCTTTTTAGTTTTATTTTTATTTTCTGATTTTATATTTTAATTGATTTAAACTTCAAAAACTAATAAAAAAATCATTTATGACCCAAAAAATATGAAAAAATTCATAAAAATATTTTGGATTTTTGTCTTTCTGATTTTTATTTTTTCACAATTTTAGTTCATGATTTGATATTTTTTATAATTTTTCACTTTAATTAACTTGTTTTAATTGGTAAAAAATATTTTTCTTAATTTTTAAATTCTAAAACAAAATTATGGAAAAGGTCCTTTGGCCATTTTTTACCATTTTTTTGTTTTACTTATTTCTTTTATTTTTATAATTAGTTTCTAACTTTAAAAAATTCTGAAATTTTTTGTTAACATTTATTAAATCATGTTTGACCTTTGATTATGTTTTAGGATTTTTATTTTGTATTTTGTTATAGTTTGTGTATTTTTCCAACTATTTTCCTTTTATTAACCATTTTAATTTTGTTTTCTTAAATATTTTTTTATTATTTTCTTTATTTTGTTCTGACTTGGACTCCATTTGGTGACAAATTCCTTAACCTCATTGGATCTTGGGTGTTGATAGATTGAGAAACCAAATCCACCAAAATGGATTAATGCTGTTGATGATATTTGAAACCCTAATTTCATACATTGCATCCCATCCTTCTTCATCTTATCCCTTTCTCATTGTGTTACAAGTTGTTAGAGAATGATCTACATATCATATTTCTAAACATATGGCACATAGATTGCTATTGAACAGCCTAAAAATAGGTGCAACTTCTATATAAGTCCACTTACAATTGCTTAACATAGCGCTAAATTTTGTCCTGATTCGAGAAATGATCATTCGTGGCCCAAACATATGTTTGCAAGCCCAAGCATGTTTAATTTTAAACTTTTGATCCAATAACCTTGAGATCCATTTTTAGGAGGCTTTGGTCTTATCAATCCTCTAATGAATCTTCATATATTTTGGAACTAAGTGAATCACTCAAACATCTTTGATCATTTATTGTTGCCTTGAGATTTTGGAATGAATGATATACTTGACAAAAAAGCAAATAAAACTTGTTCTTGAGAGGTTTTGATTTTATCAATCTTCTAATGAATTTTCAAATGCAAGTTTTAATATGGTCATTCAACTAACCTCTAATTCCTAACATTTGAATTTATTTTATGATTTTACTTTATGCTTTTTAATTTAAGCATTTATTTTAGCATTTTAGTTTGCTCACTTGAGCTTTTCATTTCATTTTGAAGACACCTAATAACCAACTTGAACTATAAAAAGCTTTAATGGAACTTGGACTATTTGGTTACTATCCTTGGCTTGTTGGAGTGATGGACTTCTTGGACTTAGGATTAGAGACCTTGACCTACCTTGAGACCCGATGACTTCTATTACAATATTGTCTAGAGTTCTTAGGGTTTACCCCAAGACATTGGGTTGTTTGTTTTCTTTGTGTGCAGATTATTTCGATTATATGCTTTATCTGTGATTTGGAATTCATTTGTATACAACTGTTACACTGTCCAATTTTTGTGAAGACTTAATGCATTTGAAGCTTGGATTTCTTAAGAGGTTTATTATCTTCGCTTGTTTGGTTTCAATCCAAAAGAAGGGAATTTTACATTGACTCATTATGTCAAGTGTTGGCTTCTTGTTGGTTAGACGGTTCTTTTCCCTAACTTTTACCTTATGCTTTAGGATAGTCCCTTCATCTCCTCCCATTTTCTTTAATTTCAAAAATATTCTCCATCATTTTCAAAAATATTCTTGTTTTTTAAACTTGAATCTCTTTCATAATAAACTTGGACTTTGATCCATATATTTTCAAAAATCTTTTCTTAATCAAACTTTAAACAATCTAAAAATGCTTTGACATTTTTTGTGAGAAGACTAAAAGTCAATCAATCTCATTCAAACCATTTTGCCATTTTGGCTTTTTACCTTAAAACTTTCTCAAAAGATTAGACTCTTGTGAATCCTTGTAGTGAAGCGAGATATTTTCCACTTGGGTGTTGAGCGAGGCTTTCTTGATTTTAAAATCCAAGCCATATATTACACTTTGAGATGCTACGAATTCTCCTTTCTTATAATCGTGGGTAGTAAGTATGTTTTCCACTCGGAGATGGCGATGGTGTCTCGTCTCTTAAAATTAACCAACCCACATGTGTTTTAAAATTTTTAAAGGTGAACTACGAGTACCCTAATCCCCTATTGCATGAAAGGTGGTATGTATGTAGGTATTAAAGGTTCGCAACTGCGGCGGGTGCAAAAATTGTAAAAATATTTCTTTTCTCACCTACATAAATCTATTTTTTATAGAACATTTATAGCCAAAATACACAAATTTTAAAAGAAGTTCCTGAGGAGTACCATAGATGTTTAGGGTACTAATACCTTCCCTTTGGATAACCAACCTCTGAACTTAGATTCTCTCCCCCTCTTTTAGGTTATTCAGTCTTTTCCCATTCCTTTGGAAATAATAAAGCACGGTGGCGATTTTAATTTGATATGTGCGAGTTAAGTCAATCCAATGTCTTAGTCTCATTATTTCTACCTCTACAGTATAAACTGGTTGGAATCCAATTATGTTCATATTAATTGTTTCAACAAATATGTACGGTTTCTTGCTCCTGATGAGGAGCAGGAAGCGATTTTCTTGTCCGCTAGGAAGTTGAACAAGTTGATGAAGGAGGAGGCTCAGACGTTATCATTGATAGCATCTTTGTCGATTGAAAACCAAATTGATATTAATGAGTTGTAGGTGGTGCATGATTTTCCTGAATTGGGAGTTTTAAAACTTAAAGTAAAGAACAAGTTGGTTATCCTGGTTCGTTTGAACTCAAACTACTCCATTCCTCCGGCCAAGGTGATATCGCCTCTCTCAACGAGGTCTTAATCTACTGATCAATCTTGATTACAAATCTACTTTGACAACCGTCAAAGTCTTCTTGAGTATAAAACACAACCCTATTTTTCTTAAGGAATTTATCTAAACAATGTGTGAATAAAAGTGTACAATAATGTTTCTAATTAAACACTATCACAATACAAGTGATGTTTTACACAGTTTGAATGTTGAACATTTGAGGATGAAAGTGATAGCAGCGTTACTGTGCGTGAGAAAATCGTGAAAGATTTATCCTCAAAGCTTTGTTTAAATAGGCGAAGCATGAAGGAGTATTTGGAATATTGATCAATGAAAATTAAGGTGCTTTCCAAAAATAAAGATCCTTGTTCCCTTCCAGCCGTTACTCTTGAAATGGAAATATTTGATTTGTAACGCTTCAGAACATGCTTGCTTCAGAAGATGGAAGTAACCGTTGTTGCTTGCTTCAGAAATTTGTAGATCAGAAGCACGGAGTCCTGTTTGCTGCGTTAGAACTTCTTTCAGAGATGTTAATAATCAGAGTTGAAACAACTTTGTAACTCATCTTCCATCAGAACTTCTTTAAGAACTGTTTACAATCAGAGTTGAAACAGCGTTATAGCACATATTTTGATCTTCTTCCATCAGAACTTCTCTACAAAACAAAATATAAATTTAGGGAGCATAATTGTTCTTTGCGTTTATTATCATCAAAACTCTTACAAGGGTTTTAGAATCAAATTATGTTCTAACACTGATTCAGAGCCAGGCTTATCATCAAATCTAACATTGATTGACTCTTCTACAATCCGTGTTTCTGTGTTGTATACTCCATAGCCTCTTGAGCGTTCAGAGTATCCTAACATAATATACTTTTATGCTTTAGAGTCAAACTTGTTCATATGTTCTTTAGTGTTAAGAATAAAACAAATACATCCAAATGGATGGAAATACGAGATGTTGGGCTTTTTGTTCTTCCACAGTTCATATGGAGTCTTACCCAGAATAAGCCTTATGGAGATTCTATTCTGAATGTAACACGTTGTGTTAATTGCTTCTGCCCAGAAGTTGTTATCAATGTTAGTCTCGTTGATCATGGTTCTGGCCATTTCTTGTAAAGTTCTGTTCTTTCGTTCTACAACTCCATTTTGTTGGGGATTTCTAGGACAAGAGACATCATGAGAGATGCCATTCTCATTAAAAAATAGTTAAAAATTTTTGTTTTCAAATTCTCCACCATGATCACTTCTGACTTTAACAATTCTAAGATCTTTTTCGTTTTGGACTTGGTTACAGAAGGCAAAGAACACAGAGTGTCGCTTGTCCTTGTGTTTTAAGAACTTTACCCATGTCCATTTGCTATAGTCATCTATGATCACTAATCCATACTTCTTGCCACTAATGGATGTAGTTTTTACTGGTCCAAATAGATCTATATGCAGAAGTTCTAATGGTCTAGAGGTAGAAACAATATTTTTTGCTTTAAAAGAGGGTTTTGCAAACATGCCTTTTTGACATGCTCCACACAAAGCATCTGAGCTGAACTTCAGGTTAGGAAGTCCTCTGACCAGATTGAGTTTGGTAATCTGATATATTCTTCTCATACTAACATGCCCCAATCTTTTGTGCCAGACCCATTGCTCATCGTTAACAGACAATAGGAATTTTACATTCTGACTTTTCAGTTCAGAGAGTTTTATTTTGTAAATGTTTTTCTTTCTCTTTCCATTAAAGAGGATAGATCCATCTTTCTGACAAACTACTTTACAGAAATTTTGAATAAAGATTATATCATAACCGTTATCACTTAATTGACTTATGGACAACAAGTTATGCATTAATCCATCTACTAATATAACATTAGTAATATAGGGAAGATTATCATTACCAATAGTTACAGAGCCAATGATCTTCCACTTCTGATTGCCTCTGAAACCTACGTAGCCTCCAGATTTAAGCTCCAGGCTTTGAAACATATGCTTTCTTCCCGTCATGTGTCGAGAGCATCCAGATTCCAGGTACCAGGATTGGTGTTTCAGTCTTATTGTCAAAGATATCTGCAACATAGACAATTTTATCCTTAGGTACCCATATCTTTTTGGGTCCTTGTTTGTTGGAGTTACCAAAATTTTGTTTGAATTTTGGTTTAGTAGAGAAATCATTACTATTATACTTTAAGTCATGTGTGTGCCCATAGGTAAAGTGAGAATTCAGAGGAGTGCGTTTAATAACCAAATCCTTAACTTTCTTAGGTTGGGATACTTTACCTTTGTATCATATACCTTTTCTGCCATTTCTGCTAACACCATAGATCATTGAAGCCATCTTGCTTCTATCTATGTTTTTAGCGAGGAATTTTTGAAAGATATGATCATATTCCTTTATGATCTTATTATGGTTACTAGGAACTTCTGAGATAATGTCATTCTGAGTATTTTGTAATTCATTTTCAAGTTTTGAAATTTTTTCTTTCAGCTCAGAGTTTTCCAATCCCAGATTCTTAGTTTCTTCAAAGTCAGAAACTAGATCTTTTTTTAGGTTCTTGTTTATGACTCGAAGTTTCTGATACCTTTCTAGTATTTCTGACAGACTCTCTTCTAATTGAGATCTAGAAAAGTTAGAAAATACCTCTTTTTCCTGAGTCTGATTCAGATACAAGTGATTTAGTATCTTCTGATATGTTGGCCATAAGGGAAATGTTGGCTCTTTCATCTTCTGATTTTGTGTCTGCTTCAGAAGAGTCGGAGTCATCCCATGTTTCCATGAGACTTTTCTTCTTCTCCTTAAAGAACTTCTTTTTAGGTTTCTCCTTCTGAAGCTTTATACATTAGCTTTTGTAGTGCCCTTGTTCATTGCATTCGTAGCAGATAATGTCTCTGTTTCTCGACTTTCTGTATTTAGAAGATGGTTCAGACTTTCTGTATCCAGACAATGATTCAGACTGATTCCCTGTTGTTATGGAATTTCTGAACTTCCTTTGACTGTGCTTCCACATCTGATTGACTCTTCTGGAGAGAAGGGATAATTCGTCTTCTTCTGATGAGGATCCACCAGAGTTTTCTTCTAATGCCTGAAAAACTTTAGAATAATATTTTTTGTTAGATTTAAGGGCTAAAGGCTTACCTTGGTTCTGGGGCTCATCATCTTTTAACTCTATCTCATGACTTTTGAGAGAGCTGACAAGTTCTTCTAGAGATATTTTATTCAGATCTTTTTCCAGTTTGAGAGTAGTGACCATGGGTCTCCATTTCTTTGGTAAACTTTTGATGATCTTCTTTACATGATAAGTAGTTGAGTACCCTTTGTCCAAAACTTTTAGCCCCGCAACCATACCTTGTTTCAATGGTTTCATCTTCTTCCATTTTGAAGGCTTCATACTTCTAAATGAGCGTAAGGGCTTTGATTTCTTTGACTTGCGTGTTGCTTTCATGAGTCATTCTCAAGGAATCAAACATGTGATTTTCCATCTCTTTGTTTGTGATCTTCTCATACTCTGAGTATGAGATGGAAATCAAGATAATAGTTATGGCCTTGTGATGATTTATGAAGTCTCTCTTTTAATGATCTAGAATTCTTTTTCTATCAATCTTCTGACCACTTTCATCAACAGGATGTATCTACCCATCAATAACCATATCCCAAATATCAACGTCATGAGCCAGAAAGAAACTTTCAATTATGTCTTTCCAATAATCAAAGTTCTATCCATCAAGGATTGGAGGTTTGCCAGTGATTCTGTATTTCTCATCATGGTAGTCATTGCTGATGTTCTGACTTGGCCCCACCATAGTGTTTTTCTTAGCTTGGATATTTTACTGGCACAATTAAGTGCTTGAACTCAGAACCAGGCACTCTGATGCCAATTGAATAATGGAAAAACATAAGAAAGGGTGGGTTTGAATTTGTATTTTTAAAACTTAAAGTAAAGAACAAGTTGGTTATCTTGGTTTGTTTGAACTCAAACTACTCTAGTCCACCCACCAAGGTGATTTTGCCTCTCTCAACGAGATCTTAATCCACTAATCAATCTTGACTTCAAATCTACTTTGACAACCGTCAAAGTCTTCTTGAGTATAAACCACATCCCGGTTTTTCTCAAGGAATTTCTCTAAACAATGTATGAATAAAAGTGTACAATAATGTTTCTAATAAAACAGTATCACAATACAAGTGATGTTTTACACAGTTTGAATGTTGAACGTTTGAGGATGAAAGTGATAGCAACATTATTGTGCGTGATAAAATCGTGAACGATTTATCCTCAAAGCTTTGTTTAAATAGGTGAAGCATAAAGGAGTATTTGGAATGTTGATCAATGACAATTAAGGTGCTTTCCAAAAATAAAGATCCGTGTTCCCTTCCAGCCGTTACTCTTTAAATGGAAATATTTGATTTGTAATGCTTTAGAACATTCTTGCTTCAGAAGATGGAAGTAACTGTTGTTGCTTGCTTCATAACTTTATAGATCAGAAGCACATAGTCTTGTTTTCTATGTTAGAACTTCTTTCAGAGATGTTAATAATCAGAGTTGAAACAACTTTGTAACTCATCTTCCATCATAACTTATTTAAGAATTGTTTACAATCAGAGTCAAAACAACGTTATAGCGCATCTTCTGATCTTCTTCCATCAGAACTTCTCTACAAAACAGAATATAAATTTAGAGAGCATAATTATTATTTGTGTTTGTTATCATCAAAAATCTTACAAGGGTTGTAGAATCAAACTATGTTCTAACATAAAATCTTTCAGTATTTGGACAAGTTGGTGGTGGTATTTATTGATGATATTTTGATTATTCTAAATCATAAGAAGAGCATGCTGAACACTTTTGAATTTTATTGCAAGTGTTGAAATAGAAGAAATTATTTCTAAGTTATCAAAGTGCAAGTTCTGGTTGGAAAAGGTTACTTTTCTTTGCCACATTAATTCAGGTGATGGTATTGCAGTGGATCCTGAAGGGTAAGAAAACACTTAGAAGAGGGGTGGGGGGGTTGAATAAGTGACTCTTTTTCTTTTCAAAACAAAGCTCAACAATAATGGAAAGACAAGGTTGTTTTTATCCTGGTTCGTTTGAACTCAAACTACTCCAGTCCACCCGTCAAGGTGATTTCGCCTTTCACAACAAGGACTTAATCCACTATAATCAACTGATTACAAACACACAACAATTGTTGTTACTAACAATGCATAAGTAATCTTACAAGTGACTAACACCACTAAGACTTAAATCTCGTCCTAGTCTACTTGAGAAATCTGACCAAACTTGGTCTCTCAAGGAACACTTACAAGAGTTTAATCTTTGCAGATAGTGAAATAAAATTTGCTTCTAATCAAGCTATATCACAACTGTGATTTTTCACTTAGAATAAATTGCACAAAGTGTATGAACAAAGAGTTTGTGAGCCCATAATTTTTCAAGTAGTTTCTTGCTTCTTTTTGAAATTCATTGGTTAGTTGGCTTGCAATAAATGTCCTTCTATATATAGTAAGAACAAAAGACCGTTGCTTCCTTCAAAAAGTGGAGAGCATTAAATGCTTGCATGTTTCCTTGCACTATTCCATTTTCCAATAAGCTAGTATAGACACTTGAGTGCATACAGCCGTCTTTGCGTTAAATGAGCAAACGGAACTTGTAAGAACATGTTTCCTGAAGCTTGACAAGACAAGTTGGCTTGTACATTCTTTCAGAACTTGCTTCAACATCTTGAATTTAGAACATGCTTGCTTATCTTCTGAACAATTCTTTTCTTGCTAAGAACTTGATCAGCGCTTGCTTTCAAATAAACTTCTGAACAACACTTGCTTTCAAGTAATCTTCTGAACAAGGAATCCTGCTAAGTGTTAGAAGATGCATTTAAATAAATGTCTTACCAGAGTCAGCATCAGCAGTTGTGCTTAAAGCAAATAGTTCTTTCATTTAAAGAACTTCTTCATATAATTTTAGCTCAGCACATCAAAATGCTTCTGTCAGAACATTATCTGAAATAGTAAAAAGCGTTCATCAGAGTATAAATTATCTAAAATATAATTTATTGTTATCATCAAAACACTGAGATATGATCAGAACTAATCTTGTTCTAACAATCTCCCCCTTTTTGATGATGACAAAAATTATTTAGATTTAGAAATAAAATATAATAAGAGATAAAAATCTCCCCCTGAAATGAATATTTTTATATATATAAAACTTCCTGAGAATATTTATCAGAGCTTTGAAAATATCTTCTTGGATTTCTTCAGAACTTCTTTTGAAGATAATGTTCAGCTGAATTACTCTTCCAGAGTTTAAGTGATACCTGCAAAAATTCTTTTGCACATAGAAATAAATCTTGTATTTTGTTTGAATGTCTGAGACTTAGTCCCATATCTGTTAATCAGAGATTAGATCAAAATACTCATTTTCTCCCCCTTTTTGGCATAATCAAAAAGTATATAAAAAATAGTTGAAGAGCTTAAAAGTTTTCATAAAATAGCAAAATATATCCAGAAGTACAAAACAACAAACAAAAGAAAAGAAACAGAAAGACACTAGGATTTCTTAGTAACAAGGGCCATGAGAAGATTCTTGATCTCAGAGGCAGATTCTTCTTGTTTCATCATCCAGTTTCTGATTTCTTGATTTGTCTGGTCTTGCTTATCCAAGCGCTCATGAATGTATTCATTCTCCCTCTTGAGCTCATTCAGAGTATCCATGATAAGTGAAGTAGGAGCAGAGGATGATGAAGCTTCAGCAGAAACAGCCTTTTGAGCAGTAACCGTTTAGTCAAAACGCACAAAGGTTGAAAGTAGAGTGCCCAGATCCATCACAAGAGTTGGCACAGGTTCAGGTGCTGCCTTAGCAGAAGGTTGATTAAACAGAACAATAGCCAGAGGGTTTGAATCGTCAGAGGAATCTTTAGATTCATCTTCTGATATGTCCATTTTATCAGCTGGAGCATTAGCAATCATCAGAGAAGACTTCTTGTTCCAGATATCAGCAGCTTCTGACTTGAATGCATGCATATGTTTGGAGAATTTGTCAAGCACCTGAGAATGACATAAGTCCTACAGCTTCAGTGACTCAGCATCTAAGGTTCTTCTGAAAGTCTCCCACAGAAGATCCGTTGCAGCTGGGTTCACACTTTTGGTGCGGTCTTCTTTCAGCAGATTCAACCATGCTTGAACTTCTGTTAAAAAATTCTGAAACAATATATTTACATCTGGATGAACGGGTTTTGGGACAGGCTTCTTGAAAGTTTTGTTTTTCAAAAATTGTAGAGATTCAAAATCAACTACAGTTCTTAAAAAGTTAGCCGGTTCAGGATTTGTTGTTGGTTCAGGAGTGGTTGAATGGTCAGGTTGTTCAAAAAGGTCAGGTGGTGCTGATTGATCATGAGGTTCAGATGATTCATGAGTTTCAGAAGGTTCAAATGATTCTGATGGTTCATGAGTTTGGTGTTCTGGAATATGAGGAGGTGAGAGTATAGGAGAGTCAAGTGTTGGAAGTTATGGAGAAGTAGGTGGTGTGATGTCAGGTGAAATGATTATTGTATTTTCAGCTGAGGGAATGGGGTTTTGAGGTTGTGGTCTGTTCATGGAAAAAATGTTTTCATAAGGTAAGGTGAAAGGTGGTTTTTGTGTTTCTAGAGGAACGTTGATTCCTGGAATTCTCCAAGAGCCAGCATCATACCATCCAGAGGGTCTGGGTGATAAAGGTCTGGGAGGAGGTCTTGAAAAGTGTTCAGCAGGAATAGGTTGAGAAACAGGTGGTTCAGAGGGTTCTGAGTGAGATGGTTCTGATTGGGTTTCAGAGTGTTCATCAGAGTCAAAGTCACTTAAGTCTGATAATACTTGATTTCTTTGAGGGTTGTCAGCAAGAGGGTTAGAGGGTATGGTCAAGTCAATATCAACATCTATATCACCTAAGGTTTGGGGTTCAGCATATATAGATATATTGACAGAATCATAAACAGTGATAGTTTCAGCAGGTTTACCTGATTTCTTTTTCTTCTGAGGTCTGGAAGGAGGACCTTCAACTGCTTTCCTCTTCAAAGGTTGCTGAAGAACAACGTCCGGAGCAGCTTGATTTCTTCCTTGGAGCCAAGCAGGGTCAATAGGTGTTCCAGTCTCTTCACAGTTTTCAATGTAATGCAGGATGATGCGTGGATGATCTCCTGAGTTGAACAAAGGGAAATCAGCAATTGGTATCCTTCTTCTCTTCACAGTAGCTGACACATACGGAGTTGGTTCCACCAGCATCTTGTCAATAATTTTCCTCTTCACTAAATTCTTCCCAGTAATAGCCTTTCCACAAGTAGGCTCTAGCTCCCCCAGAAGATTATCTTCATCTAGGTGAGCAATCAGACCATTCTCAGACAGAATGTCTAAAATTAATCTTCCCATAGGAATCTAATTCCTTTTGGATTTGGGGTTTCTCATCCTTTCAGCTTCCCTAGTCTCTTTGACATGATTCCAGAGATGTTCAAACAGCAGATAAGGCAAATCAATTTTTACATTTGTTCCAAGGCAGAACAACAAGTATTGTTGATCAGCATTAATGTAGTCTGGAGAGCTCGTTTCCTTCCTATGGTGAATACATCCATGGATTATTCTTGCATATATCTTGTACTTATTTTTCAAGTCCCTGACTTTAGAAGATCCTTGACCATTTGTGAAAATTTCTGAGTAGACCTTTGACATTTCCATTCTTCCACTTGAAATACCTATAACTCCATGTTCTTCAAAACCTAGCAACTTTCTGATTTGATTTTCAGTAATGGAGATTTCCTTACCCATTACGAAAGAGAGGATAACTTTAGGGGTTGCAATTGCATGTATCTAGAATTCCTTCACAAGGTGTGGAAAAACTGGACCAACAAGACAGTCAAAAAAAGTTTCCCCAACCTTTAAACTCAACAACAGGAATCAGGTCAAAACCATTATCTCTTAGATTCTCAAAATCCACCATTAAATCACTTAACACTTCTAAGCTGTCTACAGGAATGAGAGCTGTTCTCTGAGGAACGATGTATTGCTCAGAGTGGATGTTCTCAGAATGGGTAAAGGAGGAAGCCATTGGAGCTCTTAGAGTTGAGAGATGAAAAAGGGTTTTAGAGAAAAATCACAGAAACGTTTGAGTTTTGAAAGAGACGGTAAAAAATGAAAAAAGGTTTTTCCAAAAGTATTTATATGAAAAAGTTTCAGAAATAGGTTTAGAAATAAAACTGTAAAAAATATTTTTAATGAAATTAAAACGAATCTCATCATTACATGAATTTAATGATTTTGCAAAATTAGGGGAAAACGTGAGATTATAGCTAATCATAACAGTTACCTAAAACAGCGTCAGTAGCTTTTGCACGCGTGACCTTTCAAAAACACACCACGTGTTCATCTTCTGAAGGTTGCATGTGACAGTTGTTTGTTCTAATGAATTTCTGACCTATACTTAGAAATGAAACGTTAGAACATTTCAGAACATTTCATATAGCTTTTGATATAACTTCTCTTCTAACTTCTGAAGAGTTATTAATCAGAACATTCATTTCAGAACATTCTGAAGTCAAACACAGAAGATAAATATTATTTTATTCAGGACATAATTCCATACAAATATTTTTCAAAATGAAATTAAATCTATCTTCTTAAAGGGGTTTGGTAAAAATGTCAGCCCATTGATGGTCTGTTTTTACAAAAATTAAATTTAGAATTCCCTTCTGAATATAGTCCCTTATAAAATGATATTTATTTTCAATATGTTTAGCTTTATAATGTAAAATTGGATTTTTAGAAAGACAAATAGCAGAAGTATTGTCACAGAAGATATGAATCTTAGTTTCATAAAGATTAAAATCTTCTAGCTGACTTTTCATCCAAATCATCTGAGAACTACATCCAGCAGCAGATATATACTCAGCTTCTATGGTTGAAAGCGCAATTGTTGCTTGCTTCTTGCTGTACCACGAGATAAGATTGTCACCCAAAAATTGGCAGCTTCCAAAGGTGCTCTTTCTTTCAATTCTATCTCCAGCAAAGTCAGCATCACAATAACCTACTAGTTTGTAATCTTGTGATCTTCTGTAACACAAACCCAAATTAGTAGTACCTTTCATATACCTCAGAATTCTCTTAACAGCAGTTAAGTGAGATTCTCTAGGATCTGATTGGAATCTAGCACATAAACACACGCTGAATAGTATATCAGGTCTAGATGCAGTCAGATAGAGAAGGGATCCAATCATACCTCTGTAGAGCTTCTTATCTACCTTCATACTTACCTCATCTTTTCCCAGAATGCAGGTTGGATGCATTGGTGTCTTGGCATCTTTGCTTTCTGACATCTGAAATTTCTTCAGAAGTTCTTTAACATACTTTGTCTGATGTATGTAAGTACCTTATGGAGTCTGATTGATTTGAATTCCCAGAAAGAACTTCAATTCTCCCATCATGCTCATTTCAAATTCTGCCTGCATGGTCTTAGCAAATTCTTTTCCAAGGGAGATATTAGATGTTCCAAAAATTATATCATCAACATAAATTTGAAAAATTAAAATATCATTTTTAAATGTCTTTCTGAAAAGAGTTGTGTCCACTTTCCCTCTGGTAAAATCTTTGTCTAAAATAAAATTACTCAGACGATCATACCAAGCTCTGGGAGCTTGTTTTAAACCGTACAAAGACTTTTTTAATTTAAAAACATGTTCTGGATGTTTTGAATTATTAAATCCAGGAGGTTGATGGACATAAACTTCTTCTTCAATATAGCCATTTAAAAATTCACTTTTAACATCCATTTAATATAATGAAATATTATTTTGTACAACAAAAGAAATTAATAATCTAATAGACTCTAACCTGGCGACTGGGGAAAAGGTTTCATTAAAATCAATTCCTTCTTGTTGATTATAACCTTGTGTAACCAGTCGTGCTTTGTTTCTGATCACCTCTCCTTGCTCGTTCAGTTTTTTTCTGAAAACCCATTTGGTTCCTATAATGTGGAATCCTTTGGGTCTTAGAAATATATCCCATACATCATTTCTGGAGAATTGATTGAGTTCTTCTTGCATTGCTAAGATCCAATCATTATCTTCCAGAGCTTCATCAATAGAAGTTGGTTCAATCAGAGAAACCAAACCAAATAATGATTCTTCATTGATTCTGAGAGAGGACCTTGTTCTGATGGGATCTTCTTTTCTTCCAATGATTACGTCTTCTTTGTGAGCTGAAGAGATTCTAGGAAACCTTTTCTGAGTGGGTTGATAAGAGATTCTGAGGTTTTCTAGAGCATTGTCAAGAGGATGATCTGCTGAGTCTTCCTTTGCTTCTGAAGTTTTAGAGTTTGAGGGATGATCTTCTGTACCTACAGAAAAATCAATTTGCTTTGGCTGTTGCTGGCCAAGCTTATCATAAAACCCGACTTTGATTAATTCTTCAACAATCAGAGTTTCTGTGTTGTATACTTTATATCCTTTTGAGCGTTCAGAATATCCAAGCAGAAAACACTTTTGTGCTTTAGAATCAAACTTGTTCAGAGTTTCTTTAGTGTTCAGAATAAAACAAGTACATCCAAAAGAATGGAAATAAGAAATGTTGGGTTTTTTGTTTTTCCACAATTCATAGGGAGTCTTTTCAAGAATAGGTCTTATAGAGATTCTATTCTGAATGTAACATGCTATGTTCACAGCTTCTGCCCAAAAGTGCTTTCCCATATTAGTTTCATTGATAATGGTTCTGGCCATTTCTTGTAATGTTCTATTCTTTCGTTCTACAACTCCATTTTGTTGGGGAGTTCTAGGACAAGAGAAATTGTGAACAATACCATTTTCTTTAAAATATTTTTCAAAAAATAATTTTCAAAATCACCACCATGATCACTTCTGACTTTATGATTTTAAAATCTTTTTCGTTTTGCACTTGGGTACAGAAGTCAACGAACATAGAATGTGACTCATCCTTGTGTTTTAAAAACTTGACCCATGTCCATCTGTTGAAGTCATCAATAATGACCAATCCATACATCATGCCTCTGATGGATGCAGTTTTAACTGGCCCAAACAGATCAATATGAAGTAATTCTAATGGCTTAGAGGAAAAGACAACATTTTTGGATTTAAAGGAAGGTTTTGAAAATTTTCCTTTTTGACATGCTTCGCACAGAGCTTCTAAGTTGTACTTCATATTGGGAAGTCCTCTGACTAAATTTAATTTATTTAGTTGAGAGATTTTTCTTAGACTGACATGTCCCAATCTTCTATGCCATACCTATTTCTCATCGCTAACAGACAAAAGGCATTTAACATTCTGAGATTTAAGATCTGATAAATCAATTTTGTATATGTTGTTCTTTCTCTTGCCAGAAAAGAGGATTAATCCATCTTTTTGACTCACAGCTCTACAGGAGTTTTAATTGAAGATAATGTCATAACCATTGTCACTTAGTTCACTTATGGACAGCAGGTTATGAGCTAATCCTTATACTAATAAAACATTAGAGATAGAAGGAAGGTTACCGTTTCCAATTGTTCCAGAACCAATAATCTTCCCTTTCTGATTACCTCCAAACTTCACGTCTCCTCCAGCTTTAAATTCCAGGTTTTGGAACATAGACTTTTTTCCCGTCATGTGTCGTGAGCACCCAGAGTCCAGGTACCATGATTGGTGTCTCAATTGAGCTGTTAAGGACATCTGCAATAAATATTATTTTATCCTTAGGTACCCATATCTTTTTGGGTCCTTTTGGGTTAGAGTGTTTAAAGTTCTGTTTGAACTTTGGGTTAGCATAAGAGTTTCCAGAATGTGATGTATATTTTATATCATGTGAGTGTCCAAACTTGAATTGTTTGTTCAGAGGTTTGTAAGTGAAAGTCATTTTAGCAACAAGTTTTGGTATGTATGTCTCCTTCCCTTTGGGAGGTTCATATCCAATTCCTCTTCTGTTTTTCCCACTAACTCCATAGATCATTGAAGCCATTTTGCTTCTATTTATGCTTTTAGCCAGAAAAGTTTGAAAGCTACAGTCATATTCTTTCAGAATATCTTTTGAGCTAGACACAGACTCTGAACTAGAAATTTTTTGAACATTTTAAATTTCTTCTTTAAGTTTAAAATTATTTTCTATAAGTTCATATTTTTCTGTTTCATGTTTCTCAAGATCAGATGCAAGACTCTTCTTGAGTTTCTTGTATTTGATTTTGAGCTGACTATAGTTTTCCAGAAGTTCTGATAAACTATCAGCAAGTTCATCTCTAGAAAATTCTGAAAATACCTCTCTTGGTTCTGACTCACAGTCTGAGTCATCTGTTGTAGTAGCCCTCAGAGCTAGGTTGGTATTCTCATCTTTAGAACCAAATTCATCTTCATAGGATTCTGAGTCATCCCAGGTTTCCATCATCCCTTTCTTTTTACCAAACCTTTTCTTTGGTTTTTCTTTTTGAAGTTTTGGACAATCACTTTTGTAGTGACTAGGTTCTTTGCATTCATAACAGATGATCTCACTTCTATTTGATTTTTTGTGTCTAGAAGATTCTGGTTTATCTTCTGACTTCTTGAAGTTCCTGAACTTCTTCTGTCTGTGCTTCCACAGATGATTGATCCTTCTGGAGAGCAAGGATAGTTCGTCTTCTTCTGACGCTGATTCTTCAGAGTTTTCCTCTTCAGCCTGAAAAGCGTTAGTATCATATTTCTTAATTGATTTAAGGGCAAGATACTTACCTTTCTTCTCAGGCTCATGCTCATCAAGTTCTATCTCATGACTTCTGAGAGCGCTGATGAGTTCCTCCAGAGACACGTTGTTCAGATCTTTTGAAACTTTGAAAGCAGTGACCATTGGTGCCCATCTTTTGGGTAAGCTTCTGATGATCTTTTTAACATGATCTGCTTTAGTATATCCCTTATTCAAAACTCTCAGACCAGTGATCAGAGTTTGAAACCTAGAGAACATTACTTCTATAGACTCACTTTCTTCTACTTTGAAGGCTTCATACTTCTGAACTAGAGCCAAAGCTTTAGACTCCTTCACCTGAGTGTTTCCTTTATGAGTCATTTTAAGAGACTCAAACATATCATGCGCTGTATCTCTATTTGTGATTTTTTCATATTCTACTTTAGAGATAGCATTTAGAAAAATATTTCCAGCTCTATGATGATTTTTAAAATCAGCTTTTTGTTGTCTATCCATATTTTTTCTATCAACTTTGTTTCCTCCTGAATCTGTAGGATGTGTGTAACCATCCAAGACTATATCCCATAGATCACTATCATGACCTAGAAAGAAACTTTCTAGTCTATCTTTCCAGTACTCAAAATCTTCTCCATCAAATACAGGAGGTTTGTTGTAACTATTGTTGTTTTGTTCAGCGGCAATTGTGTTTTCTTCTAGATCTTTTCCTGACACGGTTAAGTGTTGTGCTCAGAGTCAAGATATGATACCAATTGAAGGGTAAGAAAACACTTAGAAGGGGGGGGGGGGGGGTTGAATAAGTGACTCTTTTTCTTTTCAAAACAAAGCTCAACAATAATGGAAAGACAAGGTTGTTTTTATCCTGGTTCGTTTAAACTCAAAATACTCCAGTCCACCCGTCAAGGTGATTTCGCATTTCTTAACAAGGACTTAATCCACTATAATCAACTGATTAAAAACACACAACAACTATTGTGACTAACAATGCACAAGTAATCTTACAAGTGACTAACACCACTAAGACTTAAATCTAGTCCTAGTCTACTTGAGAAATCTGACCAAACTTGGTCTCTCAAGGAACACTTACAAGAGTTTAATCTTTACAGATAGTGAAATAAAATTTGCTTCTAACCAAGCTATATCACAACTGTGATTTTTCACTTAGAATAAATTGCATAAAGTGTATGAACAAAGAGTTTGTGAGCCCAGAATTTTTCACGTAGTTTCTTGCTTCTTTTTGAAATTCATTGGTTAGTTGGCTTGCAATAAATGTCCTTCTATATATAGTAAGAACAAAAAGACCATTGCTGCCTTCAAAAAGTGGAGAGCATTAAATGCTTGCGTGTTTCATTGCACTAGTCCATTTTCCAAGAAGCTGGCATAGACACTTGAGTGCATACAGTCGTCTTTGCATTAAATGAGCAAACGGAACTTGTAAGAACATGTTTCTTGAAGCTTGACAAGACAAGTTGGCTTTTACATTCTTTCAGAACTTGCTTCAACATCTTGAATTCAGAACATGCTTGCTTATCTTCTGAACAATGCTTTGCTTGCTAAGAACTTGATCAGCGCTTGCTTTCAAATAAACTACTAAACAACACTTGCTTTCAAGTAATCTTCTGAACAAGGAATCCTGCTAAGTGTTAGAAGATGCATCTAAATAAATGTCTTACCAGAGTCAGCATCAGCAGTTCCGCTTAAAGCAAATAGTTCTTTCATTTAAAGAACTTCTTCATATAATTTTAGCTCAGCACATCAAAATGCTTCTGTCAGAACATTATCTGAAACAGTAAAAAACGTTCATCAGAGTATAAATTATCTAAAATATAATTTATTGTTATCATCAAAACTCTGAGATATGATCAGAACTAATCTTGTTCTAACAGATCCATCCAAAGTAGATGCAGTGTTACACTGGGAGCCTCCAAGATCAATTATGGAGATTAGAAGCTTTTTAGGTTTAGCTAGTTATTACAGGAGGTTTATTGAATGATTTTCTAAGTTAGCACTTATGTTAAATAAACTGACTTGTAAAGGCAAAACGTTTGTTTGGGATGTTCAGTGTGAAGAAAGTTTTACTGATATAAAGAAGAAATATATGACGACTCTGATTTTGATATTACCTAACTCAGAAGAATATTTTGTTATGTATTGCGATGAATCTTAATTGGGTTTAGATGGTGTACTTATGCAGAATGACAAAGTGGTATCTTATGCACCGAGGCAATTGAGTATTCATAAACGAAATTATCCTACTCATGATTTAGAACTGGATGCAATAGTGTTTGTGATAAAAATTTGGAGGCATTACCTCTATGGCTCAAGGTTTGAAGTGTTTAGTGATCACAAGAGTTTGAAGTACTTGTTTTACCATAAGGAACTGAATATTAGACAATGAAGGTGGTTAGAGTTGTTAAAGGATTAGGACTTTGGCATGAATTACCATCCAGGTAAATCTAATGTAGTGGCAGATGCCTTGAGTCGGAAATTATTACATATGTCTGCTATAATGGTTAGAGATCTATAATTGATTGAGTAATTAAGAGATATGAGATTAGTCTACAAGTTAACGTTGCAGAGTGTAATGATGGGTACATTAAAGATTAACAATGACTTTTTGGATATTATTTAAAAAGCCCAAAAGTTGGATATAAAGTTGGTATACGTGATGGTTAGGAGTAATCAGTCTCAAGACAATGATTTTAAAGTGGTTGTACAAGGTGTGTTAAGATTTCGCGATAGTATTTATATTCTTGATGACTATGAGTTGAAAAAGATGATTCTAGAGGAAAGTCATAGAAGTATTTTGAGTATCCATCTGGGAGCTACTAAAATTTACCAAGACTTGAAGAAGTTATTTTGGTGGCCTGGATTGAAATGCGATGTGTCAATGTTTGTGTATATGTGTTTGACTTGTCAGAAGTCGAAAGTCGAACATCAAAATCCTACTGGATTAATGAAACTGTTAGATGTTTTAGAATGGAAATGGGACAATGTATTGATGGATTTGTGACAGGTTTGCCAAGTACTCTGATAGGACATGATACCATTTGGGTGATTGTTAATAGACTTACAAAATCGACTCATTTCATTCCGATTAATATCAATTTTCCTATACCAAAGTTGGCAAATATTTATATGAGCGTGATTGTGAAGCTTCGTGGGGTTCAGTAGAGCATGGTTTCCAATAGAGATCCAAGGTTTACTTTTGGATTTTAGAATAGTTTTCAAAATACATTGGGATCTAATATGAGATTAAGTTTTGTGTATCATCCATAGACAAATGGTCAGACATAAAGGATTATTCGGTCATTGGAGGATTTGTTGAGAGCTTGTGTTATTGAACAAGGAGGTACATGGGATAGTTATCTTCCAATGATAGAGTTCACTTACAATAATATTTTTCATTCTAGTATTAGAATGGCACCTTTCGAGGAATTATATGGTAGGAAGTGTAGGACACCTTTGTGTTGGTATGAATCGGGTGAGAGTGTAGTGTTGGAAATGGGATCGTTTAGGAAACTGCAAAAACAGTGAATTTCATTCAAGATAAGATGAAAACTTCACAGAGTAGACCAAAGAGTTAGCATGATAAGATAAGGAAGGATATTGAGTTTCAAGAAGGAGACCATGTATTCTTGAGGATTACTAAGGTGACCGGTGTTAGACGTGCATTGGAATCGAGAAAGCTTACTCCTCACTTTATTGGTCTGTATTGAATTTCTGACAAGGTGGGAATTGTTGCGTATAGGATGGCCTTGCCACCTAACTTGTCGAATTTACGTGTTGTGTTCCATGTTTCGCAACTCCAAAAGTATATTTAAAATCCATCTCATGTGAGTTCAATAGATGATGTTCTAGTGTAGGATAATCTTACTGTAGAGACCGTACCTGTGAGGATCGAGGATCGTGAAAGGAAGAACCTAAGAGGCAAGGAAATCACTCTCGTAAAAATAGTTTGGGGAGGAGTTGTCGAAGAGAACACGACGTGGAAATTAGTGAGTATGATGCAAGAATCTTACCCGGTGTTGTTTGCATCATGTAATTTTCGAGGAAGTAAATATTTCAAGTGGGGGAGAGTTGTAACACCCCAATTAATTACTGAATTATTTTCATAGATTAATCATTTGATGTTGTGTATTTTGTGTGTTAATGAGAACTATGTTGTGAATTATTTGGTGCAATAGATAGTTTGATGATATTATGTGAGTGGTTGTGTCAAATTAGAATAATATTGAAAATTATTTTGATAATTAAATAAGCTAGTTTAAATTAATTGGATTTTAGAATAATTTTTTAGAATTTATTTAATAATTAAACTGAATAATATGAGTAGAAATATTAAGGACCAAATGTTCATTGCTTGAGGTTTAGTGAGGGTAAGAATTGAAAACCATATTAGTAGTCTAAGGGATAAACTAGTAATAAGGAAGAATATAGAAGGGAATCATATCATTTTGTACAGTCATATTTTGAGAGAAGCTGAAGTGTGGAAGTGAAAAGAGCTAGGGCAAGAAGTATCATTGTTGAAGCTTAGGAACCGTCAATCCAAGGTAAGAGTGGGGTCCCAACTTTCTAAATGTTTTGTATAGTGATGTGTATGTCAAGGTTATCATTTCCATGGTTATTGTATGTTTCTCTTTTGATTCAGTTTTGGGTTTTTGTGGAATGTGATGATATGATGAATCCATGTCTAATTTTATAAATTTTGATGTTATGATGCCATGAATTAATACTCATAACATGTATATGGATGTGCAATGGTTGTATGATGGATATGTGTCAAATTATATGAGTTTTTCAATCGAGTGGTATTGGAATCGCATGGAAATTGGGACTGGTTTAGTGTAGGAATCGCAACAGCAATGTTGCCATCAAGCACGCTTCATGTGGCGAGCCTATTGCGTTGTTGGGTGAGAGCATTCCCCCAAGCCTCACTGAGCGAGGGAGCGGGTGAAGGAAATGGTGGAAAAGAGGTGCTCCTAGAATTTGTATGTAGGGGTGGCCTTGCTTGTGTTTTGCTGGGCGAGCCTCAGACGACAGACCCAGTTGTCGGGTGAGCCTAAGGAAAGCAGGCTGGGACATAATTATATTTTTGAAATTTTGAAAACCCATAAATTTTGACTCAGTGTCCGTTTTACGTACCATTCGAACCTACAAAAAGCTAAAAAAATATTTTTTATCTTATTAAAATACTTTCGAACGCAGTAGGTAATTATCTGTTGGGGACTTATGCTCTTATTAAAATTCTTTTGAACACAGTAGGTAATTATCTTATTAAAATAATTTTGAATGCAATACGTAATTAAATTATTAAAATAAGAATACATTATAAAGCCCATTAGTTCCCTATTGTATTCGTATATATGAGGTTTAAGTTTGTAAAGGGGTGTTTCACCTTATTAAGAACTAATGGGCCTTTCTAAATCAAAAAAGGTCCATGTAAATTTTTAAAGCTTATTCATTTTCTCTTGCAAGAGGGGTGCGTTAGTTAAAATATATTGGCCCATTTAGAATTCTATAGAAGGGGAGGTATGTTGACTACATGAGGGGTTTTTGTTAATCGGACCGGCCCACTAAAGTGTTGGGGCCTATTTTAAATAAGGTTGAACGGTATAATTGTTAAGCCCATTTAGAATGCTTAGAATAAATAGAAGGGTGTATGTTTTAATCAGAGGGGCCCTTAAGCAATTTGTTTTTTTTAAGGCCCAATAATTGAAAAAATTAGTCCCATTTCATTTTTTTTGTTGTTTTTGAGAAACTATATTTATTTTTACATCATTATTGCTAACATTATTAAAATTATTATTATTAACATCACTATAAAGTGCTTAATTAAAAATGTGTTTTGTATTAATAATTATAAAAACGTTTGACTAAGAAAAGTCAGAGTAAAACTTTCAACCCAAATCTTTAATAGTCCAGACTTTCACTATTTTTCAAGCCCAAGCCCAATAAAAAATGCTTAATGTTCGAATCCGGAAAAAGCGTTTTGTTTCAAAGAAAAAACATGCATTGTTAAGATTAAGAAAGGAGAAACACTTGTTTACAAACAAAATTGACAATGTTTACAAATCAAACCTAATAAAAAGTTGAATCAAATTTTAACTGAATAAAGATTATCATACAGATTACAACCAAATTAAAAACAAATCCCTAGTTCTCTAATCAATCTAAGTAACGACAATCATAAGGAGAATAGTGAAACCCTCACTTGGATCTTCATCACCGCGCCTTAAATCGAGGCTGGGTTTAAAAATCTAAAACCCTAGTTCCTTGAATCTCTGCCAGCGTACGTAGGAAACATAGAGAATGGGATTAGAGATCAAAGGAAATCAGAGGAGAATAATAAATTCACATACAAAGAGGTAATTCGTAGAACACTTAGCTTTAGGGTTTCTATTTTTGTTGTGGTTTTTTGAATTTGATCTTAGATTTTTATAGAGGGATTTAGGGTTTGGGGTGGTTTCTGGGTTAATTATTATGGTTGTTGTTTCAGAGAAGAAGAGAGGTGATCGGGGTTGGCCACCGTTTGGGGGGTTAGACGTTAGGGTTTTGCGATGGTATTTGGTTAGAGAACAGAGAACATGGGACAAAGCAGAAAGAGAGAAATAATGAAATGACGAGAATATTTTGTAAAACAAAATATAATGGTTTCAGTAATCCAGTGTGCGCGTTTCCATGGTCATCACCATACACCCTCCATCATAACCACATGATCTAGATCAAGCGTTCCAGAAACGCGCGTCTACTGCATTACCATACGCCCGTTCGCATGGAGTCCAAATAGACTCCTAAGTATCCTTTGGGCCAAGCCCATTACTAGTCATGCCCCCCTCTGTTTTGTTTTGATGTTGCGTTAAAGGCACACCCCCATCAGCCTAATGGGCCAAACTCAACACTTGGACTTGGACCCTTAGTGCCTACACCTCCCACTTTTGCTACGTAGTTCCAATTTACACCCGCTTCTGTTTGGGCCTGAATTCAACATCTGAATTCAGGGTCCTACTACCTATACCCCCTATTTTGCTAGCCCAACATAATTTACACCCCCTTTCATTTTTCTTAATTTGTTTTGTTATTTTATTATAATTATATTTTATATTTTAATATATTTATAAATTTTAATATTATTGTATTATTATTATAAACTCGAATATTTATTTTCTAAAACTCATTCAAATAAATATTTATTTATTGCATTAAAATTATTTTTGATCATGCATTAATAAGATATTTTTATACATTAATACATTAAAAAAATACTTAACCAACACTAAACTCTTTTTCATAATAAATTATCTTTAAATCAATTTTCAAAAAGGATTACGAGAATATTTTAATCGATTGCGCACTTTGTCTAACTACTTCGTTATTCACACACCCATACTAAGTACAAGGGAAATTCAAACATCTTTGTAATCCATAAAAAACACCAACCAACTGCGAACTACGAATTAGGACTTTGATTCCTCATAAAAAGATAAGTAGGCATACAACTAAAATCATGGAGAGTTCCCTTAGTAAAAAATAAAAAAACCATATTCCCTAAGTCGTAATTCTAAACCCTAGTATCCTCGTGAACAAGGTAGATGATGGGTGCCTAACACTTTCACATCGTCTAAGAATCAGTCCAACAACTTAGAATCTCTTTCCAAATTAGGGTTAACCTTTATATTCCCTTCCTTAGGATAAAAATTAAGGGTGACAACTCAATTTTAAACCGTTTATTATAGCTGGCGACTCTAATGGGGATTCAACCCTAGGGTTTAAAAGCCTTTTCTTTTGGTTTTAGGGTTTTTCTTGTTTTTGGGGTTTTATACTTGCTCATTTAATTATTTATTTAATTTTTATTATTATATTATTTATTATATTTATTCATCTGTAGCGGGATTTTATTATTTCAAAAAGTTATTTTCAAAAAACCCTTAGAAAGAAGGTTCGTCTATTAGTCAAGGGGATACATCAGCCCTATGAGTTTATGTGACGACTTCGCCTAGAGTCGGTGGAATTACGCGAAAGGAATACGTCTCAAGAGATATCCTCTTGGGGGATAGGAATTTGGAATGAAACCTATAACTCTTTTTACAACCCTTAAACCAAAATCTCATGATGAGACCTTTTATGACCTAGAGATGAAAGTTTCGATCTGCAAAGAAGCTCCACTTAAGGGAGGCCCTTGTGCCTTTCCCTATAGTGTTATTCATGATAAACTTAAGGAAACCACATTATGGGAAGGGTATAATATTAGTAGGCCTAAACTAGGAGCCTACCTTCTAAGGGTACCATTCATAAAATCCCGTCACTAAGCCCCACATTTATGCATTCATACATTTTTGCAATTCATATATTCATTCCCTCTATTTCCCTTTGTTTGTCTTATTCACAGGGTTAAAAAAAATAATAATTAAAGGTTTTGGTGGAGTGTCATAGAAATGAATACCAAAGGGAAACAACTTGTCTGTATCAATGCCGTCAAGCCAGGTATGACAAAAATCAAGGCTATATAGGGGAAACTGTCTGAAAGAGCTTTGAAGATGTTCACCCGACGTTATGGGGATACCCTTGACTTAACAAAGGTAGAGGTACAATTGGATGATATTTTTGTCCTAATTCTATTCTACGACCCTCCATTGAGAAGCTTCACCTTTCAAGACTTTCATCTAGCACCGACTCTGGAAGAATTTGATAGACTTTTAAACTTTTCTAAAGAAAAAGCTTATGTGGGTATCGGGCAGACTATTGACGTCAAAATCTTGGAAGAGGGTTTAGGGATCCCTTATCCCGAATTTTCACTTAATTACAAAAAAGAAGGTGACGTACGAGGGATTAAGAGATGCTATTTGGAGAGTAAGGATTCTGATTTTGCCAATAACAAAGAATGGGAGTTTTGTATTGATTGTTTAGGACTACTTGTATTTGGTGTAATCTTATTTCTACAGACTCTGGACTATATTGATCTTGTGGCTATTAGCGTATTTTGGGGCATAAAAGTTTTCAATATGGATCCAACTCCCGCTTCACTTGCTGACATTTATTATGAACTTCATACACGGTATAAAATGGGAAAGGGTACTATAAACTGTTGCATCCCACTATTATATTCCTTGTTTATGACTCATCTCTACAAGGAAGATTACATGATTCCAAATCTGACAAGGTATAAGTGGGCTCAAAAATTAAGGTCTCTTACTTCTAATTTTGTGTTATGGTATGTGAGGATGCTGGACATTGGAGATATCATCTATAGCTTCAAAGACTTTTCTAATGTTCCATTGGTAGGATCATGAGGTTACATCAATTTCGGCACTACCTTGGCCATACGATAACTAGGGTATCCTTTGGAAGATAAACCCTCAGATGAACAACTCCGACAATTGATCATCCATGACATGGACAAAAATGACCAAGAATTGCTCAATAAGATCTTTCTTGCTTAGAAAAGGGTTATTAAAAGGAAGACTGAAAGGAAGAATGCTGTTGAAAAAGAACCTTACACTCGATGAGTTTTTGATAGGGTACGAGTTCTTAAGTTACCATTTGACGTAGACCCTGAGTACAAGCCAGAGGTCCCAGATTCTCCGCTTATGTTCTTAGAAGAAATAGACAATTTGAAAAATGCCTTAAAATAAGCTCAAATGGAGAAGGAAGAATTAGGTCTTAACCTCCATAACTTAACTAAATAGAAAATACAAATGCAATGCATACTTGAATCGAAAGACCAACAGATTCATAGAGATCGTGAGGCATTTGAGAAGGAGACTCTTAAGCGGAAGCGTTGGACTGAAGGGTTTTTAAGTTCTACTTTTAATTTGGATTCCAATAACCAAAGGTTGGAGGATGCTGCTAGTGACATTGGGACATTAAATAGGTGGTATGAAAAGGAAATGCAAGATAAGAAGGTGATGGAAGAAGATCTAAGGGCTTAAATCCAAAGTTTGGCGCAAGCTTCTTTAGATCAAGAAGAATAGATGAAGTGTCTCACCACCAGACTCTAGGTTAGCCAAGAATAGGAGATAGAGGAACTCCTTAAAAGGATGATGGCAGAAAGGCTTCTCACCCAAAAGACTGAAGAATACGAGCAAGTATGCCTGGAGTTAGAAGGCCTCTGAAAGATTTCCTAATTCAATGGAAACTCTATACAGAGATGAGGGCTGGAAAGTTTTATTGGGAAGACAAGTATGTGAAGATCACCATAACGGGGAAAGATAATCACAAGATAATTCTTGACCTTTACCGAGAATACCGATTCTACAAAGACAAGTATGCAAGACTCGCTTTATTAGCCGACAACCTCATCAAAGACATCCCTAGGAGCTTGAGAGACACAAAAAATGTGATGGTTCCTCTCCCAAAAGACATTGAATATTTCCATAAGCTTTGTAGGAGAATGGTCGATGGTTTCAGAGCAGACATCCGCAGACGCACTTAGAAGATTTGTTCCCTTTGTTTATTTCTTTCAGCAAGTTTCAATGTTTTAAATTTGAATATTTTTCAATATCTGAATTGTATTCTTTTTAAAAAGATAATTACTATTTTAATAAAGGCATTTTGTGTCTGTATCTCGTTTGCATATTTATTTTTAGATACTCACCAATAAAAAGAAAAACCCAATATATATATATATATATATATATATATATATATATATATATATATATATATATATATATATATATATATATATATATATATATATATATATATATATATATATATATATATATATATATATATATATATATATATATATATATATATATATATATATATATATATATATCCAAGTGAATAAGACATTCGAAACAAAACCGTTAGCATATTCATATGGATCCATGCATTCACAAACATTCACATCTCATAAACTCATAAACAAATAACTCATCATTTTTTAAAACATTCTCTAGTTAAACCTTTGGTAGAAGAAAAGTGTCGCCTCTCTAACCACCATATCAGACAAGAGCCCATCAACAAAAGGTGATGGAACAAATTAAGGAGAACCAAGTTGCATTCAAGGAAGATCTTGAGCAAGTCAAAGGTAACATCGAATCAATGAGAGGAGATATGAGTCAAGTTCTTCTAGCCTTGAAGAACACAATTAAAAGGCAGAAGCAAATCCCTAGGGAAACCTTCAAAGAAGTAGCCCAAACCATTGGTGCATCTAGCGATCACCAACTAAGGAGAGAACTGGAGTCTGGACCCTAAAAGTCTGCATGGCATAACAAGAAAAAAGACAAGTTGATACTAAGGGCTATGTCCCACCTCCACCAAAGGTAGGGGCATCTCATACTTTGCAAATTCAGATTAACAACGAGGATAACTACTTCGACTTGCAATATGGAGACCACAACTTAAAGGATATCAATCAAGAACCTCAATGAACAACCCATACTCAGGCTATTTAAAATCCACTGACGCTCAACCAGTACAAAGCTCTTGAGGAAATATTAAAATTTGTGGAGGGTTACGCTGCTTTCGATGTATATGCTCTCGAAATGGGTCAAGTTCTTAATGCAGTGATCCCTCCAAAATTAAAAGTACCTGACTTTTGAAAATACAAGGGGCTCACCTGTCCCAGGAACCATCTGTGCATGTATTGCAGGAAGATGCATGCATATGCTCAAGACCAGAAGCTGATGATTCATTGTTTCCAGGACAGTTTAAGTGGGGCATCCCTAGATTGGTACGTGCAGTTGGAGCGGGTTCATGTCCAGAAATGGGAAGATCTTGCTAATGCTTTCCTGGAATAGTATAAATATAACTTGAACATGGCTTTTACCCGCATGCAACTCCAGAACTTATCTCAGAAAATGGAGGAGTCTTTCAAAGAATATGCCCAGAGGTGGAGAGAAATGGCAGCCCCTGTACAACCACCACTCCTTGAGAAAGAATTAGCCGATATGTTCATGGGAACTTTGCAAGGATTGTATAATGAAAAGATGGTAGGAAGTGTCTCCTCTGAGTTTTCGGATTTGGTAACTATTGGAGAAAGGATTGAAGCTAGAATAAAAAGCGAAAAGATACAAGGGGGATCATATAGTACCCATATCAATGCAAAAAGACATGTTCCTAACTTCATGAAAAGGAAGGAGGGGGAGATAAATGATGTAGACTCATAACCAAGGGCACAACAACCATTAATAATTCTATGAGAATAACAATAGAACAAATTTGAAAGGCTGCTTAGAAAGTTTAACCCGCTCCCTATGCCACTCAGTCAATTATTACAACACTTGGTCAAGGCGTTTCTTGAATAGATTTGACTTTAGCGGGGTCAACCTCAATATCTTTACCACTGAAAATAAAACCCAGGAGTTTACCGGACCTCACCCTAAAGGTACACTTGTTCGGATTTAGCCCTAGCTTATACTTCTTCAGTCTCTCAAACAACTTATATAGATGGTCCAAATGCTCTTCTTCAATCTATGATCTGGCTACCATATCACGCTGATATGTTGCGTCGATGTTCTTCAACCCAAAAGGCATAACCTAGTAGCAGAGCCTGCCCCACTGTATACCAAAAGTAGTCTTTTCCATGTCTTCAGGTGCCATATTGATCTGAGTATACCCAGTGAAGCCATCCATGAAGGAGAACACCATGTGTTCAGCGGTGTTATCGACCAAAACATTGATATGTGGAAGCGGGAAGTCATCTTTAGGGCTAGCCTTGTTCATATCCTTGTAGTCTACACACATGCGTACCTTGTCGTGTTTATTTGGTATCAAAACAACATTTACAACTCATTGAGGATATGATGTCATTTCTAAGAACCCTACATTTAATTGTTTCATAAACTCATCCTTGATCTTCTCAGACATCTCAGGACGCATACGACGAACCTTCTATTTTATCAGAGCACAACCTTCTTTCATCGGCACATAATGGACCACAATAGCAGTATCGAGCCTTGACATGTCTTCATATGACCAAGCAAAGATCTCAACATATTGATGCAACATTTTGATTAACCTTCTCTTGACACTATCCTCTAATTTTGCGCCTATCTTGACCTCTTTCCTATCTGTCTCAGTACCCAGATTTACAACTTCAATCGGCTCTTCATGCGGTTGTATGGCCTTTTCCTCTTACATTAACAGTCTGATAAGTTCTCCAGGTATTTCACAATCTTCCTCACCTTCATCCTCGGCTTGGTAGATCGGATTTTCAAAGTCATAAGTGGCAATAGCAGAGTCGTTACCAACGGGATCCAGAGTGAATGTGGATCTGCAATGTATTGTATGGGTGTGTGTAAGAACACATAGCTATTTGAAAGTGATAAAAGTAAAAATAAATACAGAGAGCACAAAATTCTAATGCACAACATTCAATGCTTTTATTAAATGAACATATGTTTATGAAATGACAACCCTTAACAAACAAACCGTTGTACCCCGGGTAAGGCACAAGGCTTAAAGTCATTTTTAAGTATTAAAAGCCAAAACTTGAAAGCAATAAAAAACAGAAATGTAGCTATTACTCTTGACTAAAGGAGATAGAGATAATGTCCTCGGCCTTCCAGTTGCTGAGACCATTGCCAATGATAGGAAAGATCCAGCTGTCAAGGTCATAATCATTGTCAGCATCTTATATTACATTGATTCTGTTGTTGCTGATGTTGAATGGTGGCCTTCCAGCTCGAGCGCGACGAACAGCCCTTTGACCCTCTGCAGTGAAACCCAAACCAAACTTGTCAATTTTATAGGGGATGTCTAGAAGCTGACCCCAAATAGTACAACCACCTTCTTCTATAGTATCTTTAGCATCTTTCAATGAAGCCATCCAGGGCAGAACCCTAATAACTTTGGGAATGGAAGAGACATCTTCAGTAGCGTCTAGAGGGATAAATTCAAAACTCTAACAGGGAGTCTCAATGAATTCTCCGTCCATGTATACATACCGGAAAGAGTTCAAGTGGCTGACCATATACTCTTCTTTTCCGCAGACAATAACAATTTTTCTGTTCACAAGATATTTTAATATCGGATGTAGGGTTGAGGTGACAACGCGTGCACCACGGATCCAGGGGTGTCCCAGTAAGCAAGAGTAAGCTGGTAGAATATCCATTATGTAAAAGGTAGATTCAAAGATCTGCGAACCCACTTTGATCGGAAGATCCACTTCCCCGTGTACCATCCTTTTTGTCCTATCAAAGGCTCAAACTGTAATATCATTGGGTTTTAGTATAACCCATTCGCAATCAATTCTCTCTAGGGTTCCCTTAGATTTAAAATTTAACGAGGAGCCAATATTAACTAATACATGAGCCAAAATAGTGCCCATGCATTCAATGGAGACATACATGGCTTTATTGTGGTTTCTCCCTTCTAGAGTCAGATCAGCATCAGAGAAACCTAATCCATTGTCAGTCGTTAAGCTAGCAACATAACTTTCAAATTGATCGGCAGAAATCTCTTGTGGTACATGAGTAGTCTTCAATAATTTTACTAAAGCCCGCGCATGGGCTACAGAACACAGTAACAGGGATAACATGGAGATTTTGGATGGGGTCTGCCCCAACTGTTCAACAATTTTGTAGTTACTCTTGTGGATAATCTTCAATACCTCTTCCAACTCTTAACTAGAGGTGTCTGCAATTGTAGCTTCCTTAGGTGCCTCCGTCTGGGCAGGCTCTATTATTTTCTCTTTAACCTGAGCCTTAGTAGTTGACTCGGTGGCTGTAACTCTAACAGGTGTAGAAATAGTCTTCGGAGAGTTTTCTAGAGAGAAAACCCTTCCGCTTTTAGTAACCTTACTGGTTCTAGAAATGTTGTCAATGTCGGGATCAACAACTTCAGTAACTTCATCTTCATCAGTCAGTAGTTATTTTTTGATCCATAGTTCCAAGGAATAGCTTTATACGAAGAATATGGGATAGGTCCGGGTGTAGTGATGATTAGAGAATAGCTTTCATATTAGCAATAATCCTTACAGGACCTTTGGAGGTGATCCTGACTGGAGGGCTAGAAATTACGGATAAGTCTTGACACAGATTCTTAGCAGACAAAACCTTCTCGATCAGAATTATATGATTGCCTATTAGGCGTTGAATGCCTTCCTTATGTAATTTGCAGCCATTGGGTTGTGTTGTGCAGCAGTAACATTTTTCAATATAGCCTAGAAATAAACCGACCTGCAACAGATTCTTCTTGATTATTAGTAGAGGAGTAACCAATTCACTTACAATATCCATATAAAGAGCATTATCAATTGCACTTATGCCTTTGTCGTGCTTCGGCATAGGTGCAATAATTACATTTGGGGTCTCCAGAGGATCAAACTCAATCTTCTTGTTGTCAATCATGTCTTGAATTTTGTTTTTCAGGGTCCAACAATTGTTGGTCGCGTGCCCAGGACTGTTAGAATGGTATGCACATTTCGCATTCGGATTGTACTTAGGAGAGGAGGTGTTGGGGTTATGAGGAGGATCCCTTAGCATAATCAGCCCCACTTTTAGTAAATGTTGTAACGCTTGAGACAATGGCATATTAATCTTGGTAAACTTCCTTCCCAGAGCATCTAACCTACGCCCATTGCCCTGTTGTTGTTGTTGAACAGGAGCAGGATTAGAAATCAATACCACTCCCACAGACTGATTATAGTAATTTTTACCATGGCCCTTCTGGCCATAAATAACACTTGTCTCCTTCTTACCATTAAATGTCTTCTTCACAACACTTGAAGATGCAACCACTTGAATTTTTGCACTCTTCATACCACTTTTGACACGTTCTCCAGTTAGAATAAACTCAATAAAACCCGATGAAGAACACCTAATTAGAGGATTAAAGAATGAACCTGTTAGAGTTCCCATGAACATATCAACTAGCTCCCGGTATGACAAGGGAAGTTGCACTCTTCCAGCTAAGTCTCTCCACTTCTGGGCATATTATGTGAACCCTTCATTCGAACTTATAGTCATGTTTTGTAATTACACGCGAGTTGGTGCAAGGTTAGCATTATATTGATACTTCTTGTAAAAAGCAGCAGCCAAGTATTCCCAAGTGCAGATGTTGATTCACTCCAACTGATAGAACCACTTGAGTTGTGTACCCGAAAATTTTTTCTAAAAGCAGTGAACCCATAACTTTCTATCAGCAGTATGAGGTTATATCTTCCAAACATAGGACCTCAGATGAAGTTTTGGACAAGACACACCATCATATTTAGCAAAAGTGGGGACCTTGAACTTGTGAGGGATAACTACCCCTGGAATAAGACCAAGCTCTTCAAAATCCAATCCAGGGACTTTCTGGATTTCCATGGCCTTGATGCGATCTTCCAACTGTTTGTATCTATCACCCGCGGGAGGATAATGTTCATCAAAATAGTCTTCATCTTCAGGAATTTTCCTATAACCTAGGTTACTTCCACCTTTAGCTCTGACACTTCTACCATCCTCCTCTTGGTTGTCATCTTCATCAGAGGTGATATCAGCAGTTTGAACTGGTTTAGCAGGACCTTTGAATCTTCTTCCCATGTTGATGATAGTAATTGGCTTCCGATTCTTCTTCTTTTTGGCGACGAGCACCATCATATATTTATGTCCTTGAGCTAGGTTTAGGAGGGTCTCCTGGAATTGGGCATTCTGAGGTTGGAGTTCCTTAACAGTTTGTTCAAGAGCCATCTTTTACTGAAATAAAAAGCAAGAAGATGAGAAAACCTGTATGGGAAATCTTGTTATATAATGATGCATGATATGTAGATGAAATTTTTTCAAGGATCATTGCGGGATTTAAATTTGTTTAAACAAATGGAAACAAAATAAGTTTTAGTAACAAGCTCAAATTATAATTTCTTTTAATAAAGAGAGTTACAAAATAGAAAAAATATAAATTCAAATCTCCCATGGATGCCTCCTCTTTGTGTTAACATATGTGTTAAGGCTTTGTTCTTCGTGGAGTCCTTTCGTTAGCTCAAGTACTTTCTTCTCACTAGCATAGAACTGAGCTTAGAAGGTATGTCTTTCTTCCTTTAGTTGAATCAAAGATTTTTGTAGTCCTTCGAAGTCGGTAGGCATATCAGGATGGAGAACGGTATGAGGAACATCCCCTTCAATAACACGCTCTACGATCACTAGTAGGATATCAAGATATGGCATTTTGAGATTTTGAGCCTGAGACCACACCCACCTGAGTTAAGGCTCTAGAGGAATGTAATTATTGTATCCCAAAGCCTTACAATCAGTCTTGTTGGTCGTTCCCTAACCACGTATAAATCTTTGATGGTAGTTTTCAGGATTGTTCTCATAGTTGAATACAATACCCTGGATGAGCATATCATGAGGACCATCCTTTCGAGCATAACCAAACTGACGCAGAGCTAGAGAGGGGTTATAAGTGATGCCCACTCATACACCAAGGAGTGGTACATTAGGGAATTTCCCATAACGGTCAATAATAGTGACATTTGCCTAAGATCCAGAACACTAATGGATATCTGCATGAGTGAGTGACATCAACCTTTAAAACCACCTCAAACCTTGATCGGGGCAGGTGAAAAATAAACCACCTAGACAGTAGAGGTATACAACACATAAGAGTTCCTTGATTCTTCATAGTACGAGTGTGGATGGAATGCAGGACATATTCGAGCAAAGTAGGTATTGTATTATGGGAGAGAAATATTTTAATGGCATTCACATCTATGAATTGGTCGGGATTAGGGAATAGTACAAACCCATAGATCAGTAAAGCTAACATATCCTCAAAATCAAGAAGTTTCATGGCATCTAGAAATACATGAGCCTTGTCTATCAGAAATTTAGGAGAGAAACCCTTGACCTAATTCCTTGTTTCCCAATTAGATACAATGTCTAGTCATTTCTGATGTAGGGCTACTACAACGTCTTCATGTTTCGGAACTTGCTCTAAACTGGTGAAAGGTATATGATCAAGAATAGGCACTTCGAGAAACTTAGAGAATTCTTCCATTGCGGGTACCAACTAATAATCCAGGAAGGTAAAATAGTGATGCTTCAAATCAAAGAACTGGAAAAGAATGATCATCATATCTTCCTGAAAGCCAGTGGTAACCAAACTAAGTGATGACCATGTCTCTTTGTGAATTGACAATTGTTAGGAACCTTTGAGACTAATTCCTCAAGCTTAGAAGGTATTCTAACGAATTTGATCTGGATGGTATTCCTACAATTGGAAGTCATGACCCTACAACACAGAACAAAGATAAATCCCCTAGATCATTGAAATGGTTAGTCATGATATGATGATGTTATGATGTCATGATGTCATGTTTGAGCAAATAATCAAGCACAAGCAAAGAACATAAGTACTTAGGTTTAAGGATTGCACGAGTTTTGTAGGTAAGTACCCTCTTGAAGTTTAGTTGGCTCAACTTGTCCTAAAGAAGTAACCAGGTTCTAGGGATCTCAATATCACTAACTTTTTCCACAAATTTTGTCTAGCACGACAACTGACTTGCCACCAAACAAAACTCGAGAGTCGAATCTCAATGAGTGTAGTATCGAGTATCAACCAACTTGGGACTGCACCAAAGCCTACTATCTCACTACCTTCTAATGGCTAAGTTGGGTCAGTTAAGGTTCTAAGGTCAGTTAGTGCTTATGACACCACGCGTCGGACTAGTATGCTCCCCGACTGACTTGAGGGATACCAGTACAAACCAATGTGTCGTACTAATGTAGCCATCACTTTAACCATATCGGTATACACCGTATAGTTTCCTTGATCTATTGCTACTTACCTAAAATGTTTTCCATATCCGGGTATAGGATCTTTGGAAGAAATAAAACCCAAACACCCTTTAAATATAAAGCAGACAAATCAAACAAAGAAAGCACTTAAAAGTGATCTAACTCTAAGGTAACCCCACTTTCAGTAGTTCTCCCAACCAGAGTCGCCAGTTCTGTAATACGGTTGGAGAACTGACTTGGTTTTTCATTTTATTACAAATGTGCGGATAGCAAGAGTTGCCACTGACTTTCTTTTATCCAATAAAGGAAATGGTGAAAAGAACAGAAAAGACCTTTGAGAATTTTTCTGAGTTCTGGGAGTAGGTTATGAAAAGGTAAGGTGTTAACACCATTTTCATCTATAGTTATCTACATGCTCTTAATCGCTATCTCACTTTGGAAATGCTTTGTGTATGTGTTTGTTTGAAAATATTTTAAAAAATGCCTAAGTGTGGAAACTGTGTATTGATTCTTGTATAATTTAATAATGCATACAAAGTGTTTGTTTTTGAAAATATTTCGGAAAAGTGTTTTGTGTGAAGAATGTTTTGTTTTTGTGAGCAAGCGATTACGAGCTATCTACCTACTCAAAAGTTTTTCGTTTTATTTTCCTCCTCCTTAGATAGTGTTATCCTACCATTAGTTAGTAGGAAGTCCTATCATTGGATATGAAGGGACAGACGAGGGTCATGATAGAGTCATAAAGGCAACTCGTAGGGGCGCTTTATCAATTTATCTTAAGGGACTAAGATCGTCCACTTAAGGCAGCATTGTAAGGGTCATTGAGGGACTACAATCTTTTTAACCGAGGATATTTGCTAAAGAGTCCCCACGTTCGAGGGACATGACTGTTTTCTGAGGCAACGAGTGAGGTTACCTTAGAGATGAGTGTGTGGAAAGTAATTCAATTTAGTTATTTGATCTTCATTAAGGTTATCTAGCGTTTTGTTTTAGATATAGCCATACATGCCTAGTTACTATACAGTAATAAGGAAAGCGGTAAATTGCGGAAAGTAAACATAAACTATTACAGGGCTTCGGGAGTGGGGGATACAAAACCATAATATCGGGGGGAAAAGAAAGTAAACCCTAATTAACTATTACATATTGTAGCAGATACAGAATTGGGAAAAAACTAATGCGAAAGTAAATACGCGAAGATTGTAAAAGAGAAAATGGCAAAATTATTTTGGTGATTGCATAAAGAAAAAGTTTTGATATCATCCTAAAGTCTAATTTATTTTAATTAATCAAAAAAAGTTAGGTAATTTAAATTAATTGAAACCCTAAAATTAAATTGATTCTAATTTAATCGAGAAATCCTAAAAAATCAAGTTAAGGTTAATTAAATAAAACATAAAATTCAATTCAATTGATTAAATAAAAACCTAAAATCAAATTTAAAGCCTAAAATTAAATTAGGGTGTTGTTAAAAATGTTTTTGAAAAAAAGGTTTTAAAGAAAAAGGAGGAAAAAGACTGAGAAACATAGAATGATTAAAAGAGTAGGGGTGGGTGTTGAACCCACGCCCTCAAGCATTTTCACACAACAAGCATACCACCAGGACAAGCGCTCCTTGGTGTTTAGATACACCTCCAATGTGTTTTGTAACAAACCTACAAAAATAATGAAAACATAAAAGAATTTGGCAAGATCGGGGATCAGATCCGTGACTTTGGAGAGGAGTGACTTAGCGTGCGCGTTTCTACCACTGGGTGGCTATACATCTGTTCATATAATTGAATAAAAACATATATAATATGTAAACAAATATATTGGTCGGAGAAGTGTCGGAGCCCTAGCTCCGATCATCTTCCCTGGCGACCCGCTTCTTCAAATACCTACAAAATCAAAACATTAGTGATCCAGAAACGTCTTATCCCCCTAAATCAAGGGCTGAAAATCCAATGGGAGTATTTTTGAAGGTTAAAACTCAAGGGATTAAGATCCATAAAGAAAACATGTCAAATCGATACTAGCATGGTGGTTCACGATTTAACATGCATCAGACCTCCATGATTGTCCTACCCTGCACTATCAAACCTCATAAACACATTAGGGATGTTAGTACATTTTAAAGCAAATAAAAAATCAAGATATGAATATCATGCACATTATGAAAACCGGTGATGCCATGTAATGCAATTCACATATTTTGGACCATCAAACTTGTTCCAAACTTACTCTATATGCTTGCTAGAAGAGAATGGAATGGAGGTTTTGTAGCGAAAGGGGGTTGCAACAAGAGTTTGGAAATTCTAGGGTTCTTAAAATAAAGTTGATGCTTTTTGGAAAATTTGTGAGAAGATTTTTTCGTGTCCCCTTGTATGAGAATGAATGAGATTATATAGCAGAAAATTAGGTCAAAGTCTTGTGGGCTTAGACCTTGTGTAAACACATACGATTTTATCTTATTTATTTTATATTATTTAATGAATAAATAAAAAATAATAAAAATAAAAATAGGACAAGTGGTGTAAGTATAAAGTTTGAGAGGTTTGAAGAGTATAATACACGTTTGGACTCTTAAACCATGACCCAATAGCCCAAAACATCAAGCTTGCTCAATTTGAACTCCATGCTTTTGCTCAAAATTTCCTAATTTTCCCCGGTCATAACTCTTTCAATGTTCATCATTTGAAAGTGATCTTGGACTTTTTGGAAATCTTAAGATATCCTCTACAACCTCTATGTTGGTCATTTTTGCTTTTGAAGAATTTATCTTGATGTAATTTGTCTTGAAAAAAGGTGTGTTTTTATTGACTTTTGAAATGACCTGTAATGTATTGGCTTATATCTCTTAAATGATGCATTTTTTGGACTTGAGTTTACAGTGTCAAAGGTGTAGAGAATTTAATTTCCTTCAAAATTAGCTTTGGTTGGGGAAAATCTGATGAAGCATGTGAAAGTTATGCTTGGTCAAAGTTCAGCTGAATTCTCCTAAGGAAACCGTAATTTGGAAACTTTTGAATTTTTATGATTTGAGGGATTTTCTTGAGGAATCATGATCAACTCTTAATCAAATGATGAATGTGACTTCAAAATATTAATGTTGACCAAATTTTTTTTGGTTTCATTGTATGTTGACCATGGTTGACTTTTTACCTAATACATATGATTTTCAGTCATCTGAGCAATTGATTGAGCAAACTTATGATACAAGGCTTGAAACTTCGTATGAGAATTCTTGAATACATATGAGGACCCATGAAATACACTTGATACCTTATAAACCTAATCTTCCTTGAGAAATACCAAACCCTAGTTGTGGACCCATTGCTTAAGAGGAGAATTTGTCTGATCAATTCTTGAGCCACCTTAAACATTTAAGGGCCTTTTGAGAATGTCTTGAAGAAAAATTGGAGGGAAATTTTGGGGTACAACAATGTGCATTACTAAGAACTAATTTTAAAATAGTACACTTTTATATACGAATCAATACTTAGCATCAAGGATATCTCAAAAATTGGTTTAACCAAAAGCGATTCTTTCCAAGAAGCTCCTAATTAGGGGCAGAGCATCTAACAAAGAACCTTATGATCATAGGAAAGACTAATTGTTGTAGGGTTATATCACATAAAGATCCTATTGACTAGGGGTGTCCATTCTAAGATTCAATCGACTTGGGTTAAATTTCAAAGCACTGTTCAATCAGGGGTAATCTTTCAAAGGGACATTCCTTAATGAAGTTCATAACACAACATTGTAGGACTCAATTTCATCTTTCAAGGACTCCTCAAGGCCCTAATAATTAGGGGTAACCTTTGAGACTTAAATGTTGGGGAAGTGCATGTCAAGTTCATCTTACGAAATGTAGGGTCCAAGTTCCCCTTCAAGTACAAAATTTTAAATCTTTGAATACTAGGGGATATCCATGTCAAGTTCATATCACATTGGAGAGATACAAGGGCACTTCCTCCAAATCCTGGAGATTGGGGGTATATCTTTCAAAATTTAAATGTTGGGGGCAAACCACTACGAGACTCGATTAAAAGGAGTTGATTTAAAAATAGTTCATCAAGGGCAAATCATCCAAGAGCCCATTAGTCAAGGGCATAATGTTTCATATTGAAAAATAGTGGGGTCATTCATACTATGATCAAAATATTTCCAAGCTCATATCAAGAAGAATCCCCTCCAAGACCTAAAATATTGGGGCAAGACCCTCCATAAAGGGGAAAGCTCTTTACGTACTTTCACAATCCCCCAGTGGATCCTTCTCCTACACCAGCAATCTTCGAGTTCAAAACAAGTATCGAGAAATCATGTTAACATAACTCTCTAGCACATACTACCCATCGGAAGGGCATCCATCAAAAAGCATATGAGTCTGCATAATACATTCACTAGGCCGCTTCAATATAGAATCAAATTACACCTATCATTTCATCCATATGACGAATTCCAACAGCATTGATCTAATAGATAAAGAGCTCAATCCCACTTTGCGTTTACCATTAATCCCAATATCACTTGGTATTTACCCTATAAGCTCAGTCATTCATTGACGTTTCAAAGTTCCAACATCCATCAAATTGGTCAAATAATTACATACTATGCATTAACACTTGCATCTACATGCATAAATGACATGTCAAGTACAAAGACAATTCAATATTAACAAACAAAGGGTATTGGGGAGTCAGGAAGTTCAAATACTTAATGATCTAAGAGGAGACGACATTTCAAAATTTCATAACATTCTGTGCATATGCAAAATCATAAGCATTATCATTTATCAGTTGGAATAAGAATTTCATCAAGCATATCCGAGCATATTCATTGGTTAACCTAGCATTTTCATACTGTCAAAGTCTTGGTTGAGAACGGACATAACCAATTCCATCATCAAACTCCACTTTTAAACCTATATCATTTATCCCCTAGGTAGCGATAAATGTACAAATTCTACGATATAGCCTGCTATGTTAGTCTCCAAGTTATAGCATCTATTTTCCACATTTATTCGACATTGTTTAGTTAGTCCCTAGGCATAAACAAAGTTGATACCCACACCATCCACTCCCTATGTTGTAGTAGACACGCAAAACCATAACTATTCACGTAAGTCCCCGAGCAGTGATATGTTATAATCTTTAGTTTTATCTGATTAATCCCTTTGCAACGATAAGGTCGACCTTGAATTATCCATCCTATAGGTAGTGATAGATAAAGTGAAATCTGTGATATAAATTGTTATGTTAGTCTCCAAGCTTTAGCAAGTTAATTCTCCAAACACTCAACAATAGACTGTCATAAGCAAAAATATGTGAGCAACCTCACGCATTTCAATTGGCAAAAGACTTGAGCAGCCTCACGCATTTCTATCAACATAATTATAAGCAGCCTTGCAAGGTGTGAGAGGCATCACATACCCCCAATCCTCATCCAAATATGCGCCATGTGGCTCCTTGAGAGCCATAAGATCTGGCGACCAATTTCTGGCCACCATGCGCTCCCTTCCTCTGTCAGTCGTAGTCAATGGTTCATCTCAACCCTTCGTTTGTCCTACTTTCAATCAAACGCCTAATGAAGAACTCCCAAGGGCCTTTTGATTAGAATAAAGCGTCCCTGATCATTCTTCCACACAGTTAACCCATGTTTCTTCCTACTTCCCGTTGGATAGTCAGTTCTTGTCTGACAATTAAATAAAACCCAGTTCTTGTCTGGTAGCCTATCTTGACATCTGCAATTTAAGTAACATGGGTGTTGGAATTTATCAATCATATCATAATTTCATAACATTATCATGATCATATCAAGCATACATAACATGCATCATGAATACATCAAGCATAATCATATCAAACATGCATACATGCATTATATTCAATCATAAATGCCCATGAAAACAGCTGAAAATCTCAAAGTATGCTTACCAACTAAGACACACTCAATTTTGAATATGAGCTCAGCAGTATCCATTCTTTGTATTTTCACTATAACTACCTCAGTTGAGAACATATACAACCGTCAAAGGTACCACTATCAAAATGTCACTAGGTAGCTTACCTACGATTCATATCCTAGGCCTAGTCATCACCAGCATCTGGGCATTATACTTTCGATTATCAAATTCAAACTTTTCAATTCAAACCTTTTGAAAATTCAAATTCATTTGGTCTAGTTATCTAAGATTCGATTACCAAAACACTTTTCAAGTATCTATCCTCTAGGTCGTGGTAGGTATGCAAATTATCTGGATTGTAAGTATAAGAGTGCGCCTAAGAGGGAGGGGGTGAATTAGGACTTTTAAAATCATTTCCAGTTTTATGAATCTTTGATCTTTGTTTACTGGTTTTTGGTTAAGTGATGAAAGCAATAAAATGCAGAAAGTAAATAACACCAGATGTATACTGGTTCCCCTCACAGGTCGAGATAACTCCAATCCTCTTGCCAACACGAAAGAGATTTCACTATAGTTTAGAATTATTGTACAAGCCTAATCACGCCATAGGTGATGCCTTACTATCTAATATATTGGGAGATCAGAGGCTCTTAAAACCTTTAAGATCTAAACATTAAGTGCAAGAAGAACAATCCTCTTCAATGCACACACTTGTTTCCAACAATCCTAAAAACAAGGTAACCAATACAAAGTAAAAAGATACCAATCCTACCTTAATACTCTCTTGCTTCCAACAATCCGGGACAACAAGGTTACACCACAATCACTTTGGAAAAATGATTAGAAACAACTTCTTAAAGTAGATATGAAAATTGATAATCAATGTCAATACAAAGTATTGATCTCTTCTCTTTCAAGACAAAAATTCAATGAATATATTATACAAGTTCTTAATGCATATGATGAAACTTTTCTAATGATGTATTTTAAAATATAAGAGTAAAAGTTTCATGCAAGATCAAAATATTAATTAGTGCACTTGTTTGAAAATGAGAAATAAAATGTTGAATTGTATGTTGTGATTATTTTTATTTTGTGTGTGTGTTTCTAATTCAGAAACATTTGAATTATATACATATATTTCTCATTTTCAAAATGGTATGATTCCATAGAAAGATGCCATTCTTTATGAACTAAACAACACAACTTTTCTGCATTTTAAAACTATGAAAGTTTCACATTGTTTCGGTGGTAACCGGTTACCATCTTTCTCAATGTTACAAAATTTCAAAATTAGTGGTGGGCAACCAGTTCACATAAGTGGGTGTCCGGGTTCCATAAGACATAAGCTATTGTTTTGTGAAACTGATGCAGGGTAACCGGTTACCATCCCTGGGTAACCAGGTACCCTAAGATTGTTCTGAAAATTTACTTTTGAGGAAAGATGAGAAACATCAAGTTGTGATTTCTAAAACATGTTTAACGATTTATGGCATGCATGAAACATTGTTATGAATAATGTTAGACAATTTTGAGCACTATAGTAACATACTATATTGAATTGGAGTCTTGTACCATAATGAAGATTAAATAACAAAGTCTTCTTTAGGAGTAACTTAGCATGCAAGCCAAAAGTCCATTTTAAGTAGATACTTTTTCTTATTATTTTTTATAATGCCTTTTGACTTGATCATGATGTTTGTAATCATCAAAACATAAACTTATTGAAGCATGCCTCTACATTCTCCCCCTTTTTGATGATGATAAGCACTTGTTATGTGAAACGCTTTGGGTCACTTGAAATTGCAATATGCTTCACCTATTAATGATGACTCCCCCTTGATCAATACTTCTCCTTGATCAATACTTCTCCTTGATCAATAAAGTATGTTAACAATTTCTGCAAGAGATAGAGACAAAGCATACACATATATATTCTCCCCCTTTGCCATTAGCAAAAAAGAAGGAAAAAAGAAACAAAATAATATCATAATCAAAATAGAAGAATAGCATGATATTAGTTGACTTATCCTTAAGAAGATCTTGTCTTAATCCTTCATCATGTAGTACTTCGTCATTGGATATGAAAGTTAGTGCTTATCTTTTCCTTGCCAAGAATCTTTCATTTGATGTTGTCCTCATATGTGACACATCTATTGGCCTATTAGATTTGAAAATTTGCTTATTTCTCCCATCATATGCTTAGATCAACCACTTATTAAGATATCAAATATTTTGAAGTGGTTTTCAAGCAAGCCTACAAAATAAGTAAAGTTTTGCTAGGTACCCAAAGTGATTTGGATACTTCATGGTTAGTTCCTTTCTGGACCCACACATAATTCTCACTAGTAACATTAAAATTTCCTATATGACAAGCATTATGTGTGTGACCAATAATACCATAATAAAAACAAGTAGAAAGAAAGTTGCTTGTAACATAAGTTTTCTTTTTATTAACTCTTTTCTTAGGATAAAAATTAGTAACCTTTTCTTACTTCTCACCATCGGAATTTTGTAATGCCATAAACGCAATATTTGCATATATGTTGCTTTCAGAATTTGATGAAGAACTTGTATTACTTTCTTCAATGTAATCCTTTTTGGATTTTGAGAATTTTCTTCCCTTGTAAGCAATTTTCTTGGACATATTTTGGCACTTCATCTTTTTGTGTCCTCCTTTTCCATATTCATAGCATTTGACATTGGTTAGTTACGAAGAGCCTTCTTTCTTTCTAAAAGTTTCTCGCTTTTTGCAAAGTTGAAAGATTTATCATTATTAGCGAAAAACATACCGAGCCTTTTTACAAAATGCATGAATTCCTCTAAATCATCTTCGTCAAGTTCTTCCATTGAGTTAAGTTTCAATGCAACACTTTTGGAATCCACATCTTGAATCTCATGTTGTTGTAGATTTCCAAGTTCAATTTCATGTTCTTGAAGTTTGTCGAACAATTCTGCGAATGTCATTTTCGAAAGTCTTTTCTTTTTTGATATAGCTGTCACTTTAGGTTGCCATTTCCGGGACAATGATCTAATCACTTTAAGATTTAATTCATCATTAATAAAAGTCTTACCGAGTTCCATCAAATGGTTCGTCAGATGAATGAATCTCTTTTACAAGTCGAGAATTGTTTCTCGTGGCTGCATTTTGAAAAGTTCATACTCTTGGCTTTAAGTATTCAATCTTGACCTCTTAACTTCAATGGTTCCTTCATGAGTTTCAACGAAATTCTCCCAAATATTCTTTCCTGATGTACATGTTGAAATGCGAAAGAACACGTCCATACTAAGTGCACTTTGTAGAAGATTGATTGTGTTTTTGTCATAGAGGACCTTTTTCTTATCTTCTTCATCCCATGAACTTTTAATCTTTGACGTGCCAACATCGTTAATAACACTTATAGGAACAAGTTGACCATTTTCGTCGGCATTCCATATTTCTTCTCCTTGTCCTTCTAGATGAGCCTTCATGTGGATTTTCCAAAAATCAAAGTATTCACCACTAAACAGTGGAGGCTAGTTATTGCTACCCTCATCTCTAAAATCCGGATTTTGATTTGCGGAAGCCATTCCGGATCTTTAGGAACAGGTTACCTATAACCTGCTCTGATACCAATTGTAAGTATAAGAGTGCGTCTAAGAGGGGGGGGGGGTGAATTAGGACTTTTAAAATTATTTACGGTTTTATTAATCTTTGATCTTTCTTTTCTTGTTTTTGGTTAAGTGATGAAAGCGATAAAATGCAGAAAGTATATAACACCAGATGTAAACTGGTTTCCCTCACAGGTTGAGAGTACTCAAGTCCTCTTTCCAAAACAAAAGAGATTTAACTATAGTTTAGAAAGATTGTACAAGCCGAATCACACCAAATATTATGCCTTACTATCTAATCTATAGGGATATCAAAGACTCTTAAAACCTTTAAGATCTAAATATTAAGTGCGAGAAGAATAATCCTCTTCAATGCACATACTTGTTTCCAACAATCTTGAAAACAAGGTAACCAATACAAAGTAAAAAGAGAACAATCCTCCCTTAATACTCTCTTACTTCCAACAATCCTGGACAACAAGATTACACCATAATCACTTTGGAAATGTGATTAGAAACAACTTCTTGAAGTAGATATGAAAGTTGATAATCAATGTCAATACAAAGTATTGATCTCTTTTCTTTCAAGAGAACAATTAAATGAATATATTAAACAAGTGATAAATTCATATGATAAAACTTTTCTAATGGTGAATTTGAAAATATAAGAGTAAAAGTTTCATGCAAGATCAAAATATTTATCAATGCACTTGTTTAAAAATGAGAAATAAAATGTTGACTTGTATGTTGTGATTGTTGTTTTTTTGTGTGTGTGTGTTTCTACTTCATAAAAATTTGAATTACATACATTTATTGCACCTTTCCAAAATGATATGATTCTATAGAAAGATGTCATGCTTTATGAACCAAACAACGCAACTTTTATGCATTTTAAAACTATGAAAATTTCACACTATTTCGGTGGTAACAGGTTCCCATAAGTGGGTACCCGATTACCATCTACCTCAATGTTACAAAATTATAAAATTAGTGTTGGGTAACCGGTTCCCATAAGTGGTTGATCGGTTTACCCAAGACAGAAGCTATTGCTTTTGGAAACTAATACAAGGTAACTGGTTACCATATCTGGGTAACCGGGTTCCCTAAGATTTTTCTGAAAAATTACTTTTGAGAAAAGATGTGAAACATCAAGTTTTGATTTCTAAAACATGTTTTAAGATTTATGGCATGCATGAAACATTGTTATGAATAATGTTAGACATATTTTGAGCATAATAGTAACATAATATATTTAATTGGAGTCTTTTACCATAATGAAGATGAAATACCCAAAGTCTTCTTTAGGAGTAACTTAGCATGCAAGCCAAAAGTCCATTTTGAGTAGATACTTTTTTTTATTCTTTTTGATAATGCCTCTTGCCTTCATCATGATGTTTGTAATCATCAAAACATAAACTTGTTGAAGCATGACTCTACATTCTCCCCCTTTTTCATGATGATAAACACTCGTTACGTGAAACGCTTTGGATCAATTGAAAATGCAATATTCTCCCCCTATTAATGATAACTCCCCCTTGATCAATGCTTCTCTTTGATCGATAGAGTATGTTGAGAATTTTTGCAATTGATAGAGACAAAGCGTACACATATATCTTCTCCCCCTTTTCCATTGGAAAAAAGGAAGGAAAAAAGAAACAAAGTAATATCATAATCAAAATAGAAGAATAGCATGATATAAGTTGACTTATCCTTTAGAAGATCTTGTCTTAGTCCTTCATCATGAAGTACTTATTCATTGGATATGAAATTTAGTTCTTATCTTTTCCTTGCAAAGAATCTTTCATTTGATGTTGTCCTCATATGTGACACATCGCTTGACCTATTAGATTTGAAAATTTGTTTATTCCTCCCATCATATGCTTGGATCAACCACTTATTAAGATATCAAAGATTTTGAAGTGGTATTCAAGCAAACCTACAAAATAAGTTAAGTTTTTCTAGATACCCAAAGTGATTAGGGTCGTTCATGGTTAGTTCCTTTCTTGACTCACACATAATTCTCACTAGTAACATTAAAATTTCTTTCACGACAAGCATTATGTGTGCGACCAATAATACCACAATATAAACAAGTAGGAAGAAAGTTGCTTGTAACATAAGTTTTATTTTTAGAAACTCTTTTCTTATGATAAAAGTTAGTATCCTTTTCTTCCTTCTCACCATCGGAATATTGTTATGCCATTAACGCAAGATTTGCATATTTGTCGCTTTCTGAACCGAATGAAGAACCTGTATTATTTTCTTAAATGTAATCCTTTTTGGATTTTGATATTTTTCTTCCCTTGTAAGCAGTTTTCTTGGACAGATTTGCGCACTTCATCTTTGTGTTTCCTGCTTTTCCACATTCGTAGCATTTGACATTGTGTAGTGACGAAGAGCCTTCTTTCTTTCTGAAAAGTTTCTCTCTTTTTGCAAAATTGAAAGATGTATCATTATTGGCGAAAAACATACCGAGCCTTTTTACAAGATGCATGAATTCCTCTGAATCATCTTTGTCAAGTTCTTCCCTTGAGTTAACTTTCAATGCAACGCCTTTGGAATCCTCATCTTGAGTCTCATGTTGTTCTAGCTTTCCAAGTTCGACTTCATGTTCTCGAAGTTTGCCGAACAATTCTGCGGATGCCATTTTTGAAAGTCTTTTCTTTTCTGATATAGCCGTCACTTTTGGTTTCCTTTCCCTGGAATATGATATAAGCACTCTAAGATTTAATTCATCATTAGTAAAAGTCTTACCGAGTGCCATCAAATGGTTCGTTAGATGAACGAATCTCTTTTACAAGTCGAGAATTGTTTCACAGAGCTGCATTATGAGAAGTTCATACTCTTGGCTTAAAGTATTCAATCTTGACCTCTTAACTTCAACGGTTACTTCATGAGTTTCAACCAAAGTATCCCAAATTTCTTTGCCGATGTACATGTTGAAATGCGAAATAAATCGTCCATACTAAGTGCACTTTATAGAAGATTGATTTCCGTTTTGTCATAGAGGACCTTTTTCTTATCATCTTCATCCCATGAACTTTTAATCTTTGACGTACCAACACCGTGGATAACACTTATAGGAACAAATGTACCATTTTCAACGGCATCCCATATTTCTTCTCCTTGTGCTTCTAGATGAGCCTTCATGAAAACTTTCCAAAAATCAAAGTATTCACCATAAAAAAGTGGAGGCTTGTTATTGCTACCACCATGTCTAAAAACTAAATTTTGATTTGCGGAAGCCATTCTGGATCTTTAGTAACATGTCACCTATAACCTACTATGATACCAATTGTAAGTATAAGATTGCGCCTAAGAGGGGAGGGGGTGTAAGTTAGGACTTTTAAAATTATTTATGGTTTTATGAATCTTTGATCTTTCTTTTATGGTTTTTGGTTAGGTGATGAAAGAGATAAAATGAGAAAAGTAAATTACACCAGATGCATACTGGTTCCCCTCACAGGTCAAAAGTACTTAAGTCCTCTTGCCAACACGGAAGATATTTCATTATAGTTTATAATGATTGTACTAGCCTAATCACACCAAATATGATGCCTTACTATCTAATATATAGGAAGATCAAAGGCTCTTAAAACCTTTAAGATCTAAACATTAAGTGCAAGAAGAATAATTCCCTTCAACGCACACACTTGTTTCCAACAATCTTGAAAACAAGGTAACCAATACAAAGTAAAAAGAGGACATTCCTCCCTTAATACTATCTTTCTTCAAACAATCGTGGACAATAAGGTTACACCAAAATCACTTTTGAAAAATGATTAGAAACAACTTCTTGAAGTAGATATGAAATTTGATAATCAGTGTAAATACATAGTATTGATCTCTTCTCTTTCAAGACAACAATTCAACGAATATGTTACACAAGTGCTCAATGCACATGATAAAACTTTTCTAATGACGTTTTTGAAAATATAAGAGTAAAGTTTTCATGAAAGATCAAAATATTAATCAATGCACTTATTTGAAAATGAGAAACAAAATGTTGAATTGTATGTCGTGATTGTTGTTAATTTATGTGTGTGTTTCTACTTCTTAAATATTTAAATTATATACATGTATTTCACCTTTTCAAAATGGTATGATTCCATAGAAAGATGCCATACTTTATGAACCAAACAACACAACTTCAGTGATAACAGGTTCCCATAAGTGGGTATCCAGTTACCATTTTTCTCAATGTTACAAAATTTCAAAATTAGTGGTGGATAATATATTCCCATAAGTGGGTGATCGGGTTACCTAAGACATAAGCTATTGTTTTTGGAAACTAATACAAGGCAACTGGTTACCATATCTGGGTAACCGGGTTCCCTAATATTTTTCTGAAAAATTACTTTTGAGAAAAGATGTGACACAACAAGTTGTGATTTCTAAAACATGTTTGAAGATTTATGGCATGCATGAAACATTTTTATGAATAATGTTAGACATATTTTGAGCACTATTGTAACATACTATATTGAATTGGAGTCTTCTACCATAATGAAGATCAAATATCAAAGTCTTCTTTAAGAGTAACTTATCATGCAAGCCAAAAGTCCATTTTGAGTAGATACTTTTTCTTCTTATTATTGATAATGCCTCTTGCCTTCATCATGATGTTTGTAATCTTCAAAACATAAACTTGTTGAAGCATAACGCTACATGGATTACGTTATTTATCCTCTAGGTTGTGATAAATACGTAAGCCTATCCTTGTGTCGTTTATATACTAGGTCGTGATAAATGCACAAACTTTTCAAATATCTATCCTCTAGGTTGTGGTAGGTATGTGAATTTTCAGGATTACAATATTTACCCTCTAGGTCGTGATAAATACGTAAGACTACTATCGTGTTGTTTATTCTCTAGGTCGTGATAAACGCACAAAATTTTCAAATATATATCCTCTAGGTTGTGGTAGGTATGCAAATTTTCAAGATTAAGTTATTTATCCTCTAGGTCGTGATAAATATGTAAGACTACCTTCGTATCGTTTATCCTCTAGGTCGTGATAAACACACAAACTTTTCAATTATCTATCCTCTAGGTTGTGGTAGATGTGCGAATTATCGGGTTTATGTTATTCATTCTATAGGTCGTAATGAATACATAATTCTATCTTCGTTTCGTTTATCCTCTAGGTCGTGAGAAACACACAAATTTTTTATTTCTCTATCCTCTAGGTTATGGTATGTAAGAAAATTCCTAGGGCTATATTATTCATCGACTAGGTCCTGATGAATATGTAAGCCTATCCTCATGTCGTTTATCCTCTAGGTCGTGATAAAGGCATAAATCTATCCTCGTATTATTTACACTCTAGGTTGTAGTAAACATATGATATGTGCGATATAGTTCATTGTGTTAGTCTCCATACAACAATGAATTATCATACTTTGTGTTATTCATCCACTAGGTTGCGATGAGTATACAAAATCCGCATTAAGCTTACTATGTTAGTCTTGAAGCATTAGTAAGTCAAATTTCAAACTTGTGTTATTTATCTCCTAGGGCGTGGTAGATATGCAAAGATCTACGATCACTTTTCTAAGTATTAGCGAGTTATCCGTGTCGTCATACTTTTTGCGCTAACTCTAGTAAGATGATACATCATCATCTTTTCCTATCTTTCTTAATTCTCTAGGGTATGCTTTACAGTATATCCTTATCTAGCCAACCTTGGGTCAAATTTTTGGGTCTTTCATTATGTAATAATCCTTCGATTCAAATGTGCGAGACCTGCATATTCTCGCACCCTTCAATCGAAGAGTAAATAAATAGGGGCAGCTGTCATATCCCAAATTTGCCCGCCCTATATTTCTACAATAAAAAATATTTTCCACATTGATTTTTATAATATTCTTTGGTTCAATTTTACTAACATTTTAACAATAATTTATTTCCCTAATTTAAAAATGTATAATAGTTTATTTCAAATTATTTGTATTTTAAATAACAAATACTTGTTCGCTTTCATATACTTTTAATTGGGTTTTTATTTCAAATGAGTAACATAGAAGAGTTGGTAAGGAATGGAGCATGTAAGTATGAGATCGTGAGTTTGAATCTATTGTGTTACACTTTTAACATTTTCTTTTTCTATTTTGTGTTGTCAATTTTCTTTCCCTTTTTAGATATCAGTCTTTGGGCTTCTCTTTGTTTTTGGGTCATTTACTTGCTAAGTTTTTTAAACTTAATTCTAAGTCTATGAATAAGTTTATTGTCCAACATAATTTTTCATCTAAAAATCCACAATTTCACAATCTCAATCTTTTTCTTACTTTAATTTATTCCAGGATTTCTGAACAGAAAACTTAAGAAACAAATCCAAAAACAACACTATGAAACAATATCAACAACAACACCTCCATTTCGCCGCCGCAACAAGGACCTCCTTCTGTCGCTGTAACAAGAATTGATAATCATTGCGTAACCTCCTTGAATCGGTAAGTTTGATATTGATTTTTGTACTAAGTACTATTCTTGTTTGTGTGAACTATGATATATGAAGAGAAGGAAGAGTTGGAACTAATTTTCCATTCTGAAGCTGTTATGATGATACACGATGGATAAGAGGTGGTTTCTTTTTGTGATGATACATGATGGATAAGAGGTTGGTTTCTTTTTTCTTCTTATGATACTGATTGCCCATTCTCTCTCTTGTTATAATATTTGTTTTTTATTTATATCTTTTCCAATTGTTGACCAATAAATGGCTTTGAGAAATGTCAGATTAGTAAACAATTTTGATGTGTGCTTGTAGAGCTAACCAGCTGACACCCCATTTCTTATTAACCGTCGTTGCCTTTTTCTTTATTTTATTCATTTGCTTATTTTAGTGATGTATTTTAAAACAAAACAAAAAATGATGGTTAGTTTTGTGATTATTCATTTATTATTAGTTTAGGTCCATGAGAAATCCTTTAAATTTGTACCCTTTAACTAATCTATCACCACTATATTTCACACACATCCATTTTCTATGTTATATTTTATTGTATAATTAAATTTAATTTGTATACATTTTTAGTTTAATTTTATTATTAGTAAAAGCATATGAAAAAGTATAAAACTTCTAAAGTTACAAATAACTTTTTCTCAATTAATTAATTTAATATTTTATAAAGATATTATTAAACTCGGCTACTTAATTGGACCACATTCAATTTCTGAATTTGAGCCCTTACTACTTACACATCAGTGTATTTTACTATTAAACTAAATTTACACCCCCACCTGTATTTTAGGCCCAGTTTAATATCTGATCTTGAGCCCTCACTTACCAGACCATCATATTTGACTATCCTGTTGCAAAACGCGCCCTCAGCATATTTAGGCTTAAAATATCTTTGGGTCCAAATTTTCTTCTAATACACCACCTAGTCTTAATTTTACACCCCTGTACATAAATGGTCCAAGTTAAATTTCCTGAACTTGGACCCTTAATATCCTCACCCCGCTTTATGTCCTACCATACTCGTTATCAGTTAAAAACTCAAAACAGCTAACCAATGGTCAAACATTTTTCTGCTAACATAACAAAATTAGAAGATTATTTTCGAAAAAGGATTAAGGAGAATTGGTATCAGAGTTAATTGCACACTGCGTCTACGATCACTCAACTTATAACCCAGACAAGGTTCAAGGATAATTCAAAATCAATTCTACGCAATCCTATAAAAACACAACTAAAACTACGAACTACGAATTGGGACTCTGATTCCTCAGAAGAGGATACGTAGGCATACGACCTAAAATCGTGGCGAGTTCCACTAATAAAAATTATAACCCTATTTCCTGAGTTGTAGATGTAAACCCTAGTATCCTTGTGAACAAGGTAGATAAGGGGTGCATAACACCTTCCCTTCGTCTAAAATGAGTCAAAAACTTAGAATCTCTGATCAAATTAGGATTATCCGTTGTATTCCCTTCCCTGAGATAAAAATTAATGGTGGCGACTCTATATTTTAAACTGATTATAACATCTTCATATTGATTCCTCTTATTTCTCTGAGTATTCTCAGTTTTCTGATTTGAGAAGAATAACCTTCTTCTGAACTCTAATCTCTAATCTGAGAGCTATGATCAATCTTCTCTTCAGACGATCTCTTTATTCTTCTGTTTAGAATCACCCGTCTGAGTACATATATTATGATCTTTTATTGTTAAAACATCCATCTATTTGTCAAACTTCCTTTGACCAGAAGCTTCACTTTCAGAAGGTCAATATTTTATGAACTTTTTAGAAGCTATGTGCTTGAGAGAAAGTTAATTTTCATTTCCTAGTGTCTTCTGAATTTTTGATCCCTTGAACAAATTACAGAATTTGTTCTAATATCATCAAACTTTGAAGATTTTGACTGACAATTTTGTTCTTGCAATGCTGAGCTAAATTGTTTAGAGTTAGTCTATCAAGGCTTATAGGAATATTAGCTTTAGAGTGAATAACTTTTGTCTTTGCATCTTTTAAAGCATTTTCCATACAAGAATTCATATATCAAGAGTTCCAATGATTTGTGATGAATCAATAAGTTTTCTTTCCTATGCACCAAAATTAGAAGACAACAATCTTTCTTCTTTACTTGAATAAATTCCTAATGAGATTTTTATGAGAAAGTCAAGGGTGGACTAATCCGTTTCTTGAAAACATCTCAAACTCACAAAGAATTAATCTTCTACAAGCAAAACTTCTTGTTTTTTGATGATTTAATTTTTGAGCAAATACATTGTTCACCAACAGAAGAGGTTGGCTCAATCAAGAACACTAACACCCAGAAGCACTTCTTCAGAGGGTTTGGAATCTTATCTTGTTCTGGTAAGATCTTCTTTATCTCCTAGAATCAGCTTTTCAGAAGGAGAGATTGTGATTTTGCTGATCGTCCTGTCGGATACGAAGGAATAATAACTGCATCTGAATTTGGAGCTTTTGATGCTACGACTTCTGGTATCTTCTTCTTTAGTTCTGACCAGGTAATCTTCAAGAGAAAAGATTTTTTTGTTGACATTTTCTGTTTTTCGAAGAACCAGAGACTTGCACAAGGTAATCTGTTTGGTTACGATTCAGTACTTAACAATCATCTTTTGATATGAGACTGTAATTAAGGATAAAGTAACTATCACCCAATGTATTTCTTCATAGAACATTTGTATATTTATCTGACACTGTTAGGTGTTTGATATCCATCAATAATAGAACCAGGCTCTGATACCAATTGAAGGTGTGAAGATAACACAAGAAAAGGGGGTTTGAATTGGGTTTTACTTTCTTGACATGCTTTCTCTTCTAAGCATTGTTTGTTAAACAACGCTTCTGGATATTAATTCTAAGCAATGCTTCTAATTAAGTTATAAAAACATAAACTATTAGGAATAAGCAAAAGTAAAGAACACATGTGATATCCTGGTTCACTTGAGAAACCCCCAATCTAGTCCAGTCCACCCGACCAAGGTGACTTCTCCTTGAACTCAAGGACTTAATCCACTATAAGCAATCTGATTACAACCACATAGGCAACCACCAGTGACTAACATCCAATGACACGTTCAGGGATCCAAACTGGATATAATGTTTATTAACCCAATAGAATTCGATCCCTCAGAATCTCCTACTAGGATTTCCTTCCAATGATATCCATCAATGATCTCACAAGGTTGACCTTCACTTAGTCTCCTTTGAGATATGACTACCATTAACCCAATAGAATACACTACCAAGATTTCATAATGACCTTCAGTCATTATCTTCTTGAGCACATACCTTCACTCAGCTTCTCAAGGTATCATCAAACAACTATTTGATTTACATTTGTTTACAATTAAATGCTTCTAAACAAGCTGGATGTAAATAGAGTTTAAGCATACATAAGAAGATCCTAATACACACAAAAATATTGTATTGTATTGTAGCTTGATGTGTGGTCTTCTTTTCTTCTAGTAGCTTCTTCTCGATAACAGCCCAAAGCACTTGAATTGCTGAAGTCTTCTTCTCGGACAACAGCCTAAAGCACTTGAATTTGTTGATCTTGATGTATTAAAGATAAGAACTTCTTCATCTTGATTCACCTCGGAACATTATGGACAATAACCCTTGTTCTATTTTCTTCTATGATCACTTTAGAGCACAACATATATGTTATGGATTTGTAACTAGAGATTTCATGATCATCTTAATTATCTTCTACGACTTAGCAAGCTTTGTGCAGCATATGAAATTAAGCACATTGTGAATCAATGATTTCATTGTAATCATTATCAACATGATTCAAGAATAATTTTGATAACAATTGTTCTTGTTGTTATTATAGTGGTTGATAGCTTTTTGGATATGTTCCAATAACGACAACTTTCATTTTAACATTGAACACCAAAAATAGTTTAAACATACAATTCTTTTCTTATATAGCCAAGAAAAATAGAGCCGTTGGATATTTTAAAAAGAGTTGTTATAAATATTATTAATACGTCCTTTTCTCTTCTATAATTTAAGCTAGTGGAGAGGTATTGGAATAAGTCTTTTTCGTATCGTGTACTGTTGTACCATGTTAATGTTATCTTCTTTCCTTCTGCACTTCAGAGGCTTCTGCAACCATGAGTTCAGAAGCCATAACATAACACAAGGTCATCAGAACTTCAAGTCTTCAGAGTCTTCAGAACTGTGTCTTCAGAGTCTTCAACACTTGGTTGTGAGAACCTTTTTTTGGAATCTCGGGTCTTTAGAACTTAAAGTCTTTAGAATCTTTAGAACTTCTATCTTTAGAGTCTTCAGCACTTTGTATTTAGAACCCTTATCTTTAGAACTTTGGTTGTTTAGAAACTTGAGTCTTTAGCATCTGGACTTGAGTAGAAACTTCTATCTTCAGATCTTCTGACTGTTTCTTTAGATCCCGTTGTCTTCAGAAACATGAGTCTTCAGCATCTGGACTTAAGTAGCAACTTTTGTCTTCAGATATTCTGACTGGTTTCTTTAGAAAAACATTAAAGCTTACACTTCAGAGCCTTCTAGAGTGTCTTGCTACTATTCAATAAAACTTATGTAGTGCGGAAGTAGAACTAATTCTCTTCAAATGTCTTGGACACACCATCCATCAGAAGCTGAACTTGTGTGTTCAGTACTCAATAATAACAAACATTAGAGTGTCAAAATTGTTCATACAAACATACTCATTTGTTATCATCAAAACTCATAGATAATATTGCAGAACCAAATATTGTTCTTACACAAGAAACAAAAATATTTTTAAGAAGAACTATGGTGTTCTGATTCCCTTATGGATACGTAGCCATGGAGTTTCAAGGCTCAGGAGAACACACTAATAGAATCTTTTTCTTTTTTACAATGAATTTATGCCTGCATTTTTCTTTATCAAGTAAGTTTTAGATATACACACCCATTGATTAGAATGACAAGAGTGGATTTCATGGAGTACTACAGGCGTGAGGGGTGTTAATACCTTCCACTTGCGTAATTGACTCCCTTACCCAAGATTTGGTTGCGAGACCATGTTCTTTTCCCGATACCAAAGGTTTTATTTATATTTTCCTTTCCTTATTCCTTGGTATGAATAAAGTTAGGTGGCGACACTGTTTGTTCCTTCAGAAGTTATTTTTTGAGTAGCCTCATCTGGCGACTCTGCTGGGGAGACCTAAGCTAGTCAATCCTAGCTCTTGTTTGTTTTATTTTCTTGGGTTTTATCTTTGTGCTTTACTTTCTCTACTCTTATTGAAATCATTCATCTCACTCTGGATATTCTTGATATTGGTATCTACTTCTTTGTTGGGTGGGAGTTTACTCGAGAGATAAACCTGATAAATAAGCTTGAGTGTACCCATAAGTTTTAAGAAGTGGATAGTCATGGAAGCTAAGGGGTAGATTCCCTATTAGTGTTGTCATGAGAACTGAACCCGGACTAGGTTTACTTTGGCGTACAGTTGTTACGACGTAGATGCGTTACAACATTGTACTTTTTAAAGGGACCCATGACTTTGGGAATACCTCGAGGAATCTTTATCCAAAATTAGAACTCACATGTGAGAGGGTTTGGGCCTTATGAAAGGAAACTTTGACCTTCATCCTACCTGGTTTTCTTGTATTCATAGTTCTAAAATTTTAATCTTGTTATATTCAACAAGTTCAAAGATTATTCATCCAGTTCAAAGATTACTCACAAGGTTGTACAGTCGTTATCCCGTATATTGCTGATTCTTTTGTACCTTTGGTGTTGTATATCATTGCACTAAATCATCACATAAATTTCATTTTACTTATCATCCATGCATTATCACGCATCTCATTCATTTTAACCTGAAGACTTCTTCAACCTGGCTTGTTATTCAGAATCACAAGACCGTATAATTGATTTTCGGACATCGTCATTATCATGGAACAGTTACATGAAGACGCGTCTGAGATGAAAACATAGATGGGAACCCAAATGGTTCAATTCGTGGAGGTTATTCAGAACATAGCTCGCGAACAAGAAGAGTTGAGACAGACTGTTGATCCAGATGTTGTTAATCCAACAAGTGTTAATCTTACCCCATAAGAGGATCTTTTGAATCAAAATGTCAGAAATACTGTTGAGGTCCCTTTCAATGAAACATCGCATTCAAAGGACATTTATGATTCATCATTTAAAACCTTAATGTTCCCGATTGATGAGAATGAGGAGAAGTTCACTTCCTGGAGAAGAGGATGAAATCCTTAGAAGTTTGTAACTCCTATGGTTTAGATGTTTCTAATTTGTGCCTAGTGTCTGCTATCAAGATTCCTCCTTAACTCAAAGTCCCCATATTTGAGAAGTACAAGGGTACAACTTGTCTAAAGACTCATATCAAGGCATTTTGCAATAAGATGGATCCTTATGCAGAAAATGAGAAGTTAATTATGAACTTCTTTTAGGATAGCCTCAGTGGAGCATCTCTTGAATGGTATACTCAGCTTGAAAGGACCCACATCCAAACTAGGAGGGAATTAGAAAAGGCCTTTTTCAAACAGTACAAGCATAACAACAACATGGCTCCTTTCAGAATCTAAGTCCAATGCTTGACTCGTGAAGCTGACGAGTCTTTCAAAGAATATGCACAGAGGTTGAGAGAACTAGCTGCTAGGGTTTAACCTCCTCTTTTGGAACGAGCTCTTGTGGCCATGTTCATTAATACTCTTCAAGGTCCCTATCTGGATATGATGATTTGATGTGTTTCCTCTTAACTTCAAAACTTGGTTATCATAGGAGAAAGAATTTAGAATGCTCTCAAGATTGGTAAGATTCAGGATGTCACTACTACTTTCGAGTTCCCTGAGCAGAAGGATGACAAAGAAACAAGTATAGTCTCTTAAGTTGAAGAGGAAGCTTCCTCCAATCCTCAAGTCTGGGTTCCTTACTATTATATGGAAACGACTACTCCTAGTTAGTATGATCCATAAATATGTGCTGCAACTATCAGCCAATCACAAGTTGAAACTGTTCAGTATGCTCCTTAGAAGCAGTATGCACAACAACAGCGAAACCGTCAGCAAAACCATCAGCAACAAGGACGGTAGAAACCAAGGAGGCCAATAAGAGTTCATGATCTGATCCCTATGCCTCACAATCAGTTGTTTTCTCACTTACTCCAAAATTATCTAGTGGATATTCCTTCTTTCCTTTATCATTTGGGATATGACCCCAACATCCACTATGAGTACCATTATGTGGAACCTGGAAACACAATTTAAGGTTCCAATGAAATCAAAGGCACATTATAAGACCTTGTTAATTAAAGAGCAATCGCTTTCACTGCGGATGGTCTATGCATAAATTGATGTCTCCTTTTACCCAGTGAATGTCAAGACTACAAAGAGCATTGTCTGAAGCAGTCAGTCCAAATGGAGATAGTCTCCTCAACAGTGGCAATCATTAATATTCAATTTCTTTTCTGCATGATCATTTGTAATCTTTTTTGTTTTGTTTAGTACTGATTGTACGCAAAGCTTGTTTGTTTTTTGAATGATAATTGTAATGCGTTAAATATATTTGTCTTAAAGTAATCCATTTGTTTCACTCTTAAATGTTTTCTTTGCTTTTTGATACTTAACTCTTGTTAATACGAAGAAAATAACTCTAGAGGGAGGATGATGAAAACCCCAGTACTTAGAATCTCAAATGGTATACTTTTGAATAAAACCCTACTGACGATGTACATTCTTTGTTTCAAATCCCCAAACACTGGAGATATAAGGATGATAGAATCTCGTCAACTCTTTTGAGCCTTGAAGTATGAGTTTCATTTCTTTATAGAAAAAACCCTCTTATCTTAACCTTGGGCAAAGTAGTCTCCAGTTAATTTTGATTGAGCGTTCAAATTACAAAAAAAGGAGTGAACATCCGAAGATCACCAAACTTTATCCCTCACACATCAAGAGGTCGAGAAAATCAAATCCATAATGGTTTTCACTCACCTTCCAAGGAACGAGGTAGTGACAACTCTTCCAACAAGTCAAAAGACTCAATTCAAAAAGGAAATGAATGAAAAGTCAAAAGAAAAAGAAAGAAAGCCCGTTATGTCAAGAACATGAAAGCAAGTGACTTAGGAAAAATATAAGGCATCCCATTAGACTTTCAAAATAAAAAAAATTGTCCCGGAAAAAATTATGGAAAAAAAGGATTACAAAAAAAATCCTCAACAAAGAACAAAGTCGTGTGATCAGATCCCAAGAAGAAAATGTGAGTGACTGTCGTGTCCAAGAAACCTCAAAGGTTCCTCAACCATCTCATACTCTTGTTGAGAGATGAGTGTTCATATCGAGTTATCTAAACATAGGACTGAAGAACAACAAGAAGAATGAGTGGGTAGAAATAAATGTAGAGCCTTAAATCTTTTTTCTGAAACCGTGAACAGGCCACATTATAACCTTAAAAGTCCTAACTGAAGCATGGGTTATTTTGAAAGCATAGTATAAAGAGAGTACGGTAATTGAATCCTAGGAGACTTGCTAAGATCATTTGAGTTTGTAACACACCACCTTTTAAAAAAACAAAAAATTGATGTTACGACATTATTTCAATAAAAAGTCTTTAAACTTCAAGACAAAGATAAGCTTTGCATTAGAATTTACATTCTCATAATAAACCTTCTTTGCATATAAATAAGTGTTTGACATCAAGGAATTTTCCATAGTGAGCATCAAATAGAGAGATTAATCATCCCTAGAGATTACCCTAAGGGGCAGAGAAACTGTTGAATACTCAGTTCAATAAAATTTCAGTCAATCCGGGGAAGTCATTTCAAGATTCAAATAATCTGTCAAAATGTCGAGTAATCAAGGGCAGTCACCAACATTGTTTAGTCAGTGGCAGTGTTCCAAAATTCATAATACTAGGGAAAACTATGTCTGCTGGCACGAATCTCAGGAATTAAACTCGAGGCAATTTTCTTCAAAAGCCTTAAGGCTAGGGAAGTGCAATATGCAGGGGAATCTCCTCCTCTTGAAGGGTTGATCAGGTTAGGTTAAGGCGCATGCTAAACAACTTGTGGTTTCAAAGTGAATATCAGGAAGTCAGCATCATCATCCTCAGCAGATATCAAAGATATAAGTCTAATATATTGGCGTTCATCAGCAAAAGTCAGAGCTTTCGTTCCATGTCAAATGTTTTAGTCCAGATTATTGATTTCCTAGAAGATATCTTTGCTTCGCAACATTGCATATAGTAATCATCATTACATAGCATTGCATCACAAAAAAAAACGTGTAGCATTTCCTCAAAGTGGAGCATTACGCTAAAAAACTTAAAACATGCATACAAAGCATAAGTCAGACATATGTAACGACATCCGACTTAAATCATCCGCCACAACATTAGCTTTACCCAGATTGTAATTTAAGCCAAAATCGTTTTCCTTCAACACTTCTAGCCATCTTTGTTGTCTCATATTAAATACCTTTTGGTCGAACAGATATTTCAAGCTCTTGTTATCACTAAATACTCAAATTTAAAGCCGTAAAGATAATGCCTCCAAATTCTTAGTACAAACACCACTGCAGCTAATTCTAGATCATGAGTGGTGTAATTCCTTTCATGAATCATCAATTGCCTCGAAGCATAAGATATCACTTAACCATTCTACATGAGCACACAACCTAAACCCAATTTAGAAGCATCACAATATACAACAAATGATTCTTCAGGATTAGATAATATCAAAATCAGATATGTCGTTAATTTCTTCTTTAGCTCGGTGAAACTTTCCTCACACTAAACATCCCACAAAAATGCTTTGCCTTTACAAGTTAGCTAAGTCAACAGAGTGCTAACTTAGAAAAGCCTTTAATAAACCTTCTATAATAACCAGCCAAGCCTAAAAGCTTCTAATATCTATATCCAACTTTAGAGTCTCCCACAGCAATACTGCATCTACCTTGGGGGGATCTACAACAATACCATCGCCTGAAATAACATGACCAAGAAAACTAACTTTCTCTAAGCCTAATTCACGCTTTGACAACTTCACATATAGCTTCTTCTATTTCAAGACTTTCAATTCAACTCACAAATGCTCAACATGTGCTTCCTCTGATTTGGAATATATCAAAATATCATCAATGAATACGACTACAAATCGATCCAAGTAAGTGCGAAAGATATGGTTCATATAATCCATAAACTCTCCTAGCGCATTGGTAACATCAAATGGCATCACCAAATACTCATAATGTCCAAATCGAATCCCGAAAGTTGTCTTATGAATATCGTCATCTTTGAATCTAATATGGTGATAGCCTGATCTCAAGCCAATCTTGCTTAATCCATGTGCACCCACTAGTTGATCAATCAAACCATCTATTATAGGAAGTGGATACTTGTTTTTTTAATTGTTACTTTATGCAGTTGTCGTTATTCAACACAGAATCTCATACTACCATCCTTCTTTTTCAATAGAAACACTAGAGCTCCCTAAGGCGATAAACTTGGTCTCACAAATTTCTTTTCAAGTAAGTCTTCTAATTGCTTCATCAATTATGCTAATTCATATGCTGAAATTCGGTAGGATGCCATAGAAATGGGTTTTTTTACCAGGAATAAAATCAATAGAAAACTCCACTTCTCTTTTTGTCGAAACAACTGGAATATCATCTGAGAATAATTTAGGAAAATCACGCACTACCTGTAACTCATCAATTGCAGTCTGATTCTCAATCAACAAGGAAACCATCAAAGAAATCACTTGAGCTTTATCTCGCATTAATTCATTCAACTGTCTGGAAGATAAGAATCTAGCTCCCACATCCTCATCAGGAGTAGAAAACCGCAAAGATTTATTGTAACAGTTAATATGAACATAATTGTATTCCAACTAGTTCATGCCTAAAATCATGTCTAGACCACTCAACGGAAAACAAACTAAATCCATAGCAAAGTCTCTATCAAAGATTGACAAAGGACACTTCGAACATACAACAGAAGTAGTCACTGATGCCTTAGCTAGAGTATCAACATCCATCTCTCCAATTATAGAAGATAATACAAGACCTAACTTTTTCACACAGTAAAAAACAATGGGTGGCACGAGTATCAATAATAGTAACTAAAGAAGAACTATTATCGAAACATATACCTTTGATCAAATGGTCTTAACTGGATGGTTGAGTTCCAGCTAAAGCAAACACTTTGGTTTCTGACACTGAGTACTGATATGTCCTTCTTCACCGCAGTTGAAACATATCACCGCTTTGTGTCTACAATAAGCCATCTCATGCCAAGCTTTACCACAACAAAAACACCTCTTCACTTCCACAGTACACATATTACTTTAATGACCTATTTTTCCACACCTAAAACATGTGATGTAAGCAGGAGCACCTCCCCAACTTGTCCTCTTACCATCAACAACTCTTTGTTTGCCTTTGTCATTTAGAGCATTGTAAGGCTTCCCACGGTTCTGTTATTGCTTTCCTCGCCTATCATTTATAATGTTGTAGTGAGCATTTCTATTCTCCTCGCAAATCCTGCAGCTATTCATAAAATCTGGAAATTTACGAATATGTTGATATCCAATAGCCCGTTTGATTTCTGGACACAAACCATTTTCAAACATAATGCACTTTGAGAATTCTGCAGTCGCCTTATTGTAGTGAGGGTAGAACTTTGCGAGCTCCAAGAACTTAGTAGCATATTCAGTTACCGACAAATCTCCCTATTTCAACTCCAGAAGTTCAATTTCCTTCTTTCCCCGAACATCTTTAGGAAAATACTTCCTCATAAATTCCCTGTTTAACACAACCCAAGTATTCCCTTCACCTTAAACATCTAGTTTCTGACGAGTGCTAACCCATCATTCATCACCTTCCTTTGCCAGCATATGTGTAATGAATCGCACCTTTTGTGCTTCATAATAGTCTATAACCCAAAAAGATCCTCTCGATTTCCTTGAGCCAATTCTGTGCTCCATCGTGATCATACCTACCCTTTAATGTAAGCGGATGGTTCCTCTAGAATTTCTCCAAAACACGGGATCCATCATTCCCACCAGCATGAGGCTGATGTTGCACATCCTGAGCCATAGCCTGCAAAGCAGAAGTAAGAGTGTTGTACCCCAAAATTTGCCCTCCCATTTCCTCAACATTTTCTCATCACAAGACCTTTGAAGATCAAGATCCAGTTAGGGTTTCCTCTGCTCAAGACTTCTCCTTGCACTGTGGACTCAAATTAGGGTTTGTGTTTGCCCAAGGATGTTTTGACCTAAAATGCCTAATATGACTTTCATGCTTCATATTGGACTCCCAAGTTTACCTATACCAAGTTTCAAGTCTTGATTCCAAGTTTTGCCCAGTCAATTGGACAATTGACCTAGAAATCAGCTGTATTGGGGAAAAAGTCAACTGTGGCCAATTGACAGTCAAACCTCATGAAATTTGATCCACCTCAACATTATGAACCCATATGGACCATTTGATCAAGTTTGGATCACAATTCCACAAGAAATTTGATCAGATCACCAAAAGGGCAAAATGGTCATTTTTAGGGTTTTGACTGCACAAAGGCAATTTTTGGCTATTTGACCTAGCCAATGGCAAATCAAGCTCACATATGGACTCAAGGACCCCATGGAATTATCTTGACATGTTCATCAAGCTCAAAAAATCCCAAGTACACAAGATTGACAGTTGAATTTCCCAGTCAATTGATCAATTTTGACTGTACACTGAAAAGTCAAACTTTGACTTTTTGGTCAAAATCAAGAGTCAAGATTCATTTTTCATCAAAACTTACCAAATCATGAAACTTGTTCACCAAGAAATCACAAAATGCAAATTAGGGTTTGAAAATGGAATTTTTCATAACTTCGAATTTTTCTAAGTTATGAAAAACCCTAATTTTTCCCAACTTTGCCCCATCTTTTCACCAAGATCCATTTGGATTCAAACAAAAGTCAAAACATGAAAGTTGTAGCTTGTTGCATAATCTACAACTTTGATTCACAAAGTTTTCTCATTTGAAGCTTGTATCTCAAGTTACAATTTTTTGAATAAGGGCACTAAACCATTTTTAACTTAGTGAAATTTTAACCTATTTTGACAAGGTTTTCTACCCCACTTCAAGGCCACTTTTCATACCCTTCCACTTGGAATTTTGATTTTCATTTCAAAGATGGATTGTAGTACACATTCCAAGCTTTCCAAAATGTCCAAAAACTCATCAAACAACCTCATAACTTGAGAGATTCGAATTTCACAAGTTGGCAAAAATTCACTTTTGTTCTTCATTAAAACATGTTCATAACTTTGCAAATTTGAACTCAGCTCACTTTATGCTTGATAACAGGTCCTTGAACCATTCCATACTCAATAATTTAATGCATATTCAATGTGTTAAGACCATGTTCTTTGAGTTCTAACATTGCATAGTGGATTAATCCTAAACTAGATAAAGTGAACTTTCCATTTTTGAAAAGATTAACTTTATGTCCAATTGCAAATCAAGAAGGTACAAGCAAAATCCTTTTGGCACAAGATTATGGGCAAATTGCTCTGATCAAGAGAGGCTTATGCAGCAGGATTAGAGGCCCCTACTGACCTAAAACACAAAGTGACCATTGCTTGCTTCATTTTCAAGTAACATTGCATAACTTGTACCATATCTCATCTCAGCTGAAGGACACAAGAAAGAAGTCATCAAACACATTACACATAACATATCCAAGCTAACACACGAGCCTTTGACCTCCAACACACCCTCCATCTCAGAATCACCTTGAAACTGCTCAAACAGGGCAACCCCTGCAGATTGAGTGCTATCTCTCAATCCCTTCGAGCATTCTTGACCAAACATGTTCCTCTACCTTCCTTACAACATATGCAAGCTAACCATGGCCTAAAACCTGACCTGTAATCACCCTAACAGTTTCCACCATTTTCATTTTTTCCTTTTGCAGTTGAAGTTCCATAGCTTGATTCAGAAGCTCTCAAGACAAAGTAAGCATTGAAACAGCATCCCTGGACCTCAAGGAAGCTTTTCCAATCATCACATTGCACTGAAAGTTCCTCATTCTCCAGATAGAAGTTCAACTGCACAGGTAAAACTTTGAACTCGTATCTCTCTTATCATGCATCTTTAGTCTTAAGTTTGTGAAGAAACAAGGTTCTACTCATAGCCCTGAGCATGTTCATATCCTTACATTTCATTTCTTTTACCTGAGTAGGGAGAATTTGTAGTTTGAAAATGGCAGAAAAATTAGGTTAGGATTTGGGGGAGGAGAAATTCTCCCTCATCTTAGAGAGTTAGGTCAAGTTCCATATATGGTTAGAACCGTCTCTTCATGCTAAACATTTGTTGTGTTATGAGTTTTTGCTGAAAAGCCAGGAATCGAGAGTTGGACATTGAAGAACAGGGGCGCGCGTTTTTTTGAATTTTGTTGCTGGAGGTTGAAGACAGTGTTCCTTGGGCTGGGCCTGTATATCTTTTCTTATTCACACCACACATTTGCTAATACACCCCCTGAGCCCATTTGCTTCATTTTTGACTCTTTTTGACTTTTTCTTTTTTGGTTGACTTTGTTTATTTTTTCTCATGATATAAAAAACATAAAAATATTTTTTCCATCTTTTTTGAATTTATGGCATATTTATTTGATTTATTTCTTTGTTTATACATAAAATATATACATATTAATATTTAGAATAAATATAAAAATAGTGTAAACACAATTTTTATTTTTTGTTTACATTCTGATAATAATCCACATAAAAAAATACTTTTTTATTATTATTTATTTCATTAAATATTTTTGCATATAATGCATATTTAAGAAATTAATATATGTATATATATATATGTTTATTAATATATTTAAGCTAAAAATAAAAATACTTGAATATTTTTCATTTTTATTAATATTTGATACAAAAATACTCTCCTTCATAATATACTTCATTATTCTTATTTTTATAAATAATAAATAAATATTTGCATTAAATTAGATAATAATACATTTTCTTTTAAAATTAGGGTTTTTGCCCTAAATTCAAAATACTCCAAAAAATAATATATTTTTATTTTCTTTTCTCTTTTACATAAATAATATTTTTTCATATATATACAAAACATTTCTTTTGCATCTTGCATTCTTATTTAATTTTTTACATTGATTAATTTGCAAATATTCAAAATGATGTAATAATGTAGGTTTAAATTCTTGTCAGTATCCCCATTTGAACATTTGTACCCCCCTTCCCATATTTGGTTTTGTAATAGCTTAGTAATTTTAATTTCGCACTTTATCGCTTTCTAATGATAACATGTTAGAATTAGGGTTTGTATGCGAAAAACGATAAAAAATAGTTATGACCTAATCTCAAGATAAACAAGCATGAAAATGGACACACAAATCACACTTGCACCCCCTAGGGTATTCCACTTGTTGCCTTCAAATAAATGGGCCATATTGTATGTTGAACTTCTTTGGGCAAAGCAAACAATTTGAATGATCATAGTCCCTCGACAAAACTTTTCAAAACAAACAAAAACAAATGATCAAGTCCCTTAAAGAAAATTGCCCAAAGACATTTAACGCCGTTGCAATTATGGTCTAAACGATGACCCGCGCCTGTCCCTTTCACATCCTAACACAAGATTGTCCACCAAATACAATGGTGGAACAAACTTGTTAAAAGGGTTAAAACATAGCCATGATCTTTTGAGAAATTTAGGAGTAGATAAACTCTTAGTTACTTGAATCAAACTTGCAAAACAAAACACTTGCCTAATTTCTAAAACACACCTCACAACACTTTCAAAACAACTTTCAAAAAACAAATGAAAACCTTTTCAAAAGACCTACATCTTTGTATACATCCCCACATGGATCATTACAAAGATTGCCACCACGTTGGCCTCTTTTCAAAATATTTTCAAACCCACACACTCAAGCACCATTTAAAAACAATTGAAAACAAAAGGCAAATGATCTAAGCAAGTAACTAAGAGCCCATGGATAACCATGGATAGAAAGGGTGCTAATACCTTCCCTTTCTATAATCTACTCCCCGAACCCAAGAAAACATCTCAAAAGGTTTTTGCTGTGCTTTTTAACCTTTCCTTAGGATAAAATAAAAAGTCGGTGGCGACTCTTGCTAACCGCAACATTTGCGAATACAAACGCAAAACCATAGTCAGTTCTCCCACCGTATCACAGAACTGGCGACTCTGCTGGGGAGGACTTTTAAAAGTGGAGTAACCTTAGGGCTTAGATCACTTTTGTTTTCAATTGTTTGCTTTGTTTGCTTTTATATTTGTGGGCTTTGCATCGGAGTTCATAGATCCTAACCCGGATCTGGGATATACCCTTTTTAGGTAGCATAATCTGTGAGGGACCTGTCCGGCGTAGACCGACATGGGTGAAGCAGTGGCTACGTTGGTGTGGCATCTTAGTCTGTACCTATATCCCTTGTGTTGTAACGGGGAGAATATAGGTCTTCTAAGGGGTCATTAAACACCAACCAACCTTAGAACCCTAAATTGACCAACTTGGCTATTAGGACAGTAGCAGTATGCTACACTCATTGAGGCTAAACTCTCGAGATGGTTCTGGCCGCGAGAAAAGATTGCGATGCTGGAGTTATGACCGATTGAGGGTAGCCAATGATTTGAGATCCTCTAGAACCCGGTTACTTTTGATAGGACAGGTTTTAACCAACAAAACCAAAAGAGGGTAGTACCTGAAACTCATGCTGGCCTGAAACCTAAGGGTGTCTTGTGTGACTTGTGTGCCTTATTTGCCTATGTGAATACTTGTGGTGTGCTTCATCATAACATCATGCCATCATACCATTGCATGGATCCTGTATAAAGGACTAACCCATTTAAAAGACAAAGGAGTTTCATCTTTGCTCTGTTTTGTAGGACATCATGATGCCCGTGCGTAGGAATACTGTCCGGCTCAACTTTGTTCAACCACCAGTCTTACTCAAGGATTTGGTTGGAAGGATTCCAAACACTTCTTCCTTCATCAACAGACATGGTTCTCTCCTTGGCTTGGTCACTGCAAAATGGGACCAACAACTGATAAGTGTTCTGACCCAGTTTTATGACCCTCTGTACCACTGTTTCACCTTTCAAGACTTCCAGCTGGTTCCTACCCTGGAAGAATTTTCTTATTTGCTTGGGATCCCTGTCTTGGAACAAACTCCATTCACTGGTTTGGAAAAGACTCCTAGGCCTGAAGAGATTGCTGCAATTATCCCCTTGACCAAAGAAGAGGTATTGTCCAACTGGGAAACTAGAAATGGGATCAAGGGCTTTTTGGTCAAATTTCTGGTTGGCAAGGCTAATGATTTTTGGAATGACTTGGACTTCAAGGCATATGAGGATATTCTAGCTCTTTTGATCTATGGTCTGGTACTGTTTCCCAACCCTGACACCTTTATCAGTATCCATGTCATAAGGATCTTCATGTCTCAGAATCCGGTACCCACTCTTTTGGGTGATATTCTACAACAACTCTATGCTCGTACTGCTCGAAAACGGGGGACTCCGTGGTGCTGTGCTCCTTTGCTAGTAAGGTGGTTTATTTCGCACCTTCCCAAGTTCGTGCTGAAGAATGAAGAAGGAAAAGGTTGGGCTCGGAGGTTAATGTCTCTCACTGATAATGACATCACCTGGACTCTCAGAGGGTTGGATGAAGTAGCTGTTATCGACCGTTGCAGAGAATACCCTAATGTCCCGTTGATTGGCATCCAAGGAGGAATCTCTTACAATCCGTGTTTAGCTCTCCGTCAGTTTGGAAGAGCCAGAGGAGATGGGCCTCATGAAATGCTGGTTCCTCACTTCCATTTTGAGTTTCAGGCAGACAGTGACAAACTACGCCAGGGATTCATTAGAGCTTGGGACAGAATCCACAAAGCTGACCCACATGAGTTGGGACCAAAGACTTCCCTGCCATTGAAGCCCTATTGCAAATGGGTCCGCATCCGTGCTCAGAAGTTAGGTATGCCCTACGAAGCTGTTAGACCTCTCATTCTGGAATCTCCTGATGAAGATGGGGTTCCTCCAATTGTCCTCCCTCCTCAGATACCTACTGATTTTGACACCATGAAGAGATCTTGGGCGCAGCTAAAAGAAGAACGGGATTTCTATCGAGAGAAGTTCAACGAGCAGGAACGGAAGATTCAGAGGCTGACTAAGCAATTGGAAGAAGAACGGGTCCTGAACAATTACATCAGCACTGAAAAGAGGAGGCCATGGGAGCATTGATGAGCTTTGATTGTTCCCTTTTGTAGTTTATTTCCTTTCCAGTATTTTTCATTCCTGTAATGCCTAAGGGCAAGTTGTTGAACAATTGAAAATTTTAATCTAATGAAGTGTGTTTCCCTTTTGTCTACAAAGTTGAATCTTGTTTGTCTTTGAAAACATAAAACATACGCATTCCATTGCACCATATGCATAGCAGGTACCCTATTTCACAGGTTGCTTAATCTCCTTCGCTGTTTATTTTGCACAGTCATCATGAATCCAGACTCCTCCAGTGAGCAAGCAATCAAGGCCCTTCAGGCCCAAAGTGCACAGTTTCAAGAGATGGTCCTAAGCCTAGCCCAAGGTCAGCAAGAGTTGAAGACTCTACTCCTGAAGAAGAAGAAGAAAAAGAGGACTGCATTGTTCAACACCGGACGCAGATTTGGGAACACACTCCATAATGAAGCTGATCCAACCACTTCTTCTGCTGAGAAAAACAGTCCCCAAGGGGGAGGAGCTCCTAGTACCGCAGTCTCCGACAACGAGACGGACTATAACGACGAACAATACCCACCTGCTGCTGACAGATACAAGCAATTGGAGGACCGCTTGAGCGCCATGGAAATTCAGAACGTGCCGGGGCTAGATTTCGGAGATTTGGGGTTATCTTCTGGGGTAGTAATTCCACACAAGTTTAAGACGCCTGCCTTCGCCAAGTATGATGGGGTCTCCTGTCCAAAGCTACATCTAAGGTCGTACGTAAGGAAAATCCAACCTTACACGGTAGATAAGAACCTCTGGATTCACTTCTTCCAAGATAGCCTCTCGGGGTCACAGCTTGAATGGTTTTACCAATTAGATGGAGCTAGCATCCGACACTGGGAAGATTTGGCAACCGCATTTTACAGACAATACCAATACAATTCTGATCTCGCTCCTACGCGTACCCAACTTCAGGTTATGTCTCTAGGAACGAGTGAAGGGTTCAAAGAGTACGCTCAAAAATGGAGAGATTTGGCTGGCAGGGTGCAGCCTCCGTTAACTGATAGAGAGCTAGTTGATATGTTTCTAGGGACGTTGTCTGGTCCATTTTTCAATCATTTGGTTGGTAACTCCTCCGCTGGGTTTACAGATTTGATATTGACGGGAGAAAGAATTGAAGCTGGCATCAGGTCAGGCAAAATACAAAAGGCTGCCTCCACCAGTGCTGAGAAGAGGCCGTTTAAGAAAGAAGCAAGTGCCGTCTATGGTCCTAGAAGACAAGTCAAGCCCGAAAGTCGCCAAGCCGTCAATGCTTTGGTCATCTCCAAACCTGTTGCTGCTCCTCAGCAGTACAATCAACAAAGAAGCGAAAGGCCCAAGAGGCAGTATACCCGACTGAGTATGACCTTATCTCAAATTTTACCCCAACTGTTGTCCACCAACCTGGTGACCCTCAAAGAAGCTCCTAAGGTCATCAACACTGCGTCACCTAAGTATAACCCAAATTCCCGGTGTGCTTATCATTCTGATAGTCCCGGGCACACTACTGATGATTGCTGGGCCTTGAGAAACAAAGTGCAAGATCTGATCGACGCAAAGGAAATTCAGTTTGAAGCGCCGGAGAGACCAAATGTCGTAACTGCTCCTATGCCCCAGCATAGAGTAAATGCCGTTGAGGAAGAAGTGTACGTTGTTTCGGTAGATGGAGTTGTTACCCCTCTGAAGACCGTTAAGAAGAACCTATTGCGGGCCGGTTTATTTCCGGGTTGCGGTGAAGGTTGCCTGTTCTGTGCTGTTTCCCTGTCTGGTTGTCCCTTGCTGAGGTTAGGCATCCAAAGCCTAATGGATAGCAAGGAGATTCTGTTTAAGAAGTCTGCTGTTCAGTTGGTTCCGATAAAAGAAATTTCTGTGGTTACCATCTTCAAAAATCCAATCAAGGCTCCCCCGAAAAAGCCTGTTCAAATCATGACTGTTGCACCTGTGATTATTACTGTCCCGGGGCCTCTCCCCTACATGTCTGATAAAGCTGTCCCCTGGCATTATGGGGCAGACGTGTATGTAAATGGAATCAAACAAGAATTCGACACTGGCGCCAGTATCTGCGATATCACTGGTCCAGCCAAGGTCACCCGCAGTGGCAGGCTCTTCTCGCCTGACATTGCACCGCCCGCTATTCGAAAACCCCTCCTTATAAAACCTACAAGTTTACCTGTTCCTGTTGCTGATCAAGTTGTGTCCCCTGCTGCTGAGTCATCAAATGCTCGGGGCAAAGAGATTGAAGAAGAGCCTGCCCGGATGGAGGCACCAATACCCATAAATGCTGAGGCCTCCCGACAAGAAATGGAGGAGATTCTGAAAATAATAAAGAAAAGTGATTTCAATGTTGTCGAGCAGCTGGGGCATACGCCCTCCAAGATCTCCCTGCTCTCCTTATTGCTATGCTTCGAGGCCCATGCTAAGGCCTTGATCTCATTTCTCAAGACGGCCCATGTGCCGTAAGAGACGTCTGCAGTCCAGTTCACCGATTGCATAGCAAATCTAACAGCAGACAATGGCTTGGGTTTCTCAGATGCTGACCTGACTGCGAAGGGAAGAGACCACAATGATGCCCTGCATGTCTCTATCGAATGCAGGGGCACTACTCTGGCGCATGTGTTGGTGGATACTGGTTCTTCTTTGAATGTTCTACCGAAAAAGGCTTTAGACCGTCTGGATTATGAAGGCCTTGAATTGAAGCCCAGCAATATCATCGTCAGGGCCTTTGACGGTTCTAAAAGGATGGTTCATGGAGAGGTTAACATCCCTATTCGTGTGGGCTCTCAAGTGTTCGACTCTACTTTTTATGTGATGGATATACGTCCATCGTACTCTTGTCTACTGGGTCGACCTTGGATCCATAAAGCTGGGGCAGTGACCTCCACCTTGCACCAGAAGCTGAAGTACCCTGTCTGAGGGAAGATCGTCACTGTGCAAGGAGAAGAGGAGTATATGGTGAGCCATTTGAATTCCTTCAGATACATTGAGATGGACGGGGAGTTTATTGAAACCCCCTTTCAGCATTTCGAGGAGGTGCATCCAATTTCAGCAACTGCAGAGACAACAGTTGAAGAGAATGTTTCCTTGAAGATGGCTTCCCTAAGGGATGCCCGGGCTGTGGTTCAGAAGGGCAATTGTGCAAACTGGGGTCAGCTTCCTGACTTCACTCAGAAGAACGACAAGTTTGGGCTGGGCTTTACTGCAGAGGCTCAGAGGGTTGTGCGCAAAGAGAAGATCGGAAAGGCTCCGGTGTTTATTTCCAGCTCAAGGGTGAATGCTATCGAGGAGGATGTGGAGGAAGCAGAGTTTGACAGTTGGATCTACCCGACTACCAGCAACGGACCAAGCAACTGGACGACAAAGGATTTTACCCCTATCACATTTGTCACGCAGTAATTAATTTCTTTTGATTTCCAATTTGTAACAAACAATATGTTAAAACTTTGTTGGCTCGGTGTCCTACCCGGGGCATCGTAGCTCCATTTGTGAGGGCTTTTTGTATGACATTTTCATATATCATCAATCAAAACATTGGACGCTTGTTGCATTTCAAATCTTGTGCTCTTTTCCTTTCTGTGTTATATATATTGCAAAACAGCTATATTTACACACACTCACTTATACAGGTTTCAATCCACTCTGGATCTCACTGGTAACAGCTCTGCTACCGCCAGTTATGACTTCGAAAATCCGATCAACTTGGCCGAAGACGAAGGTGAAGATGATTGCGAAGTGCCTGGTGAACTCGCAAGACTGCTACTCCAGGAAGAGAGAGCTATTCAACCACACGAAGAGCCTGTGGAAACAATCAACCTGGGTACTGAGACAGATAGGAAAGAGGTCAAGATTGGTGCCAATTTAGAGCTCAGCGTGAAGCAACGATTGACCCAGATGCTACAGGACTACATGGAAATTTTTGCTTGGTCCTATGAAGATATGCCTGGGTTGGATGCCGACATTGTAGTTCACCACCTGCCAACCAAGGAAGATTGCCCTCCAGTAAAGCAAAAAGTCCGACGGATGCGTCCAGAGATGTCTGAAAAGATCAAGGCCGAGGTTATGAAGCAGTTTGATGCCGGGTTCCTCGCAGTGACTTCTTAACCTCAGTGGGTTGCCAATGTGGTGCCAGTACCGAAGAAGGACGGTAAAGTCAGAATGTGTGTCGACTACAGGGATTTGAACAGGGCCAGCCCCAAAGATGATTTCCCTCTGCCTCACATCGACGTTCTTGTTGACAATACTGCTCAACACAAGGTGTTCTCCTTCATGGATGGTTTTTCGGGGTATAATCAGATCAAGATGGCCCCAGAGGATATGGAGAAGACTACGTTTGTGACTCAGTGGGGCACCTTCTGTTATAAGGTCATGCCATTCGGATTGAAAAATGCTGGGGCAACCTATCAACGTGCCATGGTTGCTTTATTTCATGATATGATCCATCATGAGATTGAGGTATACGTTGATGACATGATTGCAAGGTCTCAAACTGAGGAGGAGCACCTTGACCATCTGAGGAAGTTGTTTGACCGACTCAAGTTATACAAGCTAAGGTTGAATCCCAACAAATGCACCTTTGGGGTAAGATCCGGAAAATTGCTAGGTTTCATTGTAAGTGATAAGGGTATTCAGGTGGACCCTGCCAAGGTAAAAGCCATACAAGAGATGCCGACTCCAAAAACAGAGAAAGAAGTCAGAGGTTTCCTAGGACGACTGAATTACATTGCCCGATTCATCTCACATCTGACTGCTACTTGTGAACCAATCTTCAAATTGCTGAAGAAAGATCAAGTAGTACGCTGGAATGATGAATGTCAGGCTGCCTTTGAAAAGATAAAGGAATACCTCCAAGAGCCACCCATTCTTATGCCACCGGTGGAAGGAAGACCTCTGATACTATACTTGACAGTACTTGACAATTCAATGGGGTGTGTGCTGGGGCAGCATGACGAGTCTGGCCGAAAAGAGCACGCTATTTATTACTTGAGCAAAAAGTTTACCGACTGTGAGTCTCGTTACTCACTGCTTGAGAAAACTTGCTGCGCTCTTGTATGGGCTGCTCGCCGGCTGAGACAGTATATGCTGACTCACACTACTTTATTGATTTCAAAGATGGATCCCATCAAGTACATATTTGAAAAGCCCGCTCTGTCTGGAAGAATAGCGAGATGGCAAATGATCTTGACAGAATATGACATCCAGTATACAACTTAGAAAGCAATTAAGGGAAGTGTACTGGCGGATCATTTGGCACACCAACCTGTGGACGATTACCAATCATTGAACTTTGATTTTCCGGACGAAGACATCATGGTGGTAACTGACTGTGAAGTACCTGGGCCGGATGAAGGACCTGAGGAAGGATCCCGATGGTCTATGCATTTTGATGGAGCCTCCAATGCTTTGGGTAACGGTGTCGGCGCTGTAATCATATCTCCCAAAGGGACTCATACTCCACTCACCGCCCGATTATGTTTCAGCTGCACCAACAATATGGCAGAATATGAGGCATGTATCATGGGTTTACAAGCTGCAATCGACTTAAGGATCAAATTTCTAAGTGTCTTCGGAGATTCCGCTCTCGTGATCAATCAGATCAAAGGCGAGTGGGATACGAAACACCCGAATCTTATTCCTTACAAGGAGTATGTGTCGACCTTGCTTCCCCACTTCTAAGAATTAACTTTTGAGCACTTCCCTAGAGAGGAGAATCAGCTAGCAGACGCCCTAGCTACGATGTCCTCAATGTTCAAAGTTAAATGGGACAATGAGGCTCCCCGAATCATTATCTGGAAGTTGGATGAACCGGCGTACTGTTGTGAGCTGGAAGCTGAGAAGGTGATTGAAAAACCCTGGTATCATGAGGTGAAGAGGTACTTGGAAGATCAGGAATACCCGTAAGGTGCGTCTGTCAATGATAAGAAGTTCATGAGGAGGTTTGCTGCAAAATTCTTCCTCAGCAACGACATTCTCTACAAACGGAATCATGATTCAACTCTACTACATTGTGTGGATAAGGCAGAAGCAGAGAAAATCATGATAGAACTGCATGAAGGGACATTTGGAACACATTCCAGTGGACACACCATGGCTAAGAAAATCCTTCGGGCGGGATATTTCTGGTCCACAATGGAAGCCGATTGTTACCAACACTCCCGAACTTGCCATAAATGCCAGATCTATGCTGACAAAGTGCATGTCCCTCCGGTTCCTTTGAATGTTCTGACTGCGCCTTGGCTGTTTGCAATGTGGGGCATCGATATGATCGGTGAGATCCGACCGACGGCATCCAACGGGCATCGCTTCATCTTGGTGGCAATCGATTACTTCACGAAGTGGGTTGAGGCAGCTTCCTACGCCACGGTAACCAAGAGTGTCGTGGCACGTTTCATCCGGCATAATCTGATCTGTCGGTACGGCATCCCAGAAAGAATCATTACGGACAATGGTACCAATCTCAATAACAAAATGATCACTGAACTCTGTGAACAATTCAAGATACAGCACCACAATTCTTCTCCCTACCGGCCGAAGATGAATGGGGCTGTAGAGGCAGCCAATAAAAATATCAAGAAAATTGTGCAGAAGATGACAGTGACCTATAAAGATTGGCACGAGATGTTACCGTTCGCTCTTCATGGGTACCGCACCTCAGCAAGGACGTCAACCGGGGCAACTCCCTTCTCCTTGGTCTATGGCATGGAGGCAGTCTTGCCAATTGAAGTCCAGATACCTTCTCTCCGGATAATGAAGGATGCAGACTTGAATGAAGATGATTGGATCCAGACTCAACTTGATCAATTAAATCTGATTGACGAAAAGAGGCTCACTGCTATCTGTCATGGTCAAACGTATCAAAAACGGATGATCAGGGCATTTAACAAGAAAGTCAGACCGCAAGAGTATCAAGTTGGGGACCTGGTAATCAAACGCATCATCCTTCCCCAAAGTGATCCCCGGGGCAAATGGACCCCTACTTACGAAGGGCCATTTGTGGTTAAACGTGTGTTCTTAGGAGGAGCCATGATCCTAACCACCATAGATGGTGACGACCTTCCTCACCCCGCCAATGCAGACATATTGAAAAAATACTACGCATAAATAAAAGACCCGCTAGGTTGACATACCTAGGAAAAAATAAGGGCTTCCCGGCGAACCAAAAGGGTTCGGGCAAAAATAAGGGATGAAATGAATAAAAATCTGTACACCCGGCAAGTCGAAAACCTGAAAGGGCGGCTTGGGCAAAAATGGGTATCCCGGTGGACTGAAAACCCGAAAGGGCGGTCCAGGCAAAAGTTAGGGATAAAAGCGTAACGCTATGTCTCATTGGATCACTTCGCATCCAGAATTCAGCATCAACTATCTGGCTCCAGATTTCGGCATTGACCAATCAGCTTCATCTTCAAATTAGGCAACAAAGCGATGAGATGTTCGGAGATATAAAGGCGATAGCAGAGTTGGAACCCAGTGGGATTGTTCACATAGCTGTTTTGTTTCCTTTTTCAAATTGTAAACTCTATGATTATTTGGCGGCGTCCTCTTACTAGGATGTCAGCCTCTTGTACAAAAACGCCTATTCACAGGCAAAGTTTAAATCAATACAAATTCACTTGTCCATACAAATTACCATTGTTTTCCTTTTTCTGTTTTGTCTTGCGAAGAACGTCCAATGTTCATTTTTGATATATGCATTTGACATTAAATTGCTGATTCATAAATATTTGCATATGAAACAAGAGATTGATTACAGGTGACATCAGAGACAGGGGCAATGTGAGGTTGTCTAATGCAGTCTGGTTGTTTTATCCGCCAAGGTACCAAGATAGATTCAACTGAAGAATGTGGCCGAATCATCTCAATTCCCCGCAGAGTAAAACGAGATTCAGCAATACTTTCCTCAAGCAGAGTTGACTCCCCGTCAATCCTAAAAAAGCACAACATTCCCCGTTAGGTCTTAAAGCTCATCCCCAGTAGATTCTGGAAGCTTATCCCCTGCGGAGCACGGACGTCTCTCCCGAGTTTTATTTAGAGTTATTTCCTCACAAGGACTTATAACTGGGTTATCCTCAGCTAAAAACCACGGAAGACCGCCCTCGGCAAAGTTCCTTCAATCCCCAGCGGAGTTTATCGTCATTATCCCCAGCGGAATCCATCATTAGAGTCCTCAACAGGCCTCGCATCAAAACTTCGGCCAAGTATCTCTTCCACAGAGCAATTCTCCGGCCGACCGTCAAGGATTTACTTTCCTAAGGCGAAATTACATCCATGAACATTTCACATTTTCATACATCTTGCTTACATACATGATGAAACGCATACAACACTATCTCATGTTGAACATCATGATATCATGCATATCATACATCATGACATTGCATACAACTTACGTTTTTGCCTTTTCAGGAAAAAGACAATCCCAAAAACAATTACCGTCAACTGTCGCAATTCCAGATCCGATACCTGTATCTAGCCAGGGCACATCTGAGAGTGATCAGTTTCCAGACTCGATTCCTGTATCTAGCCAGGGCACGTCTGAAAAGTTCAAAGATTCGATTCCTATATCCAGCCAGGGCACATCTATCAACTACAACATCTCCAGATTCGATTCCTGTATCCAGCCAGGGCATATCTGTTGACCACATTTCCAGACTCGATTCCTGTATCTAGCCAGGGCACGTCTGAAGAGTTCTAGGATTCAATTCCTGTATCCAGCCAGGGCATATCTATTGACGACTATTTCCAGATTCGACTCCTGTATCCAGCCAGAGCACATATGTGAGCAACCGATTGTAGATTCGATACCTGTATCCAGCCAGGGCATATCTGCATAAAGAGATTGAAGATCAAACACCTGTAACAAGCCAGGAAAACATCTGCCTCTCTCAAATACACAAGTTCTCGCTAAGGAATCTCTTATGCGATCGACACTTCCAAATGGCATCTATAAGCCCATTCCCGACAAAGTTCTGTCACATCTCCAGATGGCATCTATAAGCCCATCTCCCTATCTACTACCTCTCCAAATGGCATCTATAAGTCCATTCCTGACATCACATTGTTGAGACTCCAGCATGCGAGTGCAAATTTCCGGGCACTCTAGTGTCCAATCTCCTTTTACCCTCGAGTCACGAAAGGCAAACTTGCCAATCTAACTCTTCAGGTTCAAGAAGATTGAACAGGGGCAACTGTTGTACCCCAAAATTTGCCCTCCCATTTCCTCAACATTTTCTCATCACAAGACCTTTGAAGATCAAGATCCAGTTAGGGTTTCCTCTGCTCAAGACTTCTCCTTGCACTGTGGACTCAAATTAGGGTTTGTGTTTGCCCAAGGATGTTTTGACCTAAAATGCCTAAGATGACTTTCATGCTTCATATTGGACTCCCAAGTTTACCTATACCAAGTTTCAAGTCTTGATTCCAAGTTTTGCCCAGTCAATTGGACAGTTGACCTAGAAATCAACTGTATTGGGGAAAAAGTCAACTGTGGCCAATTGACAGTCAAACCTCATGAAATTTGATCCACCTCAACATTATGAACCCATATGGACCATTTGATCAAGTTTGGATCACAATTCCACAAGAAATTTGATCAGATCACCAAAAGGGCAAAATGGTCATTTTTAGGGTTTTGACTGCACAAAGGCAATTTTTGGCTATTTGACCTAGCCAATGGCAAATCAAGCTCACATATGGACTCAAGGACCTCATGGAATTATCTTGACATGTTCATCAAGCTCAAAAAATCCCAAGTACACAAGATTGACAGTTGAATTTCCCAGTCAATTGATCAATTTTGACTGTACACTGAAAAGTCAAACTTTGACTTTTTGGTCAAAATCAAGAGTCAAGATTCATTTTTCATCAAAACTTGCCAAATCATGAAACTTGTTCACCAAGAAATCACAAAATACAAATTAGGGTTTGAAAATGGAATTTTTCATAACTTAGAATTTTTCTAAGTTATGAAAAACCCTAATTTTTTCCCAACTTTGCCCCATCTTTTCACCAAGATCCATTTGGATTCAAACAAAAGTCAAAACATGAAAGTTGTAGATTGTTGCATAATCTACAACTTTGATTCACAAAGTTTTCTCATTTGAAGCTTGTATCTCAAGTTACAATTTTTTGAATAAGGGCACTAAACCATTTTTAACTTAGTGAAATTTTAACCTATTTTGACAAGGTTTTCTACCCCACTTCAAGGCCACTTTTCATACCCTTCCACTTGGAATTTTGATTTGCATTTCAAAGATGGATTGTAGTACACATTCCAAGCTTTCCAAAATGTCCAAAAACTCATCAAACAACCTCATAACTTGAGAGATTCGAATTTCACAAGTTGGCAAAAATTCACTTTTGTTCTTCATCAAAACATGTTCATAACTTTGCAAATTTGAACTCAGCTCACTTTATGCTTGATAACAGGTCCTTGAACCATTCCATACTCAATAATTTAATGCATATTCAATGTGTTAAGACCATGTTCTTTGAGTTCTAACATTGCATAGTGGATTAATCCTAAACTAGATAAAGTGAACTTTCCATTTTTGAAAAGATTAACTTTATGTCCAATTGCAAATCAAGAAGGTACAAGCAAAATCCTTTTGGCACAAGATTATGGGCAAATTGCTCTGATCAAGAGAGGCTTATGCAGCAGGATTAGAGGCCCCTACTGACCTAAAACACAAAGTGACCATTGCTTGCTTCATTTTCAAGTAACATTGCATAACTTGTACCATATCTCATCTCAGCTGAAGGACACAAGAAAGAAGTCATCAAACACATTACACATAACATATCCAAGCTAACACACGAGCCTTTGACCTCCAACACACCCTCCATCTCAGAATCACCTTGAAACTGCTCAAACAGGGCAACCCCTGCAGATTGAGTGCTATCTCTCAATCCCTTCGAGCATTCTTGACCAAACATGTTCCTCTACCTTCCTTACAACATATGCAAGCTAACCATGGCCTAAAACCTGACCTGTAATCACCCTAACAGTTTCCACCATTTTCATTTTTTCCTTTTGCAGTTGAAGTTCCATAGCTTGATTCAGAAGCTCTCAAGACAAAGTAAGCATTGAAACAGCATCCCTGGACCTCAAGGAAGCTTTTCCAATCATCACATTGCACTGAAAGTTCCTCATTCTCCAGATAGAAGTTCAACTGCACAGGTAAAACTTTGAACTCGTATCTCTCTTATCATGCATCTTTGGTCTTAAGTTTGTGAAGAAACAAGGTTCTACTCATAGCCCTGAGCATGTTCATATCCTTACATTTCATTTCTTTTACCTGAGTAGGGAGAATTTGTAGTTTGAAAATGGCAGAAAAATTAGGTTAGGATTTGGGGGAGGAGAAATTCTCCCTCATCTTAGAGAGTTAGGTCAAGTTCCATATATGGTTAGAACCGTCTCTTCATGCTAAACATTTGTTGTGTTATGAGTTTTTGCTGAAAAGCCAGGAATCGAGAGTTGGACATTGAAGAACAGGGGCGCGCGTTTTTTTGAATTTTGTTGCTGGAGGTTGAAGACAGTGTTCCTTGGGCTGGGCCTGTATATCTTTTCTTATTCACACCACACATTTGCTAATACACCCCCTGAGCCCATTTGCTTCATTTTTGACTCTTTTTGACTTTTTCTTTTTTGGTTGACTTTGTTTATTTTTTCTCATGATATAAAAAACATAAAAATATTTTTTCCATCTTTTTTGAATTTATGGCATATTTATTTGATTTATTTCTTTGTTTATACATAAAATATATACATATTAATATTTAGAATAAATATAAAAATAGTGTAAACACAATTTTTATTTTTTGTTTACATTCTGATAATAATCCACATAAAAAAATACTTTTTTATTATTATTTATTTCATTAAATATTTTTGCATATAATGCATATTTAAGAAATTAATATATGTATATATATATATGTTTATTAATATATTTAAGCTAAAAATAAAAATACTTGAATATTTTTCATTTTTATTAATATTTGATACAAAAATACTCTCCTTCATAATATACTTCATTATTCTTATTTTTATAAATAATAAATAAATATTTGCATTAAATTAGATAATAATACATTTTCTTTTAAAATTAGGGTTTTTGCCCTAAATTCAAAATACTCCAAAAAATAATATATTTTTATTTTCTTTTCTCTTTTACATAAATAATATTTTTTCATATATATACAAAACATTTCTTTTGCATCTTGCATTCTTATTTAATTTTTTACATTGATTAATTTGCAAATATTCAAAATGATGTAATAATGTAGGTTTAAATTCTTGTCAGTATCCCCATTTGAACATTTGTACCCCCCTTCCCATATTTGGTTTTGTAATAGCTTAGTAATTTTAATTTCGCACTTTATCGCTTTCTAATGATAACATGTTAGAATTAGGGTTTGTATGCGAAAAACGATAAAAAATAGTTATGACCTAATCTCAAGATAAACAAGCATGAAAATGGACACACAAATCACACTTGCACCCCCTAGGGTATTCCACTTGTTGCCTTCAAATAAATGGGCCATATTGTATGTTGAACTTCTTTGGGCAAAGCAAACAATTTGAATGATCATAGTCCCTCGACAAAACTTTTCAAAACAAACAAAAACAAATGATCAAGTCCCTTAAAGAAAATTGCCCAAAGACATTTAACGCCGTTGCAATTATGGTCTAAACGATGACCCGCGCCTGTCCCTTTCACATCCTAACACAAGATTGTCCACCAAATACAATGGTGGAACAAACTTGTTAAAAGGGTTAAAACATAGCCATGATCTTTTGAGAAATTTAGGAGTAGATAAACTCTTAGTTACTTGAATCAAACTTGCAAAACAAAACACTTGCCTAATTTCTAAAACACACCTCACAACACTTTCAAAACAACTTTCAAAAAACAAATGAAAACCTTTTCAAAAGACCTACATCTTTGTATACATCCCCACATGGATCATTACAAAGATTGCCACCACGTTGGCCTCTTTTCAAAATATTTTCAAACCCACACACTCAAGCACCATTTAAAAACAATTGAAAACAAAAGGCAAATGATCTAAGCAAGTAACTAAGAGCCCATGGATAACCATGGATAGAAAGGGTGCTAATACCTTCCCTTTCTATAATCTACTCCCCGAACCCAGGAAAACATCTCAAAAGGTTTTTGCTGTGCTTTTTAACCTTTCCTTAGGATAAAATAAAAAGTCGGTGGCGACTCTTGCTAACCGCAACATTTGCGAATACAAACGCAAAACCATAGTCAGTTCTCCCACCGTATCACAAAGAGCAACATCGCTATTTCCGACCATTTCTTTGTTTCACATCATAACATCAAACAATGATTAGAAGAAACACATCGAGGGTATTCCACCATCACACTACACTACTGACTCGACAACCTGGTTAGACTGACTTACCAGATTTAATACCAATTGTAACACCCCACTTTCCAAAATAGAATAATTATAATAAAATATATGAAATCTAAGAGAGTACACTAGGAGGATGTCATATCTTTCAAAACTTATAAAGCTTTGTGTCACTTTATTACTTCATTTCATATAAAAATCAATTCAACAAGGGAATAATTAAAATGATTCACTTCCATGGCATTAAGGCTTCAACAATAATAAAAACTCCACAAAATTCCGTAGTCCAACATAAGTATAAAGGTGAGATAATGAATGAAACAATGCAAAAACATAGCATGTTCTCGAAAGCCATGTTACGTATCAGAGCGGCTCCTAAGACTCGATCAGGTAACACTCACTTGAAGCACTACTCAAGTACTTGATTATCTGTACTCCCCAAGGAGCACATACACAACATTAGAAAAGGGGTGAGAATTACATTCAATAAATATACAGTGAATAATACATGCTAAGGAGTAGTAGTTCACACAATTCAAAAATTCACATTTCACACAATACTTAGAAACATAATTATCATTCACATAAAACAACACCGACTTAACAATAATGCATTGCAATAAGACTTACATCAACCCAATGCATGTGGTACCAACAGGGTGTAAGCCCTCATCATTATGCCGAATAGCGTAGTAACTGGGCATAAGCCCTCAACATAACGCCATTATAGGCAAATAACATAGCATAAACTCTCACCAATGCTTTCTTGCAACACCAACATGCACAACATAATCATGCAACCACAGGGCATAAGCCCACCATATTCACCAATAATGTCACCAACATCACTATTATCATGTGATATAATTAAATAATTCACACAATATTTCATGGTTTAACCCAATTCCCTTTAGTACTAGCCTTCGCATATTTAACTAAGTCATACTAGTCATTACAAACCAAAAGAAATTACTTTGCACATGAAAACGGGAAAGAAAACGCGAAAACTAAAAAATTTCCACACATGCCTGCCCTTACACGTAATGCCCTGCTCCATACACGTAACGCTGTCTGCCTTACGCGTAACGCCAGATGCCTTATGCGTAACTCCCCTTGCCTTACGTGTATTTCTAGAGTGGGATTTTCGCTCAAAATTCTTCCCAAAATGCCATGCGTGTAACGCCATCTACCTTACACGTAACGCCTTCTGCCTTATGTGTAATGCTCCCTGCCTTACGTATATTGGTAGTTTGCGACAAAAAAATTCGTGTTTTGTACTAGTTTAATTTTCACTCATTTTGAGCATTTTCAACCTCCAAATTTGGGTCCAAAATAGTGGTTTTACACATAATAACCTATTGCTTCATCTACTTTCATTAAACACTTACTCTATAATAATTTCCTTCATTAAAACATCATTTTTCATTATCTTTATAAACCCATATTTTCAGATTTGGGATTTTATGGAAGAACCCACAACAACAACATTAATCCTTATAAAATATCAAAGTAATAACATCACATCATTCCCAATTCAATTCTAATCATATAGATATAACAATAATTAAACAAGGGAAAGGATAAACATCAATTACACACAAAACCTAAAGAGGGAAATGAACCCTCACTACCCTCTCATGTTATAATCACAACTTAGAGAACCCATTCTCCCCCATTGCCTTAGTTTAGATCTTTGATTCCTCTAACAATGGTGGGATTCTCTTGCCCTAGCTTTTCCCTTCTCTTCTCTTCTATATTTCTACGTGACAATAGTTTTCTCAATTTCTTCTACCACTCTCCCAATTTAATGTTTTATTCTTAATAGCAAGTAATCATAATAATGGAATAATTAAAATAATGATAACTATAATACTACTAATAATAACATTATTAGTGATAACTTCACCATATATCTAATAATCATATTTTTATTAATAATAATAGTATATGAATGTGTGAAAAACACACGAAGGGGGGTTTGAATTGTGTTTTCAATAAAAACTTATCTTTTAAAAATATTCCCCTTTAATTAAAATAATTTTTTCTTCACTCTTGATAATAACAATAATTAAGAAAAGGAAGTAAAGAACAAGGTATGTTTACACTAGTTCACTGGAAAACTATCAAGCTAGTTTAGTCCACCCGCCAAGGTGATTTCGCCTCTCTCAATCGAGGACTTAAACCAATAACCCAACTGATTATTTTAATGCACAAGTTACCCGCAAGTGACTCACAACCTCTAAGACACACAAGTCCTAGACTTCTTCAGGATACAGACCTAATTGGTCCCTTAAGGAAAATCAAACTTCTAAGACACACTAGTCCTAGACTTCTTAAGGATACAAACCTAACCGGTCTCTTAAGGAAATCAAACAACTGTTTAAATACAAGTTTTGTTTACAATAATATTGCTTCTTCACAATATGAATATATAAACTATTTTAAGAACAATAGGCTAAATATATGAAAGCTATGAACAACGCTTGTGCGTGGATATTCGGTGAAAATTTTCCGCTTTCTCTCTAGTCTTCAAGCCTTTATAGAGACAACAAAATAATACATTTGTTGAGGGGTACTCTTGGAATTTCCATGTACATTGGTAGCTTGAGCAATCACACGGGGGACAAGACCGTGCAACGCGTCTTTCCGTTCATGGTAGTGAAATGAAACATTGATTGTACCATGTACTATTTGTACCATATTAATGTTATCTTCTTTCCTTTTGCACTTCAGAGGCTTATGCAAGCATGAGTTTAGAAGCGAGAGCATAACATAAGGTCATCAGAACTTCAAGTCTTTAGAGTCTTCAGAACTGCATCTTTAGAGTCTTCAGCACTTGGTCGTGAGAACCTTTTTTTAGAACCTTAGGTCTTCAAAACTTCAAGTCTTTAAAGTGTTTAGAACATCTGTCTTCAGAGTATTTAGAATTTGGTCTTTAGAACCCTTTTCTTAGAACCATGGGTCTTTAGAACTTCAAGTCTTCAGAGTCTTTAGAACTTCATCTATCGAAAACTTCAGTATTTGTTCTTGAGAACCCTTTGTCTTAAGAAACATTAGTCTTCTGAATTTGGACTTAAGTAGAAACTTCTATCTTCAGATCTTCTGACTTTTTTCTTTATACTTCATATCAGAGCCTATACTTCAAAGTCTTCTGGAGTGTCTGGCTACTACTCATCAGAACTTGTGTAGCATAGAAGCGGAATTAATTCTCTTCTAATGTCTTGGCCACGTCATCTATCAGAAGCAGAACCTGTTTGTTAAATGCTAAAAAATAATAAACATTAGAGTATTTAAATTGCTTATGCAAACATACTCATTTGTTATCAGCAAAACTCAGATAATATTACATAACCAAATCTTGTTCTAACAATCTCTCCCTTTTTATGATGACAAAACTATGTATTTTGATTACACAATTTTGTTCATATAATCGGAAAAAGTGAAAATAAAAAGGTAAGGAATATTTATCCTTTGTATGAAATTCTCCCTGAGTTAATGACTTGATGAAGCTCGAATACCCTTACTCTGAACCATTTGAGTAAAAACTCCCCCTGGTTCCAATAGGTAAGATATTGAGATCTTGAGAGTCTTTACTCTAGATGCCAATGAAAATGAAATCAATTGAAATCTTGAAACTTTAATGTAACTAAGACATCATCCAGATTCTCAATTCTTGGAGTCTAATTCCATATTTCAATTTTTGGAGCCAATTCGGAAGCCAACAAGTTAGACATAAGCCTTGCATAATGCTTTCAGACCTTTAATCAGAGCTCTCATTTCCTGAAAAAGAAAACAATTCTAACAGAAACAGAACATTAACTGGATTAGGATGTAAGCAGCTCTTCTCAGAGAACATTTTCCAAAACATGATTATTGAAATCAAAATTACGTTCATTTAATTACTCCCTCTTTTTTTCATAATCAAAAAGGTAATTATGTGTGAAAACATAAAAAACAGAAGAAGATAACAAGTAAGAAAAGAAGTAATAAGCCAAAATAAGATTTCATTAATTTCAAAAGTTCACATAAGAAGTGATCCGAAGGAAGTAGAACAAACTAAGATCGAAAAAAAGACTTGCAGAAATATCAAATAATCGAAAGAAAAACAGTAGTCACAAAAAGTAAGTAGTAATCATAGTCCTATGGTTCATAAACAAAAGGAAAAAGAAAATCCTAGAGCCTAGGGTTCAGGAGAAGAAGCAGGAGCATAAATGTTTTGCAGAATCAGATGTAGCATATTTTGAACATTCTCATTGACAACCTTCTGTTCAATTATACTTTCTCTGAAAACATGTTGTTCTCCTCTAATCTCACCAATTGTGATTTCCAGACGCGCAATGGCAGGATCAGAAGATGAAGCAACCAGAGCATCTTCTTTACCCTTAACAACTTCTTCTGCTTTCCTTGCTTTTTCTGCAACTTTGAGTTTGGATTCTTCTTCTAATTTTATAATCTTTTCTTCTTCTTCTTCTCGAAGCGCTTTAGCTTCAGCATCTTTTTGCTTAGCAACAAAGAATTCAAGAACTCTAACTCTTTCTTGTGCTTTTTTCCTTTCTTTCGCGGCCTGAATATCCCAAGATTTTGATGCTTCAACAAAACTGTTAAAATGTTCAACATCATAAGCCATACATTTATGAAACTTATTCCAAGAATCATCCATTTCCTGAGGCATAGTAGAAATACTTGCCACTGCCCTTAGCTTCGAAACCTTTTTCATAACCTTAGTTCTAAACTTGTTGATTCATTCATATAGAGTTTTTGGGACAGGTTTATCATAGACAACCATGGCCAGGTCACTTTCAGAAGGGATGGAATCAAAAGTTACGAGTTCAAGAGGATTTTGTCATAACGATTCTTCAATCATACTAAAAATTTCAGAACAAGTGAAAGGTTCAATTGTGAAAATTTCAATAGCTCCATGGTTATCAAAAATTGTCCTTTCAGACATTTCGTGATTAGAGGGATAAATTGAATCAGGATGGATGATGGGTGAGTCATGGAGAGTGGTTTCTTTGTTAAAGAAGAAAAAAAATGAAGATTGGTATCAAAAGTTGAAAAATGAGAAGTTTGTGGAAGTGACTGAGATGAGGTTAATGAAGATGTAGAAGTGTAGATCGGTTCTGATGGAATAATGGTAGTGAGAGTTGGAATTTGGAGCTAAACCTTGTTTGGTGGTGGATTTAAAAATGATTGTTGTTGATGGTGGAACAGAAACATTTGTAGTTACCTAAATTTCAGTTTAAATGGTATCGAAAACATGTGATGCATTTTTAACCGAAACAGAAACAAAAGTGGTGATGGTGGAATAAAAAAATATGTAAAATATGTTATTTGTGTGATGGTGGTTGAATTGGATGAGATTGTGTCAATTATATTAGAAACAATTTTACAAACAAGTAAAGATGTAGCAGTCGCGGACTTACTTGTTGTTTCTGGATAAGCAGATAGAGTTAGAGTCTTAGAAGTTCCATACTTCTTCTTCTTCTTTTTCTTTTCAAGATCAGAACCATCTGATCTTTCCTTCCTTTTATTTTTAGAACCAAAAACTTCCTCAGTATAATGTTTGGTGAAGTCAAAATTAGACATTTCATGTCCTGCTCTAGCCATCCTTACAACATATGCTGCCATGTCAGTTAAGTTACCAGTCTTGGAGAATAGAGGAAAGTTGTCAATAGGGATTCTTCTATTCTTGGTGACTTCAGTTGGCTCACCCAAGTGTTTCTTTTTAAGTTTTGGGATTATCTTCATGTTTCTCAAGGTCTGTCCATTATATGGTTCTCCAATGCTGGGAATCAAGTATTAAGTGAACCTGGCCGCTTTTGTAAGAAAGTCTACCAATCCACTTTCTACAAAAATGTTAGTCAGAAGATGTCCAAATGGGATATTAGGAGAGATCTTTTTCTCTTGATTTGCAGTTTTTCTTGATTTTAGGATAGCCTCCTTTAGATGACTAAACAAAACAAATGGAAGATTCAACTTCTTTTTTCCAAGCAAATAGTACATCATGAACTGCTGGCTAATGTTGAAATAATCCGAAGAACTTGTTAAAGGTCAAGGGTTTATGCAATCCAGAATAATCTTGTTCCAAATTCTCAAATTATCATAAAGATCCTTACTTTTGTATTCTTTCTTCTCAATGGTGTAATTCTTAAACATCAATTGACGGAGAGCATTCTTTTGAGCATTGGATCTAAACTCCATTCCAAATGTACATTTTCCTTTCAAAAATTCCATACCTAGAAGAACCGCAATAGACTTTTCTATGATGATTATTCTTTGACCTATCACATCCGAGACAATGTGAAGATCATCACAATCAGTATTATTCCAAAAATCTTCTACTAAGGCTCCATAAATAGGACCATGTAGTAATTGAAAGTAGTTTTACCACCCTTGAGCCTCTAACTTCTCTTTAATGTCACACCCATATTTAGCAAGATTATCAAAATCAACCATGTATTCTCGAAGAACTACTAACTCAGACGGAGGAATGTTGCAGTGGACTTGAAAATATTTCCGAGTTATGTGGTGTTCATCAATAACCAATAGAGAAGATGAACCAGTTACCATAGGAGAAGAAGAACTAGTTGGAATGGTTGAAGAAGACGACTTAGAAGGATTTAGGGCTTGTTCCATATCTTTAGTAAATTGAACAACTTCTTGTTGTTGAGTATTCATCATGTTGAAATGTTGAATATCATGAAGGTTGTTGATGAGGGTGATGATCTTCGATGAAGATCGTTGATGAATATGATGAACACAAAGAACTTGTTGAATCAGTTTGAGAGAAAAAGAGAGTTTAGGATTTCTAAAGTGTGGAAGTGAAGTGAAGTGTGTGTTTTATAGTGTTTTAAAAATGTGAAAAAAATAAACACATATAGACATGATTATTAGGAGCATAAATGAAAGTAATAATTATGAGTTTTATCAGTTCCAAGAAAAACGCACATTGCTCATTGAATAGTTTAAATAGCGTGTGATGATTCAGCCTAACCAAGGGTTACACATGTTAATCAATACATCTAACTAAGTGACATGTTTGATATCCTCATAGTAGGGAAAACCAAAAAGGTCTTTATCTAAATAAAGACATTTCTAACCGAAACATCTTCTGATTATTGAGGTTCTAAAAGAAATAGAGTACCTTTGTTAAACTAAGAGTCTACTATTCTTCAGATGGTTTGAACGTTGATCTTGTTCTGACTAGAGCATCATTGTTTTTCTATAGTTAGATCTTAAGAAAGAGATGATGAGATTCTGCTTTTATTTTGTTAAGGTTGATCAGAAGGAATAACAATAATATTAGAAGTAGGGGATTCTGATTTTTTATCTTCTTGAGCTTTGTCCTTTGGCTCATCGAACGTTATCTTCACATCAATAGTTCTAGAGCCAATGATCTTCCTTTTTTGATTGCCTTCTGAAACTATCAAGGTCTCCAGACTTAAGTTCAAAATCTTGGAACATATGACTTTCGCCCATCATGTGTTGCAAGCATTCATTTTCCAAGTGCCATAATTGGTGTTTATGTGGCACCATCAAGAACATCTGCAACATATATTATCTGATCTTTGGGTATCCATTTTCTGGGTCCTTTCTTGCTAGTAGTTCTAGAGGTTTTGACTCCTTTGACTTTTGTGCAACAGGATAATCATTTGAAATTTGTGCATGATACTTTGATTTAGAAGTTTCCTTCTGTGTTTGTGTTTGTGCTACAATAGTATTTGAACCTTCTTGTTCTGGACATTTCAATTTTGTGATAGCAAGCACGGAATGTTTAGAAAGATATTTTGCTATGATAATCAGAGTCTCATCAATTTTATTTTATAATCCTGAGTATCCCAACCCTCTGCTTCCATATCTACTAACACCATAGACCATTGAAGCCATTTTGTTTCTATCTATGCTCTTAGATAGAAAATGCTGAAAAGCTCTATCATATATGATTACTTCATCAGTAATATATGTGGTAGAGATTATATCTTCTTCCATCCTAGAAACTTTACTTTTGATAGCTAGATTTGATTTTTCTATAACAAATGATTTTTCATTTAAATTAGAAGTGTTTTTCTCATCATTAGTAGACTTTTCAGAAGTTACTACAAACTTGATTTTAAGAGTTTCATATTTAGTAAGAAGATTTTGAAACTTTCTCACCATTTCAGAAAAACAAGATTCAATTTGAAAACGAGAAAGAGAAGCAATTACCTCAGCTTTATCTTCGAAGTCTGACTCATCATCTTTTGTCAGCTCACATTCTAATGTATCTTCATTTGTGCTGGTTCTGGCCATGAGTGCCATGTTTGCATGCTCTTCATCATAATCTTCATCTTCTGATTATGAATCATCCCATGTTTCCATGAGACCCTTCTTAACATTGTAATATTTCTTATGCTTCTTGTCTTTCATGAGCTTTGGGAAATCAGTTTTGTAATGTCCAAGCTCGTTACACTCATAACAAGTAATTTCTTTTCTAGAAGAATTTTTATGACTAGAAGTAGATTCACCTCTTACATAAGCCCTTCGTTGACTTTTAAATTTGCTTTGTCTATTAATGTGTCCGCAAGTGCACGGAAATAACGAAGTAATATAAAATATTGTCGAACTCACAGACACCAATGTCAACCTACTGTAATGTATTATCACTATGTAAAGCTAAGGCAAATAAATGATTGGATTTGGGTAAAACTAAGAACTAAAACTGAAATAAAATATAGATTAAGATAAATATTAGAAAAGAGAGACCGAAATGCATATTCCGCGTATCTCAGGGACTATGTAACTCGTTGGCTTGTTGTTGTACCCCAAAATTTGCCCTCCCATATTTCTCAAAACATTTCAAGAAAATTCACAAGTCCAACCCGGCGCGTTATATTCAGGTGTTCTTTCGCCAAGATATCTCTGATAACATATTCTCAAATTCAGGTTCGGCTCAAGAGTCAATTCTTTAAAGAAGGTATCCGAATGTGTGAGTTTTCTTGAAGAAATATAGTGAAAAAGTGTGCTGAAAGTGCAGTTTTTACGCGCTAAAAAATTCATAACTTGAAGATCGTGACTCGTTTTGAACCCGTTCCGGTGGCCAAAATTCCGTCTTGACATTATCTAAGTTTTCATCTCTCACGGCTGGAAGCCAATTTCGATCATAAGGTCTTCAAAAATGTGGATTTATCAAGTATTTTCATACAGAAAATTTGTGACAGAAGTTTATTTGCATCATGTTCAGAAAATCATAACTTGGTCGATTTTCATCGTATCGAGCTGGTTCCGGTGCCAAAATTTCAAAAATTGAGTTGGCTACATTTTCACAGAAGGTATTGAGTTCAAACGGTATTCAAAAGGCCTTCGTATTTTGCTCAGAGCGCGTGACATGCTGAAAATCCTGAATGCTGAATATTATTTCATCTGAGCCGAAACTTCGAAAATTCATAACTCGGTCAATTTTTATCGGATTGAACTCATATTTTTACACAAGGTCACTGACTCATAGATCTACAACTTTGCTTCAAAAGTCGAGACCAAATTATGCGCCGATTAATACCAGTTTTTTATTGAAGAACGTGTCAGAGTCGACACTGAAGCCCAAAATAAGTTTGTCTGAGCAGAAACTTCAAAAATTCATAACTAATTCACCGTTTATCCGATTGAGTCGATTTTCAGACAGGAGTTAGTTCTCGATATCGGCTACATTTTGTTTTCACATTTCAACTTCAAAAAATGCACTTAAGTCCCTGCGATTTTGCCTGGAAAGTGACGAATTCAAGTGAATATTGGAGGCCCAATTGCACATTCAAAGCCCATTTGCTTTACCCTAATTTTCATTATATAATCACCTTCTTTTCACACAAACAGGAAAAAAAGAAAAAAAAAGAGGAGGAAAAGAGAGAAAAAACCTTGCCACAACACTGTTAGAATATCAAACTCTTTCAAGAACCCTAAAACCTTGAAATCCTTATTACAAATCCCTCTCTCACTACAAACAAGCCATCACAGTTACAAACCAACACCTCACTACTTCTTCAGTAAGGGTAAGGCTGACTTGATCTCCATGATCCTAATTTTCCAGTAAGGCATAAAAGCATTCAGGCCACTGATTTTCCAGTAAGGGTAAGATTGATTTGATCTCCATGATCAAAAGGGTATAATCATTCATACATGCCATATTGTGCCTAAACATTAAATTTCTTCATATATTGGCTTTATTTGCATTTTATGATTTTATTTAATGTGTTCGTGAGATTCAACTGCAGATTTAGACAGGATCCCAGGTTCATTAAGGAACGTTGAGGCCAAAACGTAAATGGCCAAAAGCCAAAAGCCAAATGGCCAAAGTAGAACAACTTATGCATGATGAGGCCAGAATACAAATGGCCAAACCACTCCAATTCACCTCCAAAAAGGGGACAGAAATCCCCCAAGATATTGTATTTTCTTTCTTTTCCTTATTTTATTTATTTCAATTATTCCTTTTTTAATTAATTCCTTTAATTTAACTTATTTTCATAAAATATAAAAAATAGTAAAAAACAGAAAAGTCATAAAAATCAAAATATATTTATTTAATTAATATTTTTTGTAAATAAATTTCACTAATAATTAATTATTTATTTTTATAAATCAAAATTGCATGTAAATAATTAGATTAATTTTAGGTTTAATTTTAACATGTTTTTCTTAATAAATAAAAAAAATTAGAATTAGGGTTAATATTTTAATTTCATTTAATCTTTCTCATAAAAATACATAAAAAACATAAATACCAAAAACTCAAAAAAAAAAATAATTTCTTTTTTCTCTTTAATTTCATTAGTTTAATCATTTAATTTAATTTCATTAAAAAGGGTCCAACGCCCTCGCTTCCAATTTTAATTTCAATTCGCGCATTTTATTTTGCTTCTTATAATATTAATGTAATTCTCCCAAAGCCTTGTAAACTCGGACATTTTATTTCTCGCACTTTACTTCTTTATTTTCTGTCAAACCGGGTCCTGGAAAATTTGGCGATGTGGACCCGCGCCTTTGTAATAGTTTAGGAATTTTATCTTTCCGCACTTTTTAACTGTTAAATAAATGCATGCAAGAATGAATGACAAAAATAAAAACAAACGCATAGATCACTTTGACATGAACAAGACAAAAATAAACGAATCTGACACACAAATCACACACCACCCCTAGGGTACGCCTCACTGTTGCCTTGCCTCGAAAGGTGATCGTCGAGTAGAGGATGTCTTAGTAAGTCCTCATGATCCGGGAACCTGGCATGAGGGTAGCTTCTAAGGTGTCTTCCCATTGCTCTGGTGATCACCATGTCCCGAACCTCGAATTGACCCGAACACCTCCAACGATGGTGCTACCTACCTCTCAATGGTGGGATGGCACTACTTTAAAGGACATTTACGCAGACGAATTCCTTAGGGTAGGTAGACGACTCGTGGATACTTGCTCTAATTCAAAACAAAACAAATCAAAAATACTTTTCACACCAACACATTTTCAAAAAGCTTTCGAAAGCATTTTTCAAACACTCTTGAGGACCGATACAAGAGTCGAACTGAAATTTTCAAAGAAACTTTTTAAAACTCACAGTTGAAAAGCAAAAAAACCATTTTTGAAAACACAAGTGAGCAAGTATCTAAGAGCCCATGGATAACCATGGATAGAAAGGGTGCTAATACCTTCCCTTTCTATAATCTACCTCCCGAACCGAGAGCAATCTCTTTAAGGAATTTTTCTGTGCTTTTGTCCTTTCCATTTGGAGAAAATAAAAGACGGTGGCGACTCTTGCTTCCGCGACATTTCGCGAACCAGCATTAAACAGTCAGTTCCAGATCCACCGATCACAGAACTGGCGACTCTGCTGGGGATTAAACTTAAAGTGAGGTGTACCTTAGGGCTTAGTTCATAACTGTGTTTTCAATTGTATTGATTTGCTTGCTTTAAATTATGGGACTGTCTTGGGAGTTCTATAGATCCTAACCCGGATCTGGGGATACCTTCTTAGAAAGTAACAACAAGGCTGTGAGGGAACTGTGCGGGGTATACCGACATGGTTGAAACAGTCTGCTACGTTGATGTGGCACTTTGGTGTGTACCGGTAACCCTTGAGTTTAGTCAAGGAGAGTACGGGGCCTCCGCGTGGTGTCATTAAGCATCAACAGACCTTAGGAACCTTAATTGAACTATCTTGACCTATTTAGGGTAGTGAGATAACTGACTTTGGTGCAGTCCGAGGTTGGTTGATACTCGATACTACACCCAATTGAGGGTTACTTTCCTGGAATATTTCGGTCGCCAGTTCAGTGGCTAAATCGAAACGATGAACAATGAAAGCAATCCGGTGATATTGGGACCCTTAGAACCCGGTTACTTCTAATAGGACAGGTTGAGCCCACCAACTTCAAGAGGGTAATACCCAGACCCCATGCTGGCCTAAACTCTAAGGGCTTTCTCTTGTGTGACTTGTGTGCCTTCGTACTTGACTGCTTGCATGCTTTATCTGACACATGAACTACTTGCAGGTTTTGTTTTAGTCCTTAATTGGGACACATGACAGGGCTTACTAAGTTTCTTGCAGGTTTTGTTTATAGTCCTTAATTAGGACTCATAACGGAGTGTATTGAGTTTCTTGCAGGTTTTGTTTATAGTCCTTAATTAGGGCTTATAACAGAGTGTACTGAGTTTCTTGCAGACTAGTTTCTTGCAGGTTTTGGTTTGCAGTCCTTAATTGGGACTCATAACAGGGTTACTCACATTACCCCATGCATAACATAACATCATACCATTGCATACATCCTAACCCATTTCAAGGATCTCAAGGGCTTGTGATGCAGGTCATGATGAATCAAACATCTAGCAAGGGGCAAAGAGGATTTATTTTCCTCTAGCCAAAGTTGTCAGGGGCTATGACCCACTTGATATGGTGAGCTTTGACACTTGAAGAAGGTTCCCCTAGCCAAGGTTGTCAGAGGCTATGACCCACTCGATATGGTGAGCCTTGACCCTTGAAGAAGGATTCTCAGCAACATGGAGTTCCTTCAATCAAGCTACCGGACCCAAGTTCTAACAAATTTTCTTGTTTATCCCGCGAGGTCCTTGAAAACATTACATGCATGGCATACACATCATTGCATAATAGGTACCCCTGTTGCAGGTCACTTACCTTTCCCGCTGTTTATTTCAGCAATGGCTTCCCAACAAGATAACCAGGACCTTCACACTCAAGAGACTCAGTCCAAAGAGATCTTCCTAAGCCTATCCAAGGGGCAGGAAGAGTTGAGGACACTCCTCATGGGGAATCTGATCAGAAAGAGTCCTGAAGATGACAAGGACGAACAGCTGAAACGTCTACAAGCTGAGGTAGACACATTGAAAACCCAGATGCTGGGGCAAAGGGCCCTCATTCAAGGTTTAGCTCAGGAGCAAGGAGAGCTGAGGGCCATGATCAGTCAGCTTCCTCAAGGCATGAAGCAACCAGCCCAAATCAGGGACCAGGTCATGGAAAAGCTTCCAAGAGGGCAAAGGCCGGGTCCAATGAATAGACCTCTCCGAGTTGCTACTACTTCACAGGTCCAACAACGACCTCGCCAAGAACAGCTGGTTGATCAGAACAGGTCAGACAAGCCTAAAAGGCAGTTCACCAAGATCAACATGTCGCTGGATCAAGCACTACAACAAATGTTGGAGGCAGGGCTGATCACCTTAAGGGCTCCTCTCCGGAATCCAAACACTTCTGCTCCTAACTATCATCCCAACGATAGGTGCGCATACCATTCTGATAGCCCGGGGCATACTACGGACAACTGTTGGCCTCTCAAAAACAAGATTCAAGACATGATCGATGCTGGAGAGATTCAGTTCGAAGTACCTGAGACTCCGCACATAATCACTGCTCCCTTGCCAAATCATGGCTAGGATTGAGAAATTTTTGTTCATTCGAATGTTCAAGTTGCAATTTTCTTTTGTTCAAACATTTACTCATGTTAAACATTGTTATTTCATTAATGCATCGCATATGTCTGTTCTGAAACAATATATTCGTATTCACTAAATGCAAATTATTTTCATATTTTTTCTGATGTCAACTCTTGATCTAAAATTCTAAGCCTCTTGAGGGAGGATGACGAAAACGGTACCATAATCTTCAGTATGCTTTTGAACAGACCCCGCTGATGAGGTACAGGCATTGTTTCAATCCCTAAACACTGGAGTTATAAGGATGATAATCCCTCGTCAACCCCTCTGAGCCAAAGAAGTAGGAGTTTTTCTTTTCGAAATTCAAAACCCTTCATCATAACCTGGGGCAGGGTAGTTCTCTCAGTTGATCCAAGTGCATAATGAATGGCACCAAAGAGATCCTTACGAAAAAAAGAAAGACAATGATGGTTCCGAACAATCGTAAAGACATGCAGTCATTACCAAAAAAGTTCATAAATGAAAAGCCCAAAAAGTCAAAACCTATGAAGGAGACTTACAAAACTGGGGCATCCCGCTGACTGTAATTCCAAAAAAGGAAACAGTTCAGGCAAAAAAAAAAGAAAGGGATAACAAAAAATTCAGACAAGAAAGAGGTCTTACAAACCCTCAACAAAAAAGGAATGACTGCCTATTCAAAATAAGTTATCATCATCCGAATCATCACCGGAAAATCAGAGCAAAGACTCAAACAAGGTCTAACGTATGATCAACTGAGTTTAGGTTTGGAGAACATCACGAAGAGCGGGTGGGTACAAATAATTTGAGCCTTTATCCTTTGTTTCTTAAACCGTGAACCAAGCCACGTTATAACCCTTAAAAGTCCTAGCTGAAGCATGGGTTAGTTCGAAAGCGTACTGTTACCAAAGGTATCCTGACTCCTTAAGGCTCCTAATAAACTAACGAGTTGACATCACGTTTTAAAAACATTCACTTGTTTTATGAAAGAGAATGCATTTTCAAAATCTTCAAGACAGACATAAGCTTTGCATTTTTAACATAACTTTGTTTGCATATGACTTTTTGTTTGAACAGCAGGAAAATTCGCACGATGAATGCCTAATGAACGAAAGCACCTCCAATCAAGGGGCATGATATAATCATGGTCTGTAATCTGGGGCAGTCTAATCAAGATTCGGAGAATCTCTCAAAGGCCAAATAGCCTAGGGCAAATCTCCGCCTGAGTCACTTGGGGCATTTCAACAATAAATCTTGCCTGGTCAAAAATCTTCTGGTGGCATGACAAAATATTTCTAACAGGGGCAACTCCCTACATTCTGAGAGCGTGGACCTAGTCGAAAAAATACTACGCAAAATCAAAGACCCGCTAGGCTGACATGCCTAGGCAAAAATTAGGGCTTCCCGGCGAACCAAAAGGGTTCGGGAAAAATGAAGGGATGAAATGAAAAAAATCTGTACACCCGGCAAGTCGAAAACCTGAAAAGGCGGCTTGGGCAAAAATGGGTATCATGGTGGACTGAAAACCCGAAAGGGCGGTCCAAGCAAAAGTTAGGGATTAAAGCGTACGACTATGTCCTGTTATCTTGTCACCTGCCTACCAGAAGAAGGTTTGTCCATCAACAATTATCAGCACCTCACAGGTCTTCCTCTCCTACTTCAGAAACAGGGGCAATGAGGAGTTGTCCAAACAATCTAATGGCTCTGTTCCACCAAGGTATCAAGGTAGGTTCAGCTGAAGAATACAACCAGACATCTTAATTCCCCAGAGAGGGAGCCAGCAAGACAGTATACTCTCCTCAAGCAGTCATACAATCAAACTTAAGGAAGTTGGGTGTCCTCCAGCAGATCTCAACATTCCCCAGCACATCATTCTTAAACAAGCATCCCCGGCAGTCTTGGCCTAAAGATTGTTCCCCGGCGGTATATCAAACATTCAAAGGAATCACTTCCCCTGCAGTTCAAAACTTCCCCAGGAGAGTCCAATCTAGTTCCCCAGGAAAGTTGGAATTCATCTCCCCAAGCAGTAAGCTTATCCCCAATAGATTCTGGAAGCTTATTCTCGCAGAGCGCGAACGCGTCGCCCGGCTTTATTCAAAGAGTTATTTCCTTACCAGGATATAACTGGGTTATCCTCAGCCAAGAGCCACGGAGAGATCGTCGTCGACACGAACTTCTTATCCCCAGCGAAGTCCATTAACACTTCCAACACAACAAAGATATCCCCAGCAAGTTATTATCAACAACTCAACAAGGTATCTTTCTCCCCACAGAGTATTGCTTCCCCAGCAAGATCGTTAGAGTACTTTCCTCCCTGCAGAGTTATTCCATTCGCCAAGTTTATTCCCCAACAGAGTTATCTTCTCCCAACCGGTATCCTTGCAATTATCATCCCCAGCGGAAGCAAAATCCATTCTTCAACATCAGCCCAGGAGTGACTTCCCGGCACCCGTCAAGGATTTACTTTCTTAGACGAAAAAATACATTCATAAACATCTTCATACATTATAGCATGCATATACGCATCATGAACACACAATCTCACGTATTCAGAGAACATCTCGCATGTCATACCACATGACATCGCATACAACTAACGCTTGTCTTTTCAGGACAAAAGTACAAAATTGATTACCATCAATGGTCGCAACTAAAGGTCCGATTCCTGAATCTTGCCAGGGTGTATCTGTTGACGACCAATTACCAGATCCGATTCCTGTATCTTGCCAGGGTATGTCTGAAGAGTTCGAGGATCCGATACCTGAATCTTGCCAGGGTGTATCCGTTGAAGACTAACATTACCAGATCCGATTCCTGTATCTTGCCAGGGTGTGTCTGAAGAGTTCGAGGATCCGATACCTGAATCTTGCCAGGGTGTATCCGTTGAAGACTAACATTACCAGATTCGATTCCTGTATCTTGCCAGGGTGTGTCTGAAGAGTTCGAGGATCCGATACCTGAATCTTGCCAGGGTGTATCTGTTGAAGACTAACATTACCAGATCCGATTCCTGTATCTTGCCAGGGTGTGTCTGAAGAGTTCGAGGATCCGATACCTGAATCTTGCCAGGGTGTATCCGTTGAAGACTAGCATTACCAGATCCGATTCCTGTATCTTGCCAGGGTGTGTCTGAAGAGTTCGAGGATCCGATACCTGAATCTTGCCAGGGTGTATCCGTTGAAAACTAGCATTACCAGATCCGATTCCTGTATCTTGCCAGGGTGTGTCTGAAGAGTTCGAGGATCCGATACCTGAATCTTGCCAGGGTGTATCCGTTGAAGACTAGCATTACCAGATCCGATTCCTGTATCTTGCCAGGGTGTGTCTGAAGAGTTCGAGGATCCGATACCTGAATCTTGCCAAGGTGTATCCGTTGAAGACTAACATTACCAGATCCGATTCCTGTATCTTGCCAGGGTGTGTCTGAAGAGTTCGAGGATCCGATACCTGAATCTTGCCAGGGTGTATCCGTTGAAAACTAGCATTACCAGATCCGATTCCTGTATCTTGCCAGGGTGTGTCTGAAGAGTTCGAGGATCCGATACCTGAATCTTGCCAGGGTGTATCCGTTGAAGACTAACATTACCAGATCCGATTCCTGTATCTTGCCAGGGTGTGTCTGAAGAGTTCGAGGATCCGATACCTGAATCTTGCCAGGGTGTATCCGTTGAAGACTAACATTACCAAGATCCGATTCCTGTATATTGCCAGGGTGTGTCTGAAGAGTTCGAGGATCTGATACCTGAATCTTGCCAGGGTGTATCCGTTGAAGACTAACATTACCAGATCCGATTCCTGTATCTTGCCAGGGTGTGTCTGAAGAGTTCGAGGATCCGATACCTGAATCTTGCCAGGGTGTATCCGTTGAAGACTAACATTACCAAGATCCGATTCCTGTATCCTGCCAGGGTGTGTCTGAAGAGTTCGAGGATCCGATGCCTGAATCTTGCCAGGGTGTATCCATTGAAGACTAACATTACCAGACTCGATTCCTGTATCTCGCCAGGGCACGTCTGAAGAATTCGAAGATCCGATTCCTGTAACCAGTCAGGACATATCTATACAAAGCATCTGAAAACCAGATCCTGCAACATGTCAGGTACTCATTTTTCTTTTGCAGGTACGCAAGTTCTCGCTAAGGAATCTCTTACGCGATCAACATCCAGATGGCATCTATAAGCCCATCATCCTATTCATCAATCTCTAGATGGCATCTATAAGCCCATTTCCACCATCACTGCTACTATGTGAGCGCAAATTTCTGGGCACTCTAGTGTTCAATCATCTTCCACCCTCGGATTACGAAAGGCACGTCAGCCAATCTGCATCCTTAGGTCTAAGAAGATTGAACAGGGGCAACTGTTGTACCCCAAAATTTGTCCTCCCATATTTCTCAAAACATTTCAAGAAAATTCACAAGTCCAACCCGGCGCGTTATATTCAGGTGTTCTTTCGCCAAGATATCTTTGATAACATATTCTCAAATTCAGGTTCGGCTCAAGAGTCAATTCTTTAAAGAAGGTATCCGAATGTGTGAGTTTTCTTGAAGAAATATAGTGAAAAAGTGTGCTGAAAGTGCAGTTTTTACGCGCTAAAAAATTCATAACTTGAAGATCGTGACTCGTTTTGAACCCGTTCCGGTGGCCAAAATTCCGTCTTGACATTATCTAAGTTTTCATCTCTCACGGCTGGAAGCCAATTTCGATCATAAGGTCTTCAAAAATGTGGATTTATCAAGTATTTTCATACAGAAAATTTGTGACAGAAGTTTATTTGCATCATGTTCAGAAAATCATAACTTGGTCGATTTTCATCGTATCGAGCTGGTTCCGGTGCCAAAATTTCACAAATTGAGTTGGCTACATTTTCACAGAAGGTATTGAGTTTAAACGGTATTCAAAAGACCTTCATATTTTGCTCAGAGTGCGTGACATGCTGAAAATCCTGAATGCTGAATATTATTTCATCTGATCCGAAACTTCGAAAATTCATAACTCGGTCAATTTTTATCGGATTGAACTCATATTTTTACACAAGGTCACTGACTCATAAATCTACAACTTTGCTTCAAAAGTCGAGACCAAATTATGCGCCGATCAATACCAGTTTTTTATTGAAGAACGTGTCAGAGTCGACACTGAAGCCCAAAATAAGTTTGTCTGAGCTGAAACTTCAAAAATTCATAACTAATTCACCGTTTATCCGATTGAGTCGATTTTCGGACAGGAGTTAGTTCTCGATATCGGCTACATTTTGTTTTCACATTTCAACTTCAAAAAATGCACTTAAGTCCCTGCGATTTTGCCTGGAAAGTGACGAATTCAAGTGAATATTGGAGGCCCAATTGCACATTCAAAGCCCATTTGCTTTACCCTAATTTTCATTATATAATCATCTTCTTTTCACACAAACAGGAAAAAAAAGAAAAAAAAAGAGGAGGAAAAGAGAGAAAAAACCTTGCCACAACACTGTTAGAATATCAAACTCTTTCAAGAACCCTAAAACCTTGAAATCCTTATTACAAATCCCTCTCTCACTACAAACAAGCCATCACAGTTACAAACCAACACCTCACTACTTCTTCAGTAAGGGTAAGGCTGACTTGATCTCCATGATCCTAATTTTCCAGTAAGGCATAAAAGCATTCAGGCCACTGATTTTCCAGTAAGGGTAAGATTGATTTGATCTCCATGATCAAAAGGGTATAATCATTCATACATGCCATATTGTGCCTAAACATTAAATTTCTTCATATATTGACTTTATTTGCATTTTATGATTTTATTTAATGTGTTCGTGAGATTCAACTGCAGATTTAGACAGGATCCCAGGTTCATTAAGGAACGTTGAGGCCAAAACGTAAATGGCCAAAAGCCAAAAGCCAAATGGCCAAAGTAGAACAACTTATGCATGATGAGGCCAGAATACAAATGGCCAAACCACTCCAATTCACCTCCAAAAAGGGGACAGAAACCCCCCAAGGTATTGTATTTTCTTTCTTTTTCTTATTTTATTTATTTCAATTATTCCTTTTTTAATTAATTCCTTTAATTTAACTTATTTTCATAAAATATAAAAAATAGTAAAAAACAGAAAAGTCATAAAAATCAAAATATATTTATTTAATTAATATTTTTTGTAAATAAATTTCACTAATAATTAATTATTTATTTTTATAAATCAAAATTGCATGTAAATAATTAGATTAATTTTAGGTTTAATTTTAACATGTTTTTCTTAATAAATAAAAAAAATTAGAATTAGAGTTAATATTTTAATTTCATTTAATCTTTCTCATAAAAATACATAAAAAACATAAATACCAAAAACTCAAAAAAAACATTGTGTACCGGTAACCCTTGAGTTTAGTCAAGGAGAGTACGGGGCCTCCGCGTGGTGTCATTAAGCATCAACAGACCTTAGGAACCTTAATTGAACTATCTTGACCTCTTTAGGGTAGTGAGATAACTGACTTTGGTGCAGTCCGAGGTTGGTTGATACTCGATACTACACCCAATTGAGGGTTACTTTCCTGGAATATTTCGGTCGCCAGTTCAGTGGCTAAATCGAAACGATGAACAATGAAAGCAATCCGGTGATATTGGGACCCTTAGAACCCGGTTACTTCTAATAGGACAGGTTGAGCCCACCAACTTCAAGAGGGTAATACCCAGACCCCATGCTGGCCTAAACTCTAAGGGCTTTCTCTTGTGTGACTTGTGTGCCTTCGTACTTGACTGCTTGCATGCTTTATCTGACACATGAACTACTTGCAGGTTTTGTTTTAGTCCTTAATTGGGACACATGACAGGGCTTACTAAGTTTCTTGCAGGTTTTGTTTATAGTCCTTAATTAGGACTCATAACGGAGTGTATTGAGTTTCTTGCAGGTTTTGTTTATAGTCCTTAATTAGGGCTTATAACAGAGTGTACTGAGTTTCTTGCAGACTAGTTTCTTGCAGGTTTTGGTTTGCAGTCCTTAATTGGGACTCATAACAGGGTTACTCACATTACCCCATGCATAACATAACATCATACCATTGCATACATCCTAACCCATTTCAAGGATCTCAAGGGCTTGTGATGCAGGTCATGATGAATCAAACATCTAGCAAGGGGCAAAGAGGATTTATTTTCCTCTAGCCAAAGTTGTCAGGGGCTATGACCCACTTGATATGGTGAGCTTTGACACTTGAAGAAGGTTCCCCTAGCCAAGGTTGTCAGAGGCTATGACCCACTCGATATGGTGAGCCTTGACCCTTGAAGAAGGATTCTCAGCAACATGGAGTTCCTTCAATCAAGCTACCGGACCCAAGTTCTAACAAATTTTCTTGTTTATCCCGCGAGGTCCTTGAAAACATTACATGCATGGCATACACATCATTGCATAATAGGTACCCCTGTTGCAGGTCACTTACCTTTCCCGCTGTTTATTTCAGCAATGGCTTCCCAACAAGATAACCAGGACCTTCACACTCAAGAGACTCAGTCCAAAGAGATCTTCCTAAGCCTATCCAAGGGGCAGGAAGAGTTGAGGACACTCCTCATGGGGAATCTGATCAGAAAGAGTCCTGAAGATGACAAGGACGAACAGCTGAAACGTCTACAAGCTGAGGTAGACACATTGAAAACCCAAATGCTGGGGCAAAGGGCCCTCATTCAAGGTTTAGCTCAGGAGCAAGGAGAGCTGAGGGCCATGATCAGTCAGCTTCCTCAAGGCATGAAGCAACCAGCCCAAATCAGGGACCAGGTCATGGAACAGCTTCCAAGAGGGCAAAGATCGGGTCCAATGAATAGACCTCTCCGAGTTGCTACTACTTCACAGGTCCAACAACGACCTCGCCAAGAACAGCTGGTTGATCAGAACAGGTCAGACAAGCCTAAAAGGCAGTTCACCAAGATCAACATGTCGCTGGATCAAGCACTACAACAAATGTTGGAGGCAGGGCTGATCACCTTAAGGGCTCCTCTCCGGAATCCAAACACTTCTGCTCCTAACTATCATCCCAACGATAGGTGCGCATACCATTCTGATAGCCCGGAGCATACTACGGACAACTGTTGGCCTCTCAAAAACAAGATTCAAGACATGATCGATGCTGGAGAGATTCAGTTCGAAGTACCTGAGACTCCGCACATAATCACTGCTCCCTTGCCAAATCATGGCTAGGATTGAGAAATTTTTGTTCATTCGAATGTTCAAGTTGCAATTTTCTTTTGTTCAAACATTTACTCATGTTAAACATTGTTATTTCATTAATGCATCGCATATGTCTGTTCTGAAACAATATATTCGTATTCACTAAATGCAAATTATTTTCATATTTTTTCTGATGTCAACTCTTGATCTAAAATTCTAAGCCTCTTGAGGGAGGATGACGAAAATGATACCATAATCTTCAGTATGCTTTTGAACAGACCCCGCTGATGAGGTACAGGCATTGTTTCAATCCCTAAACACTGGAGTTATAAGGATGATAATCCCTCGTCAACCCCTCTGAGCCAAAGAAGTAGGAGTTTTTCTTTTCGAAATTCAAAACCCTTCATCATAACCTGGGGCAGGGTAGTTCTCTCAGTTGATCCAAGTGCATAACGAATGGCACCAAAGAGATCCTTACGAAAAAAAGAAAGACAGTGATGGTTCCGAACAATCGTAAAGACAGGCAGTCATTACCAAAAAAGTTCATAAATGAAAAGCCCAAAAAGTCAAAACCTATGAAGGAGACTTACAAAACTGGGGCATCCCGCTGACTGTAATTCCAAAAAAGGAAACAGTTCAGGCAAAAAAAAAAAGAAAGGGATAACAAAAAATTCAGACAAGAAAGAGGTCTTACAAACCCTCAACAAAAAAGGAATGACTGCCTATTCAAAATAAGTTATCATCATCCGAATCATCACCGGAAAATCAGAGCAAAGACTCAAACAAGGTCTAACGTATGATCAACTGAGTTTAGGTTTGGAGAACATCACGAAGAGCGGGTGGGTACAAATAATTTGAGCCTTTATCCTTTGTTTCTTAAACCGTGAACCAAGCCACGTTATAACCCTTAAAAGTCCTAGCTGAAGCATGGGTTAGTTCGAAAGCGTACTGTTACCAAAGGTATCCTGACTCCTTAAGGCTCGTAATAAACTAACGAGTTGACATCACGTTTTACAAACATTCACTTGTTTTATGAAAGAGAATGCATTTTCAAAATCTTCAAGACAGACATAAGCTTTGCATTTTTAACATAACTTTGTTTGCATATGACTTTTTGTTTGAACAGCAGGAAAATTCGCACGATGAATGCCTAATGAACGAAAGCACCTCCAATCAAGGGGCATGATATAATCATGGTCTGTAATCTGGGGCAGTCCAATCAAGATTCGGAGAATCTCTCAAAGGCCAAATAGCCTAGGGCAAATCTCCGCCTGAGTCACTTGGGGCATTTCAACAATAAATCTTGCCTGGTCAAAAATCTTCTGGTGGCATGACAAAATATTTCTAACAGGGGCAACTCCCTACATTCTGAGAGCGTGGACCTAGTCGAAAAAATACTACGCAAAATCAAAGACCCGCTAGGCTGACATGCCTAGGCAAAAATTAGGGCTTCCCGGCGAACCGAAAGGGTTCGGGCAAAATGAAGGGATGAAATGAAAAAAATCTGTACACCCGGCAAGTCGAAAACCTGAAAAGGCGGCTTGGGCAAAAATGGGTATCCCGGTGGACTGAAAACCCGAAAGGGCGGTCCAAGCAAAAGTTAGGGATTAAAGCGTACGACTATGTCCTGTTATCTTGTCACCTGCCTACCAGAAGAAGGTTTGTCCATCAACAATTATCAGCACCTCACAGGTCTTCCTCTCCTACTTCAGAAACAGGGAAACGTTGGACCCAACAGATGGTCAAAATATTTATTCCATCCTTGTGCAGTTACGTCTTCATAGATATTAAACCCATTTTCTTGTAAACTCTCAAAATCAATGATCAGTTCAGAGAGAACTTCCAGGTTGTCAACAGGAGTGAGAAGCGTTCTAATGGGTTCTTCATATTTTTCCATTGATGAAGATTCAGGAGCACTGAGATTCTTGAGACTTGATAATGATGCCATTATTCACACGGGTTCGTTGAAGAAAATGGAAAGGGTTTTTTAAAAATGAAACTTGAAACAAGAGAGAATATATAAGAGAGTAAAAGTGAATGAATGAATTAGCAAATTGAGTTTAAATAGGTTTTTGAAAACGTAAACAGTAAGCAAGAAAATAAGTAATGATTATATGCATTAATGAAACCTAAAATTAGGGGATTTAGAAAGATATTGAACGGTTACCATTGACAAGTGTCTCAATGCATCTAATCAGAGCCTTGGACCCTTCAGAATTTGAACGCGTGTTCAGCCTCAGAAGGTAGCTTGTGAGAGGATGACAAATGTTTGATGATGTGAACTGCACGCCTCTATCCTTGAAATGAAACGTTTAGATCTTCATAGATAGATTCTGAGGCAACTGTACTTCTAACTTCTGAAGACAAGTTGATCAGATGTTCACAGAAAACAATAAAGTTCTGAGGGTTAAGATATGCAAATAAAAACATTTTATTCTGGGCATAACTTCATGCCGAGATGTTTCAGAATGAAATTGAATCTATCTTCATAAAGGGGTTTTGTAAATACATCAGCTCATTGATGGTCTGTGTCAATAAATTTTAAGGTAAGAATTCCTTTATGAATAGAGTCCATAATAAAGTGATGTTGTATTTCTATATGCTTAGCCCTAGAATGCAAATTGGGATTCTTACTGAGACATATAGCTGAAGTGTTATCACAAAAGATAGGAATGTTACTCTCATATATGTTGAATTCTTCAAGTTGACTTTTCATCCGGAGCATTTGCGTGCTACATCCAGCAGCTTCTATGCATTCAACTTCTGCTGTTGACAATGCTATTATGGACTGTCTCTTGCTGGTCCATGAGATCAGATTGTCTCCCAGAAACTGGTAGCTTTAAGAAGTGCTTTTACGCTCTACTCTGTCTCCAGTAAAGTCAGCGTCACTGTATCCTACTAAGCTGTATTCATTGGATTTTCTATAAAACCAACCCATATTAGCAGTACCTTTTAGATACTTGACAATTCGCTTAACTGCTGCTAAGTGAGATTCTCTAGGATCTGATTAGAATCTAGCACATAAGAAAACACTGAATAATATATCAGGCCTTGAAGCCGTCGGATAAAGGAGAGAGCAAATCATACCTCTGTATACTTTCTGCTTACCTCTTCCTTTTCCAGAATGCACGTGGGGTGCATTGGAGTCTTTGAGGGCTTACATTCTGAGAGATCAAATTTCTTCAGAAGTTCTCTGACATATTTGCTCTAATGAATGTAAGTTCCTTCTGGAGTTTGGTTTATCTGAATGCCCAGAAAGAATTTGAGTTCCCCCATTAAGCTCATCTCGAACTCTGCCTGCATGCACTTAGCAAACCCTTTTCCCAGAGAAGGTTTAGTAGATCCAAAGATGATATTATCTACATAAATCGGACACACTAAAATGTCATTCTTAAACGTCTTACAGAACAAGGTTGTTTCCACTTTCCCTCTAGTGAATTCCTTTTCTAACAGGAAGTTACTTAGTCTTTCATACCAAGCTCTGGGAGCTTGTTTCAGACCATAAAGTGACTTCTTTAGTTTGAAAACATATTATGGGTGTTTGGAATTCTCAAACCCATGGGGTTGGTGCACATAAACCTCTTCATCTATATAGCCATTTAGGAATGCACTTTTGACATCCATCTGATATAGAGTGATGCCATCATTTACAACAAATGAGATTAAGAGTCTGATAGACTCTAACCTGGCGACTGGAGAAAAGGATTCTTTATAGTCTATCCCCTCTTGCTGACTATAACCTTGTGCCACTAGTCGTGCTTTTTTTCCTGATAACTTCTCCTTGATCGTCTAGTTTGTTTCTGAACACCCACTTTGTTCCAATGACGTTGAATTCCTTTTGGTTTGGGGACCAGATCCCATACGTCATTTCTGGTGAACTAATTTAATTCCTCCTGCATTGCCAGAATCCAGTCATTGTCCAGAAGTGCTTCATCAATTGTTGTTGGTTCAATCAGAGAGACCAGTCCCATGAGAGATTCTTCAGAGTTTCTGAATGTTGATCTTGTTCTGATTAGATCATCCTTCTTTCCCAGGATCTTATCTTCTGGATGGGCTATGCTGCTTCTGGATAGCCTTTTCTGAACTTGATCAACGAAAGGGGCTGGATTACTTGTAACATTTCTTTCTGAGGTTGTTGGAGCGTCTCTATTGAGAACTTCTGATGAGTTGTCTTCAGTACTTGTGAATTCAACTTCTATATCTGCAAAGAATTCATTCTGCTTTGACTTTTGAGGGTCAAGCTTATCATCAAATCTAACACTGATTGACTCTTCAATAATCTGTGTTTCTGTATTGTATACTCTGTACCCTCTTGAGCGTTCAGAGTATCCTAACATGATACACTTTTGTGCTTTAGAGTCAAACTTGTTCAGATAATTTTTAGTATTCAGAATGAAACAAGTGCATCCAAAATGATGGAAATAAGAAATGTTGGGATTTATGTTCTTCCATAGTTCATATGGAGTCTTTTCCAGAATAGGTCTTATAGAGATTCTATTCTGAATGTAACACGCTGTGTTAATTTCTTCTGCCCAGAAGATCTTAGAAATGTTAGTCTCATTGATCATGGTTCTGGCTATTTCTTGCATTGTTCTGTTCTTTCGTTCTACAACTCCATTTTGTTGGGGAGTTCTAGGACAAGAGAAGTCATGCAAGATGCCTTTTTCATTAAAAAATGATTCAAAATTTTTATTTTCAAATTCTCCACCATGATCACTTTTAACTTTGACAATTCTAAGATCCTTTTCATTTTGAACTTGGTTACAGAAAGCAACGAACACAGAGTGTGACTCGTCCTTGTGTCTTAAGAACTTTACCCATGTCTATCTGCTATAGTCATCTACGATCACTAACCCATACTTCTTGCCACTGACAGACACAATTTTTACTGGTCCAAATAATTCTATGTGCAAAAGTTCTAATGGCTTAGAGGTGGAAACAACATTTTTAGATTTAAAAGCAGGTTTTTTAAATTTGCCTTTCTGACATGCTTCACACAGAGCATCTGAGCTGAACTTCAAATTAGGAAGTCCTCTAACCAGATTGAGTTTGTTAATCTGAGATATTCTTCTCATACTAACATGCCCCAATCTTCTGTGCCAGACCCATTACTCGTTGTTAACAGAGAGAAGACATTTTACATTCTGACTCTTTAGTTCAGAAAGTTTTATCTTATAAATATTGTTTTTCCTCTTTCCATTAAAAATGATAGTTCTATCTTTCTGACTAACAGCTTTGCATGAATTTTGATTAAAGATTATATCATAACTGTTATCACTTAATTGACTTATGGATAACAGGTTATGCATTAATCCATCAACTAAGAGCACATTATTTATAGAGGGAAGATTTCCATTACCTACTGTTCCATAGCCAATGATATTTCCTCTTTGGTTGTCTCCAAAGCCCACGTAGCCTCCAGGTTTAAGTTCCAGGCTTTGGAACATATGCTTTATTCCCGTCATGTGTCGAGAGCATCCAGAGTCGAGGTACCATGACTGGTGTTTTAGCCTTGCTGCTAAATATATCTGCTACATATATAATTTTGTCCTTAGGTACCCATAGCTTCTTGGGTCCTGGTTTGTTAGTTTTGCCAAAATTCTGGTTGAATTTTGGTTTGACAGAGTAATCATTGCTAGTGTATTTTAGGTCATGTTTGTGCCCATATATGAAGTGTGATTTAAGTGGTGTGCGTTTTATGACTAAGTCCATGATTTTCTTAGGTGTAGATACCTTACCTTGATATCCTATCCCTTTTCTGCCATTCCTGCTAACTCCATAGATCATTTAAGGCATCTTGCTTCTATCTATGTTTTTAGCCAGAAACTTCTGAAAGCTGTGATCATACTCTTTGATGATCTCATCAGCATTACTGGGAGTCTCTGAGATTATTTCCTTCTGAGAGTTTTGCAAATTGTTTTCTAATTTTGAAACTTTTTCTTTTAACTCAGAATTTTCTAATCTGAGACTCTCAGTCTTTTCAGAGTCAGAGACAAGATCCCTTTTCAGGTTCTTGAATTTGACTCTGATTTGCTGATACCTTTCCAGAATTTCATTTAGACTTTCTGCAAGTTCAGCCTTAGTAAAATTGATAGTGAAGTCAGGGAATACCTCTTCAGTGTCTGATCTTGAGTCTGAACCAGAAGCTTCACTGTCTTCTGACACGTTTGCCATGAGATCTATGTTTGCTCTTTCATCATCTAACTCTGAGTCAGCATCAGAAGTTTCTGAATCGTCCCATGTTGCCATGAGGCTTTTCTTCTTCTCCTTGAAGAACTTATTTTTGGGCTTCTCCTTCTGAAGTCTTGGACAATCACTTTTGTAGTGCCCTTTCTCATTGCACTCATAGCAGATGATGTCCATATTATTTGACTTTCTGTGTCCTGACGAGCCTTCAGATCTTCTATGTCCAAAGGAAGACTCAAACTTTCTGTATCTGGATGAGGATTCATTTTGATTCTCTGATCTTCTAGGATTTCTGAATTTCCTTTGTCTCTGCTTCCATAGTTGATTCACCCTTCTGGAGATGAGAGAGAATTCATCTTCTTCTGATGAGGATCCATCAGAGGTTTCTTCCATAGCCTGCAAAACCTTAGAATCATATTTTTTGTTAGATTTTAATGCTAGTGGCTTACCTTGATTTTGAGGCTCATCTTCTTCTAGCTCTATCTCGTTACATTTGAAGGAGCTGACAAGTTTGCAAAATGTCGCGGTAAGCAAGAGTCGCCACCGACTTTTATTTCATCCAATCATGGAAAAGGAAAAAGAACAGAAAAAACCTTTTTTCGAGATATTCTGAGTACGGGGGATAGATTATAGAAAGGGAAGGTGTTAGTACTCTTTCTATCCATGATTTTCCATGGGCTCTTAGGCACTTGCTCATCTTTTTAAAATTGCTTGTGTGTGTGCTTGCTTTGAAAATATTTTACTTCGTCATAACCCTTGTATCAGTCCTCAAGGGTGTGACGAAGTTGTTTTTGAAAACTGTTTTGAAAGTACTTAAGGTTCTACCTACTCGAAAAAAAGATTATTAGTTCTATTTCCTTTGGACGATGCTATCCCACTATTAAGGAGTAGGTAGCACCGTCGTTGGAGTTGTAAGGGACATTCAAAAGGGACAAATATAATCACTAAAGCAATAGTTCGAAAACTTTAGTAGTAACCCTAGAGTCTTAAGATCTTTTCGAGGCAACATTTCTGAGGCAACATTTCCGAGGCAACATTCTAATGGGGCATTTGATCTTTTAGACAAGAGGGCGACCACTAAATCTCCTATGCTTAACGATTGTGTACCGAAGGCAACCGAAGTGAGGTAAACCCTAGGAGTGAATATGTGCACATTATTCGTTTCAGTTATTTAGTCTTTGCACATTAGGTGATCTACCGTTTTAGATCTCAAGCATTCTTTTCATACAATCCTATTAGCCATTCATTTAGCAGTTAAGAATTTGCAGAAAGTAAAAAGTGGAAATAAACCTAGCTATTACATGGCTTTGACAGTTACAAAATTGCCTTGACGGGAAATAAAAGTGCGGAATTTAAAACCTTAATTAAAACTATTACAACCTTGAAACAGTTACAATAATAATAAGAAAGAAAATTAGAAAGGCGCGGTAAATTAAATGCGAGGACAATTGAAATAATCTAAAATCCTAATTTGAGAGAAAAAGATTTTTTGATTTTATTTGAGAAAATATTTAATTGGAAATTAATTAAACCTAATTTCTAATTGTTTTTAAATCATGAAAGAAATTAAATTAACCTAATTTTCTAATTAACCTAATTAATTAAGGAAACATATATTTATAAAAAAATGATCTTTGATGTATTTTAAAAGAAATCAATTAAATTATGTACAATCTAAAATCCTAATTCTAATTATTTTTTATTATAAAAAGAAAATTAAATTGCCCTAAGTTAATTAAACAAATTAATTCAAAAAATATTTATTAAGAAAAAAAGATCTTTTTTGTGATTTTTGATTTGTTAATTTAATAAAAATAATTTTTGTATTAATTAAAAAAGGAAAGGAAATAAAGAAATAGAAATTAAAGAAAATAATGAAAGAAATAACCAAATGGGCCTGCATGCTAGCTGAAGGGGGTGTGAAAATCTGAATTTTGGCCCATTAAGCATCAAGCCCGGTCAACCATGTTGGATTAGGTGCAAGTGTTGACTTGAGGAGCACCAAGGGCCTTCAGGGGAGAGACGTTAGATCTGGCTAGCTGGGCATCCAATGAACGGGCGTTAAGGGTGTATGATAGTCACTTGGAGAATTGATACGCTGGATTTGTGAACAGAAAATAAGAAAATATGGAAAACGCTGGGACCTGGGATCGAACCCAGGTCCTCACGCTTAAATCCAATGCCACGCTGCCAGCTGAGCTATGCTTGTTAATTGTTAACATAATAAAAACAAAACATAATATAAGGAAAATAAAAGAAGCTGATCCCAAGCGCGCGGAATTCAAATGGACGAATGGTTGGCTGACACGCATTGTCTTCTTCCCTGGAACCATTGTTTTAGATTTCTGAACCTTTACCTACAGACGCAAGTCTGTTGCTAAAAACTTGTGTCATTCAAAAATTCCATACAAGCATGATAAATCAATTGTGATGATACCAATAAACTCATCTTGGTCTCACGAGTATCATGGTATCATTTTCTTGGCCTAATTTTCCATGTATAACAAAGCCCTAAAAACATCTCAGAAACCCTAACAATGGCAACTATGGATTCTTGCACGGTAAATGCAATTAAAGGGTACAGGTAGCTTGCAAACAAGATGATAAACACAAATATATGACTAGCATGCGTTTAGGATGCGTAAAACATTGAAATCGAGTTTGAGTTTTAGGGAAAACCGTGATGCTTTTGGGGACGATTTCTAGATGCTTTAAGGCTTGCAAATGATGTTGTTAGCTTCTTGGGATATCCAATAATCGATTGGAAATGTTGGACTGGCTTGAATTGGCTTGTAGACAAAGATAGGTATCACACTTTTCTTGCAAATTTTTGGTTTCTTTCTTGCTGTTTCACGCCTCCAATCCTTATGCTTATGGTCTAGAATTATTGTGTATATGTAGTAGACTGAATTAGGTCAATAAAATTGCATTATATCTTTGAGAATTATGAAAATATGATTTGATTTGATTCATGTATGGTATCTTTCTAAAACAAGCTTCAATCCAATCTTTTCCAACTCTAATGAGTGTTGCACGAATTGATCATCATGCTAGTTGTACATGGACTCCAAATGTGCACAAAATTCTCAAGATTTGATTTGTTTTCATTATTTTACCATTTAATTTGATTTAAATGAATAAAAAATCAAAATAAATGATAAAAGTAATAAAATAATAGGTGGAAAATCTCATGGGTCGTGGGTCCTATTAGAAACATGTTTCAAGCAAGAAAACATGGGGCCCTTTGGAAAAACTGCAAATTTGATTAATGTTGACTTTTGACAATTTTCCAAAAATTGCCAACTTTGACAATGCACAAATCTCTCAATTTTGACCATAGGAGGGTGTTCTTGGACTTTTTAGAAAGCTTAGGATGTCCCATAAGCAACCCTTTTGGTATCATCTTAGTTGAGTCTTCCATCTTCATGTATGAAGCTTTGACCAAAAAGGTGTTTTTGTTTACTTTTCAAAAGGACCTATAATGTCAAAATTCATATCTTTTTGTGAGTTCATATTTTGAACTTGTGGGATGAAGATGAATTGTAGGTAATTGCATCATATTCAAAATGAGCCTTGGATGGAAAATTTATAATAAAGTATGAAGAAGTTATGCTTGGTCAAAGTTGGGTTGACTTTTCCTGCAAAACCCTAATTTAGCAACTTTTGGGTTTTAATGAATTTGGAGCATCCCTGGAGGAATCATGATCAACCCTTGATCAAAAGATGGAAGTTACTTCAAAATGTTGATGTTGACCAAAAATCTTGAGGTTTGACTGTATGTGGGCCACAATTGACTTTTGACCTAATACAGTCGATTCTCAATCATCTGAGCAGTTGACTGAGCAAACTTCTTGTGCAAGGCTTGGAATTTGACATGGATAATATTGGGAACATATTAGGACCTTTGAATGAATTTGGGACCTTTGTTGTTCACCTATCTTGATGAAGAATGAAACCCTAATTTGAGATACATTGCCTTAGGAGAGAGCTTGTCTAGTCAACTCTTGGACTTCCTTGAGCAACTTGAGGACCTCAATTGCCCTTGATTAAGTAAAATGGGAGAGAAAATTTTGGGGTACAATAGTGACCATTGGCCTCCATTGCTTGGGTAGACTTCTGATGATCATCTTTACGTGATCAGCAGTAGAATATCCTTTGTCAAGAACCTTCAGCCCAACAACAAGGATCTGGAATCTTGAGAACATTGCTTTTATGGATTCACTATCTTCCATCTTGAATGCCTCATACTTCTGAATGAGTGCAAGAGACTTGGTTTCTTTGACTTGTATGTTGCCTTCATGCGTCATTCCTAGAGAGTCAAACATGTTTTTGGTTGTCTCTCTGTTTGAGATTTTCTCATATTCTGAGTATGAGATAACACTGAGGAGTATTGTTCTGGCTTTATGATGGTTTCTGAAATCACGTTTTTGCTGGTCAGACATCATTTTTCTGTCTATCTTCTGACTACTTCCATCCACTGGATGTGTGTATCCATCAATTACCATGTCCCATAGATCAGCATCATGGGCCAGAAAGAAGCTCTCAATTCTGTATTTCCAATAGTCAAAATTTTCTCCATCAAAGACTGGAGGTTTGCCACTGATTCTATCCTTGTCTTCATGATAGTCATTGCTGATGTTTTGGCTTGGTCCCACCATAGTGTTTTTCTAAAGCTTGGATCTTGTACTGACACGGTTAAGTGTATTAACTCAGAACCAGGCGCTCTGATGCCAATTGAAGAAGTGAAAAACACAAGAAGGGGGGGTTGAATTGAAAACTTAAAATCAAATGCGCAAGGACACAATATTTTTATCCTGGTTCATTTGATCTCAAACTACTCCAGTCCACCTGTCAAGGTGATTTCGCCTCTCTCCAACGAGGACTTAATCCACTAATCAAAAACTGATTACAAACACTACTTTGACAACTGTCAAAGTCCTCTTGAGTACAACCACAACCCGGTTAATCTCAAGGAAAAACTGACTTAATCAAGTTACAAGAATTTTGTGTATGGTTGTTTTTCGTTACAAAAACAGTTATCACAACTTTGATATTTTACACAATTTAGAGCGTAGAAAATAAGTGAGTAAGCTTGCAGCGTTTTGAATTGTATTGCAATAGTATTGAAAATCGTAAACGATTTGATCTCTTAGCTTGTTTATATAGGCAAAGGAATCCTATCCAACATAAAGCGTGATAATGGACATTTAAGTAGTTTCCATATTGAGAAGATCCTATCTGAATGAAGCCGTTGTATGTGATGTTGTCTTGATTGAATAGTAACGCTTCAGAATCTTACAATCTTGCATGCTGCAAATGCTTCATAATATTGATGACTTAGAGATTTGTGGATCTGATTGTATATGATCCTTCTGTTCAGAATTAGAGTTTTCTTCACTTTAGCGCAGGTTCTGATCATCATTCTTCAGTGCAAATTCTGATTACCTCAGCGTGAAAGCTTCTATAGCTTAACTTCTGATGCTGCTTTGGTCAGAACTTCTGCATACAAAATAACATAATTTTAGAGTGCATATTTGTTCTTTGTGTTTGTTATCATCAAAACTCTAATTAAGGGTTGTAGAATCAAACTATGTTCTAACATATTCCGCTAGGGATGCTCGACTTCCTCTTGGGGAATAGAAGAATTCCAGGAAAAATGGTGGTTCATCATTCTCTTGGAGGATATAATTCTTATATACCTTGACTGGGGGTAAAAGAGATGGATAACCTTCTCTGGTGTTTCCTGAACAATTTTTATATATGGATGTTGTTGTACCCCAAAATTTTCCCTCTCATTTATCAAGTAATCTCTCACAAGATCTCCTTTGGTTCAAGACTGCACTAGGGTTGATCAGCTCAAGACACCTTCTTAATCACTGATGACTGAAAATTAGGGTTTGAGATTACACAAGAAAATTTGGACTTTTAATGCCTCATATGACTTTCATAGATCATTTTGGACCCTCAAGATTTCTCATGACAAGTTTCAAGTCTTGAATCACACTTTTGCTCAATCAATTGATCAATTGACCTAAAATCAGTTATATTGGGGAAAAAGTCAACTGTGGTCAATTTCCAGTCAAACTTAATAATTTTTTATCCATATCTACATGATGAACCTATATATGTCATTTGATCAATTTTGGATCATAATTCCTCAATAAATTTGATCATATCTTCAAAAGGGCAAAATGGTCAAAATTAGGGTTTTGACTGAGAAGGTGCAATTTTTGATTTTTGACCTAGCAAATGTTTAATTGGTTTAAGTTATGATATCAAGGAATCAAATGCTTCATTTTGACCTAATGGCATGACTTAAAACATTGCTCAAGATCAATTGATTGACAAATGAATTTTCAATCAACTGATCAAAAGTCAATTGTACACTGAAAAGTCAAACTTTGAATTTTTAGTCAAAACCAAGTTTCAAAGATAATAATTCATCAAAACATGTCAAAATATTAAACTTGTTCATCAAGAAATCAAAAAGTCAAGATTTTATTTTGAAAAGTCAAAATTTCTAAACTTAGAAATTTTTCTAAGTGTTGAAAACTTCATATTTTTTCACAACTTTGAGCCAATTTTCCATCATGATACAAGATGATTCAAAAGAAACTTCCAACATGAAAGTTGTAGATCTCAATGAGATCTAAAACATTTTAAAACACAACTTCTCCTAGAAATGCATGGATTTCAAGTTATGATTTTGTGAATACATGTTCATGAAACTTGGAAACTTAGTGAAATTTTGCCCTAGTTTAGGCAGAATTTTGACCTAACTTCATGGAAAATTTTCACATAGTTCCAAGAGTAATATTCAAATATTTCAACATAGAGGTGGTGTAGGATGTTACAAACTTTCCAAAATGTCCAAGAACTCATTGAGATCATGTTTGAGCAAAGAAAATCGAAGACAAGAAGTTGGACATTCATTCTTGAATTATAGGTCATTTCCATGATGAACAAGAATTCAATCTCAAGCCCATGCTACATAATATTTGCTTTGCAGGCCTTAAAATTGTGTTTTACTCCATAATTAATGTTTTACACAACTAGTTGAGACATTATCCAATTGATTCAAGCATTATCCAAACCAAATTGCCATTAATTGAAGAAAGTTCATACTTCCATTTTGGAAAAGTGGCTTTAATCACAAAGTCCACTCTCCTTGAGCTTTGTAGTTGTTCCTTCTGCACACACTACGTATATAAGCTCAGAAGAAGTATGTTTAAAGTTCTCAACCACCCTACCTTACCTTGAAACCATGTTTGTCCATGTTGCTTCAAAAACAAGTCAAAATCCACAAGCATGTGATTTTGTACTTCTGACTTCGACAAGTCTCCAAACCTTTTCCTATATGTTAAGACACTCTTATGAAACTTAGGACACAATTTTACAAGCTCTAAAACTCCCTCAAACTCCCCAAAACCAGAAATTGCCATACAATCACAAAAACTTGTGATTTCTGAATTTTGAATCCATTCTCCAAATCTCCTCGTACGTTTCTTGGCCAAACCATCCACAAAGCTTCTAATACACATATAAAATATATCCCAACCCATTTTTTCAAACTGTAACACCATCTTCACCAACATCCATTTTCAAAAATAGGGCATTGCATCTTGACTTCTCCATACCATTCCAGCCATCTATAACTTAAGCTAAGCATTGCATTAGCTTCCTGGAGACTTGAGGAAGCTATCCTGATCATCACAACTCCTTGAATGTTGCTCAAACTCCCTACACGATTTCCAGTTTTGAGGTAAGTTTTCTCAACTTTTAACTCCTCATACTAGCATCATTAATGGTTAATTTGTGAATGAAAAATATATATATCATTACCCTGAAGCTAACCATGTCCATAGTTTTCATTTATATTGCTTGAGCTTAGAGGATTTTAAGTTTGAATCTCTGAAAAAATTAGGTCATAATTTGGTACCATTTAAAATTCATGTTCATCTTTGAGTGTTAGCTTAAGTTATTTATATGGTAGGATTCGTGATGAAATTTCCAACAACTTTCATGTTTGTACTTTTGAAAATGGTTGAGAAATGAGAGAGATGGCAATTTCAAAAAATCATGTTGAATGCTCTGGCGCGAGGTTGAAGTTGATACAGGCCTAGTAATGTGTTTCAAATATATATTTATATTTTTGTATTAATAAAATGATGTATAGCCACCCCAGTGGTAAGAGCACGCGCTTGTGATTATAGGGACCATGGTTCAAGCCCCAGTGGTACCCTTTTGGTTTTTCATTTTTTCTTATTTCAGGTTCAATGCAAGCCAAGCCAGCGTGTGTACCATGTGCCTTTCTCCATCACCATCAGATCAGCCAAGCCATTAAATCAAACACCTCACATGCATGTCCCCATGATGCACCCTTCAAGGCTGCCCACACTGGATCACCAGAGGACGCTGGATTTGTTTTGGGCCTGGAGCATTTATTTTGGCTTCTCACCCCCTGTTTGCTTTTAGACACAAGTCCATTTATTTTGTTTTTATTTTGTTTTCTGACTTGAACAAAAATATACTTTTGGGCCTAACGCCCCTTTTACCACTATTAACCACCATTTCTGTTTTTTTAACCCCCTGACTTTAATTGTTATATTTTTTTTTCTTCTTCTATTATTATTATTATTATTCTTATTATTATTATCATTTTATTAATAAAAATACAAAAAAATATTTTATTTATTATTTATACTTAGTTATTTTATTTTCTCTATAAATATAAAAAGACCAAAAACATTTTCTTTTAACAAATTAATTTCGTTTTATTAATTAATATTTAGACTTAGGATTAATTATTATTTTATTTTCTTTCTTTTAAAATTAATTTAGAACTAAGATTTATTTCAATTAATCAATTTCCAAGTAATTTTCCTTAATTTAAAACTTTTTTTCATAAAAAACCCTAAAAAATACTTTTAATTTAATTTCTTTCTTAATTAGTTTTATTTAATTTTTAGTTAATCATTTTCTTAATTAGGTTTAGATTAAAACCCCTTTCATAAAAATCAAACAAAATAATTTCTTTACCCATTTGCATTTTTGCATTTTTATTTATTCAATTATTGTACATTTATTCAATATGGTTGTAATAGTTAATTAGGTTTAACTTTCTTGCAAATCCCCCATTTGTAAATTTGTATACCCCCTCCCCCCATTGATGTAATAGCTTAGTAGTTTTACTTTCTGCAATTTATCGCTTTATATAAATGCTAGTAATTAGGGTTTGTATGGAAAGACTAAAATCAACAAGTTAGCAAACCCTAATTCAAGACAAAACCATGCATGTAAATCAACACACTTGCACACTTGCACCCTTAGGGTAATTCCACTTTGTTGTCTTATAAAAATGGCCATGTTATACATGTGGGATATCTTAGCAAAAAGCAATAAAAAATACAAGATCGTAGTCTCTCAATGACGCTATCAAATGTTGCCTTTCAAAATGATCTTAGTCCCTCAAAGAGAATTGCTAAGATATTTCACAACGTTGCTATCATGGCTATACGACGACCCACGCCCGTCCCTCTACATCCAAAGATAAGGTTTCTTACCAAACCAATGGTAAGATAGCAATATAAAAATTAAGGAAGCAATGAAGTAAGACTTTTGAGTAGGTATATTATTCCTAGTTGCTTACTCAATTTGAAATCAAACACTCTTTCTTATTTTCAAAACCAACACCAACACTTTCAAAACATTTTCCAAACATGAAACATTTTCAAAAGATCAACACTTTGTATACGTTCTTACGAACGAGAACTATTATAAATTTTGCCTAAATAATGGCTCCTTTTTCTAAATACTTTCAAAAACCACACAAAGCACATTTTCAAACAAAAGCAAGTGATCTAGCAAGAAACTAAGATCCCATAGATAACTATGGATGAAAAGGGTGCTAACACCTTCCCTTTTCATAATCTACCCCCCGAACTCAAGAAATAATCTCAAAGATCTTTCTTGTTCTTGTCAGCCTTTCCTTTTGGATAAAAGAAAAGTCGGTGGAGACTCTTGCTAACGGCAATATTTGCAATAAAACGCAAAACAACCAAGTCAGTTCTCCCACCGTACCACAGAACTGGCGACTCTGCTGGGGAAAAGCTTAAAAGTGGGGTTACCTTAGGACTAGATCACCTTTACTTTCTTTCCTTGTTTGATTTGTTTGCTTTACATTTTGGTTCTTTGTTTGGGCTTAAATCCTCTACCCAGATTTGGGATACCTTATAGGTAAGTAGCAATACGTTGTGGAAACTATACAGGGTATACTGACATGGTCTAAGCAATATCTACGTTAGTGTGACATATTTGTGGGTACCGGTAACCGTTGAGTAGTCAAGGAGAATATGGGGCCGCTGAGTGATTTCATGAAACACTAACTGACTTTAGAACCTTTACTTGACCAACTTGGCCATTAGGACGTACTGAGATGACCGGCTTTGGTGAAGTCCGAAGTTGGTAGATACTCGATACTACACTCATTGAGGTTTGGCTCTTTGGGATATTTCGGTTACCGTGAAAGAGGCTTACGCTGAAACAATGCCCGAGAAGACAAACTAGTGAAATTGGGATCCTTTAGAACCCGAATACTATTTCTAGGATAGGCTTGATCCAACTAAACTTCAAGAGGGTACTTACCTTTGAGACTCCATGCAAGCCTAAACCTAAGGACTTATTTTCTTTGTTTGTATGTATTTACTTGTACATACATCATAAACATCATAACATCATACTCATCCAAGTGAATCTCGTAAGGATTCCTCCTCAACTCAAAGAGTTAGCATCAAGGGTCCCTGAGAACTCTTCATTCACTGGAAGACATGGTTGCCTCCTAAACTTGGTTACCTCTAACACTGATGAAGATATGATGAAGGTGCTCTTCCAATTCTTTGATCCTCTACACCATTGCTTCACTTTTCCCGATTATTAACTTGTGCCTACTTTATAAGAATTCTCACAACTCTTGAGGATTCCCATTCTCAATCAACTACCCTTCAACGGTACGGAAAGAGATCCAAATCCTGAGGAGATTGCCCAAGCACTACACTTGCAACAATCTAATATCATAACTAATTGGGAAACAAAGAGTGGCGTCAAAGGTTTCTTAGCCAAGTTCTTATTTTAGAAAGCTCAAGATTGTTGGAAATCCTTGGACTTACAAGTTTTTTAAGAAATTGTGGCTCTTCTCATTTATGGGATGGTTTTGTTTCCAAACCCTGATCAACTCATAGATGTAAACACTGTGCCTACTCTGTTGGGAGATATCCTACATTCCGTTGAATCTCGCACTATCAGGAAGAGAGGGATCCTCATGTGTTGCACTCCTCTCTTGGCAAGATGGTTTATTTCACATCTTCCCTAATCTGTGTTGAAGAACGATCAAGGTTCAAGGTGGTCCCATAGGTTGATGGCACTCAGAAATTCAGATGTTCATTGGTGTTCCTGATCCTTAGAGAACGTTATTATCGTCGACCGTTGTTGTGAATTCCATAATGTCCCTTTACTTGGAATTAGAGGAGGTATCACTTACAACCCCTTCTTAGCCTTACAACAGTTTGGTTACGGCCGAAGGGATGGTCCACATGAGATTCTTATCTAAGGAGTGGTATTCGACTATGAGAGCGACGATCAAAGCTACCGCCAGAAGTTTATCCGAGCTTGGAGGATGGTAAGCAAGGTGGATAGTAAGACACTAGGTCACAAGAATTCCATTCCCCTTGAGCCTTACCTTAAGTGGGTACGAACTCGAGCTCAGAATCTTGTGATGTCGTATCCCTCCATCTTACCAGTTACCATGGAATCCGTGGTTGAAGGAGATGTCCCATACACTATCCTCCGCCCCGACATGCCTACTTCTCTCTAAGACTTGCAAAAGGGTTGGATTCAGCTGAAGGAAGAACAAGATACTTTCGAAGCTCAATTATATGCTAGTGAGAAGAGGGTCTTGGAGCTTACAAAGCAACTACAAGAAGAGAAAAGTGTGAACGCCTACATCACACCGAAGAGGATGCGTTCAGTCTTTTTATCTTAGAAAGTTATTTTGTAAGCCCAAAAGGCATGTTGTAATCCTTTCAAAATAAATAATAAAAATTGAAGTTTGTTCATTTCTTTTGTCTATACAAATTTAAATCTCAATAAATCCTTGAAATCATTTGCATATACATCTCCCATGGATCATAACATGATAGGTTTTCGCATAACAAGTTTCCTTATATTTCTGCTGTTTATTTCAGCAAGATGGATCTAGAGAAAACTGTGAAGGATCTTCAGGCACAAAACTCTCAATTCCAAGAGACTCTATTGGCCCTAGCCAAGGGGCAGCAAAATATGATGGCATTGTTGGCAGTTAAGAAGAAGCCCAAGAAGAAAGCTCTACTCAACATGGCTAGAAGGTTCAAGGAGACAGTCCATCAGATCCCGATAGGAGAAGACTCATCTAAAGAAGACGAGAATTAGATTGGCGAGGTTAAGAGTACCCAGGATGACCGTGTTAATGATCAAGCGTCTGATGATGATTATTTTGACGAGCAGTATCCACCCGTCGATGTCAAATACAAGCAGTTAGAAGACAGATTGAAAGCTGTTGAAATCCAAGCTGTTGATATCTGGGGTTGTCATTCCCTACAAATTTAAAATACCAGTCTTTGCAAAGTACAATGGAGTTTCTTGTCCAAAACTCCACCTGAAATCTTATGTGCACAAGATACAGCCGCACACTGCTGAAAAGAAATTCTAGGTTCACTTTTTCTAAGAGAGCTTGGCTGGAACGCAACTTGAATGGTTTTATCAGTTAGATGGTTCTCGTATCAATACCTGGGAAGATCTAGCTACCATATTCTACCATCTGTATCAGTATAACGTCGACTTGGCGCCAACAAGGGTTCAGTTGCAAGATATGACCATGGGAAAGAACGAAGGATTTAAAGAATATCCACAAAAGTGGAGGGACCTCGCCAGTAGGGTTCAACCACCCTTGACTGGTAGGGAGAACATTGACATGTTCATGGGCACTTTATCTGGTCCTTTCTTTAATCTGTTGGTTGGCTGCTCTTCTTATGGTTTCACCGAATTAATCTTAACCGGTGAAAGAGTTGAAAGAGGCATCAAAAGTGGGAAGATCTTTGTGGCATCTACATCAACTTCTAATACTGCCAAGAAACCTTTTGCTACAAAGAAGGAAATCAATGTTGTGTACGGGGCAAGGACCCGTACCAAGAAGAATGATCATTCTTCTGTAAATGTTGTATGATACTCCAATCCAACTCCTAATCCAAGACCATCTACAAATCATCAATGTTTTGAAACTCCGAGAAGACAATTTACTAGGTTAGGCATGTCACTGTCTCAAGCCTTACAACATTTGCTCAAGGATAATTTGGTGATGTTATGCAATCCCCCTGCCAACCCTGATACCTCTTCGCCAAAGTATAATCCAAACGCTAAATGTGCTTACCACTCAAGCAGACCTGGGCATGAGACTGACCAATGCTGGGCCTTGAAAAACAAAATTCAAGATTTGATCGATAACAAGACTATTGAGTTTGATCCTCCTCCAACTCTGAATGTAATCACCGCGCCTATGCCGAAGCATGATAAGGGTGTTAATGCGGTTGAAGATACAATTTTTGTTGCCTCTGTTGAAGACTTGACTACTCCGCTGAATATCATCATAAATAATCTATTGAAGGCTAGGATCTTCCCTGGATGTGTAAAAGACTGTGTTTGCTATACTAAACAACTCAATGGATGCAAAGGGCTGAAGAAAGGCATTCAACGCCTAATGGATAGCCACAAAATTCTATTTGAGAAGACTCCACTTTCCAAAAGTTTGACTGACAAATGTGAAGCCTCTTAGGATCACCTCCAAATGTCCTATTAGGATTTCAAATGAACCCACTGTTGCTCCCTTAATAAGTACCAATCTCGGACCAATTCCCTATTCTTCAGACAAGGCAGTGCCATAGAACTGTGGTGCCGAGGTGTTTTATCATGGGATAAAACAAGACGCTTGGATCGAAGAAAAAAAACCGATGATGTTGGAAACATAGATGGCTCAAGCAAAGTAACCAGAACTGGTAGAATATTTTCACCCAATATCTCACCACCAGTTGTTACGAAGGTACCCATCCGCATCACTGCCGCTAAGCCAAGTACTAATACAAGAGGGAAGGAGAAGGTTGTTAGCCGGTCGTGACAGAAATACTCGCCAATATTGTTGCTGATGGAGAACCTTTCGCCCATGAGATGGATGAAAATTTGAAAATAATAAAAAGAAGTGACTTCAAGGTTGTGGAACAGTTGGGGAAAACCCCTTCTAAGATTTCTATGTTGTCATTCCTGCTTTGTTTTGATGCGCATGCCCGGACATTAATCAAGTTCCTGAAAAAGGCTCATGTCCCCCATGAGACAACAACAGACCAATTTGAGAATTGTGTGGCTAGCCTAACGGCTGATAATGGCTTGGAATTTTTAGATGCTGACCTAACACCGTTGGGGAATAACCACAATAAAGCTCTACATGTTTCAGTCGAGTGCAAGGGGACTACCCTAGCACATGTTCTAATCGACACTGGTTCTTCTCTGAATGTATTACCTAAGGGGGCGTTAGACCATCTAGACTGTGAAGGTTTAGTCTTGAAGCAAAGTGATATCATTGTAAGAGCGTTCGATGGATTAAAGAGGACAGTTCATGGGGAAGTAGATCTTCCAATCAAGGTAGGATCAGAAGTTTTCAATTCCACCTTATACATTATGGATATCCGTCCTGCCTATTCTTGTCTGTTGGGTTGCCCATGGATCCATAAAGCTGGGTCAGTGACCTCAACTCTCCATCAAAAGCTTAAATATTCCGTCAAGGGAAGAATTGTCACCGTCTGTGGTGAGGAAGAGTTTATGGTGAGCCACCTTAACTCGTTCAAGTATGTAGAGACGGATGGAGAATTCATTGAGACCCTATGTCAAGCCTTTGAAGTTGTACCACCGATGGTTGCTGCTACCAAATGTTCCTCTGATGAATCCAAAGCCGTTAAAGTCGTGCCGAAGATGGTTTCAGTCAAAGATGCTCGTGTTGTAATTGAAGAAGGAAGCTGTGATACTTGGTGGAAACTCCTCGTTATCCCATTTAAAGTGGACAAGTTTGGTTTGGGATTCACCGTTAAAGCTCAGAAGGAAGTGAGGTGTGCTTGTGCAAGAAAGACACCTTTCTGCATTGGAAGCCATGAAGTTAATGCTGTGGGTGATTCAGATGAAGAAGCTGCATTTGAAGATTGGGTGTATCCAACTACAACGGAGCTGAAGAATTGGCATGCAAAGGACTTCGTGCCCATCTCCTTCATTGAGGAGTAATTTACTTGTTATTTCTTTTCTTTCAATTCAAGAACATTTTGTTTGTAATATTTAACAATGACTTTTAAGCCATGTGCCCGGCCCGGGGCACTTTGGTCCATTTGTCAAGGGTTTTATTTATGTCCATATAATAATATGATCATTCAATACAAATCATTGGACTCTTTTGCATTCAAATCTTTGTGTTCATTGTCTTTCTTTTCCTTCAAATACATTTTTCAAAATAGCCATGTATCTTACATGCACACACACACACACACACACTCTTGTAGGTCCTCATCCACTCTGGATCCTATTGCCAATGACTCTACTATTTCCGACTATAACTTTGAATGTCCAATCAACCAAGCCTAAGACGAAGGCGAGGAAGATTGTGAAATACTGGGAGAACTAGCCATACTTCTTTTACAAGAGGAAAAAGCTATTCAGCCGCACAAAGAGTCAGTTGAAGTCATCAATCTGGGTACTGAGGCAGATAAGAAGGAAATCAAGATCGGGGCTAACTTAGAAAGCAGTGTCAAGAGCAGGTTGGTTCAGATGTTGCATGATTATGTGGAAGTATTTGCTTGGTCTTATGAAGATATCCCAGGGTTGGATACCGACATTGTAGTTCATCGTCCGCCGATAAAGGAAGACTGTCCTCCTTTCAAACAAAAGGTTCGTCGTATGAGGCCTAATATTTCTGAAAAGATCAAAGCTGAGGTGATGAAACAATTTGATAAAGGGTTCCTAGATGTGACATCCTATCCCCAATGGGTTGCCAATGTGATGCCCGTGCTAAAGAAAGACGGAAAAGTTTGCATCTGAATAGGGAAAGCCCTAAAGATGACTTCCCTCTACCACACATTGACGTCTTGGTTGATAATACTTCTCAGCATAAAGTCTTCTCATTCATGGATGGCTTCTCAGGATATAATCAAATAAGGATGCCTTCCGAAGATATGGAGAAGACTACTTTCTTTACGCAATGGGGCACCTTTTGTTACAAGGTCATGTCGTTCGAATTAAAGAATGCAGGGGCAACGTATCAAAGGGCTATGGTAGCTTTGTTTCATGACATGATACATCATGAAATATAGGTATATGTGGATGATATGATTTCCAGATCACAAACTAAAGAGGAACATCTCGATCACCTGCACAAACTATTCGAGAGGTTGAAAAAGTACAAGCTGGGGTTAAACCCTAACAGGTGCATGTTTGGAGTGCGATCTGGAAAGCTTCTAGGTTTTGTTGTCAGCAATAAAGGCATTCAAGTTGATCCTGCCAAGGTAAAGGCCATCCAAGAAATGCCAGTCCCCCACTCTGAAAAGGAAGTTAGAGGATTCTTGGGTCGTCTCAATTACATCGCTCGCTTCATATCTCACTTGACTGCTACTTGTGAGTCAATCTTCAAACTCTTGAAGAAAAATCAGGTAGTCAGGTGGAATGATGAATGCCAAGCTTCCTTCGACAAAATCAAAGAATATCTACAAGAACCTCATATTCTCATGCCTCCAGTTGAAGGAAGACCATTGATCATGTACTTGATAGTACTAGAGAGCTCTATGAGGTGCGTTTTGGGCCAACATGACGAGTCGGGCCGAAAAGAGCATGTTATTTATTACATGAGCACAAAATTTACCGACTGTGAAACCAAATATTCAATGCTCGAGAAAACTTGCTGCGCTCTGGCATGGGTTGCTCGCCGGTTAAGACAGTATATGTTGACGCATACCACTTTGTTGATTTCTAAAATGGACCCAATCAAGTACATCTTCGAGAAGCCTGCATTTTCCGAACGGATAGCCAGATGGAAAATGATCTTGACTGAGTATGACATTTAATACACCATGCAGAAGGCCATCAAAGGAAGCATACTAGCAGATCATTTGGCCCATCAAGCTTTGGATGATCATCAGTCAATGAACTTCGACTTCCCAGATGAAAACATCATGCTGGTAACCGATTGCGCGAAACCTGGACCGTATGACGGACCTGAACAAGGATCCTGATGGACTATGGTCTTCGATGGGGCTTCTAACGCCTTGGGTAACATAATTGGTGTTGTGATCATCTCTCCTGAAGGTTGCCACACTCCTTTCACTGCCAGATTATGCTTCGATTGCATGAACAATATGGCCGAGTATAAAGCATGCATTTTGGGTCTGAAAGCTGCCATTAACTTGAGGATCAAGCATTTGAATGTGTGTGGAGATTCCTCTCTAGTGATTAGCCAAGTAAAATGATATTGGGACACTAAGCACCCTAATTTCATCCCTTACAAGGAACTTGTGCTATCCCTGATTCCCTACTTTGAAGAGATCACCTATGAACACTTCCCTAGGGAAGAAAATCAGTTGGCTGACGCTTTGGCAACCATGTCTTCAATGTTCAAGGTCAGATGGGACAATGAATCCCCCATGATTACGATTGAGAGATTCGACGAGCCTGTACATTGCTGTGAGCTTGACGCTGACTCAGAAAAGCCATGGTACCATGAGGTGATGAGATATCTTGAAGCAACAGAGTATCCCGAGGGATCATCCATCAATGATAGAAAGTTCTTACGAAGAGTTTCAGCCAAATTCTTCCTAAGCAACAGAATGTTGTACAAGCACAACCATGACTATACTCTACTCCGATGTGTGGACAAGAAGGAGGCAGAGGAAATTATGGAAGACATGCACGATGATCTCTTTGGTACTCACTCAAGCGGATATACGATGTCCAAGAAAATCTTGAGGGCTAGCTACTATTGGTTAACGATGGAGACTGATTGCCATCAACATTCAAGAACTTGTCACAAATGCCAAATGCACGATGGAGAAATCAAGCCAACCACTTCCAACAAACATCGCTTCATTATTGTCAATATCGACTATTTCACCAAATGGGTCGAAGCCGCCTCGTTTGCTTCAGTCACAAAGAATGTGGTAGCTAGATTCATCATACATAACCTCATCTGCCGCTATGGTATCCCCGAAAGGATCATCGCCGACAATGGGACTAACCTCAACAATGCTATGATTATTGAACTTTGCACTCAGTTCAAGATCAAGCCTCACAATTCTTCTCCATATAAACCCAAAATGAATGGAGCAGTCGAAGCGACCAACAAAAACATTAAGAAGATTATGCAGAAGATGGTAGTAACCTATAAGGAATGGCATGAGATGTTACCGTTTGCACTACATGGCTACCGTACTTCAGCTAGGACGTCAACTGGGGAAACTCCCTTTTCTCTATTCTTGCTGGAAGTTGTTCTACTAGTGGAAGTTCAGATTCCCTCGCTAAGGATTATGAATGAATCAGGCTTAGGCGAAGACGAGTGGATTCAAACGAGATTGGATCTACTGAACTTGATCGATGAGAAGCGACTAACTGCTATTTGTCATGGTCAGACGTACCATAGACACATGATCAAGGCTTTCAACAAAAAGATCAAGCCTCGAGTATATCAAGCTGGTGACTTGGTGATAAAACACATCATTCTACCACAAGGAGAACCCAGAGGAAAATGGACTCCCACCTACGAAGGGCCATTTGTTGTCAAGAGAGTGTTCTCTGGCGGTGCCATGATGCTGACTACCATGGATGGTGAAGACTTCCCACATCTTATAAACGCGGACATAGTTAAAAAATACTACGCATAAGAGACCCACTAGTTTGACACACCTAGTCAAAATAAGGGCATCCCGGCAAACCAAAAGGTTTGGGCAAAATTTAGGGATATATGCAAAAAGATTGTACACCCAGCAAGTTGAAAACCCGAAAGGGTGACTTGGGCAAAAATAGGTATCTTGGTGGGCTGAAAACCCAAAATGGAGGTCCAGGCAAAAAATAAGGATTGAAAGCGTATGACTATGTCCCGTGGAATCACCACAGTCAACTTTATCACTAAGGTCCGAGTTCAAATGGTCCAAAATCAATCCAATCAACTTTTGTCAACGACAAGGGGCATTCGAAGACATTGGGGAAATAGTAGAGTTGGAAGGCAATGAGATCATTTCACATGGAAATTTGTTTTTTTCTCAATTTTGTTTTCCTTTCGATGATTTTCTCTTACTAGGATCTCTGTCTCTTTGTACAAAAATGCCTATTCATGGGAAAAATATCAATACAAATATACTTTGAAGTGCAAACTTTCTGTCTTTATTTTGAATGCAAATTTTTCCAATGACTAAAATTGAATGAACATATGCATATGAACATAATTGAAACTATTTGGCACATATGACCTAAGCAGTAACAAGCACCTCTTTAATGTATATGGAATATCCCCATAGAGTTATTTCATTAACATCATCCTCACCAAAGTTACCCATAAAGTCTTTTTGCATAGGATAATCTCCAGCCAAAAGTCCCAATCTCTTGGAAACTCTCTCTCCTTAGAAAAGTTGATCCTACAAAGAACTCGCCTCATCAGCAGTTCATCAGGTATTCATCAACAGGGTTTATTTCCCCCAACAGGGTTTATTTCCCCAAAAACAATAAGTAGCATAACTTCCCAACTGAGTTCAAATTTCCCCAACAAACAACGAGATAGCATAACTTCCCAGCCGAGTTCAAATTTCCCCAACATACAACAATCGAGGAACCACAAAATTCCCCAGCTTATTCTATCCTCCCAGGCAGAGCCTGTTACCCCCAGCTGAATATATCCTCCCCAAGCTGAGTCTGTCCTCCCCGATTGAGTCTACACTCTCCAGTTTGAGTTTTCCTTTCAGACTATTGAAAATCATAGGGCCACAACCCCTAATCCCCATTAAATTCTTCAACAAAACCTTTGCTATTTCCAAAAGATACTATGAAGCCTGGACCTGACCAGATAATTGTCAACTTCTCAAGTCACTATGAAGACTGGATTCGACCAGATAATAGTTAACTTCACAAGATACTATGAAACCTGGACCCGACCAGATAATAGTTTAACTCTTCAAAATATAAAACTAACCTGGACTCAACCAGACCAGGGTTTAACTTCTTTTCCCCAGTAGAGTTTGCCTCTACCCCAACAAGTTATTGTGAAGCCTTGATCCGAACAAATAGAAATTCTGTTCAGAAATTCGTTGTGAAACCTAGATTCTGACTAGATAACAGCTAAATCCCCAAGAAGTTTATTGTTAAGCCTGAACCTGACCAGATAACAATTAACCTTAACCACCTCAAAAATCTGCAAACCTGGACCCGACCAAATATCAATTTTCAAGAAAGTTGTTGTGAAACATGGAGCCCGACCAGATAACAATTAACTATGATCCCCAGAGAGACATTGTGAAGCCTGGACCCGACCAGATAATAGTATAACTTTTCCAAAACCATGAAGCCTGGAACCGACCAGATATCATTTCAACTTCATCCTTTCTAGAGAGTTACTGCAAAGCCTGGAATCCGACCAGATAAAATTTAACTTCCTTATTCCCAGCAAGTTATTGTGAAGCCTGGACCCGACCAGATAATAATTCAATTTCAAAGAGATTTCCAACAAAGCCTGGAATCCGACCAGATAATAGTTAATTTGTTCTTCCCTAGTAAGTTACCGTGAAGCCTGGATCCGACCAGATAGTAGTTGACTTCCTCATCCTCAACAATTTGTGAAGCCTGGATCTGACCAGATAACAACTGACATTCAAGATATATTCCCCAATGGAAGCATCCTTTCAACAAAGTTTGAAGATATGTATATTCTTCATCCCCAATGGAAATCCGGGAGTTAACTTACCAAAACTCCTCAGCAGCAGTCAGGGATTCATTTTCCTGGACAAAAACATGCATCTCACAGTCATACATCATGATATATTGTGATCATCGAAAAACATTCATCTCACAGTCATGCATTTAACATGATCTAATTCATGTTGTGAGCATCATGCATACATCTGCATTTTACTAACTCTTTTTTCCCACAGGTAAAACATCAAGTTTTAGTATGAATCGACCAAGGATTTGTGCTGATACTTCCTCCAATGTTTACCATCGTTCCTCCAAATTCCATCTATAAGCCCATTCCCAATACATCTTTGAGTGCAAATTTCTGGGCACTCTATTGTTCAATCATCTTCCACCTTCAAGTCACGAATGACGGATCCGTCAATCTAACTCTTCAGGTTTAAGAAGATTGAATAGGGGCAGCTGTTGTACCCCAAAATTTTCCCTCTCATTTATCAAGTAATCTCTCACAATATCTCCTTTGGTTCAAGACTGCACTAGGGTTGATCAGCTCAAGACACCTCTTTAAGCACTGATGATTGAAAATTTTGGTTTGAGATTGCACAAGGTCATTTGTACTTTTAATGCCTCATATTACTTTCATGTATCATTTTGGACCCTCAAGATTGCTCATGATAAGTTTCAAGTCTTGGATCACATTTTTTCTCAGTCAATTGATCAATTGACCTAAAATCAACTGTGTAGGGGAAAAAGTCAATTGTGGTCAATTTCCAGTCAAACTTCATAATTTATTATACATATCAACATCATGAACCTATATATGTTATTTGATCAAGTTTAGATAACAATTCATCAAGAAATTTGATCATATCTTCAAAAGGGCAAAATGGTCAAAATTAGGGTTTTGACTTAGAAGGTGCAATTTCTGATTTTTGACCTAGAAAATGTTTGATTGGTTTAAGTTATTATCTCAAGGACTCAAATTCTTCATTTTTACCTAATGGCATGGCTCAAAACATTGCTCAAGATCAAATGATTGACAGATGAATTTTCAATCAACTAATTAAAAGTCAACTGTACATTGAAAAGTCAAACTTTGACTTTTTGGTCAAAATCAAGTGTCAAAGATCATAATTCATCAAAACATGTCAAAATATGAAACTTGTTCATCAGGAAATCAAAAAGGAAAGATTTCATTTTGAAAGGTCAAAATTTCTAAACTTAGAAATTTTTCTAAGTGTTGAAAACTTCATATTTTTTCACAACTTTGAGCCAATTTTCCACCATGATGCAAGATGATTCAAAAGAAACTTCCAACATGAAATTTTTAGATCTAAATGTGTAGCGGTAGAAATGTTTAAGACAAAGCCATTGGATTGAATAGACTTTATACAAATCAAAAATAAAAATCGCCACCGCGTTTTATTGTTTCCAAAGGAATGGGAAGAAAGCGAATAACCCAAAAAGAGGGGGAAAGATTCAAGGTAAGGGGGTTGGTTATGCAAAGGGAATGTATTAGCACCCTAAACATCTACGGTACTCCGCAGGAACCTCTTTGAAAATTTTGTATATTTTGGCTATAAAATATGTTGTATAGAAATAGATGGTGGAGGTGAGAAGAGAAATATTTTTTATGATTTTTGCACCCGCCACAGTTGCGAACCTTTAGTGCCTACGTACCATCTTTTATGCAATAGGGGATCAGGGTAAACATAGTTCCTCTTTTAAAAATTTGAAACCCAAGTGTATTGGTTGATTTAAAGAGATAAGACATCATCGTCATTGTCCGTGTGGAAAACATACTTACTACCCACAATCATGAGAAAGGAGAATTTGCATCATCTCAGTGTGGAGGATATCGCTTGAATTTTAAAATCAACAATGCCTCACTCAACACCCAAGTGGAAAATATCTCACTTAACTACATATTGTAGAAGTATAGTTGCTTGCATCACTACAAGGATTGACAAGATTCTAATCTTTTGAGAAAAGTTTAAAGGTAAAAGCCAAACTAGCAAAATGGTTCGAAATGAGATTGGTTGACTTTTAGTCTTCTCACAAAAAATGTCAAGGTATTGTTAAGTTCATTAAAGGAGGGAGAAGAGTTTATTATGAAAGTGTTTCAAGTTTAGAAATAAGAAGAGTTTTCAAAAGGAGGGAGAAGATTTTTGAAATTAAAGAAGATGGGAGGAGAAGAAGAGACTATCCGAAAGCATAAGGTAAAAGCTAGGGATAAGAACCATCTAACCAACGAGAAGCCAATACTTGACATTATGTATCAAGATAGAATTCCCATTATTTGGATTGAAATCAAGCAAGTAAAGATACTAGAACTCTTGAGAGAACCAAAACTTCAAGTGTATTAAGTCTTCACAAAAATTTGGCAGAGTAACGGTTGTATACGGGTGAGTTCCAGATTACAAACAGAGAATGTAATCACAAAAAACCTGCACACAAAAACAAACAAGCAACCCAATATCTTGAGGTAAACCTCAATAACTCCAGACAAAATAATCAGATAAGATCACAAGGTCTCCAAGACAGGCCAAGGTCTCTAATTCTAAGTTCAAGAAAAAGTCCCATGCTCCATAATGTCAAGGATAGTAACCAAATAGTCCAAGTAACATTAAAGTTTTTTAGGGTTTATGTTGATTATTAATCATCTTAAGAAAGGAAAAGAAAAACTCAAGTGAGAAAAGTAAAAAATGGCAAGAGAATAAATGCTCAAATGAGCAAAGATGAAAATGGCATGAAATGTAAATGCTAAAATTAAATAGTACATAAAGCATAAAAAAAAGAATAAAAGCATAAGATAACATAAGTAAATAATTAGTGGTTAGTTGGATGACCATATTGAAACTTGCATTTGGAACTCATTAAAGGATTGGTAGAACCAAAGCCTCCGCACAACAAGTTGCATTTGCTTTTTGTCAAGTATATCATCCATTTGGAATTCTCACAAGTACCCTTTAATGATCAACGATGTTTAAGTGTGTAAGTGTTTAGTTATTGGCATGTATTTTTGGTAAAACCAAGTGTGTAAATGTCATGACTGATGTCATAACATTCTGGATTATTAGGTACTTTATGCAGAAAAGTATGGCATACAGTAGTTACTGTTTATGAGTGTGTATCTGAGCATTTTACAATGATCACATTTATTGCCTTCTACCAAAATCAGTAAACAGGAATACTGATGTCATAACAAATGTTAAGACATCCTGTACTGATCTAACAGTTATGCAGTTTGGTTAATTCTGAGATTTTTCAGGAAGTTGGTTCATTCTTTCCAGAAGAGAATCTCACATGGACTTTAGGTTAACCAAGCTCAACCCTAATCTGGTTGATAAAGTCTTGTGACCAAGTCTTAAGGTTAAACCTAATTAACCCTAACTTTTTGTGGAAACCCTAACTGAAGAAACAACTGCATATATATTCAACAGGAATGCTGGTTGCAGAGTAACTCTTTTGACTGAAGATCAATTAGGAGCTGTATAGTTTTAACTACTGTAATCCAAGCAAGTATCATTGTGATAAGTGACTTGGAATAGGTTTTGATTGTAATGGTTTTTGTATCACTCAAAGCTTTGAAGCAAGAGTGTTTGTGTCTCTTGACTAAAGCTTTGAAGAAAAGTCAAGTTAGGTTTATGTATCACTCAAAGTTGTGAAGCACGAGTGTTTGTGTTACTTGATTAAAAAGCTGTGAAGCATAATCAAGTGTGTGTTCTGAAGAGTGTCTTCATTAATTCATTAGTCAATTGTTTTAAGTATCACTGCTGTGATTGAGGGGGAGTGAGTAGGAACTCAGGTTTAAGTTAAACTTAGATTGAAGTTGCATTGGGTAGGTCTTAAGTGAAGGAGATAAACTGGTTAGTTTATTCCTGAATTAATATCTCTTATAGTGGATTTCCTCCCTGGCTTGGTAGCCCCCAGAGTAGGTGTTGTTTCACACTAAACTGGGTAAACAATTGACTGTGTTCTTTACTGTTTTTATTTACTGTCTTATAGAAAGTCATATACGGTGTCATAACATTCACTGTGACATTGAGTATCTGCTGCCAGAATTTCAATTGGTATCAGAGCAGGCACCCTGCCTGTATTACTGGGTGAGATCTAGGGATATCACTTTCTGGCACTATGGACAAAGAAGGAGTTTTTGGAAACAGACCACCCATTCTGGATGGAACAAATTATGACTACTGGAAACCTCGTCTGATTGCCTTCTTAAAATCACTGGACAAAAAGGCTTGGAGAGCTGCTGACAAAGGATGGAACCATCCCACCATAACTGAGAAAGATGGGACAATCAGTCTGAAGCCTGAGGAAGAATGGAGCAAAGAAGAAGATGAGTTAGCCCTGGGTAATTCCAAAGCTTTAAATGCCTTGTTCAATGGAATTGATAGAAACATATTCAGACTAGTACATCAATGTGAACTGGCCAAGGAAGTGTGGGACACTCTCAAAACTACCCATGAGGGCACATCCAAAGTAAAAATGTCAAGGCTTCAGATGCTGGCTACCAAGTTTGAGAACCTAAGGATGAAGGAAGATGAAACCATTCATGAGTTTCACATGAACATCTTGGAGATTGCCAACACCTCAGGAGCATTGGGTGAAAAGATGTCTGAAGAAAATCTGGTGGGAATGATTCTCAGATCCCTGCCTAAAAGATTTGCAATGAAGGTAACTGCTATAGAGGAAGCCCAGGACATCAGCAAGCTAAAGGTGGATAAACTCATTGGGTCTCTTCAGACTTTTGAGATGGGGATCAGTGACAATGTTGACAAGAAAAACAAGAGCATAGCACTTGTATCCAACACTGAAGATGAAAACAAGGAGGATGAAGAAGAAAATATTTCAGAAGCTATAGCCATGCTTGGAAGACAATTCAAAAAACTCATCAAGAGAATGGATCCAAAGTCAAGGTCAAATGTTGAGAACATCCCCTCTGACATTAACAGATCTTATAACTCCAGCAGAAGACCAAGGTCTGAAGAGAAGGGAAATCAAGGCAGAGGAATTCAATGCCATGGTTGTGAAGGATATGGGCATATTCGAGCTAAATGTCCTACCTTTCTTAAGAAACAAAAGAAAGGAATGATTGTTACCTGGTCTGACTATGATTCAGAAAGTAATTCTGAAGAAGAATCTGCCAAACTAGTTACTGCACTAACTGGTGTTTGTACCTCTGAAAGTGACACTAGTGATGAGGAAGTGACATTTGAAGAACTGGCTGATACTTACAAGAAATTGTGTATAAGAAGTGCTGAAGTCTATGTGAAAAATGAGAGACAAACAAAACTCATCATAAAGTTGGAGGCTGAAAAAAGGGCAGACCTTGAAACTATAAGTCATCTAGAAGGGGAAGTTCAAATGCTGAACTCAAAACTGAACCAGATGACCAAATCTGTCAAGATGCTGACAAATGGAACTGACAAATTGGAAGAAATCCTTCAGGTTGGACAAAATGTGGGAAACAAGTCTGGTCTAGGATTTGCGGCAGCAAAGAAATCTGGTGTAGACAAGAAGATCAGGTATGATAAAAAAATGTCAAAGCAGACGTCTCAACATAACACTCAACATCGGGAACAGAGAAATATGAAGAAAAAGTACCAAAGATGGAGATGTCATCATTGTGGGAGGTTTGGTCACATAAAGCCTTTCTGCTTCAGATTGTATGGATACCTTAATCAGAACCCAGGTGTCAAACCTAAGTCTAACAGGGTACCACATACTCCTTAATGGAAGAAAAAGGCTACTGCTCTGATAGCCCATTTTCCCTGAGAGTCTCTGCAAAGGAAGACTGGTACTTTGACAGTGGGTGTTCTAAGCATATGACTGGAATCAAGAACCTTCTCAATAATGTTAAACCTCACACCACTAGTTATGTGACCTTTGGAGATGGTGCTAGAGGTGAAATCAAAGGAGTTGGTAATTTGGACTGCCCTGGAGCTCCAAATCTGAATGAAGTACTATTGGTAAAAGGCCTGACTGCTAATCTCATTAGTATCAGTCAATTATGTGATCTAGGATTCAAGGTCAACTTCTCAAAATCTGAATGTCTTGTAATTAATGAAAAACAAGAAGTTGTAATGAAAGGAGTCAGATCTAAAGACAACTGTTACTTGTGGGAGCCTGAGAACACTAATTACTCCACTGTGTGTTCTATTGCCAAAGAAGAAAAAGAGGTGAAACAGTGGCACCAAAAACTTGGCCATCTTCATCTAAGAGGAATGAAAAGGATTATCTCCATGGAGGCAGTCAGAGGGATTCCAAGACTGCAAATTGATGAAAGGAGAGTTTGTGGTGAATGTTAGGTTGGTAAGCAGACTAGGATGTCACATCCAAAGTCAAGACATCTGACCACCTCTAAGGTTCTAGAACTTCTTCATATGGGACCAATGCAGGTGGAAAGTCTTGGTGGAAAGAGATATGCCTATGTTGTTGTGGATGACTATTCCAGATTCACCTGGATTAACTTCATTAAGGAAAAATATGATGTGTTTGAAGTTTTTAAAGAACTGTGCAAAAGAATTCAAAGAGAAAAAGAAGGGTGTATTGTCAGAATCAGAAGTGATCATGGCAAGGAATTTGAAAACAGTAAGTTTAATGAGTTCTGTTCCTCAGAAGGAATTAGTCATGAATTCTCTTCTCCTATAACTCCTCAACAGAATGGAGTTGTAGAAAGGAAAAATAGGACCATACAGGAATCTGCCAGAGCTATGATACATGCCAAAAGACTTCCTATTCATTTTTGGGCTGAAGCTATGAATACAGCCTGTTATGTCCATAACAGAGTCACTTTGAGAAAGGGAACCTCATCCACCATTTATGAACTCTGGAAAGGAAGAAAGCCAACTGTGAAGTACTTCCATGTATTTGGCAGCAAATGCTATATTCTGGCAGATCGTGAACAAAGGAGAAAGCTGGACCCTAAAAGTGATGAAGGTATATTTCTAGGATACTCCTCCAACAGTAGAGCTTATAGGGTATTCAATTCCAGGACCAAAGTCATGATGGAATCAATAAATGTCATAGTTGATGATTATCATGAAGAAACAGATGTCCCTTGTAATGTTGAGACATTCTTTGAGACTCCAACTCAACAGAATGACCTTCCTAACTCCACTACAGCAGACTCTGAATCCAAGGAAGCTAGCAAAATCCCTTCCATCAGAATTCATAAAGATCATCCTAAAGAACTCATTATAGGGGATCCAAATAGTGGAGTCATTACAAGATCTAGAGAAATCATCTCAAACTCTTGCTTTGTGTCTAAAATTGAACCAAGAAATGTTAAGGAGGCATTAACTGATGAATACTGGATTGGTGCAATGCAAGATGAATTGAACCAATTTAAGCAACATGAAGTTTGGGAGTTAGTTCCTAGACCAGAGGGAACAAACATCATTGGCACAAAATGGATATACAAGAACAAATCAGATGCTGAAGGAGTTGTCACTAGGAATAAGGCAATACTTGTTGCCCAAGGATACACTCAAGTTGAAGGGGTTGATTTTGATGAGACCTTTGCCCCTGTAGCCAGACTGAAATCTATCAGACTTCTATTGGGAATTGCTTGTCTCCTGAAGTTAAAGCTGTTTCAGATGGATGTAAAAAGTGCCTTCCTAAATGGGTACTTAAATGAAGAAGTTTATGTGGAACAGCCTAAAGGTTTTGTGGATCCAAACCACCCTGATCATGTCTACAAATTGAGGAAAGCTCTATATGGCCTGAAACAAGCTCCTAGAGCATGGTATGACAGGTTAACAAAATTTCTCTCAGACAAAGGATACAGAAAAGGAGGCTTGGATAAAACCCTCTTTGTCAAAAATGAAGGAGGGAAGTTAATGGTAGCTCAAATATATGTTGATGACATAGTGTTTGGGGGAATGTCAGAACAAATGGTTAAACATTTTGCTGACCAGATGAAGGCTGAATTCGAAATGAGTCTCATGGGAGAACTGACTTATTTTCTTGGACTGCAAGTCTCACAGATGGAGGAATCAATCTTTCTATCTCAAAGAAAGTTATGCAAAGAACATTGTCAAGAAGTTTGGTATGGAGAATGCCAGTCACAAAAGGACCCCTGCACCTACTCATTTAAAGCTATCCAAAGATTCAAGTGGGGTTAAGGTGGACCAAAGTCTGTACAGAAGCATGATAGAAAGTTTGTTGTACTTAACAGCCATCAGACCTAACATTGCTTTTGCAGTTGGAGTTTGTGCAAGATACCAAGCTGATCCTAAAGTCAGTCATATCAACCAAGTAAAGAGAATTTTGAAGTATGTAAGTGGAACTTACAACTATGGCTTGCTGTACTCTCATGGTTGTGAACCAACTCTAACTGGTTATTGTGATGCTGATTGGGCTGGAAGTGCTGATGATAGAAAAAGCACCTCTGGAGGATGTTTCTTCTTAGGAAATAATCTGGTCTCCTGGTTCAGCAAGAAACAGAACTGTGTGTCTCTCTCTACTGCTGAAGCTGAATACATTGCAGCTGGTAGTAGCTGTTCTCAAATGATCTGGATGAAACAAATGCTTACTGAGTATAATGTCACACAAGATGTTATGACATTGTACTGCGACAATCTGAGTACAATCAACATTTCCAAGAATCCTATTCAACATAGCAGGACCAAGCATATTGACATAAGACGTCACTTTATCAGAGACCTTGTAGAAGAGAAGACAATTAAACTGGAACATGTTGCCACTGAGCTACAACTGGCTGACATTTTTACCAAGGCACTTGATGCAAATCAATTTGAAAACTTGAGGGGCAAGTTGGGTATTTGCCAACAGGAGGAATTGTAGCAATTAATTTTGCTTAAAACAAGGGTTGAAGGAGTTATTAAGTCTATTTTGATTGGGTTAATCATATGCTTTCCCATTTCTTTCATAATTATTAAGAAGCTGAATAGACACTCATTTGCCTCCTTCCTCTCTCGACTCTGCAACAAATCCCATTCTCTCAATCAAAGTTCTCTCTCTAGTTGGAACAGGAGGAGACTGAAGGAAACAGAAGGGAAGAGGGTGCTGCTGAAGATCAGCTCAATGCTGAAGATAGTAGCTCCTCTGAAGATGACAATGCTTAAAGTTTGGTGGAGTTGACAAGCTTGTTGCTGGTTCTTGTTGATGCAAGTGATTTCAGTTTTTCTTGGTGTATAACATATAAGTACATGTATCTTTGGCCCATTTGTGGCTAAAGAGGGGGAGATATTTTGTGTTAATTCTTGGTAGACATTTTTTTTCTGCAGTCATATTTATTCAGCTGCTCTCTATTCTCTGATTGCTTAGGGGTTTTAGCCAAAAATCATCCAAAGGGGGAGTTTGTAAGTGTTTAGTTATTGGCATGTATTTTTGGTAAAACCAGGTGTGTAAATGTCATGACTGATGTCATAACATTCTGGATTATTAGGTACTTTATGCAGAAAAAGTATGGCATACAGTAGCTACTGTTTATGAGTGTGTATCTGAGCATTTTGCAATGATCACATTTATTTCCTTCTACCAAAATCAGTAGACAGGAATTCTGATGTCATAACAAATGTTAAGACATCCTGTACTGATCTAACAGTTATGCAGTTTGGTTAATTCTGAGATTTTTCAGGAAGTTGGTTCATTCTTTCCAGAACAGAATCTCACGTGGACTTTAGGTTAACCTAGCTCAACCCTAATCTGGTTGATAAAGTCTTGTGACCAAGTCTTAAGGTTAAACCTAATTAACCCTAGATTTTTATGGAAACCCTAACTGAAGAAACAGCTGCATATATATTCAACAGGAATGCTAGTTGCAGAGTAACTCTTTTGACTGAAGATCAATTAGGAGCTGTATAGTTTTAACTACTGTAATCCAAGCAAGTATCATTGTGATAAGTGACTTGGAATAGGTTTTGATTGTAAGGGTTTTTGTATCACTTAAAGCTTTGAAGCAAGAGTGTTTGTGTCTCTTGACTAAAGCTTTGAAGCAAAGTCAAGTTAGGTTTATGTATCACTCAAAGCTGTGAAGCACGAGTGTTTGTGTTACTTGATTAAAAAGCTGTGAAGCATAATCAAGTGTGTATTCTGAAGAGTGTCTTCATTAATTCATTAGTCAATTGTTTTAAGTATCACTACTGTGATTGAGGGGGAGTGAGTAGGAACTCAGGTTTAAGTTGAACTTAGATTGAAGTTGCATTGGGTAGGTCTTAAGTGAAGGAGATAAACTGGTTGGTTTATTCCTGAATTAATATCTCTTATAGTGGATTTCCTCCCTGGCTTGGTAGCCCCCAGAGTAGGTGTTGTTTCACACTAAACTGGGTAAACAATTAACTCTGTTCTTTACTGTTTTTATTTACTGTCTTATAGAAAGTCAGATACGGTGTCATAACATTCACTGTGACATTGAGTATCTACTGCCAGAATTTCAAAGTGATCCGCGTTTACCAAAGGTATTGTAGATCCATTAGAGGATTGGTAGAACAAAGCCTCCACACAATGAATCTCAAGGTTATTGGATCAAAGAGATCAAAGTAACATACTTGGGCTTGCAATCATAAGTTTGTGCCACGAATGATCATTTATTCGAATTGGGACAAAATTTAGCGCTATGTTAAGCAATCGTAAGTGGACTTATATAGAAGTCGCACCTATTTTGAGGCCGGCCAATAGCAATCTATGCACCATTTGTTTTGAGACATGATATAGAGATCATGCTCCAACAACATTTAGTTTAATAAGAAGGGGATGAGATGAAGAGGGATAGGGTAAAACAAATATACAAACCACATTTGAATTAAATTTTAATCAAACTATTATTAAAATCATTCATCCATTTTTTGTGGAGTTAAACTCAACACCATGGATCCAATGATTTTAATAAAGTTCATGATACAAAATCTAACACAAGATTAGCCAGAAAATGATCACAAAATAATATTATATTTAATATATACATTAAAAGGGTTAAAAAATGTTTTAAAATAGAAAATAATGAGAAAAATATCAACTATGTTCAAATTAATCAAGAAAGAAAAAGAAAGGCCATAGAAAAATCAGAAATGGATCCAAATATTTTTATAAAAATTTTGGTAATTTTTAAAGGTCAGAAACTATTTTTAAACTATTTAAAATTGTTCAAACAAACATAAAATAGGTAAAAAATAGTAAACCTCAAGATAAAATTCCATAAAATTTTCAGAAAGTCAAAAATATGCAAAATAATATTTATGAGTTTTTCCAGAATTAAAAAATGTCAGAAAGTATTTTTTAAGTAATTAAAAGAAAGAAAACAATACAAAAAATATTAAAAATACCAAATGTCAAAATAAAAATGTGAAAAAATAATCATGAAATCAGAAATAATTCAAAGTATTTTTGTGAATTTTTTCATAATTTTTGGATAAAAAATAAAAGAGTTATGAATTTTTGAAAATTTAATCAATAAAAATATAAAAATCAGAAAATAAAATAAAACCAAAAAGATGTGGACCATCAAATCATAGTCAAAATGCGTTAGTAAGCTAATCCAATGGACCAGGCGTGATGAGCTTGATATGGACCTTAGTGAGATACACATGGGATCAGAAAAAGGGCAACCAATGACATTAAAACGTTTGGCACGCTATCATTGGCTGAGACGAGACATGTCATCGTCTTCATCCTCCAGACACCCTGCAATGGGGATTTTGTGAGATCCTTCAAATGGAAAAATTAGGATCCCAGGCTAGCATCATTGAACTCGTCTCTTCAAGACGATTCTAACACAACCATCGCGCCAAATTTATATAAGCTATGGAGAGAGATATGAATCAAAAACTCAGAAAATAGCGAGCACCTTCAATTTAAGATTTCTCTCTCAATTCTCAATGGATTTAAAAATTGTAAGCAACATTAGAATCAGGAGGAGGAGTAGAATATATTAGTGCTTGATTTGGATCCAAATGGTGGAGAATTCTACCTTTTCGAAGTTCAAGGAAGAAGCTATGAAACTGGACTTATGTAGCTTGAATTATGGCTCGTTTTAATTGGTTTAAGTGCTGGAGAGTTTATATGATGCTCAAGGATGATGAATGCGCAAAGAATTTTGGAAAAGGGAGTTTAAATCTCATAAACTGAATTAAAAAAAGATGGGTTCGTGTGAGGTTTTGGCAGGGTGTTCTTGGCTCTCAAAGCTTGGGAAAATGGATGGGGGATAACCCTCTATTTATAGGGAAGTGAACGGGAATTAAAATTTGAAGAAACAAGGAAGTTTGGAGGGAAATTGAGTGAAGGTCGAGCACGAGTGAAATGTGACTTCAATTCCATCAAAACTCAACCAAATCTTGCGTTTTGGGGTGCTAATCACTTCTGGAAAGTTTGCTAATCAAGTTTAAATCAAAAACACGCATAAATCTTGTGTTTAGAAGTCACATTATGGATTTCAAAATTCTGACTTTGTGAAAAATTCAGTTTCGAGTTACCAAATTCAAATCCATGGCATTTCCAACTCAATGGGTCTTAGTGCATGATTCTTGATGCTTTGGAAAGATGAGGTTACAAGATTTGCAATGGAAAAAGAATGGAATCAAATGGATGCTTGAGCTGAAAGTTACATAGAGTCAAAGTTGAAGAAAACGAGTTGACTTTCCATACTTAGAAATATTTCAAATTCTTCTTCAAAAATGACCTATAATCTTTTGCATCCAAACATGGCCTTCCACTTGGAATTTGCTCTTGACCAAAAAAGATGGAATGAAGTAGATCTCTTGAATGACATTTTGAAATATTAACCACCCAAAATCTCCAAAAATTGAGCAAATTATAACTTGTTGAAGTTGGCCAAAAATCATGAAATGACCTATAATCTTTTGCATATTTAAGGCAACTTCCATCCATTTTCTCACTTTGCACATAAAAGAAGGAATAAAGTACACATATTAAAGATCACTATGGAAAAATAATGGGCTCAAGGTGATAAAAATTTACAAAGTTATGACCATTTGAAGTCACATATGGAAATTTGTGGATTCATCTGTATGACTTGTAATCTTTCTTCTTCACTAAGTTCCTTCCACATGGAAAGTCCTTGGAACTTTTGAAGTGATTTGTTGATAACTTTTTAAATAGAAAGATGTCTTTGGAATCACTCAAAAATACCAAAAGGTGAGCAACATATGCTCCTTTGAAGTTCAAAACCCTAGCTTCTAGATCATGAGAATGCTTTGAGGAACTTTGACAAGTTTGAGAAAACTTCTTGTGCCAATGTTCTTACTTTGTGAATAAAAGTTGTTGAGGATGATGATGAGGACTCATAGCCAGCAAAAACCACTTCTATATCTTGAAATTTGAGAGAAATATGCTCTTGTGACCAATAGGAACAAGGCCTTGTCCAAACATGACAACTTCTCCAATCAACCCCTTGTACGTTTGAGTCAAATCTAATAACCTTGAAATGTGATGAACCAAAGCAACTTTGTCATGCCAATTATTACAAAACCAATCAAATGGTGAGGTTTGAAATTCTCAAGCTATGTTGACTAGGGCATGGAAATAAACTCATGAACCCATGGAGTAACTTGATAAATCTCATTGCCCTTACCTATACGGATAATAAGCAAGACAAGCCAACATTGTATTTCATTAGTTAAGTGAAGAAATCAAAACAATATTCATGATCACAAAAGGAACACAAGTTAAGGTGCTTGGTAACTCTTTAAAAGGAGAAAATCTAAATGTAGGGAGGGGAACCAAGAATCCTAGTGTGATCTTGTTGTGAGTGAAACAACATGGTATGGTGAAGGGATCTTAGGGGAAACAATTGGGGTACAACAGCTGCCCTTATTTAAGTTTCTTCTACCCGAAGATACGAAGGTTAAAAATCTTCGTGTCGACGCGATCGAAGATACTTAAATATAAAAACAAACCCTACTTCTGGCGTTAAGATGCCATGCAAATGCTTATGCACATGAATGCATATGAACAGTACCAAAGAGATGCAAAGTATCACTGGGGATGCAACAATGATAAAGAAACAAAGGAGCAACCCCACCAGGAAAATAAATAACTGGTGCACCAAGAGAACTGAACCAGAGAGGATAGTAGGATGGTCAAAGGAGACACCAACTTCTACTGAAGGCGAAGCCACCAACGTTCACCGAAGGCAGAGAGGAAGATAACAAATATTGACGTTCACTGCCGATGGTCTACCAAATTTCACTGAGGGTAGAAAGAGAAAATATCATATCACCGCCGTTCACTGATGATGAACTATCAACATTCACTGAAGATAGCAAAAAGATAACAAACACCGATGTTCACTGCCGATGTCCTACCAAAGTTCACCGAAGGTAGAAAGAGAAAATATATCATATCACCGCAGTTCACTGACGATGAACTATCAACGTTCACTGAAGATAGCAAAAAGATAACAAACACTGACGTTCACTGCTGATGTCCTACCAACGTTCACTGAAGGTAGAAAGAGAATATATATCATACCATCGCTGCTTACTGTCGATGAACTATCAACGTTCACTGAAGATAGCAAAAAGATAACAAACACCGATGTTCACTTCCGATGGTCTATCGACGTTCACTGAAGGTAGAAAGAGAAAATATCATATCACCTCTGTTCACTGACGATGAACTATCAACATTCACTAAAGATAGCAAAAAGATAACAAACACCGACGTTCACTGCCGATGTCCTACCAACATTCACTGAAGATAGAAAGAGAATATATATCTTATCATCGTTGTTCACTGATGATGAACTATCAACGTTCACTAAAGATAGAAAAAAGATAACAAACACCGACGTTCACTGTCGATGTCCTACCAACATTCACTGAAGATATCAAAAAGATAACAAACACCGACGTTCACTGCCGATGGTCTACCAATGCTCACCGAAGATAGAAAAAAGATAACAAACACTGACGTTCACTGTCGATGGTCTACCAACATTCACTGAAGGTAGAAAGATAATATATATCATATCACCGTCGCTCACTGACGATGAACTATCAATGTTCACTGAAGATAGAAAAAATATAACAAACACTGACGTTCACTGCCGATGGTTTACCAACGTTCATTGAAGGTAGAAAGAGAATATATATCATATCACCGTCGTTCACTGATGATAAACTATCAACATTCACTGAAGATAGCAAAAAGATAACAAACACCGAAGTTCACTGCCGATGGTCTACCAACGTTCACTGAAGGTAGAAAGAGAATATATAATACCATCGTTGTTCACTGACGATGAACTATCAATGTTAACTGAAGATAGAAACAAGATAATAAACACCGACGTTCACTGCCGATATCCTACCAACGTTCACTGAAGGTAGAAAGAGAAAATATATCATATCGTCGTCGTTCACTGACGATGAACTATCAACGTTCACTGAATATAGAAAAAAGATAACAAACATCGACGTTCAATGCCGATGTCCTACCAACGTTCACTTAAGGTAGAAAGAGAATATATATATCAAGTTTTCCCCAAAATTCTGGTGTTTCAACTAGAAGGGGTCTCAACTTCTTCTTTAACCAAGGAAATCCACTTGGAAAGGATCAAACATAAACTGCCTCAAATAAAGAGACTTGTTATTTGTGGTTACGAAGGATTGCAAAAAGAAACGACCTTCTGGGGATAGAAATATGATTTCCTGGGGAAATGCCACGATATTCCTGCTGAGGAGATAAAGTCTTCTGGTGCAAAATAAATTCACAAACTAAAACTCAAAGTCTTCAGAAATCCAAAGTAAATAATATTGTCATGTAACCACAAATCCAAACCAGAAATAAACTGGAGCAAGACAGTCAACAAAGATACATCCTTTGAGAAATAAACTCAAGAGGGAAAACCAAATCCATCTAAGCAAGGAGCGTTGAAGGAAGGCCAGAGCACAACGTCAATGAACAAAGATTTGTCAATTAGCCATGCATGATGTATGTATGAATGTATGAGTGATATCGTGCGTATGCCGGCAAAATAGATACACAATCAGTAGGAACAAACAAACAAAACCGCCTCAGGTACTAACGACACTTGGCTAAACTTCAACCACAATGATCATTCCAAGAGAGATAAAGGCTAACTGCAGAAACCGAACCTACCTCCTACCTTTAACTTTACTATGGAGAAACATAATTCAGAGGTAGATAAATCAAACAGGTACTAGAATAGAACATCTTTCTTCCGGCTTCATCGGAGAAACCCGTTTTTTCCAAAAGAAACATGCCTACTGGAGATTGCAAGACCAACCTCAAATAAAGCAGACTAGCGCCAAAACAATCAAACTTCACTGGGGAATTCAAGCCTACCTCCCTGGAGAAAAATGCGGATTGAAACTTTACATCATAAAAACCTATTCCAACAAAAGATGCCCTGGGATAGCCTTCCTGGGGAATCAAGAAGTCAACATTATAGAAAGAGGTCAGACCCATGGGGATTTTAAATCAAACCCAACACTTGGTGGGTGAAAACCCAAAGGGTTGACAACTGTCTTGACACTTCTTATAAAATATACCGTCCTGGTCTAGTTGCCTGGGAAATAAATACTAATAATAATGCCAATACTGCAGAAAGAGCGACATCTCAGCATACCAAGGGAATAAAACCTTTCATCATATGAGGGAAGACTTCGCTGGGGAATCTAGGACACAGGCTTCTGACCATGCAAACCCAAAAATAAAAGTGAACCAAAACTTGATTGGGGACAATGGGATCACAAACCCAATACTGCACCTTACACCAACTAGTATCGTCTTTAACTACCTGAGAAACATACAAAAACCATGCGCATACCAGCAAAATGACCTGAGAGAACCTTTATGAGGGAAATAAAACTTCTCAAAATAACCAGAGTTTGTCCATTCCTGGGATCACCATTTTTGTTGTCATTGTTTCATCACAAATCTCAAAGTAAAACTAAATTGTAAAAATCTCTTTTTTTTTTTATAAAAAAATTTGTTTTTTTTAATCTTTTTGCTTTGAAAGTTATTATCAGTAATAAATGGAGTCTTTGCAAGCTAAATAAAATAAGAACACAAAGAATTGGGTAAAAGCTCAAATTTTATTAATAGAATGGTAGTCTGCGAATGGTGAGACTCCATGGATGATTACAAAGTTTGAGAAATGGTAATACATAATAGAAAAGATACATTGAAATACAATGACCACTATCCCCCTAGCAACTTTTGAAATTCTGAGCAGCAGCTTTTGTTGAAGTATGGTGAGGATCTGAGAAGATTGTTGCTTCAACGATCAAGTCTTGTCTGACGTAGTTACTTGCCAAGAAAATCCCTAACTTTTGCCTAAGTTGCCCTTGCGGGTTTTCAACTTAGCGGGATATTTATTCTGTTTATGTCTCTAATTTTTGCCTAGACCGCCCTTTCGGGTTTTCGGCCTATCAAGACGCTCCTTTTTGCCTAAGCCGCCCTTTCGGGTTTTCAACTTAGCGAGCTGTTCTTTTATTTCTTTAGGCGAAGTATTTCTTGACTGCGTCAGCATTCATGGAACGTGGGAACTCCTCGCCATCCATAGTTTCAAGAATTAATGTACCGCCAGAGAAGGCTTTCTAGACAACATACAGGCCTTCAAAATTGGGAGTCCACATTCCCCTAGAATCAGTGTTGAAATACATGATATTCCTGAGCACGAGGTCGCCTTCTCTGAATTCACAAGGTTTAACCATTTTATCAAAAGTTTCTTAATTCTTTTCTAATATAACTGTCCATGACATAAAGCTGTCATTCTCTTCTCCTCAATCAAATTCAATTGGTCAAACCTGTTCTGGACCCATTCAGCCTCTGTCAATTTGGTTTCCATTATCACACGCAACGAGGGAATCTCTACCTCGACAAGGAGTACAACTTCCATTCCATATACCAGGGAGAACGGGGTTGCTCTTTTTGAAGTGCGAACAGATGTTTGATATCCATGCAGAGAAAAAGTGAGTATTTCATGCCAATCCTTAGAAGTAACAACCATTTTTTGGATAATTCTCTTGATGTTCTTATTAGTAGCTTCAACAGCCCCATTCATCTTTGGCCTGTATGGAGATGAATTGTGATGGACAATCTTGAATTCTTCACACAGTTCTGTCATCATCTTGTTGTTCAAATTCGAGCCATTGTCAGTGATGATTCTGCTCGGCACACCATACCGGCATATAAGATTATTTTTGATGAAACGCATAACCACCTGTTTAGTAACATTGGCATAAGAAGCAGCCTCTAACCATTTGGTGAAGTAGTCAATTGCTACCAAGATAAAACGGTGTCCACTTGAAACTTTGGGTTCTATCATCCCGATCATGTCTATACCCCACATAGAGAAAGGACATGGGGAGGAAATCACATTGAGAAGTGTCAGAGGAACATGGACCTTATCTGCATAGATCTGGCATTTATGGCACTTCTTTGCAAATTTGTAACAATCAGACTCCATCGTTAGCCAATAATAACATGCCCTTAGCATATTTTTAGCCATCGAATGTCCATTAGCATGAGTGCCAAATGAACCTTCATGAATCTCATGCATCAACATGTATGCTTCGTGTCTATCCACGCATCTGAGCAAGACCATGTCATAATTTCTTTTGTATAACACATTTTCACTAAGGAATAAACTTCCTGCCAATCTTCTCAGTGTCTTTCTATCTTTCCTCGATGCACCAATCGGGTATTCCTGAGTCTGAATAAAATGCTTGATGTCATAATACCAAGGTTTTTCATCTGCTACCTCCTCTGTCATAAACATATGAGCGGGCCTATCCAGCCGTCGAACTGTAATTCGGGATATATCATTCCAAGTATTCACTTGGTACATGGAAGCCAGAGTTGCCAGAGCATCCGCCATTTGATTTTCATCTCTAGGGATGTGATGGAATTCAACTTTATTGAAGAAGGGTAATAATCTTCTAGCATAATATTTGTAAGGGATCAAGCCAGGGTGACGAGTCTCCCATTCTCCTTTAATCTGATTTATTACCAAAGCTGAATCACCATACACATCTAGAATTTTGATTCTGAGATCAATAGCTTCCTCAAGACCCATGATTCAAGCCTCATATTCTGCCATATTATTAGTGCAATCAAATGTTAACCTTGCAGTAAAAGGAATGTGCGATCCATGAGGAGTGACAATCACAACACAAATTCCTTTACCATAAGGATTCACAGATCTATCAAATATCATACTCCAATGAGATTCAGGGTCAGGGCCTTCCTCAGGCAATGGTTCATCATAATCTTTCACTTTCAGGAACATCACATCCTCATCGGGGAATTCATATTCTGCAGACTGATGATCTTCTACCGGTTGGTGAGCAAGGTAATCTGCCAACACACTACTTTTAATAGCCTTTTGAGCGCGGTACTTGATATCATATTCAGATAACAACACCTGCTAGCGGGCAATTCTCCCGGTAAGAGCAGGCTTTTCAAAAATGTACTTGATTGGATCCATTTTGGAGATCGACCAAGTGGTATGATTCAAAATATACTGTCGCAAACGCTTTGTCGCCCAGGCTAAAGCACAACATGTCTTTTCCATCGTGGAATACCGCGACTCACAATCAGTGAATTTTTTGCTGAGATAATAAATGGCGAACTTCTTCTTCCCTGTTTCATCTTGTTGTCCCAGAATACAGCCCATGGATTTATCTAACACTGTCAGATACATAATCAACGGTCTTCCTTCTACGAGAGGGAGTAGGATAGGATGTTCAAGTAGATACTCTTTAATAATCTCAAATACCTTTTGGAAATCATACGTCCACACACAACCTTGATCTTTCTTTAACAACTTAAAGACCGGTTCACATGTTGCAGTCATGTGGGAAATAAATCTGGAAATATAATTCAAACGCCCGAGGAAACCTCTGACTTGCTTTTCAGTTCTTGGTGCTGTCATTTCTTGAATGGCTTTGACTTTATCAGGGTCAACTTTGATTCCTTTCTGGCTAACAATTAAACCCAACAATTTCCCCCATCGAACATTGAAGGTGCATTTATTTGGATTCAAGCAGAGACGATACTTCCTCAAACGCTAAAACAACTTCAACAAATATTCTATATGCCCTTCTTCATCCTGGGATTTGGCAATCATATCATCCACATATACTTCGATTTCCTTGTGCATCAAATCACGGAATAGGGTTATCATTACCCTCTGGTACGTTGCACCAGCGTTCTTCAACCCGAAGGGCATCACTCTGTAATAGAATGTTCCACAGGGTGTGATAAACGTTGTTTTTTCCATGTCCTCTGGAGCCATTCTTATTTTATTATATCCGGAAAATCCTTCCATGAACGAGAATACTTTGAATTTTGCTGTGCTATCCACTAACATGTCGATGTGAGGCAATGGAAAATCATCTTTTGGACTAGTTTATTTAGATCTCTGTAATCTACGCACATGCGGACTTTTCCGTCTTTTTTCGGTATTGGGACAATATTGGCAATCCATTGAGGATACACTGACGTCACAAGAAAACCAGCATTAATCTGCTTTAGGATCTCCTCTTTGATCTTTACTGCCATATCTGGGTGGGTTCTTCTCAACTTTTGTTTAACTGGCGGACACTCTGGCTTCAATGGAAAATGATACTCGACAATATCTGTATCTAGACGGGGCATATCTTGCTAAGACCAAGAAAAAATATCCACATACTCTTTCAACAGCTCAATCAACCCGCTCTTCACATCAGGATGTAACGATGCTCAAATCTTGACTTCCTTCGGATCTTCTTCTGAACCCAAATTGATCACTTCCAAAGGCTCCTTATATGGCTGAATGGTATTTTCCTCGTGCTCAAGCAACCGTGAGACCTCTTCTGGAATCTCATCATAATCTTCTTCTTCAACCCCAAACACAGGACATTCAAAGTTGGGAGAGGGTGCAGGGTCATTGTATTCAACGGGTTTTTTAATTAATCTGCACATATGATTTATGGTTGCTTTTAGAAACTGACACATATAACAAGTGATCATGCAGATTAATTTTCAATTATTATTTATTTTGAAAGGGTTTTTTTTATTACCATTTTCCAAGAAAAAGTAGAAAATAAAGACATAATTCGGGAAGCAAAGACAACTTTTATTGATGATCTTAAAAGTCGCAGCAAACAGATAAGCCCTTCAACATTAATACTTCCACCTTGGGAAAAGTGAAAGCTTTTTTTCAAGAAAAAAGAGATTAACAAAACAAATTACTTTGAAACATGTATGGAAGAAGGAACATCAATGGTGACCCAGTTCTGAACTCTGACTCCATGTGTCATATAATTCGGTACTTCCTGCTCTGCTTCATCCTCTTCAACAACATTAATTCCAGAATCAATTGGATGGAGGTAGCCTCTGCTGCGGAAAACATCATGAAAACTGTTCATAGTAGACTTCGACTTCAAACTTTCGCCTTTGCCAATCTTTGAAGAGAAACCCAAACCAACTCTGTTCTTGTTCACGGGTGGATCCATAATTCGTCCCCAAACTGCATTATGACCATTGCGCACAACCTGTTGCGCGTCCTTCAGCGAAACCTCGGAATTCTCATTTCTTCTTATGTTGTCAATGGACAGGGCTTGGAACTGGGTTACAAGTGCAGCCTCATCCGCTTCTACAATACTGAAAGAGGAAAAATGGGATATGAATAACGCGTGCTCCACATTTATGATCACTACCTTCCCTTCACGCACAAACTTTAGCTTCTAATGTAGAGTTGAAGTGACAGCCCCTACTTCATGTATCCATGGCCTTCCTAACAAACAACTATATGCGGGAATAATGTCCATGACTTGGAAGGGTATCAGGAAAAAATGTGGTCCTATATGGATGGGTAAGTCCACTTCACCGATGACAGATTTCCTCGACCCATCAAATACTTTCACAATGATTCCACTTGGGCGCATAGGTGCTCCTTGACACTTTAACTTCATGAGAGTACTCCTCGTTATAACATTCAACGCGGATCCATTATCAATTAGCACATTGGATAGCGAATCATTCTTGCAGTTCATAGATATGTGGAGGGCCAAGTTGTGATTCCTCCCTTCATCTGGTAATTCGTCATCACAGAAAATCAGGTTGTTACATGATGTAATGTTTCTAATTACGCTGCTGAATTGATCTAATGGCATGTCACTCTTCATAAAATATTGGTCTAGTACTCTCATCAATGATTCTCTATGAGCAGAGGAGTTCATCAATAAATCTAGGATGGATATCTTTGAAGGAGTCTGCAGTAGTTGATCTACAATTCTGTAGTCGCTCATCTTTATTATCTTCAAAATATCATCCACTTATTTCTATAATGTAGCTCCACTAGTCTCTCCTATAGCCTTCTCAGGCTCATCATTCTCAACAATTTTCTTTCCAGCAACAACATCTCTTCGTACAACCGGTGTAAACACACGACCGCTATGGGTCACCCTGCTATTTTCAGCTATATTTCCAACATTAGGCATTGGCTGGATGGGAACTTCCACCCCATCTTCTAAGATTATAGCGTTGTATTTGTAAGGCACAACCTTATCTAATTTATAGGGAATAGGACCTGGCAAACTAATTACTAATGGGGTAACAGCTGGTTTGCTATGGTACTCCACTTCAAGATGAGTGGGTGCACCAAAACAAGGCACAATAACGTTTACCCCTTCTTCAACACAATCAGTCATCAAAAAGTCATTTTTGGAAAACAAATCTTCGTCTGAAGAGAAAAACTCATTCGCGGAGGCATACTCTTCCTCTAACTCTTCTTTCACTAAACAAACTTCAACCATATCAATCTCATGATAATCATCCCTCTGACCGGTGATCTTGATAATTCCATTGTCTAACAGCAACTGAACACCCTCTCTCACAATTGAACATCCCCGGGGGTCTCTACAGCAAACTAGACAATATCCATATTGGTGTTCCACCTGACCAACAGTATGGTAGAAGGTAGCATGCAACTGCACAAGATCCTCATTCAAATGCTCAACATCAAAAATTCTGAATTCACCAGGACATCCAGAAAACATATTCACTTCCTCTTCATACTCTGCCCTAGGCATGGTTATGTGGATTAAGCCTTCATCCATCATCTCCTGTAAATCAGCCTTTATCTTCTCACAACCCTGTATATCTGTACTGCAAATAGCACAACCGGCATGGTCATGCGTATAGTAGCTGAATTCATAGATGTCTGCGTGCATTTTCACCAAATCTCCTCTAAGCAGATTAATGTCAAAAATCCGGAAGTCGCCTGGACAACTGGCCACCATATTTATAGCATTTACTCCCCCGTGCTTGGGTAGAGGATTATCTTTCACATTAGGTCCCATGTCCTTGAAATATAGAATTCCAGACTTCACCAACCTTTACACTTCAGTACTCAAAGGATAACAGTTCTCAACACTATGTCCTGGTGCTCCCTGATGAAAAGCACACGTTTGGTCTGCCTTGTAATACCAAGGCAATGGTGATGGTATGGCGGGAGGTGGTCGTGTCTGAACCAACTTTTTCTAAATCAATGCCGGTATTAGCTCTGCATAGCTCATGGGAATAGGGTCATAGTTCTCCCTTCTCTGATTATTCCCTTGATTCCCCTGCTGGGACGATCTTTGATAAGCAACTGTAGTCGAAGCGGCACTCATCGCAGGAGTAACTGAGGCGACTTGCTGGTGACGTTGATAATTCCTTCTAGGAGCCTTTACCCTCCTCTCTTGTATAACAACATTTGCATCCCCTTCTTTCTTCTTGGTAAACCCATAAGATGGCTTCTTCACACCTTCGAATCCTTCACTCTTTGTTAAACGGCCTTCTCTTACAGCCTCTTCTAGGCGGATACCCATTCCTACCATCTTTGTAAAATCACTTGGCGCGCTTGCTACCATCCTTTCGTAGTAGAAAGCTCCCAGCGTCTTCAGAAAAATCTTAGTCATTTCCTTCTCTTCAATGGGAGGAATCACTTGGGCAGCTACTTCGCGTCATCTCTGTGCATACTCTTTGAACAATTCCCTGTCTTTCTGAACCATGGCCCTAAGTTTGTCACGGTCGGGCGCCATGTCCATATTGTACTTGTATTGTTTGATGAATGCTTCTCCCAAATCATTTCAGTGTTGCACCTGTCAAACTATACTGAAAAAAGTGAATCGGCAGACGCTGATCATCAATGTAGGTAGACATTATTCTTACGTACATTACCAAGTGAGCACGAGGGCAAGTGTTGCCCTTATACTTCTCAAATTCCGGGACCTTGAACTTAGCGGGTATCTTAACATTCGATACCAAACATAGCTCATTCACATTCTGCCCAAAAAGCTCTTTCCCCTAAGAGCCTTCATCTCTCTTTGCATTTTATCAAACTGCTCTTGAAAGTCATATGTAAGTGTTTAGTTATTGGCATGTATTTTTGGTAAAACCAGGTGTGTAAATGTCATGACTGATGTCATAATATTCTGGATTATTAGGTACTTTATGCAGAAAAAGTATGGCATACAGTAGCTACTGTTTATGAGTGTGTATCTGAGCATTTTGCAATGATCACATTTATTGCCTTATACCAAAATCAGTAAACAGGAATTCTGATGTCATAACAAATGTTAAGACATCATGTACTGATCTAACAGATATGCAGTTTGGTTAATTCTGAGATTTTTCAGGAAGTTGGTTCATTCTTTCTAGAACAGAATCTCACGTGGACTTTAGGTTAACCTAGCTCAACCCTAATCTGGTTGATAAAGTCTTGTGACCAAGTCTTAAGGTTAAACCTAATTAACCCTAGCTTTTTGTGGAAACCCTAACTGAAGAAACAGCTGCATATATATTCAATAGGAATGCTGGTTGTAGAGTAACTCTTTGACTGAAGATCAATTAGGAGCTGTATAGTTTTAACTGCTGTAATCCAAGGAAGTATCATTGTGATAAGTGACTTGGAATAGGTTTTGATTGTAAGGGTTTTTGTATCACTCAAAGCTTTGAAGCAAGAGTGTTTGTGTCTCTTGCCTAAAGCTTTGAAGCAAAGTCAAGTTAGGTTTTTGTATCACTCAAAGCTTTGAAGCAAGAGTGTTTGTGTCTCTTGACTAAAGCTTTGAAGCAAAGTCAAGTTAGGTTTATGTATCACTCAAAGATGTGAAGCACGAGTGTTTGTGTTACTTGATTAAAAAGCTGTGAAGCATAATCAAGTGTATGTTCTGAATAGTGTCTTCATTATTTCATTAGTCAATTGTTTTAAGTATCACTGCTGTGATTGAGGGGGAGTGAGTAGGAACTCAGGTTTAAGTTGAACTTAGATTGAAGTTGCATTGGGTAGGTCTTAAGTGAAGGAGATAAACTGGTTGGTTTATTCCTGAATTAATATCTCTTATAGTGGATTTCCTCCCTGGCTTGGTAGCCCCCAGAGTAGGTGTTGTTTCACACTGAATTGGGTAAACAATTGACTGTGTTCTTTACTGTTTTTATTTACTGTCTTATAGAAAGTAAGATACGGTGTCATAAAATTCACTGTGACATTGAGTATCTGCTGTCAGAATTTCAATTGGCATCAGAGCAGGCACCCTGCCTGTATTACTGGGTGAGATCTAGGGATATCACTTTCTGGCACTATGGACAAAGAAGGAGTTTTTGGAAACAGACCACCCATTCTGGATGGAACAAATTATGACTACTGGAAACCTCGTATGATTGCCTTCTTAAAATCACTGGACAAAAAGGCTTGGAGAGCTGCTGACAAAGGATGGAACCATCCCACCATAACTGAGAAAGATGGGACAATCAGTCTGAAGCCTGAGGAAGAATGGAGCAAAGAAGAAGATGAGTTAGCCCTGGGTAATTCCAAATCTTTAAATGCCTTGTTCAATGGAATTGATAGAAACATATTCAGACTGGTACATCAATGTGAACTGGCCAAGGAAGTGTGGGACACTCTCAAAACTACCCATGAGGGCACATCCAAAGTAAAAATGTTAAGGCTTCAGATGCTGACTACCAAGTTTGAGAACCTAAGGATGAAGGAAGATGAAACCATTCATGAGTTTCACATGAACATCTTGGAGATTTCCAACACCTCAGGAGCATTGGGTGAAAAGATGTCTGAAGAAAAACTGGTGAGAAAGATTCTCAGATCCCTGCCTAAAAGATTTGCAATGAAGGTAACTGCTATAGAGGAAGCCCAGGACATCAGCAAGCTAAAGGTGGATGAACTCATTGGGTCTCTTCAGACTTTTGAGATGGGGATCAGTGACAATGTTGACAAGAAAAACAAGAGCATATCACTTGTATCCAACACTGAAGATGAAAACAAGGAGGATGAAGAAGAAAATATTTCAGAAGCTATAACCATCCTTGGAAGACAATTCAACAAACTCATCAAGAGAATGGATCCAAAGTCAAGGTCAAATGTTGAGAACATCCCCTCTGACATTAACAGATCTTATGACTCCAGCAGAAGACCAAGGTCTGAAGAGAAGGGAAATCAAGGCAGAGGAATTCAATGCCATGGTTGTGAAGGATATGGGCATATTCGAGCTGAATGTCTTACCTTTCTTAAGAAACAAAAGAAAGGAATGACTGTTACCTAGTCTGACTGTGATTCAGAAAGTAATTCTGAAGAAAAATCTGCCAAACTAGTTACTGCACTAACTGGTGTTTGTACCTCTGAAAGTGACACTAGTGATGAGGAAGTGACATTTGAAGAACTGACTGATACTTACAAGAAATTGTGTATCAGAAGTGCTGAAGTCTGTGTGCAAAATGAGAGACAAACAAAACTCATCATAAAGTTGGAGGCTGAAAAAAGGGCATACCTTTAAACTATAAGTCATCTAGAAGGGGAAGTTCAAATGCTGAACTCAAAACTGAACCAGATGACCAAATCTGTCAAGATGCTGACAAATGGAACTGACAAATTGGAAGAAATCCTTCAGGTTGGACAAAATGTGGGAAACAATTCTGGTCTAGGATTTGTGGCAGCAAAGAAATCTGGTGCAGACAAGAAGATCAGGTCTGATAAACAAATGTCAAAGCAGATGTCACAACATAACACTCAACATCGGGAACAGAGAAATATGAAGAAAAAGTACCAAAGATGGAGATGTCATCATTGTGGGAGGTTTGGTCACATAAAGCCTTAATGCTTCAGATTGTATGGATACTCTAATCAGAACCCAGGTGTCAAACCTAAGTCTAACAGGGTACCACATACTCCTTAATGGAAGAAAAAGGCTACTGCCCTGATAGCCCACACTTCCCTGAGAGTCTCTGCAAAGGAAGACTGGTACTTTGACAGTGGGTGTTCTAAGCACATGACTGGAATCAAGAACCTTCTCAATAATGTTAAACCTCACACCACTAGTTATGTGAACTTTGGAGATGGTGCTAGAGGTGAAATCAAAGGAGTTGGTAATTTGGACTGCCCTGGAGTTCCAAATCTGAATAAAGTACTATTAGTAAAAGGCCTGGCTGCTAATCTCATTAGTATCAGTCAATTATGTGATCTAGGATTCAAGGTCAACTTCTCAAAATCTGAATGTCTTGTAATTATTGAAAAACAAGAAGTTGTAATGAAATGAGTCAGATCTAAAGACAACTATTACTTGTGGGAGCCTGAGAACACTAATTACTCCACTGTGTGTTCTATTACCAAAGAAGAAAAAGAGGTGAAACTGTGGCACCAAAAACTTGGCCATCTTCATCTAAGAGGAATGAAAAGGATTATCTCCATGGAGGCAGTCAGAGGGATTCCAAGACTACAAATTGATGAAGGGAGAGTTTGTAAGCAGACTAGGATGTCACATCCAAAGTCAAGACATCTGACCACCTCTAAGGTTCTAGAACTTCTTCATATGGGACCAATGCAGGTGGAAAGTCTTGGTGGAAAGAGATATGCCTATGTTGTTGTGGATGACTATTCCAGATTCACCTAGATTAACTTCATTAAGGAAAAATATGATGTGTTTGAAGTTTTTAAAGAACTGTGCAAAAGAATTCAAAGAGAAAAAGAAGGGTGTATTGTCAGAATCAGAAGTGATCATGGCAAGGAATTTGAAAACAGTAAGTTTAATGAGTTCTGTTCCTCAGAAGGAATTAGTCATGAATTCTCTTCTCCTATAACTCCTCAACAGAATGGAGTTGTAGAAAGGAAAAATAGGACCATACAGGAATCTGCCAGAGCTATGATACATGCCAAAAGACCTCCTTTTAATTTTTGTGTCGAAGCTGAATACATTGCAGCTGGTAGTAGCTGTTCTCAAATTATCTGGATGACACAAATGCTCACTGAGTATAATGTCACACAAGATGTTATGACATTGTACTGTGACAATCTGAGTACAATTAACATTTCCAAGAACCCTATTCAGCATAGCAGGACCAAGCACATTGACATTAGACATCACTTAATCAGAGACCTTGTAGAGGAGAAAACAATTAATCTGGAACATGTTGCCACTGAGCTACAACTGGCTGACATGTATACCAAGGCACTTGATGCAAATAAATTTGAAAACTTGAGGGGCAAGTTGGGTATTTGCCAACATGAGAAATTGTAGCAATTAATTTTGCTTAAAACAAGGGTTGAAGGAGTTATTTTTGTTAAGTCTATTTTGAGTGGGTTAATCATATGTTTTCCCAATTCTTTCAAAAATTTTAAGAAGTTGAATAGACACTCATTTGCCTCCTTCCTCTCTCGACTTTGCAACAAATCCCTTTCTCTCAATCAAAGTTTTCTCTCTAGTTACTACTGGTTTTCTAAGTCAATCAAAATGTCTCAAACATCATCCTCATCCAAGACGACCGTTTCATCTTCATCATCTGATCAAGATTCTCGGGCAATCACCTCATGCATGGATTCTGAAGTCCTGGAGATTACTCCTCTTAGAGAAATGGCAACTAACCCCTCCAAGGTCAAAAAGCTGAGAACAAGGCATGCAGGAAGGTCTCAAGCTACTTCATCCGGTAATCCCTCTCAACCTTCATCTTCTGTACCAAATAGGGAAGGATCAGCTTATGTACATCAAGCAATAGCTAGGCTTGTTACAAGAATACTGAGTGAGAACCACTCTGTACCAGGGATTTCTGTTCCATTAAATCAAGAATCAGCAAGCCCAAATGTTGAAGCAAATCCAGATGTCTCTGAGAATGTTGAGACACCAAATGACAACATTCAGAAATCATCTGAAAACCTTGATGATATTCAGAACCCTTCAGAGAAGAATGTTGAACCACCTGTTATTGATGTGGATGAGGAATACTCAGACAATGACCTAATTGCAAATATCAACCCTAGCATAGCTAGGAGAATGATGAACAGAAAGGGTAATCAAGATGCTGCAAAATGTCTGACCAAAGAGAAACCTGTTGATAAGAAAACCAGGTCTGAAGGCAAGACTGGTGTAGAATCTGTGAAGACTGGACTGTCCAAAGGGAAGGTGAAAGCCCAAGTGCATACTGGGAGTCTCTCAAAGCCTGCGAGACAACCAATAACAAAGAAGAGAAAAGAACCTGAGCCTTCTGATTCTGATGAGGAATCAGAATTTGAAATTGATGCTGAAGACATTCCTCTCAGAAGGAAACTCCCTTCCAGCAAAATAGCTAGAGTTCCTGAAGTCCCCACTGACAACATTTCATTTCACCACCCTGAAAATGCCAACAGATGGAAGTATGTTTGCTTGAAGAGAATAGCCTTGGAAAGAGATCTAAACAATGGTGCCATGGATTGTAAGGAAATCATGGACCTGATCAAAGCTGCTAGACTAATGAAGACTGTGGTAAAATTTACCAAATGCTATGAAAATCTGGTCAAGGAATTCATTGTGAATTTGTCTGATGAATGTGCTGATGGAAGGTCAGCTGACTTTGAATGTGTCTATGTGAGAGGAAGAAGGGTTAATTTCTCTCCATCTGAAATTAACAAATTTCTTGGAAGATCAAATGAGGCTTGCCCTGAACTAGAAGTCACTGACAATGAAGTATGCCAAACCATCACAGCAAGACAAGTCAAGTGCTGGCCCTTAAAAGGCAAGCTGAATGTCAGCAAACTAAGCATGAAATTTGCCATCCTGCACAAGATTGGTGCAGCCAACTAGGTCCCTACCAACCATAAATCAACCATCTCCACAGGATTGGGGAGATTCATTTATGCTGTTGGAACCAAGACTGAATTTGACTATGGCACGTATATTTTTGATCAAACTTTAAAACATGCTGGTAGCTATGCTGTTAAAGGCCCTATTGCCTTTCCCTCCCTCCTATGTGGAATTATCCTTGCTCAGTACCCTGATATCCTGGTGGAAAGAGATACTGCTTGCAAAAGAGCTCCTGCTCTTGGGTTACACTACAAGCTATTTCAGGGATCTCATGTCCCTGACATTGTCATAACATCAGCTGAGACATCATCTGTAAAAACTCAGTCCAAGACATCTGATGTTATAGCTGTATTGAAAGAGACCTGCAAAGAGCTGGAGACAAGGAAAAAGACTCTAGAAAACCTAATTGCTAGATTAGAACAGGAGGAGACTGAAGGAAACAGAAGGGAAGAGGGTGCTGCTGAAGATCAGCTCAATGCTGAAGAAAGTAGCTCCTCTGAAGATGACAGTGCTTAAAGTTTGGTGGAGTTGACAAGCCTGATGCTGGTTCCTGTTGATGCAAGTGTTTTCAGATTTTATTTGTTGCTTTTATTACTTATTTTGGATGACTGTATAACATATAAGTACATGTATCTTTGGCCTATTTGTGGATAAAGAGGGGGAGATATTTTGTGTTAATTCTTGGTAGACATCATATTTTTTCTGCAGTCATATTCATTCTGCTGCTCTCTATTCTCTGATTGCTTAGGGGTTTTAGTTATTGGTATGTATTTTTGGTAAAACCAGGTGTGTAAATGTCATGACTGATGTCATAACATTCTGGATTATTAGGTACTTTATGTAGAAAAAGTATGGCATACAGTAGCTACTGTTTATGAGTGTGTATCTGAGCATTTTGCAATGATCACATTTATTGCCTTCTACCAAAATCAGTAAACAGGAATTCTGATGTCATAAAAAATGTTAAGACATCCTGTACTGATCTAACAGATATGCAGTTTGGTTAATTCTGAGATTTTTCAGGAAGTTGGTTCATTCTTTCCAGAACAGAATCTCACGTGGACTTTAGGTTAACCTAGCTCAACCCTAATCTGGTTGATAAAGTCTTGTGACCAAGTCTTAAGGTTAAACCTAATTAACACTAGCTTTTTGTGGAAACCCTAACTGAAGAAACAACTGCATATATATTCAACAGGAATGCTTGTTGCAGAGTAACTCTTTGACTGAAGATCAATTAGGAGCTGTATAGTTTTAACTGCTGTAATCCAAGCAAGTATCATTGTGATAAGTGACTTGGAATAGGTTTTGATTGTAAGGGTTTTTGTATCACTCAAAACTTTGAAGCAAGAGTGTTTGTGTCTCTTGACTAAAGCTTTGAAGCAAAGTCAAGTTAGGTTTTTGTATCACTCAAAGCTTTGAAGCAAGAGTGTTTGTGTCTCTTGACTAAAGCTTTGAAGCAAAGTCAAGTTAGGTTTATGTATCACTCAAAGCTGTGAAGCACGAGTGTTTGTGTTACTTGATTAAAAAGCTGTGAAGCATAATCAAGTGTATGTTCTGAAGAGTGTCTTCATTATTTCATTAGTCAATTGTTTTAAGTATCACTGTTGTGATTGAGGGGGAGTGAGTAGGAACTCAGGTTTAAGTTGAACTTAGATTGAAGTTGCATTGGGTAGGTCTTAAGTGAAGGAGATAAATTTGTTGGTTTATTCCTGAATTAATATCTCTTATAGTGGATTTCCTCCCTGGCTTGGTAGCCCCCAGAGTAGGTGTTGTTTCACACTGAACTGGGTAAACAATTGACTGTGTTCTTTACTGTTTTTATTTACTATCTTATAGAAAGTCAGATACGGTGTCATAACATTCACTGTGACATTGAGTATCTACTGCCAGAATTTCATCATCCATTCTGTCATAAAGACCCAAGTCTTCACTTGGTGGAGGGAAAGGACGACACACATCATCATTAACAAACGGGACCATATTCACTGAAGGAGGCGCAGCAGGAACAACATGCACCACAGGAGGTGCCGGACTAACAACAGTCTGAACCACTAGAGTATCTTGAGGACCAAGATTGAAACCTTCAGGTGCAAAATTCTATGGCATTCCCCATGGATAACCTTGAGGCATACGGTTTTGAACAACAACCAGAGTAGCGGATACATGAATAATTGGAACTTTGGTATTTTCCCTTATTGGTTGAGGTTGAACACTCGGTGGCTGATTCTGAGCAACCACCAGAGCTTCCATCAGAGTAGTCAAATTGGCCAAGCCGGCATTCAAAGCAGAAACTTCTTCGCGCAGCTCGCGATTCTCCTATTCTAAATTGTCCATCTTATTTTTGAAATTAGCCCGAGTGTTGTAGTGATGAGTCATCTTGCTGAATGAAGTAAAGAAGCTTGGTAAGACACCTGGGTATGCATAACAAAATGCAAGAAATATGTGCAATATGATGCATGATATGCAATGCGTATGATTATTTTGCTTCATTATTTAATATTTCTAGGGATTTAAGATTTATAGACATATTGCAAACATCAAAATAATAACGCATTTGAAATACTGAAAATGTTTATTATAATAACTTCAAAATGGATTACAAGTTTCAATGATCCAAGTACAAGATGAAAATACAATCTAAAATCCTGAGAAAAAGAACTGATGGAGATCAATCTATACGCTGGCGCTTCCCTGTGAGCCTGAAAATCTGAGCCCTCAACCTCTGGTTTTCTTCCACATGTCTGATGGCAACCTCCTTCCAATCATATGAATCAGGAAGTGATTAATCAGCACCTGTTTGAGTCTTAGGGGAAAATAAATCCCCTTGCCTCTCCATAGACTCCACCGCTCCACTCTCAAGGATCTCAATCAAATCGTCTTTCTCCTTCAAGTCAGCTTTATAGGAACTCTCGAAAGTCTGGAACTTGTTCTTCCAAGCATCCCTTTCCTGTTGCATCCTAACCAAAGCGAGTTGCAGCTCCTCTAGGTCATCTAATAAGGGAGGGGTGGTCTTCAAAATAGATCAGGCATGGGTGTCTCTTGGGTATACGGTATCTTTAACTGAATAGCTCTCAATCGAACCCACTAAAGATATGGCTCCAAAGAAACAACACCCCTAGGTCCCAAATCCTTCCTACTCTTCTTATGAATGTGACGCCAGGCCTTCGCAATCTGCTCCCTAGCTTCCCTATGGTCTTGTCCTTCCTTCAGAAAGAAACTACTCAAATGAATACTATTCGGTTTATTCCTCATCGGATAACCAAGCTATCATTGTGCAAGAACAGGGTTATAGTTAATTCCTCCCTTTGTACCAAGAAGCGGTACATTGGGGAAACTACCACAACTGTACATAATATCCATATCCTGATAAGCTCGATGATACCAATCAATATCCGAGTGAGTAAGTGCCATGATCTTAAAATTCCAACGGGGTTCCTTCTTGACATCCCAAAAAGCATCAGACTGAGGCATATGAGAGATGAACCACCGGTACAACAAAGGCGTGCAACAGATAATCATTCCCCATGATAAGAATTCCTAAGATGAACAGAGCAATAAGCATCACCCAACAGTGTAGGAACTGGGTTTCCAATCATGAAAATCCTGATAGCGTTAATGTCGACAAACTTGTCTACAATAGGAAATAAGAACAATCCATAAGCGAGTAGAGAAAAGATGGCCTCAAAAGCAAATGCACTCTTCATTCTGGAAAAGTGACGAGCTTTCTCCAATAATAACTGAGCTGGTAATCCTATAATCCCTCGTTAAGTAGTCATATGGGCTTCCACCTCAGACTTCCCCAGATGAATCAAAGCAGCAATCTCATGTGGTTTAGGCTCACCCTCCAAACTAGTAAAAGGAACACGATCGGTAACGGGTAAATCCAATAGATAAGAATACTCCTCCAGTGTAGGCATCAACTGATAATCAGGAAAATTAAAGCAGTGATACATCGGATCATAGAACTGGATCAAGGTCGAGAGAATACCCTCCTTCATCTTCAGCTTCATGAGAGGAATAATGGATCCATACTTCTTCCAAAAGTCTGCAGAACATTCGATCTCAGGAATTAGACTGACCAACTCATCTATCTTCGGATCCTTGAAACTGTATTTCCCGGTCTTTCTCTTTCCAGAATCCATGGTTAAAAGTACCTGAGATATTCACAAATAGTCAACCTTTAAATCCCTTGAAATATTGTTTACTTCAAAAGATGCTTATGAGTGCATCGATGCATGATGCAACAATCACACACAAGATCACACATATAGGGTTCATAGGTTCAAAGTCACGAGTATGAGGTAGAAGGTACTACCCATAAGGTGTTGGTCTAAAAAGTTATCACCTGTCGAGCAATATTCTAGAGGTTCCCAGAGTCTACATCCTTCCTTCATATATTACCAACTTCCCGATTAACTCGGTAATTAGTAATATTCTCAAGAAAGACTCGTTCGAGCGTAGTATCGTGTGACAAATATTTCCGGATTACTCCGTCATAGCTTCCGCGCTACACCTAAAAGGCCAAGATGGGTTAGGTATTCTACGGTCCTCAATTTCAGCAGGCTCCCAGGTCGAAAGCAGTACATCTTCTCGATTACTCGGTAAACGACACTACAATCAAAGGGGCCTCCACTGAGTGGGGGATGTCATGCCTCAATTTTTGGGATTACTCCATCAAAGTTAACATGACTATATCGCCCGTCCTATCTTAAAGTTTGCCCAAGTCCGAGTATAGGACTTATAAGTAACCACCAAGCACCTTGAAAACCAGGAAAATCCAGATAAACATATATACAACATATAACAGAAAAACAGTAATAACACATATACAGATATAAACAAAGATAGGCTCAACCCACTTAGGGATAGACCAGCAAGAGGTCAATCTTTCCCCAGAGAAGTCGCCATTTTTCTTAAGCGGTAGAAATGTTTAAGACTAAGCCATTGGATTGACTAGACATTATACAAATCAAAAATAAAAATCACCACCGCGCTTTATTGTTTCCAAATGAATGGGAAAAGAGCGAATAACCCAAAAAGAGGGGGAAAATTCAAGGTAAGGGGGTTGGTTATGCAAAGGGAAGGTATTAGCATCCTAAACATCTACGGTACTCCGCAGGAACCTCTTTGAAAAATCTGTATATTTTGGCTATAAAATATGTTGTATAGAAATAGATGGTGGAGGTGAGAAGAGAAATATTTTTTATGATTTTTGCACCCGCCGCGGTTGCGAACCTTTAGTGCCTACGTACCACTTTTCATGCAATAGGGGATCAGGGTAAACGTAGTTCCTCTTTTAAAAATTTGAAACACAAGTGTGTTGGTTGATTTTAAGAGATAAGACATCATCGTCATTGTCCGTGTGGAAAACATACTTACTACCCACAATCATGAGAAAGGATAATTTGCATCATCTCAAAGTGGAGGATATGGCTTGGATTTTAAAATCAACAATGCCTCACTCAACACCCAAGTGTAAAATATCTCACTTCACTATATATTGTATAAGTATAGTTGATTGCATCACTACAAGGATTGACAAGAGTATAATCTTTTGAGAAAAGTTTAAAGGTAAAAGCCAAAGTGGCAAAATGGTTTGAAATGAGATTGGTTGACTTTTAGTCTTCTCACAAAAAATGTCAAGGTATTGTTAAGTTAATTGAAGTTTATTTATGAAAAGATTTTAAAAATGCATGGACCTAAGTCCAACTTTATTATGAAAGTGTTTCAAGTTTAGAAATAAGAAGAGTTTTCAAAAGGAGGGAGAATATTTTTGAAATTAAAGAAGATGGGAGGAGAATAAGAGACTATCCTAAAGCATAAGGTAAAAGCTAGGGATAAGAACCATCTAACCAATGAGAAGCCAATACTTGACATTATGTATCAAGATAGAATTCCCATTCTTTGGATTGAAACCAAGCAAGTAAAGATACTAGACCTCTTGAGAGAACCAAAACTTCAAGTGTATTAAGTCTTCACAAAAATTGGGTAGAGTAACGGCTGTATACGGGTGAATTCCATATTATAAACAGAGAATGTAATCACAAAAAACCTGCACACAAAAACAAACAAGCAACCCAATGTCTTGAGGTAAACCTCAAGAACTCCATACAAAATAATCAGATAAGATCACAAGGTCTCCAAGATAGGCCAAGGTCTCTAATTCTAAGTCTAAGAAAAAGTCTCATGCTCCATAATGCCGATGATAGTAACCAAATAATCCAAGTACCATTAAAGTTTTTTAGGGTTTATGTTGATTATTAAGTATCTTAAGAAAGGAAAAGAAAAGCTCAAGTGAGCAAAGTAAAAAATGGAAAGAAAATAAATGCTCAAATGAGCAAAGATGAAAATGACATGAAATGTAAATGCTAAAATTAAATAGTACATAAAGCATAAAAAAAAGAATAAAAGCATAAGATAAAACAAGTCAATAATTAGTGGTTAGTTGGATGACTATCTTGAAACTTTTATTTGGAACTCATTAGAGGATTGGTAGAACCAAAGCCTCCACACAACAAGTTGCATTTGCTTTTTGTCAAGTATATCATCCATTTGGAATTCTCACAAGTACCATTTAATGATCAACGATGTTTAAGTGATCCGCGTTGACCAAAGGTGTTGTAGATCCATTAGAGGATTGGTAGAACCAAAACCTCCACACAATGAATCTCAAGGTTATTGGATCAAAGAGATCAAATTAACATACTTGGGCTTGCAATCATAAGTTTGGGCCACGAATGATCATTTATTCGAATCGGGACAAAATTTAGCGTTATGTTAAGCAACCGTAAGTGGACTTATATAGAATTCACACCTATTTTGAGCCCGGTCAATAGAAATCTGTTGTACCCCAAAATTTTCCCTCCCATATTCCTCAAGATATGTCAAGAATAATCTCCAAGTGGCTCAAGTTAGCTCAAGAGTTGGACAGTCAAATCGCCTCCTAAGGCAGTCAAGTCAAAATTAGGGTTTTTGTGTTGCATCAAGGTCCTCACACCCAAATGACCTCAAGTTCTCCACAATGTTCTAATATGTTCTCAAGTTCATCCATGTCAAATTTCAAGCCTTGCAGAGGAAGTTTGGTCAGTCAAGTGCTTAAGAGGTCCAGAAATCGACTGTGCTAGGGCAAAAGTCAACTGTGACCTACAAACAGTCAAACCTCAAGATTTTTTTTCAAAATTCTCATTTTGAAATATAATTCATAATTTTATCAAGGTTTTATCATGATTCATCAAGGATTGCTCAAGATTCATCAAGATTCAAAAGTTGCTAAATTAGGGTTTTGTAGGAAAAGTTAACTCAACTTTGACCAAGCATAACTTTCTCATACTTTATGAGAAATGACCCATCCAAAGCTCATTTTGAAGAGGATTCAATTTCCTAAAATCCATATTCACACCCAAAGATCAAGAAATTCTCTCGCAAAAAGTTACAAATTTGGATATTATAGGTCATTTATGAAAGTCAACAAAAACACCTTTCTTTCCAAAGCTAATAACTTGAGAATGGAACATCAAAATGAGATGAGACAAAAAGGGTTTATTAGAGGACATCCCAAGGTTTCCAAAAAGTCCAAGATCACCTCCAAATTGAAGAAGTTCAACTGTCCCATACTTAATTTCATGATCATTCACTTATTTTTCTATTTTATTTTATTTTTATTGATTTAATTCATTTTAAATCAATATTAAATCAAATAAAATCCAAAAAATAATGAAATGGTATCTTTGTTATTTGTACAACTTGCAATTATCATTATTCACTCAATCAAATCGCATCATGGCTCATTCAAGCACAAAAAACCAGATTTGGCCTATTTTTGGAAAGGTTATCAATGGTGATCAAATCCAATATTCCATCTTCAATGCACATGGATATGGGTCCAGATTTTGACCTAAACTGATTCTATTATATGCATACAAGTGACACAAACCTAGAACACGCATAGAAGACTGCAGAAACGACCATACAACTTTGAGAAAAAAGCTTGAAAAGTGTGAGATTGAAAACAACTTGGGAGGCGAATTCAACCCAAAAGAAAAACATAGCTCTCTTCCTTAACATCCAGTGGAGCTATACCAATCAAAAGGAAACCTTTTCATCGCCTGAAACGCCTTGTAAATCACCACGAACTTGACTTTGGACATGGTGTCATGAAATCCTTTTCTTGCATTCTCTTGCCAATTTTCTTGTACATTCATACTCACCATTCAATTTCCATTGATTCTGCATTATTTGATTTTATTTTCGTGGCTTCTAACCCCATATCCAGAACCTAGGGTTCTTGTTCTTGTTTTTGGGCGTTCTTTATGCAGGCTAAATTAAGGCCAATAATGGCCATGGATGAGTTCAGGGGAGAGAGACGAGTGCATTGGCACTCTTAGTATGCATTTATATGGCCTAGGGAGGATTTTGGAGAGATCCTATGAACCTTCTTGCGGATAAAAATCCGCAGGTAATCGAACCAGGTTTTGTGAAGAAGATGAAGATGTGTCATAGCGTGATTGGTTCATTTGAACCAATTGCGCGTTTTTTATTTTTGGCCAGGCATAATTGAATTGTTTGTATATAATATTTAACTTCTATTCCACTAACAGGTTAACATCATGGCCCAGTTAGTAGCGCGCTAGTTGAATTAGCCCTTGGGACCTGGGTTCGAACCCCAGGTCCCCCAAAACCTTATTATATTTTTTCTTCATATATTCAGGCGCAGCATCCCAAGCGTGGACTACCATATGTCCTCAGATCTCAATGTGCCAAGTGGCTTCAAGCTAGATCCAAAGGCCATAATTATTGATCCACCATGGATTCAAGTCAATGCATGCATAGGAGACTTGAAAAGTTAACAAGGGCCAACGTTTTGGGCCTGGAATTATGCTGATCATACTCCCAAATCCAGCCCAACACCCCTCTGAGTTTGTTTCTTCATTTTATTTTTTCTTTTCATTCTATTATTATTATCATTACCTTAATTAATTAATTAACAAACTAACTTTTTTTTCATAAAAATCAGAAATCATAAAAAATAATATTTTCATTAATTCCATTAATTTTATAAATTATTTTTTTAAATAAACCATTAATTAATTTATTTAGTTTAAATAGGCTTAATAATAACATCTTTGCAATAAATTAAAAATTGATTTAGAATTAGGGTTTTGATATTTTTTTACCTTTCTAGTTTTATTTCCTTGATTAAAATAAAAAAACCAAAAATATTTTCATTTAATTTAATTATTAATTTAGACTTATTTTTTAATTCAAAAATAACAAAAAAATATGCTTTATTTAATAAAAAAGGGTCAAAACCCTAGGGTGCTCTGATTCAATTTTTTCTCGCGCGAATTATCTTTGATCCATATATTGTAACTGCTTTGAGGATGTAATAATTTTTAACTTAGGATTTTATCGCTTTTATTTACTTTCCGCAATTTAATTTTTAAGGGTTTGTTTTTGGCGATGTAAATACCCGACGCCTTGTAATAGTTTAGATTTAATTTCCGCAATTTAAATTCCGCAGCTATTAACTGTTAGATGTTTGATAAATAGGGAATGCATGACAAGATCAAATCTTTAACCTAAAATCAACATAGCTCACCCATGACATGTATAAAGATAAATAACTGAAAAATAACACACTCGCACATGCGCACTCTTAGGGTACACCTCACTTGGTTGCCTCGAACGTGGTCATTGAGTATATGAAGTTTTAGAGGTTGCCCTCTTGTCCAAAGATCATAGTTGCCTCGAAACGGTTGCCTCGGAAAAATGATCTAAGACATTAGGGTTACCGCTAAGGCATCCTAACGTTGCTTCAGTGACCACACGTCCCTTAATCGAATTGACCCTTAAACTCCAACGACGATGCTACCTACTCATCAATAGTGGGCTAGCATTGTCTAAAGGACATTTGTACAGATTAATTCCTTTTTCGAGTAGGTAGATGGTTCTTAAGTACTTGCTCCTTTTTAAAACAAAACAAAACTTTTCGCACTTACACTCTCTTCAAAACAAAAACTCTTTCAAACCCACAAACACAAAGAAAAGCAAAATTTTGAAAACATAATGAGCAAGAACCTAAGAGCCCATGGATAACAACGGATAGAAAGGGTGCTAACACCTTCCCTTTCTATAATCTACCTCCCGAACCCGAGAAATATCTCAAAAAGGAATTTTTCTGTGCTTTTGTCCTTTCCTTGTTGGATAAAATAAAAGACGGTGGCGACTCTTGCTTACCGCGACATTTTGCAAAAACAAACGCAAACGCGAACCAGCATTCCAAAACAGTCAGTTCTCATTCCCACCGATCACAGAACTGGCGATTCTGCTGGGGAAAATATAAGTGAGGTGTACCTTAGGATTAGATCACTATTGTTTTCAATTGTATACTTTGTATGCTTTAATTTTGTGGGCTTGTATCGGAGTTTTATAGATCCTAACCCGGATCTGGGGATACCCCTTAGGTAAGTAGCAATAAACTGCGAGGGATCTGTCCGGCGTAGACCGACACGGATGAAGCAGTAGCTACGTTGGTGTGACACCTTGGTCTGTATCGATATCCCTTGTGTTGGAACGAGGAGAATATGGGTCTTCTGAGGAGTCATTAAGCACCAACTGACCTTAGAACCTTAAATTGACCAACTTGGCCATAGAACAGTAGCAGTATGCTACACTCATTGAGACTAAACTCTCGCGATGATTCCGGCTGCAAGAAAAGGTTGCTAAACTGGAATTATGACCGACTGAGGGTAGTCAGTGATATTGAGATCCTCTAGAACCCGGTTACTATTTTTAGGACAGGTTTAAACCAACTGAACTGAAAGAGGGTGGTACCTAAGCTTCATGCCAGCCTGAAATATAAGGGCTCTTTTGTGTGACTTGTGTGCCTTTACCATGTTTGCCTTTTGTGGATACTTGTGGTGTGCCTTTACCATGACATCATGACATCATAACATTGCATACATTTTGCATAAGGACTAACCTATTTCAAAGACAAGAGGGTTTCATCTTTGCTCTCTTTTGTAGGTCATCATGATGCCCATGCGTAGGAATACTATCTGGATCAATTTTGTCCAAGTACCTACCCTGCTTAAAGATTTGGTTGTCAGAATTCCAGACACCACTTCCTTCATCAGAAGGCATGGTTCTCTTCTTAGTTTAGTCACCTCAAAATTGGACGAACAAATGATGAGTGTCCTGGTTCAGTTTTATGATCCGCTATACCATTGCTTCACCTTTCAAGACTTCCAGCTGGTTCCTACCTTGGAAGAGTTCTCTGAGTTGCTTGTTATCTCTGTTTTGGAGCAGACTCCATTCACTGGTTGGGAAAAGACTCTCAGGCCTGAAGAGATTGCTACAGCCCTTCACTTGACCAAGGAGGAGGTAATGGCCAACTGGGAGACTAGAAGTGGAGCTAAGGGTTTTTTGGCTATGTTTCTGGTTGACAAAGCTAATTACTTCCGGGATAGCTTAGACTTCAAGGCGTACGAGGACATTCTGGCTCTCTTGATTTATGGTCTGGTATTGTTTCTAAATCCTGACACTTTTGTTGATATTAATGCCATAAAGATCTTCATCTCTCAGAATCCGGTACCCACTCTCTTGGGTGATATCCTTCATCAGCTCTATGCTCGTATTGCCCGAAAGTGGGGAACTTTGATGTGTTGTGCTCCTTTATTGTCGAGGTGGTTTATTTTGCACCTCCCTAAGTCTGTGCTGAAGAACAAAGAAGGAATGGGCTGGGCTTATAGGGTGATGTCTCTTACTAACAATGACATTATCTGGACTCTCAAAGGCTTGGATGAGGTGACTGTCATTGATCGCTGTGGAGAGTATCCTAATGTTCCATTGATCGGACTCCATGGAGGGATTTCTTATAACCCATGCTTAGCTCTCCGTCAGTTTGGAAGAGCCAGAAAAGAAGGACCTCATGAGATGTTGATGCCTCATATCATCTTTGATTTTCAGGGAGATAGCGACGAGCTACGTCGTAGATTCATCAGGGCTTGGGACAGAGTTCACCAATCTGACCCACATGAGTTGGGACCAAAGACTTCTCTGCCAATGGAGCCATATCTCATATGGGTCCGCATCCGTGCCCAGAAGCTAGGCATGCCATATGAAGCTGTCAGGCCTGTTACTCTTGAAGTTGCTGATAAAGACGGGGTTCTTCCAACCATTCTCCACCCTTATATGCCCACTGATATTGGGGCACTGAAGAGGTCTTGGATGCAATTGCGGGAAGAAGGCGATTCTTATTGGGAAAGGTTCAATGAGCAGGAGCAGAAGATCCATAAGATGACTAGGAAACTAGAGAATGAGCGGATTCTGAATGATTATGTCCGCACTGAGAAGAAGAGACCATGGGAGCATTGATGGACCTTTGATGATTTCTTTTACAATTTTTGTTTACTTTTTAGTATTTCCATTCTTATAACGCCTAAGGGCAACTTGTTGAACAATTTAAATTTTGAAGTTTTAATCTAATAAAGTGTGTTTACTTTCTTGTTTACAAATTTGAATCCCGATTGTCTTTGAAATCATAAATCATACGCATTTCATCCCATGCACTTCATAAACAGGAACCCATTACATGTCTCTTATCTTCTTCGCTGTTTATTTCAGCAATCATCATGTCTGCTGAACCTTCAACTAAGCAAGCTATCAAGGCCCTCCAGGCCCAGAATGCCCAATTTCAAGAGCTGTTCATGAATCTAGCTAAGGGTCAGCAGGACCTGAAGACTTTGATTCTGAAGGAGAAAAAGAAGAAGAAGAAGAAGAGGATCATCTTGTTCAATACTGGACGCAGGTTTGGAAACAGGCTGCAGAATGAAGTTGACCTGACCACCTCATCTGGAGGGAAAGATAGTCCACAAGAAAGGAGGGCTCCTAGCCCTATGGTCTTCGACAACGAGACGGACTATGATGAAGAACAGTATCCTCCTATTGAGGATAAGTACAAACAGCTGGAAGACCGTTTGAGCACTATGGAGATACAGAAGGTGCCTGGTCTAGCATTCGGAGATCTAGGTCTATCGTCTGGGGTGGTGATTCCCCATAAGTTCAAGGAACCTGCCTTGGCCAAGTATGACGAAGCTTCCTGTCCAAAGATGCACCTCCAATCATATGTGAGAAAGATCCAACCTTACACTGCTGATAAGAACTTATGAATCCATTTCTTTCAAGACAGTCTCTCAGGGACTCAGCTTGAGTGGTTCTATCAATTGGACGGAGCCAGTATCCATAGCTGGGAAGATTTGGCTACCGTATTCTATAGGCAGTATCAGTATAACTCCGACCTTGCTCCTACGCGTACCCAACTCCAGGGTATGTCAATAGGAGCGGGTGAAGGATTTAAAGAGTATTCTCAAAAATGGAGAGACCTTGCCAGAAGGGTGCAACCACCTTTGGCTGATCGTGAACTTGTTGATATGTTTCTGGGGACCCTGTCTGGTCCGTTCTTTAATCATCTGATTGGAAGCTCTTCAGCTGGGTTTACAGACCTTATCTTGACTGGTGAGAGGATTGAAGCTGGTATTAAAGCATGGAAGATACAGAAAGGTGCCTCATCGAGCGCCGAGAAGAAACCATTTAAGAAAGAGTCTGGTGTTGTCTACAGTTCAAGAAGACAGAATAGACCTGAACACCGCCAAGCTGTCAATGTGGTTGTTATTTCAAAACCTGCCAGTGCTCCTCAGCATCACAACCAACAAAGGGACGAGAGACCTTGAAGAATCCTCAATGAGTGTAGTATCGAGTATCTACCAACTTCGGACTGCACCAAAGTCGGTCATCTCACTACCCCTAAAAAAGGCCAAGATGGTCAAGTAAGGTTTTAGGTCATTAGTGCTTAGTGACATCACTCAGCGGCCCCGTATCCTCTTTGATTGACTCAAAGGCTACCGGTACTCACAAATATGTCGCACTAATATAGCTATTGCTTCAACCGTGTTGGTATACCCCCGCACAGTTTCCACAACGTATTGCTATCTATGAATGTTTCCCAAATCTGGGTGGAGGATTTATAGAACTCCGATACAAGCCCACAAAATTAAAAGCATACAAAGCAATACAAATGAAAACACAAGTGATCTAGTCCTAAGGTACACCTCACTTATTAACTCCCGAGCAGAGTCGCCAGTTCTGTGATCAGTGGGAATAGAACTGACTATTTTGGAATGCTGATTCGCGTTTGGTTTGTTTTTGCAAAATGTCGCGGTAAGCAAGAGTCGCCACCGTCTTTTATTTTATCCAACAAGGAAAGGACAAAAGCACAGAAAAATTCCTTTTCGAGATTGTTTCTCGGGTTCAGGAGGTAGATTATAGAAAGGGAAGGTGTTAGCACTCTTTCTATTCGTGGTTATCCACGGGCTCTTAGGTACTTGCTCACTATGTTTTCAAAAAGTTGCTTTTCTTTGTGTTTGTGGGTTTTGAAAAGAGTTTTGTTTTGTTTTTGAAGAAAGTGTAAGTGCGAAAAGTTTTGTTTTGTTTTTTAAGGAGAAAGTACTTAAGAACCTCTACCTACTCGAAAAGGAATTAAATTGTGCAAATTTCCTTTAGACAATGCTATCCCACTATTGAGGAGTAGGTAGCACCATCGTTGGAGTTTTCGGGTCAATTCGATTTAAGGGACGTGTGGTCACTAAAGCAACGTTAGGACGCCTTAGTGGTAACCCTAATGTCTTAGATCATTTTTATCGAGGCAACCATTTCGAGGCAACTTATGATCTTGAGACAGAAGGACGACCTCTAAGACTTCCTATACTCAATGACCACATTTGAGGCAACCAAGTGAGGTGTACCCTAGGAGTGGCATGTGCAAGTGTGTCAATTTTCAGTTTATTTCATCTTTGTATTTTTAGGTGTTCTACCATTTGTTTTTAGATCTTGTCATACAATCCTAGTTAGCATACATCTAAGCAGTTAATATATATACAGGAATTTAAAGTACGGAAATTATAAATCCTACGCTATTACAAGGCTTCGGGGAGGGGAATTATTTACATGTCCAAAATTGGGGGAATAATAAGCAGTTGCAATAAAATAAACGCACGTGAATCTTAAAAATCCTAAGCATATAATCTTTTGTTGTTTTATTTTATTTTTGGGAAAAATGCTAAATGTTCAATTAAGTCAAATTTAATTAATAAAAAAAACTGATTTAAATTAACTCTAAAACATACCTAATATTTTTTGCATTTTTTGTTTATGAAAAGGATTGAATTCAAATTAATCCTAAGTCTACTGATTTTAAAAATTGAAGAAAATAAGTTAAAATAATTAACTAAATTAAATCCTAATTTTAATTTATTTATTTTTATGATTTTTATGTTGATTAAAAAAACAAACTAAAAGAAATAAACAAAAAAACAAAGTAACTAAAGTAAACAAAGTACAAATGGGCCAGGAAGCAAAACAAGAAGAAAAAAATATAATTCTGGAGGTCTGGGTCGAAAGAGGTGCAGTTCTGAGGGTGGAGGTGTTTGTTGGGTGGCAGCTTTGGCTTGTGCAAGGATTGGGTATGGCTTCCTGGAAGTGCTGATGACTTTTGGCAGCGTATCTCCAAGTTCTCTATTTTTCTGTATATTTTCGTGTGTCCTTTTGCAACATTTGTGATTTCTTTATATAGGGGGGATGGAGGGGACAAGAAGACAAAGGTTTAAATGACCTTGATTATGTGTTTGACAGCCATGAATGAGAATTTGTAACGTTAATTATGTGTTTGAAAGCCATGAATGAGAGTTTGTAACGTTGGCTAAACACATGGGATCCTGTCCCTTTTTGAATTTGTATGACATGTAACTGGCCTTCGAATGCTCCCTTTCGAATGGGCTGATGGCCTCCTTCGAATGCTCCCTTTCGAATGGGTTGATGGCCTCATTCGAATGCTTTTCGAAAGCTTCTTCGAATGGACCTTTTGAATGCTTCTTCGAATGGACCTTTTTGGAATTCCAATCGAAGGACACTGTTATAATGCCAATCGAAGTACCTGTCCATAATGCCAATCGAAAGGCTTGTCCAGAATGCTAATCGAAAGGCTCCTTCATAACACCAATCGAAGGGTCTTTTAGAATGCAAATCGAAGCGCTTGTCTAGAATGCCAATCGAAAGAGCTTGACAGAATGCCAATCGAAAGGCTCCTTCAGAACACCAATGGAAGGGTCTTTCAGAATGCCAATCGAAATGTACTTGAAGCAACACTAAAATTTTTTCCTTTTCCTTAGGCAAGAGTTTGTGATCAACCATGCAGGGGGAAGACTTTGGAAAACATGAGAGGGCAAATTTTGGGATACAACAGTTGCCCATGTTCAATCTTCTTAAACCTGAGGATGTAGATTGGCTTGCGTGCCTTTCATGATCCGAAGGTAGAAGATGATTGAACACTAGAGTGCCCAGAAATTTGCAGTCGCATGGTGTAGTATCAGCATTGTGATGTCATGAATGGGCTTACAGATGCCATTTGGAGATTGTTGGTAGGAGGATGGGCTTATAGATGCCATCTGCAGGAGTGTCGATCGCATAAGAGATTCCTTAGCGAGAACTTGCATACCTGTTGTTGTAGAAGATTCCACTGGGGAAGTCTAACTTCGTTGAGATTTAGGAACCTGCCTGTACTTCAACTGGGAGAATGCCTCAGCTGAGTTTTAAGAATCTGTCCATAATTCAATTGGGGGGAAACATCTTCATCAAGATCTAGGAACTGTCTCGTGCCCACCGGGAGTATACCGTTGAGGTTATAGAACTTGTCCACACTATGACGTAGGGAAACATCTTCATCAAGATCTAGGAACTGTCTCGTGCTCAATGGAGTAAACCGCTGAGGTTATAGAACTCGTCCACACTATGACGGAGGAAAACATCAAGATCTAGGAACTGACTTGTGCTCAATGGAGTATACCGTTGAGGTTATAGTACTCGTCCACACTATGACGTAGGGAAACATCTTCATCAAGATCTAGGAACTGTCTCGTGCCCACTGATAGTATACCGTTGAGGTTATAGAACTCGTCCACACTATGACGGAGGAAAACAACAAGATCTAGGAACTGACTCGTGCTCAATGGAGTATACCGTTGAGGTTATAGTGCTCGTCCACACTATGACGTAGGTAAACATCTTCATCAAGATCTAGGAACTGTCTCGTGCCCACCGGGAGTATACCACTGAGGTTATAGAACTTGTCCACACTATGACAGAGGGAAACATCTTCATCAAGATCGAGGAACTGTCTCGTGGCCACCGGGAGTATACCGCTGAGGTTATAGAACTTGTCCACACTATGACGAAGCGAAACATCTTCATCAAGATCTAGGAACTGTCTCGTGCTCAATGGAGTAAACCGCTGAGGTTATAGAACTTGTCCATACTATGACGAAGGAAAACATCAAGATCTAGGAACTGACTCGTGCTCAATGGAGTATATCGTTAAGGTTATAGTACTCGTCCACACTATGACGTAGGGAAATATATTTATCAAGATCTAGGAACTGTCTCGTGCTCAATGGAGTAAACCGCTGAGGTTATAGAACATGTCCACACTATGACAGAGGAAAACATCTTCATCAAGATCTAGGAACTGTCTCGTGCCCACCAGGAGTATACCGTTGAGGTTATAGAACTTGTCCACACTATGACAGAGAAAAACATCAAGATCTAGGAACTGACTCATGCTCAATGGAGTATACCGTTGAGGTTATAGTACTCGTCCACACTATGACGTAGGGAAACATCTTCATCAAGATCTAGGAACTGCCTCATGCCCACCAGGAGTATACCGTTGAGGTTATAGAACTTATCCACACTATGACGGAGGAGAATATCAAGATCTAGGAACTGTCTCGTGCTCAATGGAGTAAACCGCTGAGGTTATAGAACTTGTCCACACTATGACGGAGGAAAACATCAAGATCTAGGAACTGACTCGTGCTCAATGGAGTATACCATTGAGGTTATAGTACTCGTCCACACTATGACGTAGGGAAACATCTTCATCAAGATCTAGGAACTGTCTCGTGCTCAATGGAGTAAACCGCTGAGGTTATAGAACCTGTCCACACTATGACGGAGGAAAACATCTTCCTCAAGATCTAGGAACTGTCTTGTGCCCACTAGGAGTATACCGTTAAGGTTATAGAACTTGTCCACACTATGACGGAGAAAAACATCAAGATCTAGGAACTGACTCATGGTCAATGGAGTATACCGTTGAGGTTATAGTACTCGTCCACACTATGACGTAGGGAAACATCTTCATCAAGGTCTAGGAACTGTCTCGTGCCCACCGGGAGTATACTGTTGAGGTTATAGATTTTGTCCACACTATGACAGAGGAGACTGTCGAGATTGAGGACCTTATCTGAAATTCAACCGATGATAATTCAATTGAGATTTAAGAACTGGTCAAATCTTCGACTAAGCTGCGAACTTAACTGCATTTTTCTTGAAAGGTAAAGGTCAGTCATATGCAATGCATGATATGGATTAGGCAATGATGTTCTAAAAATAAATGAGATTGTATTCGTATGTTGTGTATATGCATGTATCAAGATGTATGGGAATGTGGTGTTTTAGCTGGGGAAAATAAATCCCGGAGCTGCTGGAGAATAGAGTCGAGTTCTTCATTTCCGCTGGGGATGGTGAACGAAGATGATTGTGAGAATAAACCTGCAGGAGAGGACGACTCCGTTGGGGAATAAACTGGATGAAGAGATTACTCTAAGGGGAAATATTATGTGGGGGAGAGATGTTATGTTGAGTATTTTATTGATAACTCCGCTGGGGATTCCATTGATAAGCTCTGTTGGGGATTTCAATGATGAACTCCGTTGGGGATGGATTACCGTTGCTGGCGATATTGAACCTGTTGAGGATAGAAGTCCTACTTGGGGAAAGAAAGAACTTCGTTGGGGATGATCTTTCAGTTGCAACTTGCTGAGGATAATCCAGTTAGACTTTTGTGAGGATAACCTTCTGAATTTGGCTAAGGAGATGCATTTGTATTATGCAGGGGACAAGCTTCCAGAATCTCCTGGGTAAGATGATTTAATCCTGGCGGGGAAGCTTTTATTTTAGACTGGGCTGGGGAAATGGCTCCACTGGGGGTATCTTGTATTCCTCCGAGAAACATTCTTATACTCTATTGAGGAATATTAAGACTGTCGAGGATGCTCTTACGCTTGCTGGAGAATGTCTTTATACTTCGTTGGGGAATATTAAGACCTTCTGGGGATACCCGACCTTTTCAGGGCTGATGGTAGACCAACACTGCTTGGGGAGAGTATTGCCGACTTGTCCGTAGTTGCAAGTTTTAGCCGAAAGAGCTATCATTACTGTGTTATCCTGCGGGGAGTGAAGGTATCTTAGCCATATTCTTCAGCTGAATATATACCTTGGTACCTGGTGGATAGAGCAACTAGACCGCTTAGACAATTCTTATTGCCCCTACTTCTGATATCACTCATAATTTGTCTTTTGTTTCGCATGTAAATATTTATGAGCAGCAATTAATGTCAAATGCATATATCAAAAATGAACATTGGACATTCTTTGCAAAACAAAACAGATAAAGGAAAAACAATTTGAAATTTGTTTGAAAATGAATTTGTATTGACTTTGAAGTTTGGCCTGTAAATAGGCGTTTTGTACAAGAGGCTGACGTCGTAGTAAGAGAACGCCGCCGAACAAATAGAATTTATACAATTTGTGAAAACAAAACAGCTATGTGAATAGTCCCACTGGGTTCCAGCTCTGCTATTGCCTTTATATCTTCAAGCATCTCATCACTTTTCTACTTAGTTGAAGATGAATCTGATTGACTGGTGTCGTCCGAGCCTGATAGTTGATACCGAAGTCCGGATGCGAGGTGATCCAATGAGACATAGTGTTACGCTTTAATCCCTAACTTTTGCCTGGACCGCCCTTTCGGGTTTTCAGTCCACCGGGATACCCATTTTTGCCCAAGCCGCCTTTTCAGGTTTTCGACTTGCCGGGTGTACAGATTTTTTTATTTTCATCTCTTATTTTTGCCCGAAACCTATTGGTTCATCGGGAAGCCCTTATTTTTTCCTAGGCCAATCAACCTAGCGGGTCTTTGATTATGCGTAGTATCTTTTTACTATGTCTTTATTGACGGGGTGAGGAAGGTCGTCACCATCCATGGTGGTTAGAATCATCGCTCCTCCTGAGAAGATGTTCTTAACTACAAATGGCCCTTCGTAAGTAGGGGTCCATTTTCCCCTGGGATCACCTTGAGGTAGAATGATGCGCTTGATTACTAGGTCCCAAACTTGATACTCTTGTCGTCTGACTTTCTTGTTAAATGCCTTGATCATTCGTTTTTGGTACGTCTGACCATGAAAAATAGCAGTAAGTCTCTTTTCGTCAATTAGATTCAATTGATCAAGTCGGGTCTGGATCCAGTCGTCTTCACTCAAACCTGCATCCTTCATGATCCGAATAGAGGGTATCTGAACTTCAATGGGCAAGACTGCCTCCATGCCATAAACCAAGGAATAGGGTGTTTCCCCTGTTGATGTCCGTGCTGAGGTACGGTGCCCATGAAGAGAAAATGGTAACATCTCATGCCAATCTTTGTATGTCACTGTCATCTTCTGCACAATCTTCTTAATGTTCTTATTTGCTGCTTCAACAGCCCTATTCATCTTCGGCCGGTAGGGAGAAGAGTTATGATGATGTATCTTGAATTGCTCGCAGAGCTCAATGATCATTTTGTTATTAAGATTGGTACCATTGTCCGTAATGATCCTCTCTGGTACACCGTATCGACAGATCAGGTTGTGCCGAATGAACTGTGCCACAACGTTCTTGGTTACGGTAGCAAAGGAAGCTGCTTCAACCCACTTCATAAAGTAATCAATTGCTACCAGGATGAAACGATGCCCGTTGGATTCCGTAGGTCTGATCTCGCCGATCATATCAATGCCCTACATTGCAAAAGTCCAAGGTGCTGTGAAAACATTCAGAGGAACTGGAGGTATGTGCACCTTATCAGCATAGACCTGACACTTGTGACATGTCCGAGAATGCTGATAATAGTCGGCTTCCATTGTGGACCAGTAGTATCCTACCCGAAGGATTTTCTTTGCCATGGTATGTCCACTGGAATGAGTTCCGAAAGTACCTTCATGCAGCTCTGCCATGATTCTTTCTGCTTCAATTTTATCCACGCAACACAGTAAAGTTGAATCATGGTTACGTTTGTAAAGAATGCCATTGCTGATGAAGAACTTTTCCGCGAACCTTCTTATAAACTTCTTGTCATTAACAGATGCACCCTCGGGGTATTCTTGAGCTTCAAGGTACCTCTTCACTTCACGATACCAAGGTTTTTCTGTTACCTCTTCAGTCTCAAGATCACAGCAATGTGCAGGTTCATCCAATTTCCAAATAATGATCCGGGGAGCCTCGTTGTCCCACTTGACTTTGAACATAGAAGACATCATAGCTAGCGCGTCCGCCAACTGATTCTCCTCTCTTGGGAAGTGTTCAAAGGTTATCTCCTAGAAATAGGGAAGCAACGTCAATACATACTCCTTGTAAGCAATAAGATTTGGGTGTTTCGTATCTCACTCTCCTTTGATCTGACTGATCACGAGAGCGGAATCTCCGAAGAAACTCAGAAACTTAATCCTTAGGTCAATTGCAGCTCGAAGACCCATAATGCATGCTTCATACTCCGCCATGTTGTTGGTGCAGTTGAAACATAGTTGGGCGGTAAACGGAGTATGAGAGCCTTTAGGAGATATGATCACAGCGCCAATGCCATTGCCCAAAGCGTTCGAAGCTCCATCAAAATGCATAGACCATCGGGATCCTTCCTCAGGTCCTTCATCCGGTCCAGGTGTCTCACAATCAGTTATCAACATGATATTCTCGTCTGGGAATTCAAAGCTCATAGACTGGTAATCATCCATTGCCTGATGTGCCAAATGGTCTGCCAATACACTTCCCTTGATTGCTTTTTGAGTTGTGTACTGGATGTCATACTCAGTCAAGATCATCTGCCATCTTGCTATTCTTCCGGACAAGGCAGGCTTTTCGAAGATATACTTGATTGGATCCATCTTTGAAATCAACAGAGTAAGGTGAGTCAACATATACTGCCTCAGCCGGCGAGCAGCCCATGCCAAAGCGCATCAAGTTTTCTCGAGCAGTGAGTAACGGGTCTCACAGTGGGTAAACTTTTTGCTAAGGTAATAAATAGCATGCTCTTTTCGGCCAGACTCGTCATGCTTGCCCAACACACACCCCATTGAGTTGTCAAGTACTGTCAAGTATAAGATTAGAGGTCTCCCTTCCACTGGTGGCATCAGAACGGGTGGCTCCTGGAGATACTCTTTAATTCTTTCGAAAGCGGCCTGGCATTCATCGTTCCAACGTACCACTTGATCTTTCTTCAGCAATTTGAAGATTGACTCACAAGTAGCAGTTATGTGCGAGATGAATCGGGCAATGTAGTTCAGACGTCCTAGAAAGCCTCTGACCTCTTTCTCTGTCTTGGAAGATGGAATCTCTTGTATGGCTTTCACTTTGGCAGGATCCACTTGAATACCTTTGTCGCTTACGACGAAACCCAGCAGTTTACCGGACCGTACCCCAAAGGTGCATTTGTTTGGGTTCAATCTCAGCTTATATAACTTCAACCTGTCAAACAGCTTCTGTAGATGGTCAAGGTCTTTCTCTTCAGTTTGGGACCTCGCAATCATATCGTCGATGTATACTTCAATCTCATGATGGATCATGTCATGAAATAAAGCAACCATGGCACGCTGATATGTTGCCCCAGCATTCTTCAGTCCAAAAGGCATGACCTTGTAACAAAAGGTGCCCCACTGAGTAACAAAGGTGGTCTTCTCCATGTCCTCGGGAGCCATTTTTATCTGATTATAACCGGAGAAACCGTCCATAAAGGAGAATACCTTGTGCTAAGCAGTATTGTCAACCAGAACGTCGATGTGAGGTAGAGGGAAGTCATCCTTAGGGCTTGCCCTGTTCAAATCCCTGTAGTCAACACACATTCGGACCTTACCATCCTTCTTCGATACCGAAACCACATTGGCAACCCACTGAGGGTAAGAAGTTACTGCTAGAAAACCGGTGTCAAACTGTTTCATAACCTCAGCTTTGATTTTCTCGGACATCTCTGGACGCATACGGAGAACCTTCTATTTTACCGGAGGACAGTCTTCCTTAGTAGGCAGGCGATGAACCACAATGTCGGTATCCAACCCAGGCATATCTTCGTAAGACCAAGCAAAGATTTCCACGTAGTCATGCAGCATTTGAATCAACTGTTGTTTCACACTAGGCTCCAAATTTGCACCGATCTTGACTTCCTTTTGGTCTGTCTCAGTACCCAGAATCACTGTTTCCACTGGCTCTTCATGTGGCTGAATGGCCCTCTCTTCCTGGAGTAGTAGTCTTGCAAGCTCACCAGGCACTTCACAATCATCTTCACCTTCGTCTTTGGCTAAGTTGATCGGATTTTCGAAGTCATAACTGGCAGTAGTAGAGTCGTCACCAGTGAGATCCAGTGTGGATTGTAACCTGTATATGTGAGTGTGTGTAAAATAGTTGTTTTGGTAATATAATGAGGAAAGACAAAGAGCGCAAAATTTGAAATGCGAAAACGTCCAATGCTTTTATTAGTGATATATGAAAATGGCATACAAAAGCCCGCACAAATGAAGCCACGGTGCCCCGGGTAAGACACTGGGCCATCAAGTTTCAAAACATTGTCTGTTACAAATTCAAAACAAAGAGCTCATTACTGAGTAATAAAAGTAATAGGGATGAAATCCTTTGCTGTCCAGTTGTTTGGTCCACCGTTGGTCATAGGATAGATCCAGCTGTTGAATTCAGACTCCTCCACGCCATCTTCGATTGCATTTACTCCCGAGTTGTTGATGAACACAGAACAGCCCGGGCATCCTTTAAGGAAGCCATCTTCATGGGAGAATCTTCCATCACAGTCTCAGCTGACGCTAGTGTCTGAGGAACCTCTTCAAAGTGTTGAAATGGGGTCTCAATGAACTCCCCATCCATCTCTACGTACCGAAACGAGTTGAGGTAGCTGACCATGTACTCCTTCTCCCCTTGAACTGTCACAATCTTGCCTTTAACCGGGTACTTTAACTTCTGGTGGAGCGTTGAGGTTACGACTCCAGCTTTGTAGATCCATGGACGACCCAGCAAACAAGAATAGGACGGCCGAATGTCCATCACGTAAAATGTAGAGTTGAAGACCTGAGAACCAACTTTGATTGGAATATCAACCTCACCATGCACCATCCTCTTAGACCCATCAAAGGCCCGGACAACAATGTTACTCGGCTTTAGTTCCAAACCCTCGCAATCCAGCTTGTCTAGAGCTTTCTTGGGCAAGACGTTCAACGAGGAACAAATGTCAACCAACACATGTGAAAGAGTAGTTCCCCTGCATTCAATGGAGACATGCAGGGCATCATTATGGTTCTTCCCTTTAGCAGTCAGATCAGCGTCGGAGAAACCCAAACCATTATCAGCAGTTAAATTGGCCACACAATCGGTAAATTGATCAGCTGATGTCTCTTGTGGCACGTGGGCTGTCTTTAGGAAGGTAATCAGAGCCTTGGCATGGGGCTCTGAACACAACAACAGTGATAACATAGAAATCTTGGATGGGGTTTGCCCCAGTTGCTCAACTACATTAAAATCACTCTTCTTAATAATCTTCAGAATCTATTCCATCTCCTGTTTGGAAGCTTCAACAGTGATTGTCTTTGGCGCCTCCGTCTGGACAGGCATATTAGTGGTGATCCCTTTGCCCCGAGCGTTAGATGAGTCGGCGACAGGAGTAGGAACAGGGACTTGATCAGGAATGGCAGCAGGTACACTTGCAGGCTTAATAACAACAGGTCTTCGGACAACTGGCGGAGCAATATCAGGTAAGAAAAGTCTACCACTGCGGGTGACTTTAGCAGGCCCAGTAATGTTGTTGACGCCGGTATTAGCACCGAACTCTTGCTTAACTCCAAGAACATAAACATCTGCCCCATAGTGCCAAGGGACAGCTTTGTCAGATGTATAGGGGATGGGCCCCAGAACAGTGATGATTATAGGTGTGGTCTTCGGAACAGATGTAATTCTAACAGGCATCCTCGAGGGAGCCTTGGAAGAATTGTCGAAAATGGTAATGATGGAAACTTCTTCAGAATGAACGGGTGGAACAACAGTCTTTTCAAAAAGAATCTCTTTGATATCCATCAGGTTTTGGATACCTGACTTCAGAGATGGGCAACCAGTAGGTAAAGCAGAACACATATGGCAACCTTCACCACAGCCTGGAAATAAACCGACTAGCAACAGGTTCTTCTTGATAGTCATCAGAGGGGTAACAACATCATCCACATAAACTACAAACAAGTCTTCCTCTACATCATTCACTCCATGCCTGGGCATGAGAGCATTCACAACATTAGGCCTCTCGTGCGCCTCAGACTCAATCTCCTTTGCATCAATTAAGTCCTGCACCTTGTTCTTCAAAACCCAACAATCGTCTGTATTATACCCCGGGCTATCAGAGTGAAAAGCGCAGCGGGAATTAGGGTTATACCTTGGTGACATTGTATTTTGATTCTTTGGAGCTTCTTTTAAGCTCACTAGATTGGTCTTCAAAAAATTGTGGCAGAATCTGAGACAAGGTCATGCTGAGACGAGTGAATTGCCTTTGAGGTCTCTCATCCCTTCGTTGGTTGTGATGCTGAGGAGCACCGGCAGGTTTTGAGATAACAACCGTATTGACAGCTTGGCAGTGTTCAGGTCTAATCTTTCTTCTTGAACTGTAGACTATGCTGGACTCTTTCTTAAACGGTCTTTTCTCGGTGCTTGATGAGGCACCCTTTTGTATCTTCCCAGCCTTAATACCAGCTTCAATCCTCTCACCAGTCAAGATAAGGTATGTAAACCCGGATGAAGAGCTTCCAATCAAATGGTTAAAGAATGGACCGGACAGGGTCCCCAAAAACATATCAACAAGTTCACGATCAGCTAAAGGCGGTTGCACCCTTCCGGCAAGGTCTCTCCATTTTTGAGCATACTCTTTAAATCCTTCACCCGTCCCTATTGACATACCCTGGAGTTGGGTACGCGTAGGAGCGAGGTCGGAATTATACTGATAATGCCTAAAGAATGCAGCAGCCAAATCCTCCCAGCTGCGGATACTGGGTCCGTCCAACTGATAGAACCACTCAAGCTGAGTCCCTGAGAGACTGTCTTGAAATAAATGGATCCATAAGTTCTTATCAGTAGTGTAAGGTTGGATCTTCCTCACATATGACCGGAGGTGCAGCTTTGGACAGGAAGCTCCGTCATACTTGGCAAAGGCAGGTGCCTTGAACTTATGGGGAATCGCCACCCCAGATGATAAACCCAAATCTCCGAAGTCCAGATCGGGCGCCTTCTGTACCTCCATAGTGTTCAAACGGTCTTCCAGCTGTTTGTACTTATCCTCAGCAGGAGGATACTATTCTTCATCATAGTCCGTCTCGTTGTCGGAGACCATAGGGCTAGGAGCCCTCCTTTCTTGTGGATTGTCTTTCTCTCCAGGCGGGGCGGCCAGATCAATCTCATTCGGCAGCCCGTTTCCAAACCTGCATCCGGTGTTGAACAGGATGGTCCTCTTCTTCTTCTTCTTCCTCTCTTTCAGAATCAGGGTCTTCAAGTCCTGCTGACCCTTAGTTAGGCTCATGACCAACTCTTGAAATTGGGCATTTTGGGCCTGGAGGGCCTTGATAGCTTGCTCAGTGGAAGGTTCAGCAGACATGATGATTGCTGAAATAAACAGCGAAGAAGATAATAGACCTGTAAAAGGGTACCTGTTATGCATATGATGAATGGTATGCTATTTATGTAATGCATTCAAGGGTTCAAAAATTCAAATTTGTTGCATACAAAAAGAACACACGTCATACTAAAAAGAAATTTGTTAGTACATAAGTGCCCCATGGGAGAAATATTTCAAAATTCTTAATGTAAAAGAACATTGCGCATCCTTTTTGGAGCGATGTAAGTGTTGAGGGTCTTCTCCTCGTGAATTCGGCGGGTAAGCTCCAAAACCTTCTTTTCACTGGCATAGAAGTTGGCTTCAAAAGTATTCCTCTCTTCCTTGAGTTGGATCCAACTCTTTTGCATTTCTTCCCATGATGTTGGCATGTCAGGATGTAGGATGGTGTGTGGAACCTCTCCTTCCATAACAGGCTCTTTGATCAAGGGGAGAATGTAAGGATATGGCATCATAAGATTCTGGGAGCGGGTTCGTACCCACTTGAGGTAAGGCTCAAGGGGGATAGAATTCTTGTGCCCTAGTGTCTTACTATCCACCTTATTAGGCATCCTCCAAGCTCTGATGAACCTTTATCGAAGTCCTTGCGTATCGTTGTCAAAGTCAAAAACTAGGTCAGGAATCAGCATGTCATGAGGGCCATCCCTCCGAGCATATCCAAATTGTATCAAGGCTAGACAGAGGTTGTAGGTAATGCCTCTCCTAATTCCAAGTAAAGGAACATTAGGAAATTCTCCACAACGATCAATGATGGTGACATTTTCTCGGGACCGAGAACACCAATGTATATCAGAATGTGTGAGGGTCATCAATCGTTGTGACCACCTTAAACCCTGCTCATTCTTCAAAACTGATTGTGGAAGGTGAAAAATAAACCACCTTGCTAGGAGAGGAGTATAGCACATGAGAACACCTCTTTTCCTCATTGTTCGTGTGTAAAATGAGTGGAGGATGTCCCTAAGCAATGTAGGTATGGGATTCCTGGATATGAAAATATTGACAACATTCACATCTATAAGTTGATCAGGATTTAGGAACAAAACCAACCCATAGATAAGGAGTGCCACAATCTCTTTAAAGGCTTGTAGATCAAGTGAATTCCAGCATTCTCGTGCCTTCTCAAACAGAAACTTTGCCAAGAATCCTTTGATACCACTTTTGGTTTCCCAATGCCCCTTGATGTCGGATGGTTGTAAGCGTAATGCTTGAGCAACATCTTCAAGTTTTGATTCCTTTTCCGTACCGTTGTAGGGTAGTTGACTAAGAATAGGAATTCTCAGGAGTTGAGAAAATTCCTCCAAAGTAGGCACCAATTGATAATCAGGGAATGTGAAACAGTGGTGTAGGGGGTCAAAAAACTGGAAGAGAACTTTCATCATGTCTTCTTTAATGTTGGTGTTGACCAAGCTGAGGAGTCTACCATGTCTTTCACTGAAGAGAGAATTCTCGGGAATCCTGGATGTAAGCTCCTTGATTTGAAGAGGAATCCTTACAAGGTTGACTTGAATTGTTTTCCTACGGAGAGACTCCATGTTCTGCAAAACAAGATCAAAGATGAAGATCTAAACCCTTGAAATGGTTAGCAGATGCATATGATGCTTTATGATGTATGCATAAACACATGTACAAGCAAGTCACACAAAACCCTAGTTTCAGGCTTGCAGGAGGTCTCATAGGTAAGTACCCTCTTGAGTTTAGTTGGCTCAAAACCTGTCCTATAAATAGTAATCGGGTTCTAAGGAGCTCAACATCATTGGATTGTTTTCTATGTTCATAGTTTCGGTTTAGCCACTTAACTGGCGACCAAAATATTCCAAGAAAAAAATCCTCAATGAGTGTAGTATCGAGTATCTACCAACTTCGGACTGCACCAAAGTCGGTCATCTCACTACCCCTAAAAAAGGCCAAGATGGTCAAGTAAGGTTCTAGGTCATTAGTGCTTAGTGACATCACTCAGCGGCCCCGTATTCTCTTTGATTGAATCAAAGGCTACCGGTACTCACAAATATGTCGCACTAATATAGCTATTGCTTCAACCGTGTCGGTATACCCCGCACAGTTTCCACAACGTATTGCTATCTATGAATGTTTCCCAAATCCGGGTGGAGGATTTATAGAACTCCGATACAAGCCCAAAAAATTAAAAGCATACAAAGCAATACAAATGAAAACACAAGTGATCTAGTCCTAAGGTACACCTCACTTATTAACTCCCCAGCAGAGTCGCCAGTTCTGTGATCGGTGGGAATAGAACTGACTGTTTTGGAATGCTGGTTCGCGTTTGCGTTTGTTTTTGCAAAATGTCGCGGTAAGCAAGAGTCGCCACTGTCTTTTATTTTATCCAACAAGGAAAGGACAAAAGCATAGAAAAATTCCTTTTCGAGATTGTTTCTCGGGTTCGGGAGGTAGATTATAGAAAGGGAAGGTGTTAGCACCCTTTCTATTCGTGGTTATCCACGGGCTCTTAGGTACTTGCTCACTATGTTTTCAAAAAGTTGCTTTTGTTTGTGTTTGTGGGTTTTGAAAAGAGTTTTGTTTTATTTTTGAAGAAAGTGTAAGTGCGAAAAGTTTTGTTTTGTTTTTTAAGGAGCAAGTACTTAAGAACCTCTACCTACTCGAAAAGGAATTAAATTGTGCAAACGTCCTTTAGACAATGCTATCCCACTATTGAGGAGTAGGTAGCACCGTCGTTGGAGTTTTCAAGTCAATTCGATTTAAGGGACGTGTGGTCACTAAAGCAACGTTAGGACGCCTTAGTGGTAACCCTAATGTCTTAGATCATTTTTATCGAGGCAACCATTTCGAGGCAACTTATGATCTTGAGACAGAAGGACGACCTCTAGGACTTCCTATACTCAATGACCACATTTGAGGCAACCAAGTGAGGTGTACCCTAGGAGTGGCATGTGCAAGTGTGTCAATTTTCAGTTTATATCATCTTTGTATTTTTAGGTGTTCTACCATTTGTTTTTAGATCTTGTCATACAATCCTAGTTAGCATACATCTAAGCAGTTAATATATATATACAGGAATTTAAAGTACGGAAATTTTAAATCCTACGCTATTACAAGGCTTCGGGGAGGGGAATTATTTATATGTCCAAAATTGGGGGAATAATAAGGAGTTGCAATAAAATAAACGCGCGTGAATCTTAAAAATCCTAAGCATATAATCTTTTGTTGTTTTATTTTATTTTTGGGAAAAATGCTAAATGTTCAATTAAGTCAAATTTTATTAATAAAAAAAACTGATTTAAATTAACTCTAAAACATACCTAATATTTTTTGCATTTTTTGTTTATGAAAATTATTGAATTCAAATAAATCCTAAGTCTACTGATTTTAAAAATTGAAGAAAATAAGTTAAAATAATTAACTAAATTAAATCCTAATTCTAAGTTATTTATTTTTATGATTTTTATGTTGATTAAAAAAAACAAACTAAAAGAAATAAACAAAAAAACAAAGTAAACAAAGTACAAATAGGCCAGGCAGCAAAACAAGAAGAAAAAAATATAATTCTGGAGGTCTGGGTCGAAATAGGTGCAGGTTGTCTTTCGACCCAGTGAAGAGTCTTGATCGAAGGTGCATGAGGGGATGCACTCTGAGGGTGTTCGATCTGGAAATGTCATCCTTCGATCTGGAAATCCTGGGTCCAGTTCGAAGCTAAACTGCTGAGCTTCGAAACTCTGAACAGGAATCTGAGAATGTATTTCCTGCAAGAAACGAAACACATGTTAAAGGACACTGTTATAATGCCAATCGAAGTACCTGTCCATAATGCCAATCGAAAGGCTTGTCCAGAATGCTAATCGAAAGGCTCCTTCATAACACCAATCGAAGGGTCTTTTAGAATGCAAATCGAAGCGCTTGTCTAGAATGCCAATCGAAAGAGCTTGACAGAATGCCAATCGAAAGGCTCCTTCAGAACACCAATTGAAGGGTCTTTCAGAATGCCAATCGAAATGTACTTGAAGCAACACTCAAAAATTTTCCTTTTTCTTAGGCAAGAGTTTGTGATCAACCATGCAGGGGGAAGACTTTGGAAAACATGAGAGGGAAAATTTTGGGGTACAACAGTTGGGCTTTGAAGAACAAGGTCCAAGACATGATTGATGCAAAAGAGATTGAGTTTGAGGCGCCCGAGAGGCCTAATGTTGTGACTGCTCCCATGCCCAAGCGTGGAGTGAATGTTGTAGAGGAAGACTTGTTTGTAGTTTCTATGGATGATATTGTTACCCCTCTGATGACTGTCAAGAAGAACCTATTGCTAGCCGGTTTATTTTCGGGTTGTGGTGAAGGTTGCCATATGTGTTCTGTTTTACCTACTGGTTACCCATTGCTGAAGTCAGGTATCCAAAACATGATGGATAGCAAGGAGATCCTGTTTGAGAAGACTACTGGTCCCTCCACTCCTACTGAAGAAGTTGCCATTATTACCATTTTCGACAATTCTTCCAAGGCTCCCTCGAGGAAGCCTGTTAGAATTAAATTTACTCCAAAGATTGCACCTGTAATTATCACTGTTCCGGGGCCCATCCCCTATGCCTCTGAAAAAGTTGTCCCTAGGCACTATGGGGAAGATGTTTATGTTCTTGGAGTTAAGCAAGAGTTGGATTCTGATACCGGCGTCAGCAACATTACTGGACCTGCTAAAGTCACCCGCAGCGGTAGACTTTTCTCACCTGTTATTGCTCCACCAGTTGTCCGAAGACCTGTTGTCATTAAGCCTGCAAGTGCACCTGTCACTATTCCTGATCAAGTCCCTATTCTTACCCCTGTTGCCGAGTCATCTGATGCTCGGGGCAAAGGGATCACCACTGATGTGCCTGTCCAGACGGAGGCACCGAAGACCATCACTGTTGAAGCTTCCAAACAGGAGATGGAAGAGATTCTGAAGATTATTAAGAAGAGTGAGTATAATGTAGTTGAGCAACTGGGGAAACCCCATCCAAGATATCTATGTTGTCATTATTGTTGAGTTCAGAGGCCCATGCCAAGGCCCTGATTACCTTCCTGAAAACTGCCCACGTGCCACAGGAGACATCAGCTGATCAGTTTACCGATTGTGTGGCCAATTTAACTGCTGATAATGGTTTGGGTTTCTCCGACGCTGATCTGACTGCTAAAGGGAAGAACCATAATGATGCCCTGCATGTCTCCATTGAATGCAGGGGCACTACTCTTTCACATGTGTTGGTTGACACTGGTTCCTCATTGAACGTCTTGCCCAAGAAAGCTCTAGACAGGTTGGATTGCGAAGGTTCGGAGCTAAATCCAAGTAACATTGTTGCCCGGGACTTTGATGGGTCTAAAAGGATGGTGCATGGTGAGGTTGATATTCCAATTAAAGTTGGTTCTCAGGTCTTCAATTCTACATTCTACGTGATGGACATTCGACCGTCCTATTCTTACCTATTGGGTCGTCCATGGATCCACAAAGCTGGAGCTGTAACCTCAACACTCCATCAGAAGCTGAAGTACCCGGTCAGAGGGAAGATTGTGACCGTACAGGGAGAAGAAGAGTACATGGTCAGCCACCTCAACTCGTTCAGATACGTAGAGATGGATGGGGAGTTCATTGAGACCCCATTTCAGCACTTTGAAGAGGTTCCTCAGACACTGGCATCAGTTGAGACTGTGGTTGAAGATTCTCCTATGAAGATTGCTTCCTTAAAGGATGTTCGGGCTGTTATTGAGAAGGGTGAGTATGCAAACTGGGGCCGACTTCCTGATTTCACTCAGAAGACTAACAAGTTTGGTTAGGGTTTCACTGCAGAAGCTCAAAGGGCTGTTCGAAGTGCAAGGATTGGAAGACCTCCCGTGTTCATCAGCAACTCGGGAGTAGATGCCATTGAAGATGATGTGGAGGATTCTGAATTCGACAGCTGGATCTATCCTACGACCAACGATGGACCAAGAAACTGGACAGCAAAGGACTTCATCCCTATTAGTTTTGTTACCCAGTAATGAACTCTTTGTTTTGAACTTGTAACAGACAATGTTTTGAAACTTTATGGCTCGATGTCTTACCCGGGGCATCGTGGCTTCATTTGTGAGGGTTTTGTGTGCCATTTTCATATATCATTAATAAAAGCATTGGACGTTTCTTGCATTTCAAATTTTGCGCTCCCCTTCTTTCTTTATTATATATTGCAAAACAACTATTTACACACACTCACCTATACAGGTCCACATCCACTCTGGATCTCACTGGTAACGACTCTGCTACTGCCAGTTATGACTTCGAAAATCCGATCAACTTAGCCGAAGACGAAGATGAAGATGATTGCGAAGTGCCTGGTGAACTTGCAAGACTGTTACTCCAGGAAGAGAGGGCCATTCAGCCACATGAAGAGCCAGTGGAAACATTGAATCTGGGTACTGAGACAGACAAAAAGGAAGTCAAGATCGGTGCAAATCTGGAGCTTAGTGTGAAACAACGGTTGATTCAGATGCTGCATGACTATGTTGAGATCTTCGCCTGGTCTTACAAAGATATGCCTGGGTTGGATACTGACATTGTGGTTCATTGCCTGCCTACCAAGGAAGACTTCCCTCCCGTAAAACAGAAGGTTCGCCGTATGCGCCCAGAGATGTCCGAGAAAATCAAGGCTGAAGTTATGAAACAGTTCAACGCCGGTTTTCTAGCAGTTACTTCTTACCCTCAGTGGGTCGCCAATGTGGTTCCAGTGCCGAAGAAATATGGTAAGGTTCGAATGTGTGTTGATTACAGGGATTTGAACAGGGCCAGTCCCAAGGATGACTTCCCTCTACCTCACATCGATGTTCTGGTTGATAATACTGCTCATCACAAGGTATTCTCCTTCATGGATGGTTTCTCCGGTTATAATCAGATAAAGATGGCTCCCGAGGACATCGAGAAGACGACGTTTGTTACTCAGTGGGCCACCTTTTGTTACAAAGTCATGCCTTTTGGACTGAAAAATGTTGGGGCAACATATCAGCGTGCCATGGTTGCTTTGTTTCATGATATGATCCATCATGAGATTGAAGTATACGTCGACGATATGATTGTGAGGTCCCAAACTGTGGAGGAACACCTTGACCATCTACATAAGCTGTTTGACAGGCTGAAGTTGTACAAGTTGAGATTGAACCCGAACAAATGCACCTTCGGGGTAAGGTCTGGTAAGCTGCTGGGTTTCGTTGTAAGCGACAAAGATATTCAAGTGGACCCTGCCAAGGTGAAAGCCATACAAGAGATGCCAGCTCCCAAGACAAAGAAAGAAGTCAGAGGCTTTCTGGGACGACTGAGCTACATTGCTCGATTCATCTCACACCTGACTACTACTTGTGAACCAATCTTCAAGTTGCTGAAGAAAGATCAAGTGGTACGTTGGAACGATAAATGCCAGGCTGCTATCGAAAGAATCAAAGAGTATCTCCAGGAGCCACCCATTCTGATGCCACCAGTTGAAGGGAGACCTCTAATCTTATACTTAACAGTACTTGACAATTCAATGGGGTGTGTGCTGGGGCAGCATGACGAGTCTGGCCGAAAAGAGCATGCTATTTACTACCTTAGCAAAAAGTTTACCGACTGTGAGACCCGATACTCACTGCTTGAGAAAACTTGTTGCGCTTTGGCATGGGCTGCTCGCCGGTTGAGACAGTATATGCTGACTCACACTACTCTGTTGATTTCAAAAATGGATCCAATCAAGTATATCTTCGAAAAGCCTGCCTTGTCCGGAAGAATAGCAAGATGGAAGATGATCTTGACTGAGTATGACATCCAGTACACAACTCAAAAGGCTATCAAGGGAAGTGTATTGGCAGACCATTTGGCACATCAGGCAGTGGATGATTACCAGTCTATGAACTTTGAATTTCCGGACGAGAATATCATGTTGATAACTGATTGTGAGACACCTGGATCGGATGAAGGACCTGAGGAAGGATCCCGATGGTCTATGTACTTTGATGGAGCTTCGAACGCTTTGGGTAATGGCATTGGCGCTGTGATCATATCTCCTAAAGGCTCTCATACTCCATTTACCGCCCGACTATGTTTCAACTGCACCAACAACATGGTGGAGTATGAAGCGTGCATCATGGGTCTTCGAGATGCAATTGACTTAAGGATTAAGTTTCTAAGTGTCTTCGGAGATTCCTCTCTCGTGATCAGTCAGATCAAAGGCGAGTGGGATACGAAACACCCTAATCTTATTCCTTACAAGGAGTATGTGTTGACGTTGCTTCCCCATTTCGAGGAGATAACCTTTGAACACATCCCATGAGAGGAGAATCAGTTGGCAGACGCGCTGGCTACGATGTCTTCTATGTTCAAAGTCAAATGGGACAACGAGGCCCCCCGGATCATTATTTGGAAATTGGATGAACCTGCACATTGTTGTGATCTTGAGACTGAAGAGGTAACAGAAAAGCCCTGGTATCATGAGGTGAAGAGGTACCTTGAAGCTCAAGAATACCCCGAGGGTGCATCTGTTAATGACAAGAAGTTCCTGAGAAGGTTCGCGGCGAAGTTCTTCATCAGCAATGGCATCCTTTACAAGCGTAACCATGATTCAACCTTACTGCATTGTGTGGGTAGGATTGAAGCAGAAAGGATCATGGCAGAGCTGCATGAAGGTACTTTCGGAACTCATTCCAGCGGACATACCATGGCAAAGAAAATCCTTCAGGCAGGATATTACTGGTCCACAATGGAGGCTGACGGTTATCAGCATTCTCGGACATGTCACAAGTGCCAGGTCTATGTTGATAAAGTGCACGTACCTCCAGTTCCTCTAAGCGTCCTGACAGAACCTTGGCCTTTTGCAATGTGGGGCATTGATATGATTGGCGAGATCAGACCTACGGCATCCAACGGGCATCGTTTCATCCTGGTAGCAATCGATTACTTTACGAAGTGGGTTAAAGCAGCTTCCTTTGCTACGGTAACCAAGAACGCCGTGGCACGGTTCATTCGGCACAACCTGATCTGTCGATACGGTCTACCAGAGAGGATTATTACGGACAATGGTACCAATCTTAATAACAAGATGATCACTAAGCTCTGCGAGCAATTCAAAATACAACATCATAACTCTTCTCCCTACCGGCCGAGGATGAATGGGGCTGTCGAAGCGGCAAATAAGATCATTAAGAAGATTGTGCAGAAAATGACAGTGACATACAAAGACTGGCATGAGATGTTACCATTTGCTCTTCATGGGTACCGTACCTCAGCACGGACGTCAACAGGGGCAACACCCTACTCCTTGGTATATGGCATGGACGCAGTGTTTCCTATTAAAGTTCAGATGCCCTCTCTTCAGATCATGAAGGATACAGGTTTGAGCGAAGACGACTAGATCCATACCCGACTTTATCAATTGAATCTAATCAACAAAAAAAGACTTACTGCTATTTGTCATGGTCAGACGTACCAAAAACGGATGATCAAGGCATTTAACAAGAAAGTCAGACGACAAGAGTATCAAGTTGGGGACTTGGTAATCAAGCTCATTATCTTACCTCAAGGTGATCCCAGGGGCAAATGGACCCCTACTTACGAAGGGCCATTTGTGGTTAAGAACATCTTCTCAGGAGGAGCTATGATTCTAACCACCATGGATGGTGACGACCTTCCTCGCCCCATCAATGCAGACATAGTAAAAAGATACTACGCATAATCAAAGACCCGCTAGGTTGACTGGCCTAGGCAAAAATAAGGGCTTCCCGGCGAACCAAAAGGGTTCGAGCAAAAAATAAGGGATGAAAATAAAAAATCTGTACACCCGGCAAGTTGAAAACCTGAAAAGGCGGCTTGGGCAAAAATGGGTATCCCGGTGGACTGAAAACCTGAAAGGGCGGTCCAGGAAAAAGTTAGGGATAAGCGTAACACTATGTCTCATTGGATCACTCTGCATCTAGACTTCGGTATTGACTATTAAGCTCAGGCAGCACTAATCAATCAGATTCATCTTCAACTAAGCAGCAAAGTGATGAGACGCTTGAAGATATAAAGGCAATAGCAGAGTTGGAACCTAGTGGGATTATTCACATAGCTATTTTGTTTTCTTTTCACAAATTGTATAGATTATATTTGTTCGGCGGCGTTCTCTTACTAGAATGTCAGCCTCTTGTACAAAAACGCCTATTTTCAGGCCAAACTTCAAAATCAATACAAATTCATTTTCAGACAAATTTCAAACTGTTTTTCCTTTGTCTGTTTTGTTTTGTAAAGAACGTCCAATGTTCATTTTTGATATATGTATTTAACACTAATTGCTGCTCATAAAATTTACATGCGAAACAAAACTTGAATTACGGGTAATGTCAGAAATAGGGGCAATAAGAATTGTTCGAGCTGTCTAGTTGCTTTATCCACCAAGGTACCAAGGTAGGTTCAGATGAAGAATATGACCAAGATACCGTCTCTCCCCGTAGAGTAAAACAGTAATGGTAGCTCTCCCCATTGAGACTTGCAACCATGAATGAATCAACAATACTTCCCCCCAAGCAGAGTTAGTCTACCATCAGCCCTGAAAAGTTTTGGTATCCCAAGAAGGTCTTAATCTTCCCTAGAAAAGTATAAAGATATCCTCCAGCAAGTATAAGAGTATCATCGGCAGTCTTAATATTCCTCAACAGAATATAAGAATATTCCCCGGCGGAATACAAGATATCCACAGTGGAGTCATTTCACCAGCGCAGTCTAAAAGGCTTCCCCACCAGAGTTGAATCACCCTCCCCAGTAGATTCTGGAAGCTTATCCTCTACAGAGCACAAATAAACCTCCCCATCCAAATTCAGAAGGTTATCCTCACAAGAGTCTAACTGGGTTATCCTCAGCAAGTTGCGACAGGAAGATCATCCCCAGCGAAGTTCTTTCTATCCCCAGCGGAGTTCATCATTGAAATCCCCAACGGAGCTTATCAACGGAATCCCCAGCGGAGTTTGTCGTTAAAATCTCAGCAAAGCATCTCTTCCCCACAGAGTAATTCCCCGCAGAGTAATCTCTTCATCGGCTTATTCCCCGCAGAGTAATCTCTTCATCAGCTTATTCCCCAACGGAGTTCTCTTCTCTTGCAGGCTTCTTCTCACAACCATCTTCGTTCATCATCCCCAGCGGAAACAAAGAACTCAACTCTATTCTCCAGCAGCTCCGGGATTTATTTTCCCAGCTGAAACATCACACTTCCATACATCATGATACATGCATATACACATCATACGAATACAATCTCATTTATGTTGAGAACGTCATTGCTTGATCCATCTCATGCATTGCATGTGACTGACCTTTACCTTTCAGGAAAGATACAGTTAAAGTTCTCACCTTAGTCGAAGATCTGACCAGTTCTTAAATCTCAACTGAATTATCCTCGTTTGAATTTCAGATAAGGTTCTCAATCTCGACAGTTTCCCTACGTCATAGTGTGGACGAGTACTATAACCTCAACGGTATACTCCCGGTGAGCACGAGTCAGTTCCTAAATCTTGATGTTTTCCTCTGTCATAGTGTGGACAAGTTCTATAACCTCAACGGTATACTCCCGGTGAGCACGAGACAGTTCCTAGATCTTGATGAAGATGCTTCTCTATGTCATAGTGTGGAGGAGTACTATAACCTCAACGGTATACTCCCAGTAAGCACGAGTCAGTTCCTAGATCTTGATGTTTTCCTCCGTCATAGTGTGGACGAGTACTATAACCTCAACAGTATACTCTCGGTGAGCACGAGACAGTTCCTAGATATTGATGAAGATTCTTCTCTACGTCATAGTGTGGACGAGTACTATAACCTCAACGGTATACTCCCGATGAGCATAAGTCAGTTCCTAGATCTTGATGTTTTCCTCCGTCATAGTGTGGACAAGTTCTATAACCTCAGCGGTATACTCCCGGTGGGCACGAGACAGTTCCTAGATCTTGATGAAGATGCTTCCCTACGTCAAAGTGTGGACGAGTACTATAACCTCGACGGTATACTCCCGATGAGCACGAGTCAGTTCCTAGATCTTGATGTTTTCCTCCGTCATAGTGTGGACAAGTTATATAACCTCAACGGTATACTCCCGGTGAGCACGAGACAGTTCCTAGATCTTGATGAAGATGCTTCTCTACGTCATAGTGTGGACGAGTACTATAACCTCGACGGTATACTCTCGATGAGCACGAGTCAGTTCCTAGATCTTGATGTTTTCCTTCGTCATAGTGTGGACAAGTTCTATAACCTCAGCGGTATACTCTCGGTGGGCACGAGACAAGTTCCTAGATCTTGATGAAGATTACCCCCCAGTTGAATTATGGACAGGTTCTTAAGACTCAGCCGAGGCATTCTCTCAGTTGAAGTACAAACCAGATTCCTGAATCTCAAAAGTTAGACTTCCCCAGCAGAATCTTTTACAACAACAGGTAGGCAAGTTCTCGCTAAGGAATCTCTTACGCGATCGACACTCCTGCAGATGGCATCTATAAGCCCATCCTCCTACCAACAACCTCCAAATGGCATATGTAAGCCCATTCCCGACATCACAATGTTGATACTACACCATGTGAGTGCAAATTTCTGGGCACTCTAGTGTTCAATTATCTTCCACCTTCGGATCACGAAAGGCTCGAAAGCCAATCTATATCCTCAGGTTTAAGAAAATTGAACAGGGGAAACTGTTGTACCCCAAAATTTTCCCTCCCATATTCCTCAAGATATGTCAAGAATAATCTCCAAGTGGCTCAAGTTAGCTCAAGAGTTGGACAGTCAAATCGCCTCATAAGGCAGTCAAGTCAAAATTAGGGTTTTGTGTTGCATCAAGGTCCTCACACCCAAATGACCTCAAGTTCTCCACAATGTTCTAATATGTTCTCAAGTTCATCCATGTCAAATTTCAAGCCTTGCAGAGGAAGTTTGGTCAGTCAAGTGCTTAAGAGGTCCAGAAATCGACTGTGCTAGGGCAAAAGTCAACTGTGACCTACAAACAGTCAAACCTCAAGATTTTTTGTCAAAATTATCATTTTTAAATATAATTCATCATTTGATCAATGGTTTATCATGATTCATCAAGGATTTCTCAAGATTCATCAAAATTCAAAAGTTGCTAAATTAGGGTTTTGTAGGAAAAGCCAACTCAACTTTGACCAAGCATAACTTTCTCATATTTTATGAGAAATGACCCATACAAAGCTCATTTTGAAGAGGATGAAATTTCCTACAATCCTTAATCACACCCCAAGATCAAGAAATTCTCTCACAAAAAGTTACAAATTTGGACATTATAGGTCATTTATGAAAGTCAACAAAAACAGCTTTTTTGCCAAAGCTTATAACTTGAGAATGGAATATGAAAATGCGATGAGACGAAGAGGGTTGATTAGAGGACATCTCAAGGTTTCCAAAAAGTCAATTAACACCTCCAAAAGTTCAAAATTGAAGAAGTTATGCATTGTTGAAGTTGGGCATTTTTCAAAAATTGCCAAAAGTCAACTATCCTCAAAACTCCAATTTTTGACAAAAGGACCCACTTTTTTCCACTTGATTTGGTCTTGTCATTCCGCACACGTGTCCCATACTTAATTTCATGATCATTCACTTATTTTTCTATTTTATTTTATTTTTATTGATTTAATTCATTTTAAATCAATATTAAATCAAATAAAATGCAAAAATTAATGAAATGGTATCTTTGTGATTTGTACAACTTGCAATTATCATTATTCACTCAATCAAATCGCATCATGGCTCATTCAAGCACAAAAAAAAAATCAGATTTGGCCTATTTTTGGAAAGGTTATCAATGGTGATCAAATCCAATATTCCATCTTCAATGCACATGGATATGGGTCCAGATTTTGACCTAAACTGATTCTATTATATGCATACAAGTGACACATACCTAGAACACGCATAGAAGACTGCAGAAACGACCATATAACTTTGAGAAAAAAACTTGAAAAGTGTGAGATTGAAAACAACTTTGGAGGCGGATTCAGACCAAAAGAAAAACATAGCTCTCTTCCTTGACATCCAGTGGAGCTATACCAATCAAAAGGAAACCTTTTCATCGCCTGAAACGCCTTGTAAGTCACCACGAACTTGACTCTGGACATGGTGTCGTGAAATCCTTTTCTTGCATTCTCTTGCCAATTTTCTTGTACATTCATACTCACCATTCAATTTCCATTGATTCTGCATTATTTGATTTTATTTTCGTGGCTTTTAACCCCATATCCAGAACCTAGGGTTCTTGTTTTTGTTTTTGGGCGTTCTTTATGCAGGTTAAATTAAGGCCAATAATGGCCATGGATGAGTTCAGGGGAGAGAGACGAGTGCATTGGCACACTTAGTATGCATTTATATGGCCTAGGGAGGATTTTGGAGAGATCCTATGAACCTTCCTGCGGATAAAAATCCGTAGGTAATCGAACCGGGTTTTGTGAAAAAGATGAAGATGTGTCATAGCGTGATTGGTTCATTTGAATCAATTGCGCGTTTTTATTTTTGGCCAGGCATAATTGAATTGTTTGTATATAATATTTAACTTCTATTCCACTAACAGGTTAACATCATGGCTCAGTTGGTAGCGCGCTAGTTGAATTACCCCTTAGGACCTGGGTTCGAATCCCAGGTCCCCCAAAACCTTGTTATATTTTTTCTTCATATATTTAGGCGCAGCATCCCTAGCATGGACTACCATATGTCCTCAGATCTCAATGTGCCAAGTGGCTTCAAGCTAGATCCAAAGGCCAGAATTATTGATCCACCATGGATTCAAGTCAATGCATGCATACGAGACTGGAAAAGTCAACAAGGGCCAACATTCTGGGCCTGGAATTATGTTGATCATACTCCCAAATCCAGCCCAACACCCCCCTGAGTTTGTTTATTCATTTTATTTTTTTCTTTTCATTTTATTATCATTACCATTACCTTAATTAATTAATTAACAAACTAACTTTTTTTTCATAAAAATCAGAAATCATAAAAAATAATATTTTCATTAATTCCATTAATTTTATAAATTATTTTTGTAAATAAACCATTAATTAATTTATTTAGTTTAAATAGGCTTAATAATAACATCTTTGCAATAAATTAAAAATTGATTTAGAATTAGGGTTTTGATATTTTTTTACCTTTCTAGTTTTATTTCCTTGATTAAAATAAAAAAACCAAAAATATTTCCATTTAATTTAATTATTAATTTAGACTTATTTTTTAATTCAAAAATAACAAAAAAATATGCTTTATTTAATAAAAAAGGGTCAAAACCCTAGGCCGCTCCGATTCAATTTTTTCTCGCGCGAATTATCTTTGATCCATATATTGTAACTGCTTTGAGGATGTAATAATTTTTAACTTAGGATTTTATCGCTTTTATTTACTTTCCGCAATTTAATTTTTAAGGGTTTGTTTTTGGCGATGTAAATACCCGACTCCTTGTAATAGTTTAGATTTAATTTCCGCAATTTAAATTCCGCAGCTATTAACTATTAGATGTTTGATAAATAGGGAATGCATGACAAGATCAAATCTTTAACCTAAAATCAACATAGCTCACCCATGACATGTATAAAGATAAATAACTGAAAAATAACACACTCGCACATGCGCACTCTTAGGGTACACCTCACTTGGTTGCCTCGAACGTGGTCATTGAGTATAGGAAGTTTTAGAGGTCGCCCTTTTGTCCAAAGATCATAGTTTCCTCGAAATGGTTGCCTCGGAAAAATGATCTAAGACATTAGGGTTACCGCTAAGGCATCCTAACGTTGCTTCAGTGACCACACGTCCCTTAATCGAATTGACCTTTAAACTCCAACGACGATGCTACCTACTCATCAATAGTGGGCTAGCATTGTCTAAAGGACATTTGTACAGATTAATTCCTTTTTCGAGTAGGTAGAAGGTTTTTAAGTACTTGCTCCTTTTTAAAACAAAATAAAACTTTTTGCACTTACACTGTCTTCAAAACAAAAACTCTTTCAAACCCACAAACACAAAGAAAAGCAAACTTTTGAAAACATAATGAGCAAGTACCTAAGAGCCCGTGGATAACCACGGATAGAAAGGGTGCTAACACCTTCCCTTTCTATAATCTACCTCCCGAACCTGAGAAATATCTCAAAAAGGAATTTTTCTGTGCTTTTGTCCTTTCCTTGTTGGATAAAATAAAAGACGGTGGCGACTCTTGCTTACCGCGACATTTTGCAAAAACAAACGCAAACGCGAACCAGCATTCCAAAACAATCAGTTCTCATTCCCACCGATCACACAATCTATGCACCATTTGTTTTGAGACATGATATAGAGATCATGCTCCAACAATATTTAGTGCAATAAGAAGGGGATGAGATGAAGAGGGATAGGGTAAAACAAATATATAAACTACATTTGAATTAAATTTTAATCAAACTATTATTGAATTCATTCATCCATTTTTTGTGGAGTTAAACTCAACACCATGGATCCAATGATGTTAATAAAGTTTATGATCCAAAATCTAACACAAGATTAGCCAGAAAATGATCACAAAATAATATTATATTTAATATATACATTATAAGGGTTAAAAAAATGTTTAAAAATAGAAAATAATGAGAAAAATATCAACTATGTTCAAATTAATCAAGAAAGAAAAAGCAAGGCCATAGAAAAATCAGAAATGGATCCAAATATTTTTATAAAAATTTTGGTAATTTTTAAAGGTCGGAAATTATTTTTAAACTATTTAAAATTGTTCAAACAAACATAAAATAGGTAAAAAATAGTAAACCTCAAGATAAAATTCCATAAAATTTTCAGAAAGTCCAAAATATGCAAAATAACATTTACAAATTTTTCCAAAATTAAAAAATGTCAGAAAGTATTTTTTAAGTAATTAAAAGAATGGAAATAATACAAAAAATATAAAAAAATACCAAATGTCAAAATAAAAATGTGATAAAATAGTCATGAAATTAGAAATAATTCAAAGTATTTTTGTGAATTTTTTCATAATTTTTGGATAAAAAATAAAAGAGTTATGAATTTTTGAAAATTTAATCAATAAAAATATAAAAATCAGAAAATAAAATAAAACCAAAAAGATGTGGACCATCAGATCATAGTCAAAACGCGTTAGTAAGCTAATCCAATGGGCCAGACGCGTTGTGCTTGATATGGACCTTAGTGAGATACGCATGGGATCAGAAAAAGGGCAACCAATGAAATTAAAATGTTTGGCACGCTATCATTGGCTGAGACGAGACATGTCATCGTCTTCAACCTCCAGACATGCTGCAATGGGTATTTTGTGAGATCCTTCAAATAGAAAAATTAGGATCCAAGGGTAGCATCATTGAACTCGTCTCTTCAAGACGATTGTAACACAACCATCACTCCAAATTTATATAAGGTATGGAGTGAGATATGAATCAAAAACTCAGAAAATAGCGAGCACCTTCAATTTGAGATTTCTCTCTCAATTCTCAATGGATTTAAAAATTGTAAGCAACATTAGAATCATGAGGAGGAGTAGAATAGATTAGTGCTTGATTTGGATCCAAATGGTGGAGAATTCTACCTTTTCGAAGTTCAAGGAAGAAGCTCTGAAACTGGACTTTTGTAGCTTGAATTATGGCTCGTTTTGATTGGTTTAAGTGTTGGAGAGTTTATATGATGCTCAAGGGTGATGAATGCGCAAAGAATTTTGGAAAAGGGAGCTTAAATCTCAAAAACTGAATTCAAAAAAGATGGGTTCGGGTGAGGTTTTGGCAGGGTGTTCTTGGCTCTCAAAGCTTGGGAAAATGGATGGGGGATGTCCCTATATTTATGGGGAAGTGAATAGGAATTAAAATTTGAAGAAATGAGGAAGTTTGGAGGGAAATTGAGTGAAGGTCGAGCACGAGTGAAGTGTGACTTCAATTCCATCAAAACTCAACCAAATCTTGCGTTTTGGGGTGCTAATCACTTCTGGCAAGTTTGCTAATCAAGTTTAAATCAAAAACGCGCATAAATCTTGTGTTTAGAAGTCACATTATGGATTTCAAAATTCTGACTTTGTGAAAATTTCAGTTTCAAGTTACCAAATTCAAATCCATGGCATTTCTAATTCAAGGGGTCTTAGGGCATGATTCTCGATGCTTTAGAAAGATGAGGTTACAATATTTGCAATGGAAAAAGAATGGAATCAAATGGATGCTTGAGCTGAAAGTTACATAGAGTCAAAGTTGAAGAAAAAGAGTTGACTTTCCATACTTAGAAATACTTCAAATTCTTCTTCAAAAATGACCTATAATATTTTGCATCAAAACATGGCCTTCCACTTAGAATTTTCTCTTGACCAAAAAAGATGGAATGAATTAGATCTCTTGAATGACATTTTGGAATTTGAACCACCAAAAATCTCCAAAAATTGAGCAAGTTATGACTTGTTGAAATTGGCCAAAAATCATGGAATGACCTATAATCTTTTGCATATTTAAGGCAACTTCCATCCATTTTCTCACTTTTCACATAAAATAAGGAATAAAGTACACATCTTTAAGATCATTATGGAAAAATAATGGGCTCAAGGTGATAAAAATTTACCAAGTTATGACCATTTGAAGTCACATATGGAAAATTATGGACTCATCTGGATGACTTGTAATCTTTCTTCTTCACCGAGTTCATTCCACATGTAAAGTCCTTGGAACTTTTGAAGTGATTTGTTGATAAATATTTGAAGAGAAAGATGTCTTTAGAATCACTCAAAAATACAAAAAGGGGAGCAAGATATGCTCCTTTAAAGTTCAAAACCATAGCTTCTAGATCAAGAGAATGCTTTGAGGAACTTTGACAAGTTTGAGCAAACTTCTTGTGCCAATGTTCTTGCTTTGTGAATAGAAGTTGTTGAGGATGATGATGAGGACTCATAGCCAGAAAAACCACTTCCATATCTTAAAATTTGAGAGAAATATTCCCCTGTGACCAATAGGAACAAGGCCTTGGCCAAACATGACAACTTCTCCAATCAACCCCTTGTACTTTTGAGTCAAATTTAATAACCTTGAAATGTGATGAACCAAAGCAACTTTGCCATGCCAATTATTACAAAACCAATCCAATAGTGAGGTTTTAACTTCTCAAGCTATGTTGACTAGGGCATGGAAATAAACTCATGAACCCATGGAGTAACTTGATAAATCTCATTGCCCTTACCTATATGGATAACAAGCAAGACAAGGCAACATTGTATTTCATTAGTTAAGTGAAGAAATCAAAACAATATTTATGATCACAAAAGGAACATAAGTCAAGGTGCTTGGTAACTCTTTAAAAGGAGCAAATCTAAATGTACGGAGGGGAACCAAGAATCCTAGTGTGATCTTGTTGTGAGTGAAACAACTTGGTATGATGAAGGGATCTTAGGGGCAAAAATTAGGGTACAACAAAATGAGATATAAAAAATTTTAGAACACAAATTCTCCTAGAAAAGCATGGATTTGAAGTTATGATTTTGTGAATACATGTTCATGAAACTTGGAAACTTAGTGAAATTTTGCCCTAGTTTAGGCAGGATTTTGACCTAACTTCATGGCAATTTTTCACATAGTTCCAAGAGGAATTTTCAAAAATGTCCTACATAGAGGTGGTAGGGTATGTTACAAGCTTTCCAAAATGTCCAAGAACTCATTGAGATCGTGTTTGAGCAAAGAAAATAGAAGACAAGAAGTTGGACATTCATTCTTGAATTATAGGTCATTTCCATGATGAACAAGAATTCAAATCTCAAGCCCATGTTGCATAATCTTTGCTTTGCAGACATTAAACTTGTGTTTCACTCCATAATTAATGGTTTATAAAAATGGTTTAGACATTATCCAATTGATTCAAGTATTATCCAAACCAAATTGCCATTAATGGAAGAAAGTTCATACTTTCATTTTGGAAAAGTGGCTTTAATCACAAAGTCCACTCTCCTTGAGCTTTGTAGTTATTCCTTCTGCACACACTAAGTCTATAAGCTCATAAGAAGTATGTTTAAAGTGCTCAATCGTCCTACCTTACCTTGAAACCATGTTTGTCCATGTTGCTTCAAAAACAAGCCAAAATCCACAAGCATGTGATTTTGTACTTCTGACTTCTACAAGTCTCCAAACCATTTCCTATATGCTAAGACACTCTTAGGCAACTTAGGACACGATTTTACAAACTCCAAAACTCCCTCAAACACCCCAAAACCAGAAATTTCCATACAAGCACAAAAACTTGTGATTAATGATTTTTGAATCCAATCTCTAAATCCCCTCGTGTGTTTCTTGGCCAAACCATCGACAAAGCTTCTAATACACATATAAAAGCTATCTCAACCCCTGTTTTCAAACTGTAACACCATCTTCACTAACCTCCATTTTCAAAAATAGGGCATTGCATCTTGACTTCTCTAGACCATTCCAGCCATCCATATCTTAAGTTAAGCATTGCATTATCTTCCTGGAGACTTGAGGAAGCAAACCTGATCATTACAACTCCTTGAAAGTTGCTCAAACTCCCTACACGATTTCCAATTTTGAGGTAAGTTTTCTCAACTTTTAACTCCTCATACCAGTATCATTAATGGTTAATTTGTGAATGAAAAATGTAGATATCATTGCCCTGAAGCTAACCATGTCCATAGTTTTCATTTATATTTCTTGAGCTTAGAGGATTTTAAGTTTGAATCTCTGAAAAAATTAGGTGAGAATTTGGTACCATTTAAAATTCATGTTCATCTTTGAGTGTTAGCTTATGTTTTTTACATGGTCGGATTCGTGATGAAATTTCCAGCAACTTTCATGTTTCTACTTTTGAAAATGGTTGAGAAATGAGAAAGATAGCATTTTCAAAAAATCATGTTGAATGGTCTAGTGCGAAGTTGAAGATGATACAGGCCTAGGAATGTGTTTCAAATATATATTTATATTTTTGTATTAATAAACGGATGTATAGCCACCCCAATGGTAAGAGCGCACGCATGTGACTATATGGACCTGGGTTCGAGCCCCAGTGGTACCCTTTTTGTTTTTTTCACTTTTTCTTGTTTCAGGTTCAATGCAAGCCAATCCAGCGCGTGTACCATGTGCCTTTCTCCATCACCATCAGATCAGTCAAGCCATTAAATCCAACACCTCACATGCATGTCCCTATGATGCACCCTTCAAGGCTGCCCACACTGGATCACCAGAGGGCGCTGGATTTATTTTGGGCCTGGAGCATTTTTTTTGGATTCTCACCCCCCTGTTTGCTTTTAGACACAAGCCCAATTATCTTGTTGTTATTTTGTTTTCTGACTTGAACAAAAAAATAATTTTGGGCCTAGCGCCCCTTTTACTACTGTTAACCACCATTTCTATTTTTTAACTCCCCTGACTTTAATAGTTATATTTTATTTTATTTTATTTTTTTCTTCTATTATTATTATTATTACTATTACTATTATTATTATTATTATCAATTTATTAATGAAAATCGAAAAAATATTTTATTTATTATTTATACTTACTTATTTTATTTTCTCTATAAATATAAAAAGACCAAAAATATTTTCTTTTAACAAATTAATATCTTTTTATTAATTAATATTTAGACTTAGAATTAATTATAATTTTATTTTCTTTCTTTTAAAATTAATTTAGAACTTAGATTTATTTTAATTAATCAATTTCCATGTTATTTTCCTTAATTTAAAATGTTTTTTCATAAAAAACCCTAAAAAAATACTTTTAATTTAATTTATTTCTTAATTAGTTTTATTTAATTTTTAACTAATCATTTTATTAATTAGGTTTAGATTAAAACCCCTTTCATAAAAATCAAACAAAATCATTTCTTTACCCATTTTCATTTTTGCATTTTTATTTATTCAATTATTGTACATTTATTCAATATGGTTGTAATAGTTAATTAGATTTAATTTTCTTGCAAATCCCCCATTTGTAAATTTGTATACTCCCCCCCCCCCCCCAATTGATGTAATAGCTTAGTATTTTTACTTTTCGTAATTTATCGCTTTATATAAATGTTATTAATTAGGGTTTGTATGCAAAGACTAAAATCAATAAGTTAGCAAACCCTAATTCAAGACAAAACCATACATGTAAATCAAAACACTTGCACACTTGCACCCTTAGGGTAATTCCACTTTGTTTCCTTACAAAAATAGTCATGTTATGCATGTGGGATATCTTAGCAAAAAGCAATAAAAAATACAAGATCATAGTCCCTCTACATCCAAAGATAGAGTTTCTTACCAAACCAATAATAAGATAACAATATCAAAAGAAAGGAAGCAATGAACTAAGACTTTTGAGTAGGTAGATTATTCCTAGCTGCTTGCTCAATTTTAAATCAAACACTCTTGCTTATTTTCAAAACCAACACCAACACTTTTAAAAAACACTTTCAAAACATTTTCCAAACATGAAACATTTTCAAAAGATCACCACTTTGTATACATTCTTACGAACGAGAACTATTACAAAGTTTGCCTAAACAATGGTGCCTTTTCAAAATACTTTCAAAAACCACACAAATCACATTTTCAAACAAAAGCAAGTGATCTAGCAAGCAACTAAGAGCCCATAGATAACTATGGATGAAAAGGGTGCTAACACCTTCCCTTTTCATAATCTACCCCCCGAACTCAAGAAATAATCTCAAAGGTATTTCCTGTTCTTTTCAGCCTTTCCTTTTGGATAAAAGAAAAGTCGGTGGTGACTCTTGCTAACCGCAACATTTGTGATAAAACACAAAACAACCAAATCAGTTCTCCCACTGTATCACAAATGTTATCAATGCAATGTTATTACCCGATTCATTAAGCATAACCTTATATGTCGATACGACATCCCCGAAAGGATCATCACTGATGATGGTACCAATCTAAAAAACACTATGATCACAAAACTCTGCATACAGTTCAAGATTAAACATCATAATTCTTCTCAGTATCGATCGAAGATGAATGGCACAGTGAAAGAGTTGACATTTGTGATACAGTGGGAGAAATGACTTGGTTGTTTTGTGTTTTATCGCAAATGCTGCGGTAAGCAAGAGTCGCCACCGACTTCTCTTTTATCCAACAAAGGAAAGGGTGAAAAGAACAGAAAAATACCTTTATCGAGATTTTCTGAGTAAGGGCGGTAGATTATGGAAGGGAAGGTGTTAGCATCCTTTCCGTCTGTGGTTTTGCACGGGCTCTTAGGTACTTGCTTATTTTTTTAAATTTCTTTCTTGTTTGTGTGTTTTGAAAAGTTTGTTTGCTTTATGATAACTCTTGTATCAGTCTTCAAGAGTTTTGATAAAGCGTTTTTTGAAAATGTTTGAAAGTGTCGTGTGAAAGAGATTATTGTTGAGCAAGTACTTAACAACTATCTACCTACTCAAAAAATGTGTTCTTTTTCTCATTTTCTTTAGATAGTGTTATCCTACTATTAGCGAGTAGGTAGCCCTATCGTTGGATGTTGAGGGACTATCGAAGGGACGTTTTTGGTCACTAAGGCAACTAGGCAAGAACTCTTACTAATTGTCCTAAAGTTCTAAGATCACTTTTTTAACCGAGGCAACAATCGAAAGGGTCGTCGAGGGACTTGTGATCTCTTTAACTCAAGGACAGCCACTAAAAATTCTCGTGTTTCGAGAATTGTGACCGTTTTCAAAGGCAACCGAAGTGGGAGATACCCTAGGAGTGAGAATGTGCAAGTGTATTGTGCTTGATTCAGATATATTATATTTGAATTAGGTTATGCTATGTTCAATTAGTCGTTATATTTCCATACAACCTTATTAGCCATACATCTAAGAAGTTTAGCAGGGTGTAGTAAGTAAATTGCAGAAAATAAATTTCTAAGCTATTACGAGGCCTTGGGGCAGTTACATAATTAGGTGCGGAAATTTAAACCTTAATTAATATTACAAAGCGGGAAACAGTTACATAATTAAAAAATACGAGAAAGTAACTTAACAAAATTAAGTGGCAAGAAAATATTAGAATCGGGAGAAAGGAGGTTGGGAGGATTAGGGTCAGTAGAAAAAGAAATATTTAAAAATTAATGGCAAAAGATTCAGAATTGATTAATTTAAGAAAAAATAAATTTGATTGAATTAATTTAAGAAAGGATTTGATTAAATTATCCTAAGTCTAATTAATTTTAATTGGCAAAAATATCTAAATGTAATAAATGTTAATTACAAAAAAAAAAATTTAAATCTAATTATCTTTAATTATAAAAAAACAAAATTAATTGATGATTTATTTACAAGAAAAATTAATTAAAACATATTTTTTTATGTTTTTGATATAAAAGAAATTGAATTAAATATGTGAATCAACCCTAATTATCAGGTTAATTAAATAATTAAATTTATTTACAAAAATTAATTTTAAACTAAAAAAACCCTAAATCTATTTTTTTGTGATCTTTGATTTTATGATTAAAATTATTAAAAAAAACTTATTTTAAAATAACTAAAATAAAAATAAAGAATATATAAAAAAACAAAAAAAGAGAATAGAATGGGCCTGATGGTGTTAGCAGTCTGAGGGGTGTGGAGATGAAATTGTTAGGCCCAGATCACATGAGCCCAATATTCTGCGTGATCCAATGGAGAGTGTGTTTGAGGGTCCACCATGGGGATTCATTGTTGGGCGCTGGATCTGAATGTTGGATGATCTATTGGCTGAGAGTGAGGATGCAGGATGGACGTTTGGCCATGTCCCACACTGGAACCTGTAAGAAGTGTTTAGAAAATATCAAAATGCTAGACCTAGGACTCGAAACCAGGTCCTCTCCCTTCACCACATGCTGCTTGACCATCTGTGTTACCATGTCATTCATTATACAAAGTAAAACAAAAATAATATAATGTGAATTTCCTATAATTATTTAAGCAAAAAGAAAATGCGCACAAATTTGAAGTGGCCAGTGGGGTTGTGCCACACGGTCATCTTCTCCACTCACCCGTCGTGTTAGCCTCTGCACTTTTACCTACGGACGTTGTCCGTCACTACAGCACCTACAACTTCCAAAATCCATAGTATGCAATATAAATCAAACCTAAAGCCATAGATCAATTAGGCTTGATCCCCTAAGCACAATGATACTCATCTTTGGGCACAATTTTACATGTACCTAAAAACCCTAAAACAAAAGTCCAAACCCTAATAATGGTAGATCATCATACATTCATCAAAACTTGCAATTAATGATTCAAACACGTACTAAACATTCATACAAACACGAATGCATGATCAAAAAACATTTATAACACATGTATGGCCATAATAGTTTTTGAAAATAAAACTCAAACCTTGATTGTGTTGGTCGTGATTCTGGGAGCTTTGATGCTTGGAAACGATGCAGTTAGGTTCAGGATGCCTCCAGGAATATTTTGCAACTCTCAAAACCTCTTGAATTTGCCTCAAATTCCACAACCGATTTCAACTGTTCTCTTCAAATTTTGAAATTTGAACATGAGTTTTGTGTGGCCAATCCTTGTTCTCTTGGTCTGGAAATGTTGTGTTTATATATTGGGATGCATTAGGGCAACAAAAATGGATTGAATCCTGAAGATTGGATGGAAAAAATTTGATTTGCATCTTGGAATTTTATGTTTCTAAATTTGGCCAAAACTTGCTCATCTCTCTCCAATCACCCTTCACATGAATTCTTGACTCAATCTTCTGATTTTGGACTCATGATATGATCATAAAACAAATCTTTTGGATTTAATTCATCATTTTTCTATTTTATTTGATTTATTAATATTTAAATGAATGAAAATTCAAATAAATAAAAATAAATCTCATAAAAATAAAATAATGGATTTAAATGTCTTGAATAAGTCCATGTATATATTTGAGATTTAAAACCCACGCCCATTAGTTCAAAAGATCCAATTTGCTCACATTCACTTTTGTGCATTTTTATAAAATTTCCCAACTTCTACAAGTCATAACTCTCTCAATTTTTGTCCTATGGAGGTTTTTTTGGTCATTTTGGAAAGCTCAAGATCTCCTCTAAGATCTCCTTTTGGTTTCATCTCAATTTAGTCTCCCATTTTCATGTATGCTTCTTTGGAAAAAGATGACTTTTTGTTGACTTTTAAGATTACCTATAATGTCTGAGCTTGTATATTTTAACTGGGGCATTTATTGAACTTGAGGGATGAAGATAAGTTGTAGGGAATTGGATTCTCTTCAAAATAAGCTTTGGTGGAAAAATTTATGATAAAGTATGGGAAAGTTATGCCTGGTCAAAGTTTGGTTGACTTTTCCTATAGAAACCCTAATTAGCAATTTTTGACTTTTAATGAATTAGGAGCATTTCTTGAGGAATCGTGATCAAACCTTAATCAAATGATGGATATTACTTAGGAATGTTGATGTTGACCAAAAATCTTTAAGTTTGATTGTATATAGGCCACAATTTACTTTTGACCTAGTATAGTTGATTTTTAGGCATTTGAGCAGATGACTTAGCAAACTTGTTGTGAAAGGCATGAAATTGGCATGGATAACCTTGAGGACATATTAAGACCTTGTTAAAAATTTGAGACCATTGGAGTTCACACATCTTGATGAAAATTGAAACCCTAGTTAGAGGTTCATTGCCTTTAGGAGGAGAATTTGTCTTGTCAATTCTTTGGCATCCATGGGCAAGTTGGGGATCTCAATGGGCATGTGTTGCATAAAATAAGAGGGAAAATTTTAGGGTACAACAGCTTCCCCTGTGCAATCTTCTTAAACCAGAGGATGTAGATTGGCTTGTCTTGCCTTTCGTGATCTAAAGGTGGAAGATGATTGAACACTAGAGTGCCCAAAAATTTGCACTCGTCTGAACTAGCATTGTTGGTGGATAATATCGGGAAGGGGCTTATAGATGCCATTTGGAAAAGATGACATTCCTTTGTGGGGATTCCTGTTCCTATCGTTGAGGAGGACTCCGCTGAGGAATGTTGGTCTTAGTTTTTGGAAATAGTGTCTAGGAGCTTCAGTTGTCCGTTACTCTACTAGGGAATTACCTCTTGACTGGAGAGATGAAAGCGAGTTATTATTCGGTCAGGATCCAGGCTTCACAACGACTTGCTGAGGATAATAAGGTTGACTACTACCTGGTAGTATTCCAGGCTTCACAACAACTTTATTGGGGAATATGAAATTAACTTCTATCCGGTCAGTAACAGGCTTCACAGTAACTATAGACATTGAATTGCTATCTAGTCGTATCCATGCTTCAATGATTTAAAGACATTAAGTTGTTATCTGGTCGGATCCAGGCTTCAACTTGAATATGAGGTATACCGTTATCTGGTCGAGCCCAGGCTTCGGTATCATGGGTTATACTATCATCTGGTAGGGTCCAGGCTTCATAGTAATTAACAAAAATAAATTGCTATCTGGTCGGGCTCCAGGCTTTACAGTTTCTTTAACTGGGTAAGAATCATAAAAATCTTAAGTTCAATTTAACTAAACCAGAGAAAGTATCCACCGGAAAAGAATTAGAATAAATCATTGGTCGATTTAAACTAAACTAGCAGAGGTCTTGAGTTATCTTTAACTAGATAAGAATAAAAAAAATCTTAGGGTCGATTTAACTGAACCAGAGAAAGTATCTATCGGAAAAGAATCAGAATAAATCATTGGTTGATTTAAACTGAACCAGCAGAGGTCTTGAGTTATCTTTAAATGGGTAAGAATCAGAAAAATCTTAGGGTCGATTTAACGGAACCATAGAAAGTATCTACCAGAAAATAATCAGAATAAATCATTGGTTGATTTAAATTGAACCAGCAGAGGTCTTGAGTTATCATTAACTGGAATAAAATCAAAGAAATCTTAGGGTCGATTTGACTGAACCAGAGAAAGTATCCACTAGATCGGAATCAGAATAAACCATTAATCGGTTTAAACTGAACCAACAGAAGTCTTGAATTTTCTTCAACTGGGTAAGAATCATAAAAATCTTAGGGTCGATTTAACTGAACTAGAGAAAGTATCTACTAGAAAAGAATCAGAGTAAATCATTGGTCGATTTAAACTGAACCAGTAGAGGTATTTTGAGAATGATCTTTCTGAGGAAAATGCTGAAATAGCCCTTCATCAGACGTAGCCTTCGAGAAGATTGTCAGGTCATATAAGTAGTCAATGATGTTTGTTGATTTGATCTTTCCTGAAAAGGTAAAGAGTTATTCGTATGCAATGTCATGATGTATGAAATGCTTTGTGTAATGATGTTCTCAAAATAAATGAGATTATGCTGTATGCAATATGTATGCGCATGCCATGATGTATGAATATGGAATGCTGTTGCGATATTTCCTAGTCTGGGAAAATAAATCTCTGACTACTGCTGGAGAGTACTGGGAAGCTAAATCCTGGACTACTGTTTGATAGATGAGGAAAGTGATTCTTTCATCCGCTGGGGATGATGAATGAAGATGATTTGTTGGGGATTTCCTCTTTACGTTTGAGGATATTCTTCCGGGGATCTTTGACTCTGCTTGAGAATGACTCTGTGGGGAAAAAGATGCTCTGTTGGAAGATTTTACCAATGTAGAGAAATAAACTATGTTGGGGGATAGACTTCCGCAGCTAGAGAAATAAACTCTATCGGGGATAAGACTTTATAAATTGTTCGAGATTATAAAAACTTAGCTGGGGAACATGGATTTCAGCTCTCTGAGGGAACTTGGCTGGAGGAGGTAATTCCTGCTTGGGGAAGAAGATGTCAGAACTTTGGTTGTTTTTAATTTGCAGGGACATAGACATCACTAGGATGTATGCTAAGGTTGTATTCGTGATGTCGTCTCAGGACGTCTCTGCCTCTGTACCTGCTAGAGAAAATAACTGTGGGGACTATGAATCACTTTTTAGACCTTGCCTTGTTTCTTAAAGTCATTAGCAATTGTCTTTTTGTTTTTTATGCAAGTATCTGCAAATAGTAATCATATTCAAATGCATATGTCAAAAATAATCACTGGAAGTTTTTTAAAAACAAAATAGTAAAATAGAAAAAAAATAGTTTTGTACTTTCAAAGAAATGATTTGTATTGACTTGAAGAAATTTGCCTATAATAGGCATTTTTTGTACAAAGAGACTGATAATCTAGTAAGAGAACGTCGTCGTGAAAATGAAACTATATAAAATAGTGTACAAAGAGAAAACAACTATGTGTAATAAACCCATTGAGTTTCAATTCTGCTATTGCCCTTATGTCCTTGAGCGTCTCATCACTTTGCTACTTGTCCGAAGCTGACTAGATTGATTGGTATCGTTTGAGCTTGATAGTTGATACTGAAGTCTGGTCGCAGGGTGATCAAATGGGACATAGTCATACGCTTTAAATCCCTAACATTTGCCTGGACCTCCCTTTCGGGTTTTCTGTCCACCGGGATACCCTTTTTTACTCAAGCTGCCTTCTCAGGTTTTTGACTTGTCGGGTGTACATATTTTTTTTGTATTTATTCTTAATTTTTTCCAGAACCCTTTTTTTCGCCGGGATGCCCTAATTTTTGCCTAGGCCAGTCAAACTAGTGGGTCTTTATTCATGCGTAGTATTTTTTAACTATGTCCGCATTCACGGGGTGAGGAAGGTCGTCACCATCCATAGTTTTTAGAATCATGGCTCCACCAGAAAATATGCTCTTGATTACAAATGGCCCTTCGTATGTGGGAGTCCATTTGCCCCTGGGATCACCTTGTGGCAGGATGATGCGCTTGATTACTAGATCACCCACTTAATATACCTGATGTCTGACCTTTTCTTTAAAATCCTTGATCATTCGCTTTTGGTACATCTGACCATGACAGACAGCAGTAAGCCTTTTCTCATCATTCACATTCAGTTGGTCAAGTCGAGTATGGATCCAATCATATTCGTTAAAACCTGCATCCTTCATGATTCTCAAAGAAGGGATTTGGACCTCAATAGGTAGGACAACCTCCATACCATACACTAGAGAGAAAGGTGTTGCCCCTGTTGACGTACATGCTGAGGTGCGGTAACCATGAAGAGAAAATGGTAACATCTTATGCCAGTATTTGTATGTCACCGTCATCTTCTGGATGATCTTCTTAATATTCTTATTAGCATCTTCCACAACGCCATTCATCTTCGTCCGATAAGGAGAAGAGTTATGATGTTGGATCTTGAATTGCTTACAGAGTTCAGTGATCATAGTGTTGTTGAGATTTATACCATTATCTGTAATGATTCTTTCGGGGATACCTGTTGCCCCCCAAAATTTACCCTCTTGATTTAGGCTTATGTTTCATCATGAACATCATATTGCATTACATTCATACTTTGTGATGGGATCAAAGTACTTTGGTTATCTAGTCTTCCTCAAGCTTTGAAGGTTGGTTGCATTGACAAGTTGCTCAAGTAGAATATTATTATCTAAACCTATAGATCTTTCAAGATCAAGAGTTATTTCATATCTCAAAGATATTTTATCCATCTCTTTGAATCATTAGAGGATTGAAGTTTGTGTTTGATTACAAGGGGAATCACTCTTTGGATTCACCAATCAAATTAGGGTTTTGTTTGAGCAAGGCTATTGGTCAATGTAAAAGTCTTGATTTGGGGAGCTACAACATCTCATGGGTGTTTAAAAAGTCTTTGCACAAGGAATTGGTCATGATGCCCAAAGGATTTGAAGTTTTGGAGATGATTTATCAGTCTCCTGAGGTGTTGACCAAAACTAGGGTTTGAGTTTTTATCAGGTTTCCTTGAGAATTTTGAAGTTAAACTTTTCACATGTCCTTTATATACTTGGAAGATCATATGTTTGAAGTTTTGATCATCAGTTTTGAAGGGAAGTGGATCAATTGATTCAGAGGGGCAAAATGGTCATTTTGGTCAAAATCAGTCAAAGTCAAGGTTGACCAAGGGAATTTTTGGCCAACCATAAATTCAAGGATTTACTTTTCATATTTCAAGTCCATTTTTGTCATAGGATCAAAGAGATTGAGGTTTGGGTTGAAACTTGTTCTTGAAGAAACCCTAAAAGTTACTAATTTTGGAAAATAAGGACTTAATTTCAAAAATTCATATTTTATTCACCCTTGATCAAGAAAATGCAAATGAAATATTCTTGGAAAGCTATGAGAATGATCATTCACCTCCTTTTGGTCTCATGCACAAATTAGTAAGGAATCAAGAGTTATGGTCTTTTGAAGTCACACAATTATAGGTCATTTTTCAAAATTAGTGAATTTCAAGCTCAATTTTGAGGACTTTAATGGATTCAATTGCAAAAACTCAAAACTAAGGGATTGTAGATCTTTTCAATACCTTTCCAAATTGTGCTCATTTGTGCCAAAATTCAAAGGTATGAGCAAGTTATGAGTTTTGGAATTTTGGAGCATTTTATTGAAACTTGACAAATAAGCAAAATGGCCAATTCATGAAAACTCAAGTTTCAGCCTTTCTCTTTGTTTCTAATCCAGCCCATGAGAAATTTGAAACATGCTTAGGCCCATCACACCCACCATTTCGTGCCATACTTGATGTTGTACTTGTTAGATTTGGAAAATCATAATCTTGCCCAAAATTGCAAAAACTCCAACACTTTTTGATCAGATGGAATTAAGGGCCAAGATTCTAAGCATGATCTTCTGAAGTTATTTGGCTCACAAAATGCATAAGAGGCAAAAGAATGCACGAGCAAATTACCTAATTTTGTACACACTTCATTTTTGGCCAAAATTTACAATCCTGCCCTCCAACGGCTTTAAGGTCAGATTTCCACTTCTATACTCCTCTAAAAACTCTATATAAGAAGAAGCAAGCAAAGAGAGAGAGAGAAAGAGAGGACGCCATTTGCAAGAATTTCAGATCTAATATTTACACTTTTCTTCTGCAACTTGATTCGATTCTCTCAAATCCTTGGTGTTTTCTTCAAAATTCTTGTGGATTCAGCTTCAGCAAAGGGAGTAGATCAAGATAGCACCATTTGTTTGCATCTGGAGTGAAGGAGACAGTAGAACACTTTTCTCCTTGAGGTAATGCTTCTGAACTTCAATTTCTAAGATGTGCTTGTTTATTGAGGTGTTTGAGCTTGGATTTGCATTCAATGATGTTGGTGGAATGTTTCTGGAGCTTTACAGTATTTGATTTGGTGAATTATGCATGTTTGAGTACCCTGAAACTTGTGATTCAGAATGATTTTGTTCATATTCCTGGCTAAATTGTGAACAGTGTGGTTGATGTTTCGATTTGATTCCAATTGCAATGTGAAGTATGAAATGCTGGCTTCAATTTGTGCTTGATTTCATGAAAAATGATGTAGAAATGAGTATGTATGATTGATCTGAACATAAGCCCTAAGCCTGAGTGTTGCATGCGTTTTTGAATTGTCCAAAGGTTGAAGATGATGTGGTGGCACTGTTTGATTGGTCCGTTTGAATTTTTGGCTTATTTGAATTATTTGTTTTATTTGGCATTTTGTTTGATTTTATTTTCTGATCAAAACACTTTCAAAAATCATGAAAAAAATTACCACAAGCCAATATTATTTTCTAGAATTTTCCATATTTTTTTGGATTTTTTTAAATGTTTTGATTGGTTAAAAAAATTCATAGGTTTAATTAACTAATTGATCAAAGTTTATTTTTATTTTAATAGTTCCTTTGATCTAAAAAATCCAAAAAAAATGTTTTAGACTCACAAAATAATGTAAAGTTTGATTCTGAAATTGGTTTAGCATATTTTCTTTTCTTTGATCCAAATTTTAATTTGAGAGATTTATTTTGAATTTTTTCTTTGTAATTTTTGTTTTAATACTTCTTTTGATTCAAAAAATTTCAAAAAATCATGTAAGCTTATTTTTAATCATAGAATCTGAATATATTTTTATTTTGACGTTTTCATGATTTTTGGCTAGGGTTTGCATTTTTGCCCTTAAATAATAATTCAATTATTAATTGTTTGTTTATTTTTTATTTTAGTATTTCCTTTAATTAAAAAATTCCTCAAAAAATCAGGGATGTGTGTTTTTAGTTCTAATATTTGAATATAATTTTTGTTGGCCATTTTTCTGAATTTTTGATTTAAAAATTATTTTGAGATGTGAATATTTGTTTGTATTTAATTTCATTTTTTACTCTTCCTTAATTCAAAAAAATGTGAAAAATATATTTTTTGACATTTAGGGTTTCTTGGTGATTGGTATGACCTTGGTTTAATTTGTTTGAGTTTTGATCCTACTTAATTAATATTTAGGATTAAAAGTCAAAATTTAGGGATTTGTTGCTTATGGTGCAAGTTTCATGTTCAAAACCCTTGTGCCTTGGATTTTTATTTGAATTCAGGTCTTGATTATGGTTCATGAATGTGTTGGGGATTTGAAAACCATTTTTCTTGAATTGTTTGACTTGGTTTGACATTGTTTCCACAAATTATTTTAAAAACTTGTGTAGATTGGTAGTTTTGCCAACTAGCTTGGAACATTATTTGATCCCATCCTTCAGCATTCATGAACATAGGGCTTGCTTTCTGACTTCTAAATACTTCAAAGATGTAAAGATATTTTTGACTTGAATAATGGACCCTTGTTTCTATTTTTGGTGTATTTTTGAAGTGAAGGTACCCAATTGATGTTTGCATATCTTGTTGCAATTTGTTTGATGGCCAATGAACTTGAGTGATGCTTATAATTGGGAACCTAATGATCATTTTGATTCTGATTGTCCATGTTAACTCAAACCATTTCATTTGAATGCCTCATGTTTGAATGTTTGAACCTTCTAGTGCATTATGTAGGTTTCATCTTCTATTGTGCTCATGAAGTTGTGAGTGAATTAATTGTGCATGTATGAAATGTGTTTGCCCCTGACCTCCATGACCTTTAATTGTATTCTTTCCAAGCTCCCATGATCCTTGATTGATATTCAATTGTCAATTCAACATGGTGATAGAAAGGAGCAACATTCCTCTATTTCGTTTGACCTAATTGTGCATGTGCCTGTTTCCTCTTGCCCATCATGTCTTATATCTGATAATTGTTATCATGTTGTGCTCACTTCATCATGTTGCATCCATCCCTTATGTGATTTATCATTCACCTTATGGAATACTAACTTGGTTGTTGAATGTGCGAGGTACTTTGAGAAAGTTTCCACTTTTGGCTTGAGGCTTTTGTGTTTCACTTTATTTGTGAAACACAACTTATTATATTGGCACTGCTATTGTATTTGGCATGTTTGATATTCCATGCAGGACATATACATTTGATTTTGAATGTTGCACATTGCCCATGGGATCTGTGCATATCTGATAATCTCATTACTTACATCTTTATGGTGTAATTTTTTACTTGATTTGTCTACTGATGCTAGCTTGATCGAAGTTCTCTAGGTTTCTTTTATTCTTGCTCAGTTACTACGGATATTTATCCATTTGGTATTGCACTATCTTCTATCGTCCATTTTTATTTTCTATAGTTCTTTGATTGTATGATGGGACCTCTGTTGCTGATATATGTCAGGAGGCCCTCTGGTTTTTTGTTTTATACATGTGCTGTGTTTACTTGTTGATCAATGAGTCACTCAATTTATAAATTGAGATCACGACTTCACTCTCATTTCATGTTCCCTATAGGATGTTTATTGCTTTTCTTCTTTAATTGTTGATCGATGAGTCACGTAATTTATAAATTGAGATCACAACTTCGCTCTCATTGCATGTTCCCTATAGGATGTTTATTTCTTTTCTTATTTAAATGTTGATCAATGAGTTACTCAATTTAGAAATTGAGATCACGACTTCGCTCTCATTGCATGTTCCCTATAGGATAGTTTTGTTAAGCTTCCTTTGAATTGTTGATTAAAGTAGAAGTCCATGTGTGCTAACATAGGATAGGATTTTCCCTTATCCTCAACCTTAGGGTCAACCATTGTATGATAACACTAGGGATAGTGCTAGGCCAGTTTCCCTTAGTTGTTTTTTCCTTTCTTTGCATTTTGCATCTTAAAACAAAAACTGTTTTCTTAGACAATCATAAAACACCTCTAATAAACTCAAACCCATCTTCAAGGTAAAAGATACAAACCAATCCTATTTGTTTGTGCGCCTCTTGGCTTTGTTTTTAAAACTAGTTTTGCCGATGTTTCACCATCGCACATTTGTTTGAAGCCGATGTTTCACCATCGCACATGTTTGTTATCCTACTTTGATCCTCAATATCATTGTTAGGTGTAATATTTTGTTATCCTTTTTATTGATGTTTCGCCATCTTTGCCATGATATCTTACTACCTTTAGCCGATGTTTCGCCATCGCACATTTGTTTGAAGCTGATGTTTCTCCATCGCACATGTTTGTTATCGTACTTTGATTCTCAATATCATTGTTAGGTGTGATGTTTCGTCATCTTTTTTATTGATGTGTTTCCATCTATTTCATGATATCTTATTATCTTTTAGCCGATGTTTCTCCATCACACATTTGTTTGAAGCCGATGTTTCGCCATCGCACATGTTTGTTATCCTACTTTGATTCTCAATATCATTGTTAGGTGTGATGTTTCATCATCTGTTTTATCGATGTTTCGCCATCTTTGCAATGTTATCTCTTAGTCGATGTTTTGCCATCGCACATTTGTTTGAAGCCGATGTTTCGCCATCGCATCTGTTTGTTATCCTGCTTTGGTTCTCAATATCATTGCTAGGTGTGATGTTTTGTCATCCGTTTTTATCATTTGATGTTTCGCCATCTTTAACGTGTTACTTTGTTATTATTTAGTCGATGTTTGATCACCTCATTTGTTTGTTGTTTCATTCGATGTTTTTCCATCTTGTCTATTTTTGTTGTCTTAACTAAAAAACACAAACCAACCAAAATACGTAAGCCGAACTACGGCTGCTCTGATTCCTTAAAAGGGATACGTAGGCATTGGGGTAGGGCCCAACCGAGCACAATTTTTATTTTCCCTACATTATTTTCTTTTCTCCTTTTGCATGCATTCCCTTTTCAGTTGTAAACCATAGACATAGCATTTGACCACACCCATTTAGATTAGACAACAAGAGTGGATACCGTAGAGTACTATGAGCGTGTGGGGTGCTAATACCTTCCCCTTGCGTAACAGACTCCCTTACCCGATCTGTCGGTCGAAAGACCGTGATTTCTCCCTTTTCAGGTCTTCTCGATGTTTACCTTTCCCTTTCGGCGGGATAAAAGATGTTCGGTGGCGACTTCATTGATGTTTCATTAACATCCATATGACAGGTTCCAGCCGCGTTGTTTCAATAGCATACCGATAGATAAGGTTATGCTTGATGAACTGCACCACAACATTCTTGGTAACAGAAGCAAATGAGGTAGCCTCAACCCACTTCGTGAAGTAATCAATGGCGACTAGGATGAAATGGTGCTCGTTTGAAGAGGTAGATCTGGTATCTCCGATCATATCAATTCCCCACATTGCAAAGGGCCAGGCATCAGTCAAGACGTTCAAGGGAACCAAAGGTACATTTACTTTATCAGCATAAATCTGGCACTTGTGACAAGTCCGGGAATGCTGATAACAGTCAGCTTCCATATTGGACCAATAGTATCCTGCCCGTAGGATCTTTTTAGTAATGGTGTGTCCACTAGAATGGTTACCAAAGGTACCTTCATGTAAATCTGCCATAATCCTCTCTGTGCCGCTCTTGTTTACACACCGAAGTAAAGTAGAGTCGTGGTTGCACTTGTAGAGGATTCCATTACCGAGGAAGAACTTTGCAGAGAACCTTCTCAGAAACTTCTTATCATTGACAGATGCCCCCTTAAGATATTCTTTAGCCACGAGATACCTTTTCACTTCATTGAACCAAGGTTTTTCCGTTACCCCTTCAGTATGGATCTCATAGCAGTAAGCCGGTTCATCCAATCTCTCAATAGTGATTTGAGGAGCTTCGTTGTGCCATCTGACCTTGAACATGGATGACATAGTCGCTAGCGCGTCCGCTAACTGATTCTCTTCTCATGGAAAATGTTCAAAGGTGACTTCTTCAAAGTGTGGAAGCAATTTTAGCACATTTTCTTTGTAAGGGATGAGATTAGGGTGCTTCGTGTCCCACTCTCCTTTTATTTGACTTATTACCAAGGCCAAATCTCCGAAAACACTCAAGAACTTGATTCATAGGTCAATAGCAGCTTTGAGACCCATGATACATGCTTCATACTCAACCATATTGTTGGTAAAGTTGAAACATAGTCTGACGGTGAAATGGGTATGACAACCTTCAGGAGATATGATTATAACACCGATTCCATTTCCAAGTGCGCTGGAAGCTCCGTCAAAAACCATAGTCCATCAGGATCCTTTCTCAGGTCCTTCATTTGGTCCAGGTTCTTCACAATCAGTTACTAACATGATAATCTCATCTGAGAATTCAAAGTTCATGGATTAGTAGTCGTCTACGGCCTGATGAGCCAAATGATCAGCGAATACACTTCCCTTGATTGATTTCTAGGTTGTGTATTGAATATCGTATTAATTCAGGACCATTTTCCATCTTGCTATCCTTCCGGAGAGAGCAGGCTTCTCGAAGATGTACTTGATAGGATCCATCTTAGATATCAACAAGGTAGTGTGAGTCAACATATACTGTCTTAGTCGGCGAGCAGCCCATGCCAAAGCACAACAAGTTTTCTCGAGAAGTGAGTTTCTTGTTTCACAGTCAGTAAACTTTTTGCTAAGGTAGTGTGTTTCATGCTCTTTTCGACCAGATTCGTCATGCTGCCCCAGCACACACCCCCATTGAATTATCTAACACTGTTAAGTACATTATCAAAGGTCTTCCTTCAATCGGAGGCATCAGAATTGGAGGCTCTTGTAGGTATTCCTTGATTCTGTCAAAGGCAGTCTGGTATTCATCATTTCACTTTACCACTTGATCTTTCTTCAGGAGTGTGAAGATTGGCTCACAAGTAGCCGTTAGATGGGAAATGAACCTAGCAATGTAGTTTAGGCGTCCTAAGAAGCCTCTAACTTCCTTCTTAGTGCGGGGAGCCGGAATCTCTTGTATAACTTTTACCTTTGCAGGGTCTACCTGGATACCCTTGTCACTGACAATGAAACCTAAGAGTTTACCAGACCTTACCCTAAAGGTGCACCTGTTCGGATTTAGCATCAACTTGTACATCTTCAATCTATCAAACAACTTTTGCAAGTGGTCTCGTTGCTCTTCTTCCGTTTGAAATCTGATATCATGCCGTCAACATAAACCTCTATCTCATGGTGAACCATATCATGCAACAAAGCTACCATAGCTCGCTGATAGGTTTACCCATTGTGTGAGGAAGGTTGTCTTCTCTATATCTTTGGGTGCCATCTTGATCTGATTATAGCCAGAGAAACCATCCATGAAGGAAAAAATCTTATGTTGTGTGGTGTTGTCAACCAGAATGTCAATGTGGGGAAGCGGGAAGTCATCCTTGGGGCTTGCCCTGTTCAAATCTCTATAGTCCACACACATTTGTACCTTTCCGTCCTTTTTAGGCACCGGAACCGCGTTAGAAACCCATTGTGGATAGGAGGTGACAGCTAAGAACCCAACATTGAATTGTTTCATAACTTCTGCTTTGATCTTCTCAGACATTTCAGGGCGCATATGACGAACCTTCTATTTTACTGGAGGGCATTCCTCTTTTGTCGGCAGGCGATGAACCATAATATCAGTGTCAACTCTTGGAATGTCTTCGTGTGACCAGGAAAATATCTCGATATAATCATGCAATATATGAGTCAATCGCTGTTTGACACTAAGATCCAAATTTGCACCTATCTTGACTTCTTTTCTGTCCTCTTCTGTACCCAGATTCACTGTCTCAACTGGCTCTTCATGAGGTTGTATAGCCCTTTCTTCTTGTTGTAACAGCCTAGCAAGCTCTCCTGGTACCTCAAAATCTTCCTCACCTTCTTCATCGGCTTGGTTGATCGGATTCTCAAAGTCATAACCGACAATAGCAGAACCGTTATCAATGGGATCCAGAGTGGATATGGATCTGCAGTTTGATGCGTGAGTATGTGTAATATCATCACTGCATTGATAAAATAAAGCAGAAAAGAAAGACAGAGAGTGCAAAATTTGTATGCAAAAAACGTCCAATGCTTTAATAATGACATATCATATTGAAACATCATAACCCTCACAAATAAACCATTGTGCCCCGGGTAAGACACATGGCCATAGAGTTTATATTGTTCATTTATTACATATCCAGAAAATGAAAAAGACAATTACTCCTGAATAAAAGTAATTGGCACAAAGTCTTTAGCTGTCCCGTTACTGGGTCAACCGGTGATAGTAGGGAAGATCCAGCTGCCCATGTCATAGTCACCATCACTGTCTTCTAAAGCATTGATCACATGATTGTTGATGCATAGGGGAAGTCCTCCAGAGCAAGCACGACGAACAGCCTTTTGAGCCTCTGAAGAGAAACCCAAACCAAACTTATCACATTTGTATGGAATATCAAGGAGCTGGCCCCAAATGGTACACCCACCTTCTTCAATTACTGCTTTGGCATCCTTGAGAGAAGACATCTTCAATGGGGGTCTGGTGATCTTCGGCACACTGGTAATACTCTCGGTTGCAGCCATGGTCTGAGGCACCTCTTCAAAGTTCTGACAAGGGGTCTCGATGAACTCACCATCCGTTTCCACATACCTGAAAGAGTTCAGGTGGCTTACCATGTATTCCTCTTCACCATGCACTGTGACAATCTTTCCTTTCACCGGGTACTTCAACATTTGATGCAAAGTGGATGTAACAACTCCAACCCTCATGGATCCAAGGGAGTCCTAACAAACATGAATAAGATGGTGGGATATCCATCACGTAGAAGGTGGAGTCAAAGGTTTGAGAACCAACTTTGATAGGGATGTCCCCCTCCTAGTGCACCATTCTTTTCTAACCATCGAAAGCCCTCACCACAATGTTATTGGGCTTCAGAGTCAAACCTTTGCAATCTAATCTGTCAAGAGCCTTCTGTGGCAGAACATTCAACGATGAACTGGTATCCCCTAGAACATGGGCCAAAGTAGTGCCCCTGCACTCGATGGAGACATGAAGAGCATCATTGTGTTTCCTTCCTCTAGGTGTCCAATCAGCATCAGAAAAACCCAGTCCATTATCTGCTATCAAACTAGACACACAATCTTCAAATTTATCAGCGGAGGTTTCTTGTGGTACATGAGTAGTTTTGAGGAATTTCACCAAAGCTTTTGCATGAGCTTCAGAGCATAACAATAGGGCCAACATTGAAATCTCTGAAGGGGTCTTCCCCAGTTGTTCAACCAGATTGTAGTCACTCTTCTTAATAATCTTTAAGATTTCTTCTATTTTCTTCTTGGAAGCCTCAGGAATGGCTTCTGGATATGCCTTCGTTGGGACAGGGTCAACCAATACCTCTTTGCGTCGAGTCTCGGCCGACTCGGTGACAGGGGTGGCAACAAGGGTAATCATAGGAGTTGTAGTGGTAGTATTAGCAGGAACATTAGTAGGAATGATCATAGCAATAATGACGGCTTTAGGAGGACAAATCTCGGGTGAGAACACTCTTCCGCTTCTTGTTATTTTACTGGTCCCAACGATGTTGCCGACATCGGGATCATTATTTCCAGAAACTTTGTCTTCAGCAGCCAACAGGTCTTGCTTGACGCCATGGTAATAGACGTCATCCCCATAATTCCAGGGAACAACTTTGTCCGAGCAAAATGGTATTGGCCCTTGCATAGTGATGGTCAAGGGAGCCAACTTTGGAGCAAATGTAATCCTGACAGGTCTTTTGGTGGAGACCATGGGAGGATTGGAGAAAATGGTTATAATTGAAACATCTTTAAAGGAAACAGTTGTGACGGGAGTCTTCTCAAATAGAATCTATTTATCATCCATCAGGCGTTGAACACCTGCTTTCAACAAATAGCAACCAGTCGGTAGAAATAAACATAAGTGGCAATCTTCACCACAACCCAGAAATAAACTGGCTTGCAACAGATTCCACTTAACAGTCATGAGAGGAGTAAAAAGTTCCTCAACATAAGTAACGAATGCATCATCGTCAACAGCATTAACACAACGGTCGTGCTTGGGCATAGGGGCAGTTATAACATTAGGAATCTCAGGAGCGTCAAATTCAATCTCATTTGCTTCAATAAGGTCTTGCACCTTGTTCTTCAAACCCAACAGTAGTTTTTATCATGGCATGTACTTTCTAAATGGTAGGCACATCGAGCATTTGGATTGTAGTGAGGAGATGCGGTGTTGGTATTCTTCGGAGCTTCCCTCAGGGTAACCAGATTGGATTTCAGCAAGTGTGGCAAAACTTGAGACAAAGTCATATTTATCCGGGTGAATTGTCTTATAGGCCTTTCTGCTCTAGGCTGATTGTTCCGTTGTTAAGTAGCTGCAGGCTTGGATATCATCACAGCCCCTACCTTTGGACGGCGCTCGGTTCTGCCCTGATTTATTTGACTGTAAACATCACTGACCTATATCTTTCCCATGAAGGGTCTCTTTCTTGCACTTGAAGTGGTATCCTTTTGAATCTTGCCACTCTTAATCCCAGCTTCCAATCTTTCTCCAGTTAAGATCAGCTCAGTAAAACCATCTGAGGAGCTTCCAATCAGATGGTTGAAAAATGGACCAGATAAAGTACCCAAGAACATATCCACCAACTCCCTATCAGACAGAGGGGGTTGGACTCTTCCTGCTAGGTCTCTCCACTTATGGGCATAGTATTTAAAACCCTCGCTAGAACCCATATACATACTTTTAGGTTGCGTATGGGTGGGAGCAAGGTCTGCATTATACTGGTACTACTTATAGGAAGCAGCAGCAAGGTCTTCCCAATTACGAATATTGGTTCCCTCCAGCTGATAGAAGCACTCTAGTTGAGTGCAGGATAGACTGTCTTAAAAGAAGTGGACCCATAAATCCTTGTCAACAGTGTGAAGGTGAATCTTCCTCACATAAGATCGGATATGCATCATGGGACATGAGACCCTGTCATATTTAGCGAACACCGGAACCTTGAACTTCTGCGGGATGACAACCCCAGAAACCAAACCCAGCTCTTCAAAATCCAGCCCAGGTACCCTCTAGATTTCCATTGCATTTAGAAGATCCTCCAGTTGTTTGTATTTATCATCGGCCGGAGGATACTGCTCTTCATTATAGTTACATTCATTATCATATTCCCTTGGACTGAGGTCTTCCTCTCTTGTTCCCCCTTCTTGATTGTCTCCTTCTTTTGATGAAGATGCTAGTTCTGCAACTCGCCTTAACGGTCCTCTGAACCTCCTTCCTAAATTCACCACACCAGCTGGCTTCTTTGGCTTCTTGGTCTTTTCTTTAATGATCAGGGCCTTTAGCTCTTCTTGCCCCTTGGCCAGAGCCATGATCATTTGTTGAAACTAAGCATTTTGAGTTTAGAGATCCTTCACTGTTTGTTCGAGAGCTATTTCTGAAATAAACGGCGAAGAAGATAAGAAACCTGCTTTGAAACTTGTTTATGCAATGATATGTATGATATATGCATGCAATGTTTTCAAGGATTTCTAAAACTTAAATTTGCTTAAACAGAAAGAGAACAAACTTTAATTGCCTTAAGAAGTTTTAACGGTTACAATGATGCATCTTTGGCTTACAAAGGAAGTAACAAAGCAAAAATAAACTCCTAAAGCAAAGAAAAACTCAAGCTTCCCACAGGCGCATCCTCTTTGGTGCAATGTAAGAATTTATACTCTTCTCTTTGTGAAGTAACCTGGTGAGATTTAAAACCTTCTTCTTGCTGGCATAGAATTGGGTTTCAAAGGTATCCCATTCTTCTTTGAGTTGAATCTGAATTTTTGTAGCTCCTCGAAATTAGTTGGCATGTCAGGATGAAGAACAATGTAAGGAGTGTCGCCCTTAGAAATTGGCTCCATAATCACAAGTAAGATGGCAGGGTAGGGCATCATAAGACATTGAGTACGAGCTCGCACCCATTTGAGGTAAGGCTCAAGAGGGATGGAATTCTTGTGCCCCAATGTCTTGCTATCAACTCTATTTACCATGCCCCAAGCTCGAATGAACCTCTTACGATAACCCCAAACATAATTCTCATAGTCAAATATGATTCCTTGGACGAATGCGACGTGAGGACCATCCCTTCTAGCATAACCAAAATGTCACAACACCAAACAAGGATTATAAGTGATTCCTCCCCTAATGCCTAAGAGGGGGACATTTGGGAATTCCCCACAGTGATTAATGATGGTAACACTCTCCAAGGACCATGGACACCAATGAATATTCGAATGTGTAAGGGACATCAACCTATGAGACCATCTCATACCCTGCTCATTCTTTAAAACAGGCCGAGATAGGTGCGAAATAAACAACCTAGCCAATAGAGTAGTGTAACACAAAAGAGTCCCTCTTCTCTTTAGAGTGCGAGAATGCAAAGAGTATAGAATATCCCCAAGTAAAGTAGGCACCAGATTATGAGACAGAATAAATTTGACCGCATTCACATCTATGAGTTGGTCGGGTTAGGGAATAGTACCATCCCAAAGAGGAGAAGGGCCAACACTTATTCAAAAGCTTGTAAATCCAAGGTATCCCAAAAATGGTGAGCTTTCACAAATATAAACTTAGCTAGAAATCCTTTGACGCCTCTTCTGGTTTTCCAATTTGCCACTACATCAGACTGTTGTAAGACGGAGCTTGAGCAATCTCTTCATGTTTTAGGTCTCTTTCCTTACCATTGAATGGTAACTGATTTAGGATAGGTACCCCCAATAACTGAGAATACTCCTGCATAGTAGGCACTAATTGGTAATTAGGAAAAGTGAAGTAGTGATGTAAAGGGTCAAAGAACTGAAAGAGAACCTTTATCATTTCTTCATCAGAGTTTGAGGTGACCAAGTTGAGAAGTCGACCATGTCTTTCAGTGAAGGGAGAGCTTTCAGGAATCCTTGATGCTAATTCCATGAGTTGAGGAGGTATCCGCACAAGGTTGACTTGGATAGTGTTCCTGCGAGCGGATGCCATGTCTTACAAAACAAAACAAAGATAATCCCTAGAAAACCCTCGAAATGGTTAGTATGATATGCCATGTTATCATGTCATGATTATGCTAAGAAATTACAGATATAGCAAGCACAAGCAAATCACACAAAGGCCTTAGGTTTAAGGCTTGCATAGGTTTTAAGGTAATACCCTCTTGAAGTTTGATTGGTTCAATCTGTTCTATAAATGGTAACCGGGTTCTAAGGGGTCTCAATATCACCAATCTTTCCCACAAGTTTCGTTCCGATAGACAACTGACATGCCACCAAATAAAACTCGGGAGTCGAATCTCAATGAGTGTAGTATCGAGTATCAACCGACTTTGGGGATACACCAAAGACGGCTATCTCACTACATCCTAATCGCCAAGTTGTTCAATTAAAGGTTCTAAGGTCAGTTGATGTTTCATGACACCACACAACGACCCCGTATTCTCCTTGATTAACTCAAGGGCTACCGGTACCCACCAAACTGTCACATCAACGTAGTTATCGCTTCAACTGTGTCGGTATACCCCGCACAGTTTCCACAATCTATTGCTACAAACCTAAAAGGTGCCCCAGATCAGAGTGTAGGATCTATAGTAACCCAAACAAACCCTCCAAAGGTAAAGCAAACAAAGCACACAAAACCAGTTAAATAATGAACTAACTCTAAGGTAACCCCATGTTTTTTGTATCCCCAGCAGAGTCGCCAGTTCTGTGATACGGTGGCAGAACCGACTGTTTAATACTGGTTTTGCATTTTGTATTTGCAAATGTTGCGGTAAGCAAGAGTCACCACCGACTTTTCTTTTATCCAACAAAGGAAAGGGTGAAAAGAATATAAAAAGACCTTTATCGAGATTTTCTGAGTAAAGGTGTAGATTATGGAAGGGAAGGTGTTAGCACCCTTTCCATTCGTGGTTTTCCAGGGGCTCTTAGGTACTTGCTCATTTTTGAAAATTTCTTTCGTGTTTGTGTGTTTTGAAAAGTTTGTTTGCTTTATGATAACTCTTGTATCAGTCCTCAAGAGTGTTGATAAAGCATTTTTGGAAAATGTTTGAAAGTGTGGTGTGAAAGAGATTATTGTTGAGCAAGTACTTAACAACTATCTACCTACTCGAAAAAGGTGTTCTTTTCCTCCTTTTCTTTATATAGTGCTATCCTACTATTAACGAGTAGGTAGCATTATCGTTGGATGTTAAGGGACTATCGAAGGGACATTTACAGTCACTAAGGCAACTGGGCAAGATCTCTTAGTAATTTTCCTAAAGTTCTAAGATCACTTTTTTAACTGAGGCAACAGTCGAAAGGGTCATCAAGGGACTTGTGATCTCTTGAACTCAAGGACAGCCACTAAAAATTCTCGCGTTTCAAGAATTGTGACTGTTTTCGAAGGAAACCGAAGTGGGAGATACCCTAGGGGTGAGAATGTGCAAGTGTATTATGCTTGATTCAGATATATTATCTTTGAATTAGGTTATGCTATGTTCAATTAGTCGTTATCTTTGCATACAATCCTATTAGCCATACATCTAAGCAGTTTAGCAGGGTGCAGTTAGTAAATTGTAGAAAATAAATTTCTAAGCTATTACAAGGCCTTGGGGCAATTACATAATTAGGTGTCGAAATTTAAATCCTAATTAAAGCTATTACAAATCCAAAAAAAGTTACATAATTAAAAAATACGAGAAAGTAACTTAATAAAATAAAGTGCCAAGAAAATATTAGAATCATGAGAAAGGAGGTTGGGAGGATTAAGGTTAGTAGAAAAAGGAATATTTAAAAATTAATGGCAAAAGATTTGGAATTGATTAATTTAAGAAAAAAGAAATTTGATTGAATTAATTTAAGAAAGGATATGATTAAATTATCCTAAGTCTAATTAATTTTAATTGGAAAAAATATCTAAATATAATTAATGTTAATTACAAAAATATATATATTTAAATCTAATTATCTTTAATTACAAAAAATAAAATTAATTGATGATTTATTTACAAGAAAAATTAATTAAAACATATTTTTTATATTTTTGATATAAAAGAAATTAAATTAAATATGTGAATAAACCCTAATTAGCAGGTTAATTAAATAATTCAACTTATTTACAAAAATTAATTTTAATTAAAAAAAACCCTAAACCTAATTTTTTTGTGATCTTTGATTTTATGATTAAAATTATAAAAAAAAACTGATTTTAAAATAATTAAAATAAAAATAAAGAATATATAAAAAAAAATAGAATGGGCCTGATGGTGTTAGCAGTCTGGGGGGTGTGGAGCTGAAATAGTTAGGTCCGTATCACATTCGTTGTTGGGCGCTGGATCTGAGTGGTGGATTATCTAGTGGCTGAGAGTGAGGATGCTGGATGGACGTATCGCCATGTACCACACTAGAACTTGTAAGAAGTGTTTAGAAAATAGAAAAATGATGGACCTGGGACTCGAACCCAGGTCCTCTCCCTTCGCCACGTGCTGCGTGACCATTTGTGCTACCATATAATTCATTATACAAAGTAAAACAAAAATAATATAATGTGAACTTCCTGCAATTATTTAAGCAAAAAGAAAACGTGGGCATATTTGAACTGGCTAGTGGGGCTGCGCCACGTGGTCATCTTCTTCACTCATCCATCATGTTAGCCTCTGCACTTTTACCTATGGACGTTGTCCGTCACTACAACATCTACAACTTCCAAATTCCACAATACGCAATATAAATAAAACTTAAAGCCATAAATCAGTTAGGCTTGATCCCCTAAGCACGATGGTACTCATCTTCGGGCCCAATTTTACCTGTAACTGAAAACCCTAAAACAAAAGTCCAAACTCTAATAATGGCAGATCATCATACATTCATCCAAACTTGAAATTAATGATTCAAACACGTTCCAAATATTCATACAAATAGGAATGCATGATCAAAACACATGTATAACACATGTATGGCCATAATCGTTTTTGAAAATAAAACTCAAGTCGTGATTGTATTGGTCGTGATTCTGGCAGCTTTGATGCTTGGAAACGATGCAGTTAGCTTTAGGATGCCTCCAAGAATATTTTCCAACCCTCAGAACCTCTTGAATCTGCCTCAAATTCCATAACCTATTTGAACTTTTCTCTTTAAAATTTGAAATTGGAACGTGAGTTTTATGCGGCCAATCCTTGTTCTCTTGGTCTGGCAATGTTGTGTTTATATATTAGGATGCATTAGGGCAACAAAAATGGATTGAATCCTGAAGATTGGATGGAAAAGATTTGATTTGCATCTTGGAATTTTATGTTTCTAAATTTGGCCAAAACTTGCTCATCTCTCCAATCACCCTTCACACGAATTCTTGACTCAATCTTCTGATTTTGGACTCATTATATAATCATAAAACAAATATTTTTGATTTAATTCATCATTTTACTATTTTATTTAATTTATTAATATTTAAATGAATGAAAATTCAAATAAATAAAAATAAATATCATAAAAATAAAATAATGGACTTAAATGTCTTGAATAAGTCCATGTATATATTTGAGATCCAAAACCCACGCCCATTAGTTTAAAAGATCCAATTTGCTCACATTGACTTTTGTGCATTTTCATAAAATTTCCTAACTTATACAAGTCATAACTCTTCAAAATTAGCTTTGGTGGAAAAATTTCTAATAAAGTATGAGAAAGTTATGCTTGGTCAAAGTTTGGTTGACTTTTCCTATAGAAACCCTAATTAGCAATTTTTGAATTTTGAAGAATTAGGAGCATTTCTTGAGGAATCATGATCAACCCTTGATAAAATGATGGATATTACTTCGAAATGTTGATGTTGACCAAAAACCTTGAAGTTTGACTGTATATAGGCCACAATTGACTTTTGACCTAGTACAATTGATTTTCAGGCATTTGAGCAGTTGGATGAGCAAACTTGTTGTGCAAGGCATGAAATTTGGCATGGATAAATTTGAGGACATATTAGGACCTTGGAAAACATTTGAGACCATTGGAGTTCACACATCTTAAAGAAAATTGAAACCCTAGTTAGAGGTTCATTGCCTTTAGGCGGATAATTTGTCCGGTCAATTCTTGGTCATCCATGGGCAAGTTGGGGATCTTGATGGGCATGTGTTGAGTAAAATGAGAGGGAATATATTGGGGTACAACAGGTATCAATTAGGACACTATAACCAAAAGGAAGACATCGATCAGGACACAATGGCTAATAGGAATACATCGATCAGGACACGCTGATTCGCCAGAGAGGTATCGATCAGGACACGATAACCAAAAGAAAGACATCGACCAGGACACGATGGATAAGAGGAATACATCGATCAGGACATGATGATTCGCAGGATGGCGTTAATCTGGCGAGGATTCCAGAACAACATTCTCTGGGGAGAAAGGATTACCACTTGTTTTGAAATATTCAGGTATTTCGTAGAAGGTACCTGATCTGGCTTATGCTTCATATGCATGTTTAAATTTCTTTTGACGTAAAGATCCATTCTAATGGATCTGCTACGCGCCTTTAGGGATGCAATTTTATACAATGATAATATATACAATGCAAGGAAATATGATTCATGGGGATACGCGAAGGCTCGTTGAGAATTGTTGCTCATCACTGGGGATGCCAATACATATCGGCTCTGGAAACCGGCAGTACCAAAGATTGTTGGGGGATACTGGTAAGAATTTACACTTGGAGCTCATAAGATTGAAGATTATTAGTGACTCCTCTAGATGTTGAATTGTTGATGAAGCGAGTTTTCAGGTATGCCACTGAATTCTTAATTATGTTGTTGGGGAAGAGATAATATGGCCTGACCTCTATACATCCTAAACCGCTGAGTGGATGGTAGAGCTTAATACGCCAAAGAATGGACATTGAACATCGTGTGGATCTCTTCCAATACATGCCCCAATTTTATGCCACACTAGGGAGTTACCTATTAAATCACTTGGGGATAAAAAGATGGACATGGACGCTTGTGGATGCCTTGGTTTAACTCTGAATGCCTCAGTTCACTCCACTGGGGATGCACTTACGCGTGCCAGTCAAACAATGACTCCGGACTTTCCGAATTCACTTGGGGAATCAGGTTTGAAATTGTTTATTGCAGATGAAAGCGACTTTGTGTGCTGACCAGGTCAGTGTGACCGTTATGAGTTGCTACCTGCAAAGATAAACATTACTTAGAATGCACACGACACTCCATCATGATTATACATCAACGTAAAGTCACATTTTATCTTAGCTTGAGAATTTTTATTCCCCATGTTTCTAATGCAGTGTTTAATAACAAATAAAGCACATTTTGCATGCAAAAAAACATTTTATGATAGTAAAAGATAACTTTTTGATGAAAAGAAATTTATTGGTTGGCCCGTGAATAGGCATTTGTACAAGGATGCAACTCCTATATGAGGTAGTTGCAAAAAAGAAATGGAATATGCAACTGGTACAAATGGCAATGAGAGATGCTCGAATTTCCATTAAAACCTGTATTGTTCCAGTTCCCATATCCTTTATAGTCTCAATGCCTTGCCACTGAAGAGTAGCAGTTGGACCGATCAATTCACTGCCAAGGTACTATAGATGTGCATGTGTTGTTCGTGAATAGAATTCAGACTACAGCCTCTCACTTATGATCCCTAACTTTTGCTTTGATCGCCCTTTCGGGTTTTTGATCCAACGTGATACCCTTTTCTACCTAAGTCGCCCTTTCAATTTTTCGACTTAGCGGGTTATCATCTTTTTTTCATTTTATCCCTATTTTTTTCCTGGACTCTTTTGTCCATCGGGATGCCCATTTTTTCCTAAGTCGCCCTTTCGGGTTTTCGACTTAGTGGGTCTATTTATGCATATTATTTTTTGACTGAGTCTGAATTAACTGGGAGTAGAACATCTTCCCCATCCATGTCTGTCAGGATTAGAGCACCTCCTGAAAAGGCTCTCTTCATGATATATGGTCCCTCGTAATTGGGAGTCCATTTACCCGTTGGATCCGAATGGCTTTGCACAATAACATTTCTCAAGACCAAACCACCAGGATAAAACTTCTAAGGAAGGATCTTTTTGTCGAATGATCTTTTCATCCTCTGTTGGTACAATTGGCCATGACAGATGGTTGCCAGGCACTTTTTGTCAAACAAATTGAGTTGGTCAAGACTTGTTCGAACCCATTTCGCCTCATCAAGCTTGGTTTCCATCAGAACCCTTAGCCAAGGAATCTCTACTTCAACGGGAAGCACTACGTCCTTACCATAGACAAGAGAGAATGGAGTTTCTTCGATTGAAGTACGCAAAGACGTTCTGTAGCCATGCAGAGCAAAAGGAAACATTTCATGCCAATCTTTGTATGTTCTGGCCATCTTCTAGATGATCTTCTTTATGTTCTTGTTAGAAACTTCGATTGCACCATTCATCTTTGGTCTATACGGCGATGAATTGTGATGTTCAATTTTGAGCTCTCCACACAACCCCTTCATCATGTTGTTGTTAAGATTAGAACCATTTTAAGTGATGGTTCTATGAGGAATTTCGTGACAGCATATGTTTCCCTTTCTGATGAAGTTGGTAATGACCTGTTTGGTTACATTCTTGTAAGAAGCTGCTTCCACCCATTTGGTGAAATAGTCAATAGCCACTAGAACGAACCTATGACCATTCGAGGCACTCGGTTCAATCCTTCCAATCATGTCAATGCCCCATATTGCGAACGACCATGATGAAGTCATAACATTCAAAGAAGTTGGAGGAACATGACTTCTGTCTGCATACACTTGGCATTTGTGGAACAACTTTGCGTATACACAATAGTCTCTCTCCATCGTCATCCATAAGTATCATGCGTGCAAGATTTTCTTTTCCATAGAATGTCCGTTCAAATGAGTCCCGAAAGAACCTCATGGATTTCCTTTATGATCGACTCTACTTCGTGTCTATCCATGCATCTGAGCAGAATCGAGTCATAATTTCTCTTATACAGGACGTCTCCTGATAAGAGGAACTTGGATGCTAACCTTCTAAGCGTACGCTTATCACAAATTATAGCATTTTCGGGATACTCTAGCTTCTCAAGGTACCGTTTGATGTTGTAATACCACGACTTTTCATCAGATACACCCTCGGTCGAGATACAATGAGTAGAAAAGAAATGTGTTGGCTCTTTATAATGGAAGATACATATATTAGGTGCCTGGTTCAGAAAGCTTATCGAGAACATTGAGGCTAAAGTAGCTAACGCATCAGCCAGCTTGAAGACCGGTTAAGTGCGATGGAGATCCAGAAGGTACCTGGATTGGACTTTGGTGATTTAGGTTTGTCATCTGGGGTGGTTATTCCCCACAAGTTTAAAGCACCAATCTTTGCTAAATACGACGGGGTTTCTTGTCCAAAGTTGCATCTCCATTCGTATGTTAGGAAGATTCAGCCATATACCGCTGACAAGAACCTCTGGATCCACTTCTTTCAAGATAGTCTCTCAGGGACTCAACTTGAATGGTTTTACCAGCTGGAAGGAGCTAGTATCCGTAATTGGGAATATCTTGTTGCTGCTTTCTACAAGCAGTACCAATACAATGCCGACCTTGCACCCACGTGTACCCAACTTCAGGGTATGTCTATGGGTGCGAGTGAAGGTTTCAAATACTACGCTCAGAAATGGAGGGACCTTGCTGGAAGAGTACAACCCCTACTGGCTGACAGGGAATTGGTGGATATGTTTCTGGGGACCCTGTCTGGTCCGTTTTTCAACCATTTGATCGGAAGTTCATCGTCAGGTTTTACTGAGTTAATCATGACTGGGGAGAGAATTGAAGTCGGTATCAAGAGTGGCAAGATACAGAAGGGTGCTTCAACAAGTACCGAAAAGAAGCCTTTTAATAAGGAGTCCAGTGCAGTTTACAGTTCAAAAGGCCATAATAGACCTGAGCGCCACAAGCAGTCAATGCGGTTGTTATATCAAGACCTGCTGTTGCCACACAATGCAACAATCAGCCAAGAGCCGAGAGGCCACGAAGACAATTCACTCAGCTCCATATGACCCTGTCTCAGATTCTTCCGCAATTGCTAAAGACCAACTTAGTGATTCCGAAGGAAGCCCCGAAGAATCCCAATACAACATCACCGATGTACAACCCGAACGCCCGCTGTGCTTTTCACTCTGATAGCCCGGGGCATGACACGAATGATTGATGGGTCTTAAAGAACAAAGTACATGATTTGATTGATGCTAAGGAGATTGAGTTCTAAGCATCAGAAAGGCCTAATGTTGTGACTGCTCCTAAGCCCAAGCATGGAGTGAATGTTGTAGATGAAGACTCGTTTGTGGTTTCTGTGAAAGACATTGCTACTCCATTGATGACTGTGAAGAAGAACCTTCTGTTAGCCGGTTTAATTTCGGGTTGTGGCAAAGGTTGTCGTCTGTGTTCCGTCCTACCTACTGGTTGCCATCTTTTGAAGTCAGGTGTCCAACACCTGATGGATAACAAAGAAATTCTGTTTGAGAAGACTGTTGTTCCTGTTAAAGAAGTTGCTATAATCACCATTTTCGACAATTCTTCCAAGGCTTCCTCGAGAAAGCCTGTTATAATTACATTTTCTCCGAGAATCGCTCCGTTGATCATTACTGTTCCTGGGCATATCCCCTATACATCAGATAAAGCTATCCCATGGCACTATAGGGCTGATGTGTATTATCACAGGGTTAAACAAGACTTAAGTGCTGAAGAGGCTGATACTGACGTCAGCAACATTGTTGGATCTAGTAAATTCACTCGCAGTGAAAGACTTTTCTCCCCTGAGATCTCTCCACCAACTATTCGGAAGCCTGTTGTTATTACACCTGCCAGTGCACCTGTTATTGTTCCTGTTCAAATTCCAGTCCTTACCCCTGCCACCGAGTCATCTGACACTCGGGGCAAAGGGATCACCGATGAGCTTTCCCGGACGGAGGCACCGAAGAAAATTACTGTTGAGGCCTCTAGACAAGAGATGGAAGAAATTTTGAAGATCATCAAAAAGAGCGACTATAACATGGTCGAGCAGCTGGGGAAAACCCCGTCAAAGATCTCTATGTTTTCCTTATTGTTGTGTTCAAAGGCCCATGCTAAGGCTCTGATTGCTTTCCTGAAGACTGCGCACGTGCCGCAAGAGACATCAACTGATTAGTTTAAAGATTGTGTGGCTAGTCTGACAGCAGATAATGGGTTGGGTTTCTCTGACATAGACTTGACTGCTAAGGGGAAGAATCACAATGATGCCCTGCATGTCTCCATTAAGTGTGGGTGCACTACTCTAGCTCATGTATTGGTGGATATTGGGTCCTCATTGAATGTTCTACCCAAGAAAGCTTTAGACCGGTTGGACTGTGAAGGTTTGGAGCTGAAGCCAAGTAATATTTTTGTTAGGGCCTTTTACGGGTCCAAGAGGATGGTGCATGGAGAAGTGGATATTCCAATTAAGGTTGGTTCTCAGATCTTCGCATCTACATTCTATGTGATGGACATTCGGCCATCTTATTCTTGTTTGCTGGGTCGCCCGTGGATCCACAAAGCTGGGGCAATAACTTCTACGCTTCACCAGATGCTGAAATACCCAGTAAAAGGGAAAATTGTTACGGTACAAGGAGAAGAGGAGTACATGGTGAGTCACCTCAACTCATTCCGGTATGTGGAAATGGACGGGGAGTTCATTGAAACCCCGTTTCAACATTTTGAAGAAGTGCCCCAGACGTTGGCATCAGCTGAAACTGTTACTGAAGATCCTCCAATGAAGATGGCTTCCCTCAAGGATGCCCGAGCTGTTATTGAGAAAGGTGGGTGTTCCAATTGGGGCCAACTCCCTGATTTTGCACATAAGACTAACAAGTTTGGTTTGGGTTTCACTGCAGAAGCTCAAAGGGTTGTACGGCGTGCACAGATCGGAGGACCTCCCCTGTTTATCAGCAATTCAGGAGTAAATGCCATTGAAGACAATGTTGAAGAGTCTGAGTTTGACAGTTGGATCTACCCGACTACTGATGGAGGACTAAGCAACTGGATGGCAAAGGACTTCGTCCCAATTTCTTTTATTACCCAGTAATGAGACTTTTGTTTTGAATTTGTAACAGACAATTTTTAAACTTTACGGCCCAGTGCCTTACCCGAGACATCGTGGCTTTGTTTGTGAGGGCTTTATGTGTGTCATTTCCATATATCATTAATAAAAGCATTGGACGTTTCTTGCATTTAAAATTTCGCGCTCCTTGTTTTTCTTTTTATCTTGTAAAACAGCTATTTTACACACACTCACATATACAGGTCTATATCCACTATGGATCCCACTGATAACGACTCTGCTACTATCGGTTATGACTTCGAAAGTCCGATCAACTTAGCCGAAGACGAAGGTGAAGATGATTGCGAAGTGCCTGGTGAAATTGATAGACTGTTACTTCAGGAAGAGAGGGCCATACAGCCGCATGAAGAGCCGGTGGAAATAGTAAATCTGAGTACAGAGGTAGACAAGAAAGAAGTCAAGATCGGTGCAAATCTTGAAGCTAGTGTTAAGCAACGGTTGATTCAGATGCTATGTGACTATGTTGAGATCTTTGCCTGGTCTTATGAAGGTATGCCTGGGTTGGATACTGATATCGTGGTTCACCGATTGCCTACCAAGGAAGACTGTCCTCTAGTGAAATAGAAGGTCCGCTGAATGCTCCCAGAGATGTCTGAGAAAATCAAGGCTAAAGTTATGAAACAGTTTGATACCAGTTTTCTAGCAGTTACTTCATACCCGCAGTGGGTTGCCAACGTGGTTCCCGTACCGAAAAAGGATGGTAAGGTTCGAATGTGTGTTGACTACAAGGATCTGAACAGGGCAAGCCCCAAGGATGATTTCCCTCTGCCTCATATCGACGTTCTGGTTGACAACACCGCACAACACAAGGTCTTCTCCTTTATGGATGGTTTCTCCGGTTATAATCAGATTAAGATGGCTCCTGAGGATATGGAAAAGACAACCTTTGTTACTCAATGTGGTACCTTTTGCTACAAGGTCATGCCTTTCGAGTTGAAGAATGCTGGGGTAACGTATCAGTATGCCATGGTCGCTTTATTCCATGACATGATCCATCATGAGATTGAGGTATACGTTGACGACATGATTGCAAGATCCCAGACCGAGGAAGAACATCTTGACCACCTTCAGAAGCTATTTGACAGGTTGAATTTGTACAAGCTGAGGTTAAACCCAAACAAGTGCACCTTCGGGGTGAGATCTAGTAAGTTGTTGGGTTTCGTTGTAAGTGATAAAGGTATTCAAGTGGATCCGACAAAGGTAAAAGCTATACAGGAAATGCCAGCTCCCCGAACAGAAAAAGAAGTCAGAGGCTTTCTGGGACGTCTGAACTATATTGCCTGATTCATCTCGCACATGATTGCTACATGTGAGCCAATCTTCAAGTTACTGAAGAAAGATCAAGTGGTAAGATGGAACGATGAATGTCAGGCCGCTTTCAAAAGGATCAAAGAATATCTCCAAGAGCCACCTATCTTGATGCCTCCAGTTGAAGGGAGACCTTTGATCTTATACTTGATCGTACTCGACAATTCAATGGGGGTGCGTGCTGGGGAACCATGGCGATTCTGGACGAAAAGAGCATGCTATTTATTACCTTAGCAAAAAGTTTACCGACTGCGAGACCCGATACTCGCTGCTTGAGAAAACTTGCTGCGCTTTGGCATGGGATACTCGTCGGTTGAGACAGTATATGCTGACTCACACTACCTTATTGATATCAAAGATGGATCCGATCAAGTATATCTTCGAGAAGCCTATTATGATACGGTGGGAGAACTGACTTGAGGTTTTGCATTTGTGTTCGCAAATGTTTCGGTTTAGCAAGAGTCGCCACCGACTTTTTATTTTATCCAAAGGAAAGGTCAAAAAGCACAGAAAAGACCTTTGAGATGTTTTCTTGGGTTCTGGGAGTAGATTATGAAAAGGTAAGGTGCAAGCATCCTTTTCATCCATGGTTATCCATGGGCTCTTAGTTACTTGTTTAGATCACTTGCTTTGCTTTTCCAATTGTTTGAAATGGTGCTTTGTGTGTGGTTTTGAAAGATGTTTTGAAAAGAGGACATCATTGTGGCAACCTTTGTAATGATTCTTGTTTGAATGTATACAAAGGTGTTTTTGTCTTTTGAAACGATATTTCAATGTTTGAAAGTTTGATATTTGGGAAATGTTTTGAAATTGTGTTGTGAGGTGTGTTTGAAAATAACAAGGATGTTTTGCAAGTTTGATCAAGTAACTAAGAGTTGTCTACCCTATCTACTCAAGAGTCTTTCCTACACATTTTTAACCCTTTTCACAGTGTTGTTTTACCATTGCATTTGGTAAACAACCTTGTATTAGGATGTTAAACGGGACAGGCGCGGGTCATCGTATTGACCATGTTAGAAATTGTGCTAAGTATCTTTAGCAATTTTTGAGGGACTGGATCATTTTTTGTATAGGCAACCAAGATAGCGTCATCGAGGGACTATGATCTTTTGTTTTGTTTTTGTTTTGCCAAGATACTCAACATGCTAAACATGGCCCTTTTAAAGGCAACAGGTGGGTGAAACCCTAGGGGTGCATGTGTGCATTGTGCTGTCAATTTTCATGCTTTTTGTCTTTGTATTAGTCAAGCTATTTGTTTGATTTTGGATTTTTGCATACAAACCCTAATCTCTAATCATGGCATAATTGAAAGCATAAATGCGTAAAATGAATCTACACTATTACAATATTTGATATGGGAAGGGGGATACAAATTTGAATGGGGATTATTTGGCAAGAAATAAAACCCTAATATTTACTATTACATCCAAATTGAATATTTGGTACAATAAATAAATAGACAAGTATTTAAATGGTCAATTCAAATGAATATGCAAAATATTATGTATATGCAAAAAATGTTTTTGTTTATTTTTTATGTATGTAAAAATATTTAATGTATATAAAAAAAAGAAATAAAAGATTCTATTTTTTTTATTAAGGGTAAAAACCCTAATTTTCTTTTAAGAAAGTAAATACATATATATTATATACAATAAAATAAAAATAAATGAAATATGTACAAATGTCAAAGATGAAAATATATTAAAAAAGATATTATTTTTAATGAGGGTAAAAACCCAAGTTTATTTTAAGAAAGTAAATATATATTAATTGTTTTATTCATGTAAAATAAAATAAAATATATACCAAACAAAAATATATTTAGAAAAAAAATATTATTTGAGTATAAATAAATAAAGAATAAAAAAAATAAAGGTATAATATTATTTTGTATTATTTTCAAGTTTTCATTAAATAAAATGAAAGTATATACTAATTAAATTATTTTTATGTTAGAAAAAATAAAAATAAAATACAAAATAAATGTGAAAATTTATAAAAATATCTTTGGTGTTTTTTATGTTTGGAAAATAAGAAAATAAAATCAGAAATGAAAATAAATACAAAAAATATAAAAATAGGAAGAAATGGGCCAGGGGGTGCAATCAGTAATGAGGGGTGCAGAAAGTGAGTCAGAAACCAAGCCCATCCCACTTGGACTTCATCTTCAAACTTTGTCAAAAACAAAACACGCGCCTTGTACAAATCTCCAGATTCTGCATACGTGCTCTAATGCAAAAACTCAAAACATCAAAGTCGTAGCATTTTTTAAGACGAATTCAACCATATAAGAAACTTGACCTAACTCTCAAAGACCAGAGAGAATTTCTCTGGCCCTAAATTCTAACCTAATTTTTTCAGGAAGTTCATGGATCAAATTCTCTTAACATGCTTAACTAAAATGAAAACTGAGCATATGTACAGCTTCATGGCTATGAATACTACATTTTTTATTCCCAAACCTAAGCCTAATGATTCCTAAACAGAGAGATAGGAAGTTGACAAAAACCTGTTTCAGTGGACTTCGTGTATGGCAATGTGGAGCTTTTCAGTGAGGCCTGAGATGTTTGGGAGCTTGCTTGCACTTCCCTTGACCTTCCCCAATGCCTAGCTTGCCTTGAATGTGCTTGAACAAGCCTGTAGAACTCAACCTGCACAAGTTGAAATAAAAAATGGTAAACCTTGCAAATGGAGTTACAGTCAGTGTTTAAGGGTTGGGATAGCTTGGATAGGTTATATGGAAGGTGTTTGAACAGGTTTGGGGCAAAATGCACGAGCAACTTGTGAGATATAACTCAAGATGCAGAAGCTGCCCTGTTTTGCCAATGGAAGTTGATTTTGTGCTATGGGAGGTTTTAGGGCTCAAAGGCTCGTGTTTTAGGTTCCATGCAATGTATGAAACTTGTCTCAAATGCTTGCAAAAGTTGGTTTAATCAGATGTGTAAGTTATGTTGTGTTTTTCAAGTTTCTTGTATATGAAGCAAAAGTGAATAAGTGATGCAAGACAGGCATGTAGAGGCTATCTATCAGCTTGCACATTATGCTCTTGGCCCCTCCAGTTTGTGGATTTGATTTGCTGTACAAGATATGGTTCAATGCTCAAGGGTGCAATTTGACATAAAGCAAGATTTTGACAAAAATGGCAATGTTACCTTTTACCATTTTTGGATTAATCTATTGTATAATCTTCTAATGACCAAAACAAAGCCTCATACCAATGGATTTGCATTTAATTATTGAGTATGGAAGGGTTTTAGGACCTGTAATCTAGTGCAAACAAGGCTGATTAGAGTTTGCAACTTGTATCACTAAGAAAATGCCATGGATCAAAAGTGAGTTTTTGCCAACTTCAAGCTTTCGATTCTCCCTAACCACAAATGATTTTGGAGAGTTCTTGGACTTTTTGGAAATATTGTAACATGCTATAAATTACATATTTTAAATGCATTTTGAGATTCCAAGTGGAACTATGTGAAAAATTGCCATGAAGATAGGTCAAAATCCTGCCTAAACTTGGGCAAATTTTCACTAAGTTAAAAGTTTCATGGACCCTTGCTCCAAAAATAATAACTTGAGATCCAAGCTTCTTTTGGGAAAACTTTGTGATTCAAAGTTATATATTTTGTGGAGGACTACAACTTTCATGTTGGAAGTTTTGTTTGAATCCAATTGCATCATGGTGAAAATGTTGGGCAAAGTTAGGAAAAATTAAGAAATTTTCATAACTTAGAAAAATTCTAAGTTATGAAATTTTTCAATCTTAAACCCTAATTTGCAAAATTGGGTTTCTTGATGAACAAGTTTCATGTTTTGACACATCTTGATGAAAAATGACCCTTGGCACTTGATTTTGACCAAAAAGTCAAAGTTTGACTTTTCAGTGTACAGTCAAATTTTGATCAGTTGACTGAAAAATTCATTTGTAAATCCAATGCATTTGAGATCTTTTGAACTTTGTGAATAGGTCAAGATAGTTTCATTGAGTCCTTGAATCCATGCTTGAACCCAATTTGTCATTGGCTAGGTTAAAAATCAGAAATTGCCCTTGTACAGTCAAAACCCTAAAAATGACCATTTTGCCCTTTTGATGATCTGATCAAATTTCTTGAGGAGTTGTGATCCAAACTTGATAAAATGGTTCATATGAGTTTATAATGTTGATGTGGATCAAAAATTGTGAGTTTTGACTGTAAATTGGCCACAGTTGACTTTTTCTCCAATACAGTTGATTTCTAGGTCAACTGTCCAATTGACTGGGCAAAAATTTGATTCAAGGCTTGAAACTTGGTATGGACAATCTTATAAGTCCAACATGAAGCATGAAAGTAATATTGAGCATTGGAAGTCCAAAAATCCCTGTGTAAACTCTAACCCTAATTTAGGTCATCAGTGCAAGGAGATGTCTTGAGCAGAGCAAAACCCTAATCCTGTCTAGAATTTAAGGAGTCTGGTGAGGGGAAATCTTGATAAAATAAGAGGGCAAATTTTGGGGTTCAACAGCTGCCCCTGTTCAATCTCCTTGAACCTGAAGAGTTAGATTGGCGAGTTTTCCTTTCGTGACTCGAAGGTAAAAGAGGATTGGACACTAGAGTGCCCGTAAATTTGCACTCGTCAAAACGTAGCTGAAGGAATGGGCTTAAAGATGCCATTTGGAGATGGTAGAATCTTGATGGAGATGGGCTTAAAGATTCCATCCAAGATTGTTTGTTGAAAATCAAGAGAATGAACATCAGATTGGTATCCGTATCTGGAACGTATCTGAGTTGTAACTGTATTTGATTCTTGAATGAATATCAGAATGACTGCCATGTCTGGAGTGTATCTGTATTATATCCGAAATCTGAAATCTGAATAAGCGACAGAAAGACATCTGTGTCTGGAGTATCTCTGGGCTGGGGAATAGGTTTGAATGAGTGACAAAATGGCTACCGTGTCTGGAGCGTATCTGGACTGTATCTGAAGTTGAGATCTGTATGAGTAGCAGAATGACTTCCGTATCTGGAGTTTATCCGTACTGTAACTGGGATCCGGACAAGTGACATAATGACTTCCGTGTCTGGGGTGTATTTGAACCTGAAGTCGATAGTTGAATCTGAATGAGAAATAGAATGGCTTCTGTGTCTGGAGCGTATCTAGTCTGTATCTGATTGCTGAAGTCTGTATGAGTAGTAGAATGATCACCGTGTCTGGGGTGTATCCATACTATATTTTGACTTGAAATTCTGAATGAGTAATAGAATGACCACTGTGTCTGGGTGTATCCATATTGTATTTTGACTTGAAATTCTGAATGAGTAATAGAATGATCGCCGTGTCTGGGGTGTATATGTACTGTATCTGAAATCTTTGAACATTTGTTAAAGGTTGCTTTTAATCTTATCCTGAAAAGGGTAAGATGTTAGCTAAAACACAAATTTATGTTGCATGACATGTATGATGCTATAAAATGTATTCTATCAATGTTTATGATATATGGATGTAATGTATGTGTATGTAAGCTGACTAGCTGTCTTGCTGAGGAAAATAAATCCTGGAGAGCTGGAGATAATAAAATCTTTGACCATTGTCGGGGAAAATAAATCCTGGACCACTATTGAAGAGTACGTGTGTCTTCAAGCTTTGCTTAGAATATTTCTGCCGGGGATTCCTGCTTTGTTGTTTGAGGAGAACTCCACTGGGGAATATTTGAAAACTTTGTGGGGAATTGAGAATGAGAATCTTCATTCTGCTAGGGGAATTTGTGCTGAGGAGCCCAGAACGAGAATCTTCGATCTGCAGTGGATTAAAAACTCTAACAAATTTATGCTGAGAGTAAAGAAGGCTCTGGCAACTTTGCCGGAGAATCAAAGGTGAGAATCTTGACTTTGTTGGGGAGTAAAAACTCTGTGGGGAATAGCTATACTATTAGGGAGTAACTATCCTGCTGGAGAGTAAGCTCAGGACTCTGGGGAAAAGCTTATTCCTGTTTGGAAGAAGTTCAGGAGTTTAGGTTGTATGCCACTTTGAGAATGAGAATCTTCATTCTGTTGGGAATATCAGGAATCCGGGTTATATGCCACTTTGAGAATGAGAATCTTCATTCTGTCGAGAATATCAAGAACTCGGGTTATATGCCACTTTGAGAATGAGAATCTTCATTCTGTCGGGAATATCAGGAGCTCGGGTTATATGCCACTTTGAGAATGAGAATCTTCATTCTGTCGGGAATATCAGGAGCTTGGGTGTATGCCAATCTACTGGGGAAGCAAGAATGAGAATCTTCATTCAGGCGTTTGGGTCAGGAGGTTGGGTGTATGCCAATCTATTGGGGAAGCAAGAATGAGAATCTTCATTCAGGCATTTGGGTCAGGAGGTTGGGAGTATGCCAATCTTCTGGGGTTTCAAGAATGAGAATCTTCATTCTGTTAAGGGTATCAGGAGCTTGGGAGTATGCCAATCTTCTGAGGTTTCAAGGATGAGAATCTTCATTCTTTTAACGGTATCAGGAGCTTGGGAGTATGCCAATCTTCTAAGGTTTCAAGGATGAGAATCTTCATTCTGTTAACGGTATCAGGAGCTTGGGAGTATGCCAATATTCTGAGGTTTTAAGGATGAGAATCTTTATTCTGTTAACGGTATCAGGAGCTTGGGAGTATGCCAATCTACTAGGGTTTTAAGGATGAGAATATTCATTCTGTTAAGGATATCAGGAGCTTGGGAGTATGCCAATCTTCTGAGGTTTCAAGAATGAGAGTCTTCATTCTGTTAAGGGTATCAGGAGCTTGGGAGTATGCCAATCTTCTGAGGTTCCAAGAATGAGAATCTTCATTCTGTTAAGGCTATCAGGAGCTTGGGAGTATGCCAATCTTCTGAGGTTTCAAGAATGAGAATCTTCACTCTGTTAAGGGTATCAGGAGCTTGGGAGTATGCCAATCTTATGAGGTTTCAAGAATGAGAATCTTCATTCTGTTAAGGGTATCAGGAGCTTGGGAGTATGCCAATCTTCTGAGGTTTCAAGAATGAGAATCTTCACTCTGTTAACGGTTAACTGTTATCTTGGTTGATCTCCATGCTTCACAGTGTCTTGTATTGCTATCTGGTCAACGTCCAGGCTTCACGATACTTTACTTCCTATCTGGTCAAAGTCCAGTCTTTAGAAGGAAATCAAATGGTTATCCGGTCAACATCCGGGTTTCCCTTTTGATTTTGGGGCCTACTAATATCCGGTTGAATCCGGGCTTCAAAGTAATCGGCCGAGTAGACTGTTATTTGGTCAACGTCCAAGTTTCACAGTATACCTTACTGTTATCTGGTTGATTTCCAGGCATTAAGATAACTTGCTGGGGGTTTTGGAGAAACCGGATGATTTCCACTGTGGTTTGATAGTTTCAACTACGTTGGGGGTGTTAATGACATGCTAATGTGTTGAAGTTATGGAAATGGGTTTAAAGATACCATTCAAAGATGATAGTTGACGAAAAGTTTGAACTGGATCTGAACAGAGAGAGAATCAAAACAAACCGTTTGAGAGATTTATATGTTGAGAGATTTTATCTGAAACAACAAAATCTGGAAGTGAATCAGAGTAAACTGTTGAGAGGTTTATCTGAAACAGTAAAATCTGGAAGTGAACAGAATAAACCGTTGAGAGGTTTATCTGAAACAGTAAAATCTGGAATATCTTTAACTGGAATAAGAATCAGGGAGATCTTAGTGTCGATCTGACTGAGTTAGAAGGTCTTGAATTAACTTTGACTGGATAAGAATCAGAAAAATCTTAGAATCGATTTAACTAAGCCAGACGAAAGTCTTGGAATATCTTCAACTGGAATAAGAATCAGGGAGATCTTAGTGTCGATCTGATTGAGCCAGAGAAGGTCTTGAATTAACTTTGACTGGATAAGAATCAGAAAAATATTAGAATCGATTTAACTGAGCCAGACGAAAGTCTTGGAATATCTTCAACTGGAATAAGAATCAGGGAGATCTTAGTGTCGATCTGACTGAGCCAGAGAAGGTCTTGAATTAACTTTGACTGGAAAAGAATCAGAAAAATCTTAGAATCGATTTAACTGAGCTAGACGAAAGTCTTGGAATATCTTCAACTGGAATAAGAATCAGGGAGATCTTAGTGTCGATCTGACTGAGCCAGAGAAGGTCTTGAATTAACTTTGACTGGATAAGAATCAGAAAAATCTTAGAATCGATTTAACTGAGCCAGACGAAAGTCTTGGAATATCTTCAACTGGAATAAGAATCAGGGAGATCTTAGTGTCGATCTGCCTGAGCCAGAGAAGGTCTTGAATTAACTTTGACTGGATAAGAATCAGAAAAATCTTTGAATTGATTTAACTGAGCCAGACGAAAGTCTTGGAATATCTTCAACAGATACCGGGGAAAATAAATCCTGGATTGCTGTTAAAGGGGAAAGTTGAATGAACTATTATCTAGTCGTGGTCCAGGCTTCATAGCTTGAATCTTGTAAGAATTTGACTGCATCTTTCCTGAAAGGTAAAGGTTAGTTGCATGACATATATCAAAAAATGATGTTCTCAAAATAAATGAGATTGTGTTGTATGATGTCCTGATGTACGGATGTATAATGTTTTCAAGATAACTTCTCGCTGGGGAAAATAAATCCCGAACTGGTGATGGAGAAAAGAGTTGGATTCTTCGTCTCTGATAGTGAAAAATCTGGAAGTGAATCAGAATAAATCGTTGAGAGATTTATCTAAAACAGCAACACCCGAAATATCTTCCACTGGAATAAGAATCAGGGAGATCTTAGTGTCGATCTGACTGAACCAGAGAAGGTCTTGGATTAACTTTGACTCAACTGGATGATGAAGGAATCATTGATGACTGCTACTCCAAAAGGGAATGAAGGAATCTTTGACGACTGCTACTCCAAAAGGTAATGAAGGAATCTTTGACGACGGCTACTCCAAAAGGTGATGAAGGAATATTTGACGATTACTACTCCAAAAGGTGATGAAGGAATCTTGGACGATTACTACTCCAAAAGGTGATGAAGGAATCTTGGATGATTACTACTCCAAAAGGTAATGAACCTTTACCTGTCGATCAATCTGCATATGTTAAGAATGTTTTTGAAATGTAATTTTGTTTTGGAGAATAAATCCTTAACAAGTGTTAGGGAAATAAACCCATGACCGCTGGTCTGCTAGAGAGGTGATGAACTTCTCGAGGATTCTTAAATTTATTTTCAAAAGGATTTTGGAGAGGTTCGTCATTGCCCCTAGTAGCAAATGCTTGTGGTAGTGCTAGGAAATGTTTGACTGCATGCAACCCTTGGTGAGATTGACGGTTAATGCCCTAAGTGATGGAGATGGAGACTTGCCCCAGGTTACTCTGCAATTGAGAGATTTCTTGAAATCTTGACTGGACTGCCCCAGGTTAACTGGACTTTGAGAGATTTCTTGAAATCTTGACTGGACTGCCCCAGGTTTATTGGACAATGCCATGTTATTCCCCCTTTTGTTGGTAGGAGATATTTTTTTTGCAACGGAAGTGTCATCCCTCTTAAAGTGATTTTGTTCACTGAGAGAGCTTTCGTTCATCGGAACATTCACTGAGTGAATTTCTTCGCTGTCAAAAAAATAGCCCTATGCAAACGATGATATTCAAATAATGCAAAGTTTATGCTTGTCTTGAAATTTTGAAAAATGCGTTTTTAGCAGAAAACTTTTATAAGAAAAATTCAAATCAAGATTTAGAGCAAAGCCTTACAGAAGTCAGAATACCTTTTGTAACAGTATGCTTTCGAACTAACCCATGCTTCAATTAGGACTTTTGAAGGGTTGTAACGTGGCTTGGTTCATGGTTTTAAGAAACAAAGGATAAAGGCTCAAAGTGTATTTGTACCCACCCGCTCTTCGTGATATTCTTCAATCCTAAACTCAGTTAATCATGCGTTTGAACTTCAAATGAGTCTGTAACGACGTTTTGGTGATGGTTCACACAAGTTGAATTTGTTGGAAGGCAGTCATTTTTGCAACATTTTTCATGTTGTTGAGGATTTGTAGTGACCTCTTTCTTTTGATTTGTTATCCCTAATTTTGCCTAACTGTTCTTATTTTCGAGATTACAGTCAGCGGGATGCCCCAGCTTTCGCAAGTCTCCTTTGTAGGTTTTGACTTAGTGGGCTTTTCTTTTTTTTATAGATAATGACTGCCTATGAGATAAGGAACCATCACTGTCTTTTGGTTCCAAAGGAATGTTTTTGATGTCATTCGTTGTATTACGAACTGAGAGTTAGCGGCTAAACGCACATTTTGAATTAACTGAGAGACTACCCTGCCCCAGGTTTGATTAAAGGTTTCAATTTGTGTTAAAATAGAAAAATTCTACTTCTTTGGCTCTAAAGGGGTTGACTAGGGATTATCTTCCTTATAACTCAAGTGTTTAGGATTTTAAAGAAACGCCTGTAGATCGTCAGCAAGGTCTGTCCAAAAGCATATTGTATGAGATTATGGCATTGTTTTCGTCATCCTCTCTCTAAAGGCTTGTAACTTTTAGCAAGAGTTAAATGTCATCAAGAAAGTAGAAAGCATAGTTCAAGTATAGTAAAAACGAATGGATGAATTCAAGACAAACATATGCAATGCATTAATGAAACAGAGTTTGACATCAACAAATAATTGTTTGAATAACAAAAGAAATTACAACTTGAAAATTCAAATGAAACCAAAGCCTCTTAGTTCGAACTTGTCACTTCAGGTGGAGAGCCCTCAGCGGAAGATTTTCATCTGGCCATCTTGCGTGAACTCTAGCGTTGTTTCTTTAACCAGATCTTGAATTTTGTTTCTCAATGCCCAACAACTATCGGTGTCATGTCCAGGACTATTGGAATGATACGCACATCTCGCATTTGGATTGTACCCAGGGGAGGCTATTTTGGGACACCGAGGGGGGTCCCTTAATACAATTAGCTTGACTTCCAACAAGCGTTGCAGCACTTGGGATAATGGCGCGTTAATCTCAGTGGAGTGCCTTTCAGATGTATTTTGCTCACGCCGACTATCATGTTGATGCTGGTGAGGTTATTGTTGGGCTTGTGACCCTGAAGCAAAGTGGGGAGACTTTCCCTTGGCTTCTTGTCTCAAGGGAGGCTGAATGGTGACTTGATATTCAACCCTAGTTGTTTTCCCCAATTAGTTATATCCATCTTGATGCAGTTTGTTGATGAGGACCTTTAACTCCTCTTGTCCTTGAGCCAAGTTTTGAATAAGAGCCATCTGGCCCACCAGTTGTCCCATCATCTGGATTTTCATTGTTGCCAACTCAATCTGTAGCCCTTCTAACTGATCATTCCTGATGCCGCATGGATTCCCTAGGACCATGCCCCTTGTGAGGAGAGCTTTCATTTCTTCCTGCCCCTTGTATAGGTTCAAGAACATCTCTTGAAGTTGAGCGTTTTGAGCCTGGATATCTTTGATAGTCCTCTCTAGAGACATCTCTACTGAAATAAACAGTAGGAAGGTAAGGAGACCTGAAAAGGGAAAACATGTCATGATACAATGCATGATATGTAGATGCATGTTTTCAAGGATCTCGCGAGGTGAACACAAGAAAATGTTAGAGGTTGAACTTCGATCAACATCTTTGATTGGAGAACTTTGTATTGGTGGATGTCTTTCCACGAGAATCAAGCTCACCATGTCAAGTGGGTCGTAGCCCTTGACTCAAGTTGTTGCACTTGATTTTGACGGCGTTTGTTTAGAGGAAAATGAATCCTCTTGCCCTTTGGTAGATGTCTGGTTCAACGTGACCCTGCATCAAAGACCCTCGAGATCCTTGAAATGGTTATTGAAAATGCTATGGTATGATGTTTATGATGTTATGTACAAGTATGCAAAAGTAAGCAAGTGTATATACAAATAATCACATTCACACAAAGCAGACAAGTCCTTAGGTTTAGGCTTGCAAGGAGTTCGTAGGTAAGTACCCTCTTGAAGTTAGTTGGCTCAACCTGTCCTAGAAATAGTAATTGGGTTCTAAGGAGTTCAATATCACTGGATTATTTTCTGTGTTCATCGTTTCAGTTTAGCCACTTTACTGGCGACCGAAATATTCCAAGAAAACAATCCTTAATGAGTATAGTATCGAGTATCTACCAACTTCGGACTGCACCAAAGCTGGTCATCTCACTACATCCTAAAAGGCCAAGTTGGTCAAGTAAGGTTCTAAAGTCAGTTGATGCTTCACGACACCACGCGGCGGCCCCGTACTCTCCTTGATTCAACTCAAGGGTTACCGGTACCAACCAAAGTGCCACATCAATGTAGCTACTGCTTCAACCATGTCGGTATACCCCGCACAGTTCCCTTACAGTTTATTGCTACTTACCTAAAAGGTGCCCCCAAATCCGGGTGTAGGATTTAAAACAAACCCAAACAAGGAACCAAAAAGTAAAGCATACAAGTCAAACAAGGTAAGCATGTAAAGGTGATCTAAACCCTAAGGTAACCCCACTTTTAGATTAGTCCCCAGAAGAGTCGCCAGTTCTGTGATACGGTGGGAGAACTAACTTGAGGTTTTGTGTTTGTGTTCGCAAATGTTTCGGTTTAGCAAGAGTCGCCACCGACTTTTTATTTTATCCAAAGGAAAGGTCAAAAAGCACAGAAAAGACCTTTGAGATGTTTTAATGGGTTCGGGGAGTAGATTATGAAAAGGGAAGGTGCAAGCACCCTTTTCATCCATGGTTATCCATGGGCTCTTAGTTACTTGTTTAGATCACTTGCTTTGCATTTCCAATTGTTTGAAATGGTGCTTTGTGTGTGGTTTTGAAAGATGTTGTGAAAAGAGGCCATCGTTGTGGCAACCTTTGTAATGATTCTTGTTTGAATGTATACAAAGGTCTTTTTGTCTTTTGAAAAGATATTTCAATGTTTGAAAGTTTGATATTTGGGAAATGTTTTGGAATTGTGTTGTGAGGTGTGTTTGAAAATAGCAAGGATGTTTTGCAAGTTTGATCAAGTAACTAAGAGTTGTCTACCCTATCTACTCAAGAGTCTTTGCTACACATTTTTAACCCTTTTGACTGTGTTCTTTTACCATTGCATTTGGTACACAACCTTATATTAGGATGTGAAACGGGACAGGCGTGGGTCATCGTATTGACCATGATAGCAATTGTGCTAAGTATCTTTAGTAGTTTTTGAGATACTAGATCATTTTTTGTATAGGCAACCAAGATAGCGTCATCGAGGGACTATGATATTTTGTTTTGTTTTTATTTTGCCAAGATACTCAACATGCATAACATGGCCCTTTTAAAGGCAACAAGTGGGTGAAACCCTAGGGGTGCATGTGTGCATTGTGTTGTCAATTTTCATGCTTTTTGTCTTTGTATTAGTCAAGCTATTTGTTTGATTTTGGATTTTTGCATACAAACCCTAATCTCTAATCATGGCATAATTGAAAGTATAAATGCGTAAAATGAATCTACACTATTACAACATTTGATATGGGAAGGGGGATACAAATTTGAATGGGGATTATTTGACAAGAAATAAAATCCTAATATTTACTATTACATTCAAATTGAATAATTGGTACAATAAATAAATAGACAAGTATTTAAATGGTCAATTCAAATGAATATGCAAAAAAATGTTTTTGTTTATTTTTTATGTATGTAAAAATATTTAATGTATATAAAAAAAAGAAATAAAAGATTCTATATTTTTTTTATTAAGGGTAAAAACCCTAATTTTCTTTTAAGAAAGTAAATACATATATATTATATACAATAAAATAAAAATAAATGAAATATGTACAAATGTCAAAGATGAAAATATATTTAAAAAGCTATTCTTTTTAATGAGGGTAAAAACCCTAGTTTCTTTTAAGAAAGTAAATATATATATATATATATATATATTAATTGTTTTATTCATGTAAAATAAAATAAAATATATACCAAACAAAAATATATTTAGAAAAAAAAATATTATTTGAGTATAAATAAATAAAGAATAAAAAAAATAAAGGTATAATATTATTTTGTATTATTTTCAAGTTTTCATTAAATAAAATGAAAGTATATACTAATTAAATTATTTTTATGTTAGAAAAAATAAAAATAAAATACAAAATAAATGTGAAAATTTATAAAAATATTTTTGGTGTTTTTTATGTTTGGAAAATAAGAAAATAAAATCAGAAATGAAAATAAATACAAAAAATATAAAAATAGGAAGAAATGGGCCAGGGGGTGCAATCAGTAATGAGGGGGTGCAGAAAGTGAGTCAGAAACCAAGCCCAGCCCACTTGGACTTCATCTTCAACCTTTGTAAAAAACAAAACACGCGCCCTGTACAAATCTCCAGATCCTGCATACGTGCTCTAATGCAAAAACTCAAAACATCAAAGTTGTAGCACTTTTAAGACGAATTCAACCATATAAGAAACTTAACCTAACTTGCAAAGACCAGAGAGAATTTCTATGGCCCTAAATTCTAACCTAATTTTTTCAGGAAGTTCATGGATCAAATTCTCTTAACATGCTTAACTAAAATGAAAAATTGAGCATATGTACAGCTTCATGGCTATGAATACTACATTTTTTATTTACAAACCTAAGCCTAATGATTCCTAAATAGAGAGATAGGAAGTTGACAAAAACTTGTTTCAGTGGACTTCGTGTATGGCAATGTGGAGCTTTTCAGTGAGGCCTGAGATGTTTGGGAGCTTGCTTGCACTTCCCCTGACCTTCCCCAATGCCTAGCTTGCCTTGAATGTGCTTGAACAAGCCTGTAGAACTCAGCCTGCACAAGCTGAAATCGAAAATGGTAAACCTTGCAAATGGAGTTACAGTCAATGTTTAAGGGTTGGGATAGCTTGGATAGGTTATATGGAAGGTGTTTGAACAGGTTTGGGGAAAAACGCACGAGCAACTTGTGAGATAGAACTCAAGATGTAGAAGCTGCCCTGTTTTGCCAATGGAAGGTGATTTTTTGCTATGGGAGGTTTGAGGGATCAAAGGCTCGTGTTTTAGGTTCAATGGAATGTATGAAACTTGTCTCAAATGCTTGCAAGAGTTGGTTTAATCAGATGTGTAAGTTATGTTGTGTTTTTCAAGTTTCTTGTATATGAAGCAAAAGTGAACAAGTGATGCAAGACAGGCCTGTATAGGCTATCTATCAGCTTGCACATTATGCTCTTGGCCCCTCCAGTTTGTGGATTTGATTTGCTGTACAAGATATGGTTCAATTCTCAAGGATGCAATTTGACATAAAGCAAGATTTTGACAAAAATGGCAATGTTACCTTTTACCATTTTTGGATTAATCTATTGTATAATCTTCTAATGACCAAAACAAAGCCTTAGACAAATGGATTTCCATTTAATTATTGAGTATGGAATGGTTTTGGGACCTGTAATCTAGTGCAAACAAGGCTGATTAGAGTTTGCAACTTGTATCACTAAGAAAATGCCATGGATCAAAAGTGAGTTTTTGCCAACTTCAAACTTTTGATTCTCCCTAACCATAAATGATTTTGGAGAATTCTTTGACTTTTTAGAAATCTTGTAACATGTTCTACATTTCATATTTGAAATGGATTTTTAGATTCCAAGTGGAACTATGTGAAAAATTGCCATGAAGATAGGCCAAAATCCTGCCTAAACTAGGGCAAAATTTCACTAAGTTAAAAGTTTCATGGACCCTTGCTCCAAAAATCATAACTTGAGATCCAAGATTCTTTTGGGAAAACTTTGTGATAAAAGTTGTAGATTTTGTGGAGGACTAAAACTTTCATGTTGGAAGTTTTGTTTGAATCCAATTGCATCATGGTGAAAATGTTGTGCAAAGTTGGGAAAAATTAAGAAAAATTCATAACTTAGAAAAATTCTAAGTTATGAAATTTTTCAATCTTAAACCCTAATTTACAAAATTGGGTTTCTTGATGAACAATTTTCATGTTTTGACACATCTTGATGAAAAATGACCCTTGACACTTGATTTTGACCAAAAAGTCAAAGTTTGACTTTTCAGTGTACAGTCAAATTTTGATCATTTGACTGAAAAATTCTTCTGTAAATCCAATGCATTTGAGATCTTTTGAATTTTGTGAATAGGTCAAGATGGTGTCATTGAGTCCTTGAATCCATGCTTGAACCCAATTTGTCATTGGCTAGGTTAAAAATCACAAATTGCCCTTGTACAGTCAAAACCCTAAAAATGATCATTTTGCCCTTTTGATGATCTGATCAAATTTCTTGAGGAGTTGTGATCCAAACTTGATAAAATGGTTCATATGAGTTTATAATGTTGATGTGGATCAAAAATTGTGAGGTTTGACTGTAAATTGGCCACAGTTGACTTTTTCCCCAATACAGCTGATTTTTAGGTCAATTGTCCAATTGACTGGGCAAAAATTTGATTCAAGGCTTGAAACTTGGTATGGACAATCTTGTAAGTCCAACATGAAGAATGAAAGTCATATTGAGCATTGGAATTCCAAAAATCCCTGTGTAAACTCAAACCTTAAATTAGGTCATCAGTGCAAGGAGATGTCTTGAGCAGAGCAAAACCCTAATCCTGTCTGGAATTCAAGGAGTCTGGTGAGGGGAAATCTTGATAAAATAAGAGGGCAAATTTTGGGGTACAACACCTGCCTTGTCCGGAAGAATAGCAAGATGGAAGATGATCTTGACTGAGTATGACATCCAGTACACGACTCAAAAAGCAATCAAGGGAAGTGTGTTGGCAGATCATTTGGCACATCAGGCAGTGGATGATTACCAGTCTATGAACTTTGAATTCCCGGATGAGAACATCATGTTGGTAACTGACTGTGAAACACCTGGATCGGATGAAGGACCTGAAGAGGGATCCCGATGGTCTATGTACTTTGATAGAGCTTTAAATGCTTTGGGTAACGGCATTGGCATCGTAATCATATCTCCTGAAGGCTCTCATACTCCATTCACCGCCCGACTATGTTTCAATTGCACCAACAACATGGCGGAGTATGAAGCGTGCATTATGGGTCTTCGAGCAGCTATTGACCTAAGGATTAATTTCTTAAGTGTTTTCGGAGATTCCGCTCTCGTGATCAGCCAGATCAAAGGCGAGTGGGATATGAAACACCCTAATCTTATTCCTTACAAGGAGTATTTGTTGACGTTGCTTCCGCACTTCGAGGAGATAACTTTTGAACACTCCCCTAGAGAGGAGAATCAGTTAGCGGACGCGCTAGCTACGATGTCTTCTATGTTCAAGGTCAGATGGTACAATGAGGCTCCCTAGATTACCATTGAAAGGTTGGACGAACCCTCACATTGCTGCGACATTGAGACTGAAGAGGTAGCAGATAAACCCTGGTTTCATGAGGTGAGAAGGTATCTTGAGGCTGAAGAATACCCTGAGGGTGCATCTGTTAATGATAAGAAGTTTCTGAGGAGGTTCGCGGCGAAGTTCTTCATCAACAATAGCATCCTTTACAAGCGTAACCATGATTCAACCTTACTGCGTTGTGTGGATAAGAACGAAGCAGAAAGGATCATGGTAGAGTTACATGAAGGTACTTTCGAGACTCATTCCAGTGGACATACCATGGCAAAGAAGATCCTTCGGGCAGGATACTATTGGTCTACAATGGAAGCCAACTGTTATCAACATTCTCGGACCTATCACAAGTTCCAAGTCTATGCTGATAAGGTGCACATACCTCCAGTTCCTCTGAACGTCTTGACGGCTCCATGGCCTTTTGTAATGTGGGGCATTGACATGATCGGTGAGATCAGACCTATGACATCTAACGGGCATCGTTTCATCCTGGTAGCAATTGATTACTTTACGAAGTGGGTTGAAGCAGCTTCCTTTGCCACCGTAACAAAGAACGTCGTGCACGGTTTATTCGGCATAATATGATTTGTTGATATGGTGTACCAGAGAGGATCATTATGGACAATGGTACAAATCTCAATAATAAGATGATCACTGAGCTCTGCAAGCAGTTCAAGATACAGCATCATAACTCTTCTCCTTACCGACCGAAGATGAATCGGGATGTAGAAGCGGCTAATAAGAACATTAAGAAGATTGTGCAGAAGATGACGGTGACACACAAAGATTGGCACGAGATGTTACCATTTTCTCTTCATGGGTACCGTACCTCAGCGCGGACGTCAACAGGGGCAACAGCTTATTCCTTGGTTTATGGCACGAAAGTCGTCTTGCCCATTGAAGTTTAGATACCCTCTCTTCGGATTATGAAGGATGCAGGTTTGAGCGAAGATGACTGGATCCAGACCCGTCTTGATCAGCTAAACTTAATCGACGAAAAGAGACTTACTACTATTTGTCATGGTCAGACGTATCAAAAGCGGATGATCAAGGCATTTAACAAGAAAGTTAGACGACAAGAGTATCAAGTTGGGGATCTGGTAATCAAGCACATCATCTTACCTCAAGGTGATCCCAGGGGCAAATGGACCCCTACTTACGAAGGGCCATTTGTGGTTAAGAACATTTTCTCAGGAGGAGCTATGATTCTAACCACCATGGATGGTGACGACCTTCCTCACCCCGTCAATGTAGACATAGTGAAAAGATACTACGCATAAACAAAGACCCGCTAGGTTGACTGGCATAGGCAAAAGTAAGGGCTTCCCGGCGAACCAAAAGGGTTCTGGCAAAAATAAGGGATGAAAATGAAAAAATATGTACACCCGGCAAGTCGAAAACCTGAAAAGGAGGCTTGGGTAAAAAAGGGTATCCCGGTGGACTGAAAACCCGAAAGGGCAGTCCAGGCAAAAATTAGGGATCAAAGCGTAACGCTATGTCTCATTGGATCACCTTGCAACCAGACTTCGGTATCAATTATCAAGCTAGGACGGCACTAATCAATCTGATCTACCTTCAACCAAGTAGTGACATGCTCGAGGACATAAAGGCAATAGAAGAGTTGGAACCCAGTGGGATTGTTCACATAGTTGTTTTCTTTATTTTTCACAAGTTGTATAAACTCTATTGTTCGGCGGCGTTCTCTTACTAGAACGTCAGCCTCCTGTACAAAAACGCCTATTTTACAGGCCAAACTTCAAAGTCAATACAATTCATTTTCAAAGAAATTTCAAACTGTTTTTCCTTTTTCTGTTTTGTTTTGAAAAGAACGTCCAATGTTCATTTTCGATATATGCATTTGACATTAATTGCTGCTCATGAATATTTACATGCGAAACAAAAGACAGTTACTCGTAATATCAGAAACAGGGGCAATAAGAATTGTCCAAGCTTTACAGTTGCTCTGTCCACCAGGTATAAGGTAAATTTAGCTGAAGAATATGGATGAAATACTTTCACTCCCCGCAGAGTAAGAAAGGGCAGTAATGTTAAGTCTCCCCAGCTGAGACTCGCGGCTGTGAATGAATCGGTAATATTTTCCCCAGAAAGAGTTTATCTATCATCAACACTGAAAAGTCTTATTATCCCCGGCAGAGTATAAAATATCCTCAGTGGAGTTTGGAAATTTTCCCCAATGCAGTCTGAAAAAAATTATTCCCCAGCGGAGTTCGGAAGATCATCCCCAGTAGAGCCTAAAAGGTTATCCTCAATAAGGTTGCTATTGGAAAAATCATCCCCAGCGGAGTTCGTTCCTTTCACAAGCAGAAACTCAAATCCCCAACAGGTTCATTATCACCAGCAACGGTAATTCATCCCTAGTGGAATTTATCAATGGAATCCTCAGCAGAACATCTCTTTCCCACAGAGTAATCTCCTCATCAGTTTATTCCCCATCGAAGTTACCCTCTCCTGCAGGTTTATTCTCACAAGCATCTTCATTCGCTCTCCCCATCGGAAACAAAGAATTCAACTCTTTTCTCCAGCAGCTATCCGGGATTTATTTTCCCCAGCTAAAAACATTACATTTCCATACATCATGACACATGCATATACACATCATACAACACAATCTCATTTATTTTGAGAACATCATTGTTTGATACATATCATGCATTACATACTAACCTTTACATTTCAGGAAAGATGCGGTTAAGTTCTCACAAAATTCCAAGCGAAGCTTTTACCTCAGTCGAATTACTGACAAGTTCTTAAATCTCAACAGAGTTTTTCTCAGTTGAATTACAGACAAGGTCCTAAATCTCGACAAAGTTCCTCCGTCAAATTACAGACGAGTTCCTAAATCTCAGCAGAGTTTTCTCAGTTGAATTACGGGCGAGTTCTTAAATCTCGATGAAGATGTTTCCCTCCAATCGAATTACTGACAAGTTCTTAAATCTCAAAGGAGTTTTTCTCAGTTGAATTACAGACAAGGTCCTAAATCTCGACAAAGTTTCTCCGTCGAATTACAGACGAGTTCCTAAATCTCAACAGAGTTTTCTCAGTTGAATTACGGGCGAGTTCTTAAATCTCGATGAAGATATTTCCCTCTAGTCGAATTACTGACAAGTTCTTAAATCTCAACGAAGTCTTTCTCAGTTGAATTACAGACAAGGTCCTAAATCTCGACAAAGTTCCTCCGCCGAATTACAGACGAGTTCCTAAATCTCAACAGAGCTTTCTCAGTTGAATTACGGGCGAGTTCTTAAATCTCGATGAAGATGTTTCCCTCCAGTCGAATTACTAACAAGTTCTTAAATCTCAATGGATTTTTTCTCAGTTGAATTACAGACAAGGTCCTAAATCTCGATAAAGTTCCTCCGTTGAATTACAGACGAGTTCCTAAGTCTCAACAGAGTTTTCTCAGTTGAATTACAGGCGAGTTCTTAAATCTCGATGAAGATGTTTCCCTCCAGTCGAATTACTGACAAGTTCTTAAATCTCAACGGAGTTTTTCTCAGTTGAATTACAGACAAGGTCCTAAATCTCGACAAAGTTCCTCCGTTGAATTACAGACGAGTTCCTAAATCTCAGCAGAGTTTTCTCAGTTGAATTACGGGCGAGTTCTTAAATCTCGATGAAGATGTTTCCCTCCAGTCGAATTACTGACAAGTTCTTAAATCTCAACAGAGTTTTTCTCAGTTGAATTACAGACAAGGTCCTAAATCTCGACAAAGTTCCTCCGTTGAATTACAGACAGGTTCCTAAATCTCAGTAGAGAAGTTTTCTCAGTTGAATTACGGGCGAGTTCTTAAATCTCGACGAAGATGTTTCCCACCTAGTTAAATTACGGGCAAGTTCCTAAATCTCAACGAAGATCAGACTTCCCCAGCGGAATCTTCCTCAATAACAGGTACACCAGCTCTCGCTAAGGAATCTCTTATGCGATCGAAACTCCTCCAAATGGCATCTGTAAGCCCATTCCCGACATCACAAAGCAACTATCACTTCATGCGAGTGCAAATTTCTGGGCACTCTAGTGTTCAATTATCTTCCACCTTCGGATCACGAAAGGCATGAAAGCCAATCTACATCCTCAGGTTTAAGAAGATTGAACAGGGGCAGTTGTTGTACCCCAAAATTTTCCCTCCCATATTTCTTAAAACATTGCAAGAAAAATCTCCAAGTTGCTCCAGGTAGTCCATGAGTTGGTCAGACAAGCTCTCTCCTAAGGCAGTCTACCCCAAATTAGGGTTTGGTGTTGCATCAAGATATTTGAGTCCAAATGACCTCAGGTGCTCCCTAATGTCCTGATATGCTCTCAAGGTCATCCATGTCAAGTTTCAAGCCTTGCAGAGGAATTTTGATCATCCAATTGCTCAAAAGGTCCAAAGATCGACTGTGCTAGGGCAAAAGTCAATTGTGACCCAAATACAGTCAAACTTCAAGATTTTTGTCAACATTCTCATTTTGAAGTATATTTCATCATTTGATCAAGGGTTGATCATGATTCATCAAGGATTGCTCAAAATTCATCAAGATTCAAAAGTTGCTAAATTAGGGTTTTGTAGGAAAAGTCAACTCAAATTTGATCAAGCATAACTTTCTCATACTTTATGATAAATGACCCATCCAAATCTCATTTTGAAAATGATGAAATTCCCTACAATCCATCTTCATACCCCAAGATCAAAATATGCACTCACAAGAAGTTATGAATTTTGACATTATAGGTCATTTTTGAAAGTCAACAAAAACACCTTTTTTGTCAAAGCTTCTAACTGGAGAATGGAATATCCAAATGCGATGAGACCAAAAGGGTTGGTTAGAGGACATATCCAGCTTTCTAAAAAGTCAAATAACACCTCCAAAAGTTCAAAATTGAAGAAGTTATGCATTGTTGAAGTTGGACCTTTTTGCAAAATTGCCAAAAGTCAACTATCCCCAAAGCATCAAATTTTGCCAAATGGGCCCATTCTTTTTCACTTGATTTGAGTTTGCATTATTGCCCACGTGCTCTAGCTTTGGCCATGTGTCCATATCTTGATTTTATTATTTAATTTGATTTTTATTTGAATTAATTCATTTTAAATCAAATAAAATCACATAAAATCAAAAGTATTTATAACCAAAGATTTTTTTATGGTTATAGGTTTAAATGGACGGCTTGCACCGTACCAAACTTGGATCAAGGAATTAGAGCACGTAAAGATTGAAATCAAGCCAAAATTTGAAAGTTGTAAATGGAGATCAATTCAAATATCAAAGCCTTAATAGAGGAAGATTTGGACAGCCAATTCAGACCTAATGCATTAAGTAATACATAAAGGTTGGGGGCATACCAAAACAAGGGTTCGAAATTAATTGTGGAGGCAGAACCAAGCTGATAAAAACCATAAAAAAGTGTGACTTTTAAATCAAGGTTAGAGACATTTCCAGGGCTTGAGACTTGTCTCAATTGATTGTTGGCCATCACCAGAAGCTAGCCCAATCCAAACCACGCGTTTTCAAGCTTCTTATAGGGTTGTAGGTCTCTCACGGATCCTCCCCATTCTTGATTTCGATTTGCATTATTCTTGCATCTATAACAAAAACTAATTGCATATTTGTAATCCTCACATCATTTACAAACGTTTGGCATCATTTGATTTTGATTATCTAACCTGTAGCAGAATCTACCATTATTAGGGTTTTGTTCTTGTTTTTGGGGTTTTCTGTTTCAAGGAAAATTGGCCATAATATAGGCCATGGTTGTGACCAGTGGTTTGAGACGAACACGACCATGCCCTTAAAAATCATTTTCATGCCCTGAGGAGGATTTTGGAATGAAGTTACGCTTTTTGCTGCGGATAAAAATCCGCAGGTAAAATTAAAGTTCTGGGAGGACAGGGACGAAGCCGTGTCGTCTTCCCATTGGGCCATTCAAACGTTTGCGCGTTTTTTTTATTTTCTGGCAATTGATTTTGTTTGTGTATATTAAATATTGTTTGTATTATTATTAACAAAACAACAACATGCCCCAGTTGTGGCCACATAAGCGCTTAAAGACCCAAAGGCTGAAGGTCAGGGGTTCGATCCCTGCCTCCAGCAATTTGCATTTTTCCAATTTCTTTCAGGTAATCATCTGCATACATGGGCAAGATTTCCACCATGGACGCTCACCATCAAAGCACCAAATGGCCAAATGGCCAGTCTGGTGGTCAGTGTTGGAGGTCCACCAAAGAGCCAGGTCAACGCATATGCAGCAAATCAAGAAAGTCCAAACGGATCAGCTTCATTTGGGCCTACAAAAATAATTTATGCACCCTCCAAAAAAGGCCCAATTCTCTTTCTCTTATATTTTATTTTTATTAATTTAGTTATTTTATTTTATTTTAATTAATTTCTAACCAATAACAAATTTTCCTTTTTCTATCAAAAAATTACCAAAATACTTTTTAATTCAGAATTTTATTTTCTTTAATAAATTTTAATTAATTAATTAGGTTTTTAATTCTAGGAAACTATAATTTATTTTTGTAAATATTTAAAATTAATTAGAAATCATTAGGTTTTAACATTCATTTAATTATTTTTATTTCCTTTCTTAAAATAACAAAAACCCAAAAATATGTCATTAATTATTGTTTCCATTAATTTATTTAATAATTAATTTAGATTTTAATTTTAGAGTTTAATTTCTTTTCTTAAACAAAAAACAAAAAAAAAACATTTTTCTTTAAAAGGGTCAAAACCCTAATTCGCATTCGATTTAATTTCGCGTCGCGCTTTATTTTTTTATCCATATTGATGTATCTGCTTCTGGTATGTAATAGATAATTAGGACATTTAATTATTTTACCGCTTTATTTTATTTTCAAAGGGTTGCTTTTGGCGATGTAAATACCCGACGCCTTGTAATTTAATTTCCGCACCTTTAATATCTGCAAACTATACAACTGTTAGATGTTTGATAATAGGGCTTGCATGACAAGACTGAATGCTTAATCTTAAAATCAAATTAGATCACCCTTAACATGTGCAAAGATAAAAATAACTGAAAATGACACACTCGCACATGCGCACTCCTAGGGTACACCCCACTTGGTTGCCTTCGTACACGGTCATTGAGTATAGGTTATTTTAGAGGTCGCCCTCTTGTCTAAAAGATCATAGTTGCCTCAAAATGGTTGCCTCGGATATCGTTGGCTCGAATAAATGATCTAAGACATTAGGGTTACCGCTAAGACGTCCTAACATTGCTTTAGTGACCGTATGTCCCTCTTCAAATTGACCCTCAAACTCCAACCACGGTGCTACCTACTCACTAATAGTGGGATAGCATTGTCTAAAGGAAATTAGCAAAGAACGATTCTTTTTTCGAGTAGGTAGATATTTCTTAGATACTTGCTCATCCAAAACAAATATTTCACACTTACATTCCTTTTCAAACAAAGTTTTCAAAACATTTCATTACACTCTTGAGGACAGAAGCAAGAGTTAAATCGAAGTTTAAAACAAAAATTTTTTCAAACCCACAAGCACAAAGAAAACAATTTTGAAAATGATGAGCAAATACCTAAGAGCCCGTAGATAACTACGGATAGAAAGGGTGCTAATACCTTCCGTTTCTATAATCTACCCCCCGTACTCAGAAATATCTCGAAAAAAGGAATTTTTCTGTTCTTTTTTCCTTTCCTTGTTGGATAAAATAAAAGTCGGTGGCGACTCTTGCTTACCGTGACATTTTGCAATAACAAATGCAAAACGCAAACCAGCATTCCAAAAACAGCCAGTTCTTCCCACCGTACCACAGAAGACAAATTTCATTGATTGGCACTCTTCCAACGGCTGATGAGCGAGATGATCCGCAAGAATGCTACCCTTGATAGCCTTTTGTGTAACATACTAAATGTCATATTTAGATAAAAGCATCTGCCATCGGGCAAGCCTGCATGTGAGTGCTGGTTTTTCAAAGCTATACTTTATCGGGTCCATCTTTGATATTAGAAATGTTGTGTATGTCAGCATATATTGCCTTAGATGTCGAGCTGCCCAAGCAAGCGCACAACAAGTTTTTTCAAGCAAAGAATACCTGGATTCACAATCGGTAAACTTTTTACTCAGATGATAAATGGTATGCTCTTTACGTCCTGTTTCATCATGTTGCCCAAGCACACAACCCATAGATCCTTCCATCATTTTCAAGTACAAGATGAGTGGCCTCCCAAGCACTGAAGGAATAAGGATTGGTGGCTCTTGGAGATACTGTTTGATTTTTCAAAGGCTTCCTGGAAATTATCATCCCATTGGACATCTTGATTCTTGCGCAGCACATTAAAGATGGGCTCACAGGTAGATGTAAGATGAGAGATGAACCTAGCTATGTAGTTCAATCTCCCAAGGAACCCTCTTACTTCTTTTTCATTTTTCGGTGCTGGCATATTCTGTATTGCTTTTACTTTGTCGGGATCTACTTCAATTTCTCGCTGACTTACGATGAAACCAAGTAGTTTTCCAGATTTCACCCCGAACGTGCACTTGTTCGGATTAAGCCTTAGCCTGAACTTTTGCAGACGCGCAAACAACATTTGTAGATGAACCAAATGTTCCTCCTCAGTTTATGATTTTGCAATCATATCATTAACATATACTTCAATCTCTGTATGAATCATATCATGGAAGAGTGTTATCAAAGCATGTTGATCTGTTGCACCAGCATTTTTTAAGCTAAAAGGCATGACCTTATGACAATATGTACCCCATAGAGTAGTGAATGTCTTCTTTGTCATGTCATCCTGAGCCATCTTTATTTGATTGTATCCCAAAAACTGAGGACTGAGTCATATTATCGACCAATACATCAATGTGAGGTAATGGGAAGTCATCCTTTGGGCTTGCTTTATTCAAATCCCGATAATCCACACACATGTGCACCTTCCCATATTTCTTGAGAACGGGTACAGTGTTAGCAATCCAATCTGAGTATTCACACACCAACAAGAAGCCTACATTCAACTTCTTTTCAACTTCTTATTTGATCTTGAGAGACATATCCGGACGAGTTTTGCGCTGATTTTGCTTCACCGAAGGACATTCTTATATGTCACATGGTGCATGACTATATCAGTATCTAAACAATGCATTTCTTCATATGACCAGGAAAAGATGTCGGAGTACTCTCTGAGAAGCTCAATCAACCCCTTCTTTAAATCATCTTGTAGAGCTGCCCCTATCTTGACCTCTCTTTTCGTTGTGTTAGTATCGTGGTTAATGATCTCAATAGCTTCTTGATGAGGCAATATCATGTTCTCTTCTTGTCTCAAAATTCTTTACAATTCCTCCGGAATTTCACAATCTTCCCCACTATCTTCGTCGGCTTGGTCATTCGGATTTCCAAGGATATTGGTGCAAGGAACTGTAACATCATCGTTTTTAATGGAATTCAAGGAAGACCTGCATGATTTATGAATCATGTCTCATTTTATAATATGGATGCGTATTGGAAAATGGTTAAAGAGTTAAAAGGAAAAGCATTGCCATTTTTTTATTTTACAAAAATAAAATAAAAGACAGAGAGAAAAAAATGTATGCAAAAATGCCATTTGATTCAATTTTAAACAAACATAAAAACATGACGGGGCCCTGTTCCCAAGCTATCAACATGCTTCAGGAAAAACATGTGACTTATTTAAAACAAGAACATTACATGTCAAATAAAACCACTTCAGGAATATCAGTAGTAATCTAATTCTTGAGTTCTTGATCAAGCGCAATCTGGTAAATATACTGAGACATATCTGCACCATCTTCATCATCACCTTTCACTGCGTGGTTCATCCTTGAACACTTGGACCAGCCCTAACAAACACTTCTGAAAGCAGTGGAATTTGTTTCCCTTTGAGCATGGTTGGACTAGTATCAACATGATATGAAAAAGAGGACCCGGACCCAAGTCCAGACTTGTCTTGTTTTTTGCGCACCTCGACCACTTTGCCCCAGTCTCCGTTGGGAATTCCAGACTCCACAATGGCTTTGGCATCCCTCAAGGAAACCATCGAAACTCCAAACTTCTTTCTATCTTCTAGCATGACGGGGACTCTGTCAACAAAAATGATTTCCAAGGCTTGGAAAGGGGTTTCATGGACTTCCCCGTCCACTTCGACATAATGGAAGTAAGTAACATTGTTGATCACGACATCATACTCTCCGCCAATGACGATGACCTTGTCTTGGATGATGAATTTCAAACGTTGGTGCAGAGTTGAGGTTACGGCTCCTGCCATAAGGGTCCACAGGCGTCCCAGCAGAAAAGTATAAGACGAACAAATATCCATGACATAAAATGACAGGTAGAACACGTGGGGACCGATCTTGATGGGTAGGTCAACTTCCCCCTCTACAGATCTTATTGACCCATCAAAAGCTTTGATTGTCAACATGCTAGTTTTCATCATAACCCCATCCATGTTCATCTTGAATAGAGTATGTTTAGGCATCACATTCAAAGAAGACCCAATGTCTACCAGGACTCGAGACATCACAGTGTCTAAACATCTGATCGAAATATGCAGTGCTTTATTATGAGCTCGGCCCTTAAGAGGAAGCTCGTCATCACTGAAACCCAGACAGTTCCCTACAGAAATATTTGTAACAACCCCTTCAAATTGTGCCACAGAAATTTCAGGATTCACATTAGGGCCATGCAGAATCCTCGTCAAGGTGGTTCGGTGTGCTTCGGAGTATGGAAGGAGGGATAAGATCAATATCTTTGCAGGTGTCTGATTCAGCTGGTCAACCACCTTGAAGTCACTTTTCTTGATCACCCTGATTAACTGCTCTACTAGTTGTTCAAAATACATCCCGGGAGAATCATTGACTACTTTCCTCCTCTTATCTTTCATAGGAATCTCTTCAATAACTTCTTCGGAAGGAGATGGAGTAGGAGCAAAGACTCTTCTGCTTCGGGTTATTCTGCTAGTTCCAACAATGTTGGTTATGTCCTTATTATCAATCGGAGGACAAACAACTATCTTTCCATCGATGTAAACAACATTGTATTCCCATGTTACTGCCCTATTATCAACTATCGGAACGGGAACTGGATTTGGAAGTGTCGATGCTTGAGTTGGCCGGGGAGCAACCAGATTCTGTTCTGGCGCAGGGAGACCAATGGAACTCTTGAAGTATTCCTATGAACATTGGCCGAATAATATTGAATCTCTAGAATAGCAACATCACCTTCATGGATGACCTTCTCAACTCTAACAACCCCTTCGTCCATCAATCTTTGAATGGAATTCTTCAAATCATCACACTTGTCTGGGTTGGATGAGCATTTTAAACAAAAGTCCTGAAGCTCTTGTAGAACTTCTTTCTGCAAAAGGTGTTCTCTAAAAACTGCCATTGACATTCTGAAACTCATCAACCTGAGTCACTAAGTCATGACAACCATCGAACCCGATTGCATTGGCAGCAGTCCCATGATGGGGAGGCATACAGTTTTTCTTAACATTAGGGCATATAGGAGAAAAGCTTAACTCATTTGCATCCAAAATATCTTGCACCTTGCACTTTAAATCTTTGTAGTTTTTGATCGAGTGGCCTGGAGCGCCTAAATGAAACTCACAATATGCATTAATATTATAACCCCTTGGAAGTTCTACCGGTGGAGGAGCTAACTCTCGGAGATATACCAATTGACCAGCTAGCAATTGTGGAAGCAATTGGGCATACGACATCAGGATTGGATCAAATTTCATCTTACTATACCTTTGCGGCCTTTGTTGACCCCTTCATCCTTGGGGCCTCTGATTCTATTGATAGTTTCACGGCGCTGTATATTGTTGTTATGGAGAAGCAACAGGATTTTGGTAATATGGAACCTGTACAACAGCTTTCCCCTTATCAACAGAGGAATTTCTCACCTCACCTTCTTTCTTCATGAAAAAACCGCTAGAATACGATTTCTTTCCATTACCTGAGTTGTGATTACCATTTGTTCCAGATGCACATGCAATAGTCCATGCCTTAATACAAATTTCAACCTGCTCCCCAATGATAACCATATCCGAAAATGAATCAGAAGTACTTCCGAGCATATGTTGCAAATACGAACCTCGGAGGGTACTCATAAATAAATCTACCTGTTCACGGTCCAGGAGAAGAGGCTGAACTCTTGCGGCTAGACTGCGCCACCTCTGGGAGTACTCCTTGAAAGACTCATTAGTCTTCTGAGCCATACTTTGTAACTGTGCACGGATAGGCGCCATGGCGGTGTTGTAAAGATAATGTTTTAGGAAAGCGTCAACAAGCTCACCCCAAGTACTAACATGAGTTTTCTCTAACTGCATGTACCATTCTAATGGAGCTTCATCCAAACTGTCCTGAAAGAAATGCATAAGCAACAACTGGTTGCTAGCATAACCGGCCATCTTTCTGCAGTAATATCGGAGGTGAGTCTCTGGGAATGTAACGCCCTTATACTTGTCGAATTTCAGTACCTTAAACTTTGGTGGAATCACAACTCCCAGAACCAAACACATAGCAGCAACACTGAATCCTAGTTTTTTAGTAGTCTCCATAGCCTTCAAACGTTCTTCCAAAGCCTTGTACATTTTAGAAATTTCAGACAAATCAGCTGTAGAATCCGTTGGAAAGTCATCGAGATCGATGACATCATGGTGGTCATCCACAATCAACCATGGGTTCTCTTTAGGAACTCCCCTATTGTCGTTCTTGGATCCACCATTTTTGAACGTAGAGGAACTGTAAACTATCTTAGTAACACTCAGTCTGAGCTCTTCTTTCCCTTGGATAATGACATGAAGAGTTTCCATGAGTTGATTCATTCGACCACCCATGGTGTCCATGTCTTTGCGAAGGGCGGTCTGCTTCTGTTCGATCTTCTCCATAATCCTCAACTTGTTGGCTCAAGTGCGATAAGGATGTAAGGAAGTCATCTTGTATATTCTGATAATAAGAGGCAAAACCATCAGATAAGAATTCCCGCTAGAAAACCTGCAATTCATGAAATGAATGATATGTATGAGGAATGAAATGATTTTCCATTCGGTTTTTCACAGCTCAATCAACATCATTAATAATTGAGCAACATGATGACAAGAACAACCACATAAAGAAAACATCCAGAGGAGAGATTCCCGTGGAATTCAATACAAGAAAGTTGCGAGAGTATAAGATAATCGATTATGTCCAACAATCCTGGCGGTAATCGAGACAATAATATAAAAATAAGTCCAAAGGTAGGCTACCATTCATTCTCCATCTTTATCTCACATCACTTAAGGCCCAAATAAAGTTCCTTAGAAATAGCTTCAAAATCAGGCTCGTTCAGAACAACAATAAATATGTGCTCGGCAATCTTGAATAAATGAGAGGACTCTTTCGAAGTTGGAGTGGTCTGATGGTCCTGGGAGGTGGAACAGTGCAACTCATAGTCATAAAATTGAAGTATATTCAAAGTGCTACCACATATTTCACTAAAAGCCTCTACATTAGGACGGACTAAACGGTCTTTCAAATTCTTCAAAGAAGGCCAAGAACTGAGCAGAAAACTTGAATGGAACTGGTAAGTGCAATTGTCTCTTATGGTCTTCTTGAGAACATCATTGTTGTTAAACGTTACTGTCAGAAATTATAACTTTGTGAGATACCCCATAATGGACATGCACATGCAAGGTTAGTATATAGTTTCGTTTTTCTGACATTTCTTTTTGAAAAGTAAACATGTTATGATGTAAGTGCAAGTGATCATGGGATTACTACTTCCATGATACTGATTTCTGTTGTATTGTCTCTGCATAGTCCGCTAGTACTAGGATCACAGGTTTGGAACATAACCGGAAGAACCTCATGATCATCAGATTCGAAACTCGGAAAATAAATCTGAGAACCTCATAATCACCAACAGAGATCCCGAACATAATCATTATAACAAATAATCACCATCGGAATATAGTCACCATCTGTACCTGTGATTCAATATTCCCGCCCCACTCACGGGTGAAGACTAGGTCAGGGTAAAGTCGGGTAACTCAGAATCGAGAGTACTCCTAAAAAACTATCGCCGTATCACCTACTTGAAAATGATATCTGCTCATTTGTACCTCATCTGAGCGTGGACGACATGGTGGCAATAGTGAAACCTAAGTCAACTAGTCCTCCATGTTCCACTTTATTCCTATAGTTCCTATGGTTGTCACTTAGCTTGGGTATTGGGCCTTTTACCTCATAGTAACACCCACCCAACAAGAAACAGATCCAGTACAGCAGTAGCATATGGAAAACAATAAAATGCAATGCATACATATGCTCAGGTAATCATGTACAGATGAATAAACTGAAAGCATAAAAATAAACACCCAAAGAAAATAAAACAAGAGCTAGGAGCGACTCCAGGATGGACCAGCATTTGGTAACCATTCCCCAGGGGAGTCGCCAGCTGAAACAACCGGCTGAACAGTCATCTGATAAAATATCAATGAAGTCACCATCGAATGTTTTTATCCCACAAGAAGGGAAAGGTAAACATCGAGTAAACCTGAGAAGGGTGAAATCATGATCAAACGACTGAGAGATGGGTAAGGGAGTCTGTTACACAAGGGGATGGTATTTGCACCCCACACGCCCGTAGTACTCTATGATATCCACTCTTGTTGTTTATGATATGGGTGTGTTTAATCTAGGCTTACTGGATAAAATAAAATGCAAAAAGGGAATGCATGCAAAAGAAAAGAGAAAACAATGTAGGGAAAATAAAATTTGTGCTCATTCGGGCCCTACCCAAATGCCTACGTATCCCTTTTAAGGGATCAGAGCAGCTGCAGTTTGACTCATATGTTTTTGTTTGCTTTGTGTTTTTTATGAACAATGTTAATTCCACTTTCTTGAAAATAGTTTCAAGTTACACCCTTGAGGTAAGATGCCACATTTGATTGGTTTTTGTTTTGTTACCTTGAAAAAGGGTTTAAGTGAGATTAGCATGTTTTATGATATGCTAAGAAAAATGTTTTAGTTTTAGATGCATATGCAAAAAGGGAAGAAAAGAGTCTAAAGAGAGACTATCCTATTTCTAACCTAATGTTATCATACAATGGTACTCCTAAGGTTTGGATTAATGAAAAGGGAAACGTGTACCTAATGTTAGCATGCATGGCTCGCAACCTAAGGTCTAACTTGCATCCAAAGGGAACAAGCACATCCTAAGGGAACATGGTATGTACTAGGATAAAGCAAACAAGCTTGAAGAAGCACACACATAAGAGTATGGAAAAGAAGAGAAATTCTCTAGCCAAGGGGAGCATATCACCCGAAACAAACAAGCGGGAGTGAGATGTAAAACAAAAAGGTGATATCCAAAGCGACTGAACACCTAACCAAGATATAGGAGATCGAGGTAGGCAATAGAAGGAAATATGAAAAATCACGGAGTATCAACATCGGCCAATGCGAACTTCTGACAAAGCGTGGGGGTTCGATTGCGAAACCCTTACCCACTTCACGACTCTATACACAAGAGCAGGTACAACTTCGAAGCATTATGGTGCGTCACGAGCTAAGGATGACACATACGAAATTGCGGGGGTTAATTGCGAACCCTCCCTACTCGCCTCCTTTTGAGGACTTCAATAAAGGATGGGGGAATAATACAGGCACAAAATGTAAACACACCTGCAAATTACATACACAAAGGTAGGGTTTTAAACGAACCACACACAAGTAGCACACGATGAAAAAATGCGGAATTTCCCTAAACGGGTCTTTAAATAAACCAGAGGGGTTCCTGACATGAGCAGCAACAGAGACCCCCATCATACGTCTGTAACCTACCTCTCATGGAATCAGAAAGTAGAAAAGCCTTACTTCTCATGATATCTACAAAAGCGGTAAAAGAATGCGATAAAGTTCAGAGAAGTACAAAATTAGTAACGACGACTACCACAAGCAAGAAAATTGTCCAATGTAGATGAGATCACTGGAGAAGTAGGGAGTACTTGTTGAGCAAGCTACTTCTATGGATTTCATCTAGGATCATCTTTTTCATCTCAGATTCATCAAGAATACAAATTCTACTTCGTAATCTCAACACATCATGTGCGTCTACTTTGAAGTAACTATCTTCATACTGATAACCTACCACCATCTAATCTATCAGTTTGGCATCTAATTTCTAAGTCTCTTTAATATTATTCATGAATTCATTATTGATCTTCAACATTCCAAGCATAACACTCTATGGTGTTACTTCACAGATCAAACTCAAATCTCTGAATTGCTCGATCATCTTTAGTTCTCTAACCTTCATGGCAGACATATGTAATGACTTCCAAATTAAAGCATCCGCCATAACATTAGCTTTACCCATATTGTAATTTAAGCCAAAATCATAGTCCTTTAACTGTTCTAGCCATCTTCGTTGTCTAACACTCAATTCCTTTTGGTCGAACAAATATTTCAAGCTCTTGTTATCACTTAATACTTCAAATCTTGAGCCATAAAGATAATGCCTACAAATATTTAGTACAAACACCACTACAACTAATTCTAGATCATGAGTGGCGTAATTCCTTTCATGAATCCTCAATTGCCTCGACACAAAAGCTATCACTCAACCATTTTGTATGAGCACACCACTGTTATACCCCAATTTCCCCCCCTAAGATTCCTCTATCATATCATATAAACTCAATCACAACAAGATCACATTAGGGTTTGGCTCTTCTCCTTATCTTTAGCTTTTCCCATGGGGAATCACCAAGCACCTTGATTTGTATCTTGTATTCATTTATGTTTTGACTAACTTTTAACTAATGAATACAATGAATGTTTGCTCTAATTGTGGATATCATAGGTGAAAACACAACCTACTCCATCAAGTTTCTCTACAGGTTCATGAGCTTATTCCTATGCCTTCTTCAACAAAAGCTTCATTGAGATTCAAACTTCATTATTGAAGATGTTTTGAAATAATATCATGACAAAGTCTATTATGATTCATCATGACTCAAGTTTTCAAAAATAGTTCAAAGGTATTGTACCCCAAAATTTTCCCTCTCATTTATCAAGACTTTTCTCACAAGACTTCTTGGACTCAAGACAAGATTAGGGTTTGCCAGCTCAAGATACCTCATCTTGCACTGATGACCTAAAATTAGGGTTTCAGTTTTCACAAAGATTTTTGGACCATCAATGCTTCATGTGACTTTCATACATCATCTTGGACCCCTAATATTATTCATGTTAAGTTTCAAGCCTTGAATCACATTTTTTATCAGTCAATTGGACAGTTGACCTAAAAATCAGTTGTATTGGGGAAAAAGTCAACCATGGCCAATTTACAGTCAAACTTCATAATTTTTTATCCACAACAAAATTTTAGACTCATATGTGCCATTTGATCAAGTTTGGATCACAACTCCTCAAGAAATTTGATCAAATCATCAAAAGGGCAAAATGGTCAAAATTAGGGTTTTGACTGAGAAAGGGCAATTTCTGATTTTTAACCTAACCAATGGCCAATTGAGTTCAAGAATGGTTTCAAGGATCTAATGGCATCATCTTGACCTAATTACATGGTTCAAAAGATCTCAAGTTCATAGGATTGACAGATGAATTTTCCAGTCAACTGATCAAAAGTCAACTGTGCACTGAAAAGTCAAACTTTGACTTTTTGGTCAAAATCAAGTGCCAAGGGTCATTATTCATAAAGATATGTCAAAACATGAAACTTGTTGACCAAGAAAACCAATTTTGAAAATTAGGGTTTTGAATTTGAAAATTTTTCATAACTTAGAAATTTTTCTAAGTATGGAAATTTTCTTATTTTTTCCCAACTTTTCACCACTTTTTCACCATGATGCAATTTGATTCAAAGAAAACTTCCAACATGAAAGTTGTAGTCCTCCATGAAATCTACAAATTTTCTGCACAAAGTTTTCCCAAAATATGCTTGGATCTCAATTTATAAATTTGTGAATAGGGGTCCATGAACTAAATAATTTAGTGAAAATTTGCCCTAATTTAGGCAGGTTTTTGACCCAACTTCATGGACATTTTTCACCTAGTTCCAAGAGGTATCTCAAAATTCATTTCAAATATGGATTGTATAGAATGTTGCAAGCTTTCCAAAATGTCCAAGATCTCTCCAAGATCATTTGTGGTTAGGGAGAATCGAAGAAGAGAAATTGGCATTTTGTCACTTTTGATCAAGCCATTTTTACAAAGTGTCAAGTTGCAAATCTGATCAAGGATGCTTGTACCTTGCATTACAGGTCCTAAACTCATTCTAAACTCCATAATTAAATGCAAACTCAGAGGATAAGGGCTTTACATTTTCCTTTGGAGCATTGTACAAGAGATTATTCCATAAATGGCCAAAAGTTCACAATGTCATTTTCATAAAGCAAGCTTTTTGCAACTTTATCAATCTTGGGCCTTGGACCTATTTCTTTGAGGCAAGCAATCTCCACAGATATCCAGCATTGTGTACCAACTCTTTGCAGCTAGCAAGCAAGCAGTACAAGCATGTTTGCACAAGTCACCTCACTTTTTTTCAAAAGCAAGAAAGGTTGCAAAAGTCAAGGAACTTGTACAAGATGATAAAGGGTGGACTTTGTATCATTCTAGACAGATTCACAAACTTGTTTCAAACTAGAACACGAAGGCTTGACATCTGAAGCTCTCAAAAACACAAAAAACTTCATTTTTCTGCCTAAAGAGCCAGTTTCTGCAAAACACTAGTCATTTAATTTTTGGCTCGTGCGTTTCTTATTTCAACACTTGAAACACCTTCCATACATCCTACCAAAGCTATCCAAGCCCTTGTCCTGGTTCTGTGAGCTCTGTTTCAGACATTGCCATTTTCAAACTTGGAGGTTGCAGCTTGACTTCTACAGAGACTTTCAGCCATCCACAAAGCAAGCTAAGCATTGGAATAGCTTGAGGGAACTTCAAGGAAGCTCACACGATCCCCAGGCCTCACTCAAAGTTCCTACATTGCCATATCCAAATCCAGCTGAAGGAGGTATTTTTCAAAACTCTATCTCTTTGTTTAGGTATCCTCAAGCCACGGTTTGTGAAGCAAAAATATAGTCTCTAGCATGGTGAAGCTGTACATATTTATACTTTCCATTTATATTAACTGAGCTAAGAGAATTTGAATGTTGAACATGTTGAATAAATTAGGTTAGAAATTAGGGGTTATAAAATTCTCTCTGTTCTTTGAGAGTTAGGTCACAAATTTTATATCATTGGAATTGTGAGATTACAAGCTACATTTTTTATGTTATGGGTTTTTGTTTTTATGCAAGCATGAGCAAGTTGCAGGATTGAAGGCAAATACGCGCGCAAGTTGCAGGACAGGGACGAAGTGGTTGTCCTGGGCTTTTTGTTGTTTCTGGCCTTTTTGGTTTTGATACTCACACCCCCTGAATTCCTTTTGCACCCCCCTGACTTATTTCTTATATTTTTACATTTTTCTTGCATATTTTTATTTTATTACTTGCATTTATTTTTTCTAATGATAAAAAATACCCAAAAATAATTTATTTTTTTTCACTTTTTTATTTTTTTTTATTTTTTATTTTTGCATAAAAATAGTTTATTTAATAGAATAGAAATCATTTTCTTAAAATAACTTGTAAATAATAAAAAAATACTTACTATTGTTATTATAGTATTTATGTACATTAAATATTTATTTTTCATACATATTTAATTTTTAATATTTGCACATAATATTATTTATTATTTTCTTGTACAAAAATGGACAAAATATAAATATAGAACATATTTTTCTTTTAAATCAAAAACTAGGGTTTCTCCCTTTCAAAAATAATAATATTATTTTTCCTTATTTTCTAGGGCTTAAATATTTTATTTTCTTATACAAAAAAAAAACAAATACAAAACGTTTTTTGCATAATTACATTGCATTGCATATTTAAATAATTGTATATTTATTTAATTCGCACAATATTCAATTGGGTTGTAATAGTATTTTTAGGGTTTATTTTATGCAATATCCCCATTCAAAAACTTGTATCCCCCCTCCCATAATAATTTATGTAATAGCTTAGTTTACATTTACGCAATTTATCGCTTTATATATTTGTGTAGTAAACTAGGGTTTGCATGACAAGACCAAAAACAAACAAATAGAAAAGACCTAATGCAAGACAAGATAAATGCATGTAAAATGACACACATTACACACAAGCACCCTTAGGGTTTCACCCACTTGGTTGCCTAAATAAAAATGGCCATGGTATGCATGCAAAGTATCTTGGCAAAACAAAACAAAACAAAACAAAAAATCATAGTCCCTCGATGACGCTATCAAAAGGTTTCCTAAAAGAAAATGATCTTGGTCCCTCAAGCATGCTAAGATACTTGGAAATATTGCTATCATGGTCATACGATGACCCACGTCTGTCCTGTTTAACATCCAAAGATAGGGTTGTTTACCAAATCAATGGTAAATCAACAATGTCAAAGGAATGAAAATGCACAAGAAATACTTTTGAGTAGGTAGAATGCTTCTAGTTACTTGATCAATTTCAAAACAATCCTTGCTATTTTCAAAAACAAACACACACACATTTCAAAACAACTTTCAAAACATTGAAACATTTTGCAAAAGACAAACATCTTTGTATACATTCTTACGAACGAGAATCATTACAAAGATTGCCTAAACGATGGCGTCTTTTCAAAATACTTTCAAAACCACACAAAGCACCATTTCAAACAATTTCAAAAGCAAAGCAAGTGATCTAAATAAGTAACTAAGATCCCATGGAAAACCATGGATGAAAAGGGTGCTAGCACCTTCCCTTTTCATAATCTACCCCCCGAACTCAAGAAAACATCTCAAAGGTCTTTCCTGTGCTTTTTTACCTTTCCTTTTGGATAAAAGAAAAGTCGGTGGCGACTCTTGCTAACCGCAACATTTGCAAACACAAACGCAAAACCTCAAGTCAGTTCTCCCACCGCATCACAGAACTGGCGACTCTGTTGGGGAAATATTATAAAAGTGGCGTTACCTTAGGGTTTAGATCACCTTTATTTGCTTACATTTGTTTGACTTGTTTGCTTTACACTTTGGTTCTATTGTTTGGGTTTGAATCCTCTACCCTGATTTGGGAAACATTATAGGTAAATAGCAATACATTATGAAAACTGTGCGGGGTATACCGACATGGTCTAAGCAATAGCTATGTTAGTGCGACATATTTGTGGGTACCGGTAGCCTTTAAGTCAATCAAAGAGAATACAGGGCCGCTGAGTGATGTCATGAAGCACTAATGAACTTCTAGAACCTTTACTTGACCAACTTGGCCTTTTAGGATGTAGTGAGATGACCGGCTTTGGTGCAGTCTAAAGTTGGTAGATACTCGATACTACACTCATTGAGGGTTGGTTCCTTGGAATATTTCGGTCTCCAGTAAAGAGGCTTGAATTGAAACAATGAACAAGGAAACAATCCAGTGATATTGAGCTCCTTAGAACCCGGTTACTATTTCTAGGACAGGTTGAGTCAACTAAACTTCAAGAGGGTACTCTCCTATGAAACCCCATGCAAGCCTAAACTAGGAACTTGTCTTATTTTCTTAAACATATATACTTATGCATAACATCATGGACATCATGAGCATCATATGCATCCACTAACCATTTCAAGGATTCTGGAGATTCATCTTTGTTCATGTTTTGTAGGATATGGATTCACTTCGCAGGAAAACTATCCAAATCAACCTTGTAAGAATTCCTCCACAAGTCAAGGAGCTAGCTTCAAGGATTCTTGAGAATTCTCCATTCACCGAGAGGCATGGTCGTCTACTCAACTTGGTCACTTCCAACACAGAGGAGGATATGATGAAGGTTCTCTTCCAGTTCTTTGACCTTTTGCATCACTGCTTCATATTTCCTGACTACCAGCTTGTGCCCACTTTGGAAGAATTCTCTCAACTTCTTAGGATTCCTATTCTCAATCAACTACCCTTAAATGGTACAGAAAGAGATCCAAAGCCAGAAGAGATTGCTCAAGCCCTGCACTTGCACTCATCTGATGTCACAACACATTGGGAAACTAGAAGTGGTGTCAAAGGCTTCTTGTCAAAGTTTCTGTTTGAGAAGGCCCAAAGTTGTTGGAATTCTCTAGACTTGCAAGCTTTTGAGGAGATTGTAGCACTTCTCATCTATGGGATGGTCTTGTTCCCTAACCCTGACCAACTCATAGATGTAAGCACTATCAAAATCTTCATGACTCGCAACCAGGTGCCTACATTGCTTAGGGATATCCTTCACTCTTTTCACACTCGTACAATGAGGAAAAGAGGAGTTCTCATGTGTTTCATGAAGGGGTGAAAAACACAAGAAGGGGGGGTTGAATTGTAAAACTGAAATCTAAAGCAATTGACAAGATATTTTTATCCTGGTTCGTTTGATCTCAAACTACTCCAGTCCACCCGTCAAGGTGATTTCGCCTCTCTCCAACGAGGTCTTAATTCACTATATTCAACTGAATATTACAGACTGCTTTAACAACTGCTAAAGCCTTCTTGATTCAAACCACAACCCGGTTTGTCAAGGCAACACTTTTTTACAAAGGTATAAAACAATGTGTGTGGATGTTTTCTACAAAACTTTATCACAACTGTGATGTATACACAAAATGAAGCTTAGAAACTAGATTGCTAAACTGTAATGAATATCAGAGTATGAGGTTTAGCAAAACTGGTAGAATGAAGATTATGGTTCAGCTTTGTGCGTGTAGAGATTTGGAGAGCATTAGCCATTATAATCTTCAAAGCCTTGTTTATATAGCACTTGAAAAGATGAACGTTGAATGAAATATTCTTGATTCAATGCTAATAACAAGCTTTCCTTTTTGAGCAGATCTTGTCTGGAATGAAGCCGTTGGAATTAATTAGCGTTCAATGCACAGTACCGTTGCTTCTTCAATGCACGCTCTGGCTTGGCTCATTCTGATTCTGCTTCGCTGCTGATGAACTTTTGTGTTTCTGTATCAGAGTGTTTGAGCGCAGTCTTGTTCATCAAGCTTCAGCATGTACGTGAGTTGATCATCTGATCTTGACGTTCTGATGTAGCAACTTCTGATGCTGGTGTATGAAATCAAATTCTGATGCTGAATAAACGTGATCTTGCTTATATCAATCAGAGTATCTGCAAGTCAGAACATAATAATTTTAGGCAGCAGATAGTTCAAACATGAAACATTTAAATACTATATCTTTTCACTTTGTTATCATCAAAACTTAAATATAGGGTAGTAGATTCAAACATTGTTCTAACAATCTCCCCCTTTTTGATGATGACAAAAACTAGATATTTTAAATTAAAATAACGTGAAAAGGTATCTAGAATATGTATCAGAATAAGAAGTAAAAGAATAAGGAGTAAGGAAATACTCCCCCTGAGTTTATTACTTCCCTTTGAACATCAGATTATCAGAGTCTTTGACTTATCAGAGAGCAGAGCTTCAGAGCTTTTCCTGTCAGAGCTTTGCTTTGGATCAGAGTATTAGGTCGATCAGAACTTCATATTAATCAGAGCAACATTGATCAGAGCTTCTACATTTTGATCAGAGCTTCTAGTCTTCAGAGTGTCCAGGAGCTTCCTTGTGCCTGTAGACTTTAAACAAAACAGAAAAACATTTCAAGTAATAGAGTTAGAATGTTTGAGAATTTCTGTCTAGTTAGCCGTTATTGATTTAAATATCATTCTTGTTCTCCCCCTTTTTGTCAGCAATCAAAAAGTGTTGGTGATGTGCTAAAACAATTTGATCAGAAAAACTAATCATATTAAGATAGTTCAGAATCAGAGCAAGAAAATATTACAAAACATAGTCAAAACAGTACATCAGAAAATGAAGAAAACATGAAAAAGGTCATGCATGAAAAAAGATTTAAGGTTGAGGAGGCAAGCGTGTAAACAGGCGCTCCAGCATCTCTTGAATCTTTTCAGAAGTCTCATTTTGCTTATGAACCATGCTGACAACAGTGTCAATCTTGCTGTCCTGCACATCCATTCTTGCTTTCATCTTCTGATCATTGTCGTCCATCCGCTGCTGTAGACGCAAGTCATTCAGCCTTAGTTCTTCCAGAGTCTGCCTGTCCAAGGCAGCTTGAGAAGCATCAGAAGGAGGAGGCTTCTCAGAACTTTCAGCGACATCTTCTGCTTGATTTTCTTCAGCCTGAATGGTCTTGTCTTCTTCTGATGGTTGCACCTTTGCAGCTTGCTGTTTCTCAGACCAAGATTCACTGTCCAGAGGGAGCACAACTTCCTGAGGCAGCTGACTTTCAACTTCCTTCAGCAGCTTGCTGAAGTTCTGTTGAGCCTGCTCATAGTTGATATCCTGCAACTTGAGGGCTTCAGCACGTACCCATAGTCTGAACTGTGACCAGAGCTGATCAGAAGCAGCTGGGTCAATCATCCCAGGACAGACTTGCTTCAAAGAAGCAATCCATTGCAGCACACCTGTTTCAAAATTCAAGATACCAGAGCCAACATCTGGTTGCTTTGGTTTTGGGATGGCAATTTTGTGTCTTAGATCAGCAAGACGTTCAAGACTGGTTAAGTCAATGAAAGTCCTGCTGGGGTTTTCAGCGGTTTTCTGAGAGGCTGTTTGTTTTGGAGGAGGGGTATCAGAGTCAGATATCTCGATTGGAGTAGGTGGTGTTTTGGGAGTTTTTGGTGGTGTTGATTCTTCTGAAGATGGTAACTGGGGCATGACAATAGTGGTTCCACATGGCAACTGGATTGCCAGCGGTGAAGGTTGAGGTGAGTGAGGGTCAGATTTATGAGGAGAAGGGGTTTCAGAATGGTGAAACTCTGTTTGTGGTGAAGGAGGATTTATTTCTGGTTGGGGAGAGGGAGTTGGAATCTCTGATTGCTCAGGGATCAGAGGTTCTTCTGTGAGTGGTTGTTGTTGTTATGGTTCTGGTTCTGGTTGTTGTTGTTGTTCTGGTTCTTGTTGTTGTTGTTGTTCTGGTTGTGGAGGAGGAATATTTTGTGGTTCAGAGTTTGGTTTAGCAGAGGCATGTTCACGCTCAATATCAGCTAGCACTTGGTCAAGTGCTGTTGTTGTTGAAATTGTTGGTTGTTTGGGGATTTTGGTTCTGGGTCTTCTGAGTAGTAAGGCCTCAGAAGGGTCTTCTGGAATGGTTTCATCAATGGTAGGGATTGGGATTGATATTCTATGGGAGGTTTGAGGAGCAGCAGATGCTGGAATAGTAAAAGATTTTGAAATAGGGGCAGCAGATGAAATACCTCTTTTCTTTGGAGTCTGCTGAGATTAACCTTCTGATGGCGCTTTCCTCTTCTTTGTCTTCTTCAAAGTCACTTCTGCTTGGGGTTGACTCAGATCTTTGATCTTCAGCTTTGAACCTGTATCTTCTGCCTTGTACGCATCTGGGTACCTGAGAAACATCTCTGGTTTGGATTCCATTTCAGAAAATACCGGAAAATCACTCAGAGGCACTCTTCTGCTGGAGATATCAGCAGTTGAAGTAGCTCTGGGTTCCTTCTGAATATTTTCTATCAGCTTCATCTTTTTCAGATTTTTTGCGTTCAGAGGCTTCCCAATGGTTGGTTCAATAGTGCTCAGCTCCTGAGCTTCAATCAGATGTTCAATCAGCCTATTCTCTGTCAGAATATCTGATATAAGCCTTCCAAACGGTATCCAGTCCCTCTTGGTTCTTTCTTCTTCTCTTGTTTCTTTCACACTGGTTTTGAGATGGTTGAACAGGAAGTGAGCCAGATTGATCTTAATCTTCTGATCAATAAAGTAGATCAGGAACTGCTGATCCACATTTATATAATCAGGAGAACTTGTTGGTTTCCTGTGGTTGAAGCATCCCAGAATAATCTTAGCCCATACTCTGCAGTGATCCTTCAGATCCTTAATCTTGCTGCTGGGCATTCCAAGAGTGAAAATCCTGTTGGCTACCACACCTACATCAGCGCATCTTTCAGCCATGTCCACACAACGGACGCCACCACCACTTTGACCGATTAGCCTTGCAATGAGATCTTCAGAAATCACAATCTTCTTCCCCATGACAGAGGAGATGACTAGATGTTTTGAAACCTTGGCGTGAATCCAAAATTCCTTGACTAGCGCTGGGAATGTTGGTCCAACCAACCTATCGAAATACTTCTCCCACTTTTGAGCCCTAATTTCTTCAGTTAGGTCAAAACCATTTTCCTTTAAGCTTTCGAAGTCAATGATTAACTCAGAAAGCACTTCAAGGTTCTTTACCGGAGTGAGGAGAGTTCTGAGTGGCACCTGATATTGTTCAGAGGTTGCTTTCTTCTGATTGCCTGCAGAAATGCTGGAGGATGCCATTGTTCACACTAAAAAAGCTTTGAGAATGAATTGAGAGAAAAAAAGTTTGCAAGAGATGAACTCAGAAATATGCAGAAAAAGCTTGAGAGTTAATGAGAAAGCGTAAGGAATAAGAATGAGAGATTAATGTGCTTAAATAGAGTTTTCAAAATTATTTTGAAAAGATAAACGTTTTTAAGAGAGAGAAAAATAATGATTGCCATTTAAAAAGCGTGATTACTTTTCATTAAATGCTTGCTGATTTTGGGGGATTTGAGAAAGATACTTAAAAACGGTTACCAGACATGTGTCTCAATGCACCCAATCAGCGCTTTGCCTTCTCAGAAGCGTGCACGCGTTCTGCTTCAGAGATATGCTGATGATTGGATGACACTTGTTTGATGTAGTGATCAGCACGTCTGTCTTTGAGATTAGACTCTCAGATCTTTAGACTTGCATCTGATACAATCTGCATGTTCTATCTTTCTGAAAGGAGATTGATCAGAAGTTCACAGTAAAATAATTACATTCTGAAGATAAATATATGGAATTAAAACATTTTCATTCTGGGCATACTTTCATGCTGAGATGTTTCAGAATGAAATTAAACCTATCTTCTGAAAGGGGTTTAGTAAAGATATCAGCCCATTGATGGTCTGTATCTATAAATTTTAAGTTCAAAATACCTTTCTGAATATAGTCCCTAATGAAATGATGCTTTATTTCTATATGCTTAGCTCTAGAATGTAAAATAGGATTCTTACTTAAGCAAATAGCAGAAGTATTATCACAAAGTATAGGAATGTTACTCTCAAAAATCTGGAAGTCTTCAAGCTGACTTTTCATCCAGAGCATTTGTGTGCTACATCCTGCTGCTGCTATGTACTCAGCTTCTGCTGTTGACAGAGCAATTGTTGATTGCCTTTTGCTGGACCAAGAGATCAGATTTTCTCCCAGAAACTGGCAGCTTCCAGAAGTACTTTTACGTTCCACTCTGTCTCCAGCAAAATCAGCATCACAGTAGCCTACTAAGCTGTAATCACTAGATTTTCTATAAAACAAACCCAGATTAGTAGTACCTTTCAGATACTTGAAAATTCGCTTAACAGCTGTTAAGTGAGATTCTCTAGGATCTGATTGGAATCTAGCACAGATGCAAACACTGAATAATATGTCAGGTCTTGAAGCAGTCAGATAGAGGAGAGAACCAATCATACCTCTGTAGACATTCTGTTCTACACTTTTGCTTACCTCTTCTCTTTCCAGAATGCACGTGGGATGCATTGGAATCTTTGATGGCTTACATTCTGAGAGGTCAAATTTCTTCAGAAGATCTCTGATGTATTTGCTCTGATGAATGTAAGTACCTTCTGGAGTTTGATTGATCTGAATTCCTAGAAAGAATTTCAGTTCCCCCATGAGGCTCATCTCAAATTCTGCCTGCATACACTTAGCAAATTTTCTTCCAAGAGAAGGATTAGTAGAACCAAAAATGATATCATCAACATAAATTTGACAGACTAAGATGTCACTCTTAACTGTTTTACAGAATAGAGTAGTGTCCACTTTCCCTCTGGTGAATTCATTTTCAAGCAGAAAGTTACTTAGCCTTTCATACCAAGCTCTGGGAGCTTGTTTCAGACCATACAGTGACTTCTTAAGTTTGAAAACATGTTCTGGATGTTTTGTATTTTCAAAACCTGGGGGTTGGTGAACATAAACTTCTTCTTCTATATAACCATTTAAGAATGCACTTTTGACATCCATCTGATACAGAGTGATGCCTCTATTAACAGCAAATGAAATTAAAAGTCTGATAGATTCTAACCTGGCGACTGGGGCAAAGGTTTCTGTATAGTCTATCCCCTCTTGCTGACTATAACCTTGTGCAACCAGTCGTGCCTTGTTTCTGATGACTTCACCTTGTTCATTTAGCTTGTTTCTGAACACCCATCTTGTTCCAATGACGTTGAATCATTTTGGTCTGGGAACGAGATCCCATACGTCGTTTCTGGTGAATTGATTCAGCTCTTCTTGCATTGCCAGAATCCAGTCATTATCCAGAAGTGCTTCATCAATAGAAGAAGGTTCAATCAGAGACACAAGTCCCATAAGAGTTTCTTCAGAGTTTCTGAAGCTTGCTCTTGTTCTGATTGGATCTTCCTTTCTTCCTAGGATAGTCTCTTCTGGGTGATCCAAGCTGCTTCTGGGTAATCTCTTCTGAGGTTGATCAGCAGCTGTTGAAGGATTTCTAGCAGTGCTCCTTTCAGACATTTAAGGGATGTCTGTGTTGAGAGCTTCTGATGACTTGTCTTCAGAACCTGCAAATTCAATTTCTATACCTGCAAAAATTTCATTCTGCTTTGACTTTTCAGAGTCAAGCTTATCATCAAAACGAACACCGATTGATTCTTCCATAATCTGTGTTTCTGTATTGTATACTCTGTACCCTCTTGAGCGTTCAGAGTATCCTAACATAATACACTTCTGTGCCTTAGAGTCAAACTTTTTCAAATAATTCTTTGTATTCAATATAAAGCAAGTACATCCAAATGGATGAAAATATGAAATGTTGGGCTTTCTGTTCTTCCACAATTCATATGGAGTCTTTTCCAGAATAGGTCTTATTGAGATTCTATTCTGAATGTAGCACGCTGTGTTTATTGCCTCTGCCCAGAAAGTCTTAGCAACGTTTGTCTCATTGATCATGGTTCTGGCCATTTCTTGCAATGTTCTGTTCTTTCGTTCTACAACTCCATTTTGTTGGGGAGTTCTAGGACAAGAGAAATCATGCAGAATGCCTTTGTCATTAAAGAATGACTCAAAATCTTTATTTTCAAATTCTCCACCATGATCACTTCTGAATTTAACGATTCTAAGATCTTTTTCATTCTGAACTTGGTTACATAAGGTAACAAACACAGAGTGTGACTCGTCCTTGTGTCTTAAGAACTTTACCCATGTCCATCTGCTATAGTCATCTACGATTACTAACCCATACTTCTTACCAATGACTGAAACAGTTTTAACTAGTCCAAATAAGTCAATGTGCAGAAGTACTAATGGCTTAGAGGTGGAAACAACATTTTTGGATTTAAAAGAAGGTTTTGCAAATTTGCCTTTCTGACATGCTTCACACAGAGCATCTGAATTGAACTTCAAATTAGGAAGTCCTCTGACCAGATTGAGTTTGTTAATCTGAGATATTCTTCTCATACTAACATGCCCCAATCTTCTGTGCCAGATCCACTGCTCGTTGTTAACAGACAGAAGACATTTTACATTCTGACTCTTTAGTTCAGAAAGTTTGATTTTGTAAATGTTGTTTTTCCTCTTTCCATTAAATAGGATAGTCCCATCTTTCTGACTAACAGCTTTACATGATTTTTGATTAAAGATTATATCATAACCGTTATCACTTAATTGACTTATGGATAACAGATTATGCATCAATCCATCTACTAGCAGAACATTATTAATAGAGGGAAGATTTCCATTACCTACAGTTCCAGAGCCAATTATCTTTCCCCTCTGATTGCCTCCAAAGCCAACGTGGCCTCCAGGCTTAAGTTCCAGGCTTTGGAACATATGCCTTCTTCCCGTCATGTGTCGTGAGCAGCCAGAGTCCAGGTACCATGACTGGTGTTTCTGACTTGCTGCTAAAGATATCTGCAACATGTATTATTTTGTCCTTAGGTACCCAGATTTTCTTGGGTCCTGACTTGTTAGTTTTACCAAAACTCTGGTTGAATTTTGGTTTCACAGAGTGCTTACTGCTAGTATATTTGATGTCGTGTGTGTGACCATACACAAAGTGTGAGTTTAAAGGAGTGTGTTTAATGATTAAGTCCATGACATTCTTTGGTGTAGGAACCTTTCCTTGGTATCCTATTCCTTTCCTGCCGTTTCTGCTAACTCCATAGATCATTGAAGCCATTCTGATTCTATCTATGCTTTTAGCTAAGAACTTCTGGAAACTGTGATCATACTCCTTGATGATCTCATCAGCGTTGCTGGGAGTTTCAGAAATTGGTTCCTTCTGAGAGTTTTGTAAGGTGTTTTCTAATTTTGAAATTTTATCTCCCAGCTCAGAATTTTCCAATTTGAGACTCTCAGACTTAATAGAGTCAGATTCAAGATTCCTTTTCAGGTTTCTGAATTTAGCTCTAATCTGCTGATAACGTTCCAGAATTTCATTAAGGCTTTCAGCAAGTTCAGCCTTTGTAAAGTTAACAGCGAAGTTAGGAAATACCTCTTCTGTGTCTGATTCTGAGTCTGATTCAGAAGCTTCACTATCATCTGGAATGTTAGCCATGAGAGCTATGTTTGCCCTTTCATCATCTGATTCTGAGTCAGCTTCAGACGATTCAGAGTCATCCCATGTGGCCATGAGACTTTTCTTCTTCTCTCTTCCAAACTTCTTTTTGGGCTTTTCCCTCTGAAGCTTTGGGCAGTCACTCTTGTAGTGCCCTTGCTCATTGCACTCGTAGCAGATGATGTCTTTGGTGTTTGGCTTCTTGCTACTGGAGGAGCCTTCAGATCTTCTGTATCCAGAGGAAGAATCTGTCCTTCTGTATCTGGAAGAGGACTCGTTCTGATCAGATCTTCTGGGATTCCTGAACTTCCTTTGTCTTTGCTTCCACAGTTGATTTACTCTTCTGGAGAGAAGGGAAAGTTCGTCTTCTTCTGATGAGGATCCATCAGATGTTTCTTCAACTGCCTGCAAAACTTTAGACTCATATTTTCTGTTAGATTTTAATGCTAAAGGCTTACCTTGCTTCTGGGGCTCGTCAGCTTCTAGCTCTATCTCATGACTTCTGAGGGAGCTTATAAGTTCCTCCAGAGTGATTTTGTTGAGATCTTTAGCTAGCTTCAGAGCAGTAACCATAGGCCTCCACTGCTTGGGTAAACTTCTGATGATTTTCTTGACATGGTCAGCAGTAGAGTATCCTTTGTCCAGAACTTTGAGACCAGCTACCAGAATCTGGAATCTAGAGAACATAGTTTCAATGGATTCAGATTCTTCCATTTTGAACGCCTCATACTTCTGAATGAGCGCCAGAGCTTTTGTTTCTTTGACTTGAACGTTTCCCTCATGCGTCATTCTGAGAGAATCAAAGATGTTCTTCGTTGTGTCTCTGTTGGAGATCTTTTCATACTCAGTATAGGAGATGGCACTGAGGAGGATGGTTCTGGCCTTATGGTGATTCTTGAAGTCACGCTTTTGTTGATCAGTCATTGATTTTCTATCAATCTTCTGACCACTTGCATTCACAGGGTGCGTGTATCCATCTGTCACCATATCCCACAGATCAGCATCATGTGCTAGAAAGAAGCTTTCAATTATGTCTTTCCAGTAATCAAAGTTTTCTCCATCAAAGACTGGAGGTTTGCCACTGAATCTGTCTCTGTCCTCGTTATTGTCATTGCTGAAGTGAGAATTGTTTCCTGCCATTGTGTTTTTCTGACGCTGGATCTTGTACTGACACGGTTAAGTGTTTTAGCTCAGAACCAGGCGCTCTGATGCCAATTGAAGGGGTGAAAAACACAAGAAGGGGGGGTTGAATTGTAAAACTGAAATCTAAAGCAATTGACAAGATATTTTTATCCTGGTTCGTTTGATCTCAAACTACTCCAGTCCACCCGTCAAGGTGATTTCGCCTCTCTCCAACGAGGTCTTAATTCACTATATTCAACTGAATATTACAGACTGCTTTAACAACTGCTAAAGCCTTCTTGATTCAAACCACAACCCGGTTTGTCAAGGCAACACTTTCTTACAAAGGTATAAAACAATGTGTGTGGATGTTTTCTACAAAACTTTATCAAAACTGTGATGTATACACAAAATGAAGCTTAGAAACTAGATTGCTAAACTGTAATGAATATCAGAGTATGAGGTTTAGCAAAACTGGTAGAATGAAGATTATGGTTCAGCTTTGTGCGTGTAGAGATTTGGAGAGCATTAGCCATTATAATCTTCAAAGCCTTGTTTATATAGCACTTGAAAAGATGAACGTTGAATGAAATATTCTTGATTCAATGCTAATAACAAGCTTTCCTTTTTGAGCAGATCTTGTCTGGAATGAAGCCGTTGGAATTAATTAGCGTTCAATGCACAGTACCGTTGCTTCTTCAATGCACGCTCTGGCTTGGCTCATTCTGATTCTGCTTCGCTGCTGATGAACTTTTGTGTTTCTGTATCAGAGTGTTTGAGCGCAGTCTTGTTCATCAAGCTTCAGCATGTACGTGAGTTGATCATCTGATCTTGACGTTCTGATGTAGCAACTTCTGATGCTGGTGTATGAAATCAAATTCTGATGCTGAATAAACGTGATCTTGCTTATATCAATCAGAGTATCTGCAAGTCAGAACATAATAATTTTAGGCAGCAGATAGTTCAAACATGAAACATTTAAATACTATATCTTTTCACTTTGTTATCATCAAAACTTAAATATAGGGTAGTAGATTCAAACATTGTTCTAACATTTCACTCCTCTCCTGGCAAGATGGTTTATTTCTCATCTTCCCCAATCAGTCTTGAAGAATGACCAAGGCTTGAGGTGGTCACAACGGTTAATGACACTTAACCATTCAGATATTCATTGGTGTTCTCGATCCAAAGATAATGTCATCATCATTGACCGTTGTGGGGAATTCCCTAATGTCCCTCTACTTGGCATTAGGGTAGGCATCACCTACAACCCTTGTTTGGCTCTGAGACAGTTTGGTTATGCCCGAAGGGATGGCCCACATGACATGCTGATTCAAGGATTGGTTTTCGACTTCGACAACGACGACCAAGGACTCCATCAGAGATTCATCTGAGCTTGGAGAATGCCCAACAAGGTGGATAGCAAGACTCTGGGACACAATAATTCCATCCCTCTTGAGCCTTACCTCAAGTGGGTACGAACTCGCGCCCAAAGTCTTAAGATGCCTTATCCCTCCATTCTCCCAGTGATTATAGATCTTGTTAAGGAAGGAGAGGTTCCATACACCATCCTACATCCTGACATGCCAACATCACTCGAAGACCTACAAAGGAGTTGGATACAGCTCAAGGGAGAGCGCGATACTTTAGAAGCCCAATTCTACGCAAGCGAGAAGAAGGTTTTGGAACTCACTCGTCTACTTCATGAAGAGCAAACTCTCAACACCTACATTGCACCAAAGAGGATGCGCAACGTCTTTTTACCTTAGAATTTTGTATTATTTTGCCCAAGGGGCATTGATGTACTAACAATTCTATCTTATTAATATGACGTGTGTTTCTTTTTTTGTTTAAAACAAATTTGAATTTCTGAATCCTTGAAAACATTGCATGAATACATATCATTCAACATAAGCATAAAAAGGTCTTCACACCAAGTTTCCTCATCTCTCTGATGTTTATTTCAGCAAGATGGATATTGAACAAACGGTCAAAGATTTGCAAGCTCAGAATTCACAATTCCAACAGTTGCTCATGACCTTAGCCGAGGGGCAGGAGAAGCTGAAGACTTTGCTAGAAAAAGAAAAAGAAAAAAAGAAGAAGAAGCCTAATGGTGTGGTTATCATGGGTAGAAGATTTCAGGGACAAGCCAGAAGGACGTCTAGCTGCTATGGAAGTACAGAGAGTACCGGGGATGGATTTTAAGGAGTTAGGGCTGGTGTCTGGAATTGTAATCCCTCCAAAATTTAAAGTGTCGCTGTTTGCCAAGTATGATGGGGTGTATTGTCCCAAAATGCACCTCAGATCCTATGTCAGGAAGATTCAGCCACATTCTGCTGACAAAGACCTGTGGGTCCACTTTTTCCAGGATAGTTTATCAGGAACGCAGCTTGATTGGTTCTACTAGTTGGAGAGGGCAGATGTTCACAATTGGGAAGACTTGGCAGCAGCCTTCTATAAACAGTATCAATACAACGCCGACTTGGCACCAACCCGTACTCAGCTGCAGAGTATGGCTATGGCTACCAATGAGGTCTTCAAAGACTACGCCCAAAAGTGGAGGGATTTAGCCGGAAGGGTGAAACCACCTTTATCTGAAAGGGAGTTAGTGGACATGTTCCTGGGGACTCTGTCAGGCCCTTTCTTTAATCATCTGATCGGAAGCTCTTCTAGATGAACCATAAAATTCATATATGTGACTTTAAAATATCATAACTTGGTCAATTTTTATCACCTTGATCCCATTCTTTTTCCATATTGATCTTAAAGATATGAACTTTAACCTTTATTTTAAGTGCAAAGTGTTAAAATGGATGGAAGATGCCCTAAGGATGCAAAAGATTATAGGTCATTAAATGGTTCATGTCTCAACATTTCATCAAAGAGGTTAACTGAAGGCCATCTTTTTTGGTAAAGCGAAAATTTAAAGTGGAAGGCCATGTTTTGATGCAAGAGATTATAAGTCATTTTTGAATAAAAACTTAGAAATTTTCTATGTATAGAAAGTCAACCTCTTTTTCTCAACTTGACTCATTGCAACTTTCAGCTCAAGCATCCATTTGATTCCATTCTTTGCATATTGTAAAGCTTGTAATCTAATATTTATAAAGCTTCAAGAATCATGCCCTAAGACCCCTTGAGTTGAGAATGCCATTGATTTGAACTTGGTAACTTGAAGCTGAAGTTTCTTCAAAAGTCAGAATTTGAAATCCTTGTTTTGGCTTTTAAACAATAAATTGATGCGTGTTTTTGCTTCCAATCACGTTTAGTGAACCTCCAGAAGTGATTATCATCTTAATACACAAGATTTGGATGAGTTTTGATCAAATTACAAGTTACACGTTTCCCCATAAATAGAGGATCATCCCTCATTCATTTTCTCAAGCTTAGAGAGCCAGAATCACCCTACCAGACTTCCTCTTGAACTAAGTTTTCCACAACTTCGAATTTACTCTTACAACCTTTCTCAATCATTTTTCATTGTCAAATCACATTCCTTGATCCTCAACGAATCTAACAGAAGAAGAATTAAGCTCTAAAACTCCATGAATCGTGCTAGCCAAGTTCAGTTTCAGAGCTTTGCAACTTAACTTCAATAGGTAGATTCCTTCACCAATTCCCTCAAACTTTGATACTATTGTGAAGCTCTCATCATCCTGATTCTACTCGCAACATTTGTTTTCAAATGGAAGCACGTTTTAACCATGAAATATCCCTTTTATAAACTTCTCTTCCAAAATGACTGAGCTATAGTTTATATAAATTTTCCGCGAGGGTATGGTTGTCTTCGTCTTGATGATACAAAGAAAATGGTACCAGTCTCGAGCTCTAATTTTACCGTTTGAGGAACCTGGTTTCGAGACTGGCTGGAGCTTGAAGATGACCAACATGTCATCCTTCAACCAATGAAAGCGTGTCATTTGGAATTTTCAAAATCTGATTTAATATTAGATTCAATGCATTATTCACTAAAGACCATGATATGCACAGCGTGTCTGATCCATTGGATTAGCTTACTAATGCGTTTTGACTCTCATTCATTGGTCCACATGTTTTTGCCTTTATTTTATTTTCTGATTTTTATATTTAAATTGTTTTAAACTTCAAAAATTCATAGAAAATTCATTTTAACTTCAAAAAATCTGAAAGAATAATGAAAAATACTTTTGATTTTTCTCTTTCTGGTATTTATTTTTTGTTTTGATCTTTTTATAATTTTTTTCATTTTATTTGAATTGTTTTAAATGTTTAAAAATACTTTTCTTCATTTTTAAATTCTGAATAAATTAGGGAAGGATCGAATGATCTTTTGACAAATATTGGTGACCTCATTTATTTTTTACTTCTGACTTTACTGTTTTTCTTTTTTTTATATTTATTTTGTCCATTTCTTTTAATTTTAAAAAGTACAAAAATATTTATATAAATATTTGAGTTCATTTCTGATTTTTCTATGGTCTTGTTTAATTTTTCTTGATTATTTTGAATATAATTGCTATTTTTCCTCTTTATTTCATTTTTAAATCATTTTTAAAATATTATTTTCTTATTTTTAAATATAATTTTATTTTTTATATATATTCTGGTTGATCTTTGACTATGAAATTTCGATCATGAGTTTTATTAACATAATTGGATCCATGGTGTTGAGTCTAACTCCATAAAAATGGATGAATGATTTTAATAATAGTTTGATTAAATTTCAAGTTCAAATGTAATTTATTCCTCACCTTATACCTCTTCATCTTATCCCGTTATTGTTGTACTAAATGTTATTGGAGCATGCTTTCCATATCATGTATCAAAACATATGGTACATAGATTGCTATTGAACGGCCTCAAGATAAGTACGACTTCTATATAAGTCCACTTACGATTGCTTAACATAGCGCTAGATTTTGTCCCGATTTGAGAAAATGATCATTCATGGCCCAAACTTATGTTTGCAAGCCCAAGTATGATAATTTGAACCCTATGATCCAATAACCTTGAAATCCATTGTTAGGAGGCTTTGGTCCTACCAATCCTCTAATGAATTCTCATCAACTTTGGTCAAATTGGATCACTTAAACATCATTAATTATTTATTGTTGCCTTGAGAATTTAAATGAATGATATACTTGATAAAAATAAAATGCAAATGTCGTTGAGAGGCTTTGATTCTATCAATCTTCTAATGAGTTCCAAATGCAAGTTTCAAGATGGTCATTCAACTAACTAATAATTCCTAACAATTGACTTTATTTTATGCTTTTATTTATGTTTTTACTTTATGTACCATTTATTTTAGCATTTACATGTCATGTTATTTTCATCTTTGCTCGTTTGAGCATTTATCTTTTATGTCCTTTTTTTTTACTTTGCTCACTTGAACTTTTCATTTTCTTTTTGAAGATACCTAATAATCAACTTGAACACTAAAAAACTTTAATGTTACTTGGACTACTTGATTACTATCCTTAGCGTTATGGAGTGATGGACTTCTTGGACTTAGGATTAGAAGTTGTGACCTACTTTGAAACCTTGTGACCTCAACTGTTATTTTGTCTGGAGTTCTTGGGGTTTACCCCAAGACATTGGGTTATTTTTTTGTTTGCTTTGTCTGCAGGTTATTATGATAACATGCTTTGTCTGTGATCTGGAATTCATCTGTATACAATTGTTACTTTGCTCAATTTTTGTGAAGACTTAATGCAAATGAAGATCGGTTTTCTTAAAAGGTTTATTGTCTTTGCTTGTTTGGTTTCAAATCCAAAGGATGGGAATTCTACATTGACTTATTGTGTCAAGTGTTGGCTTCTTGTTGGTTAGATGGTTCTTTTCCCTAGCTCTTACCTTATGCTTTAGGATAGTCCCTTCATCTCCTCTTATCTTCTTTAATTTCAAAAATCTTTTCCCTCCTTTTGAAAAATCTTCTTGTTTCAAAACTTGAACCACTTTCATAATAAACTTGGACTTAGGTCTATGCATTTTCAAAAAAAAATTTCTTAATAAAAAATTTAATCCATTTAATAATACCTTGTCATTTCTGTGAGAAGACTAAAAGTCAATTAATCTCATTCAAACAATTTTTCCATTTTGACTTTTTACTTCAAAAATTTTCTCAAAAGATTAGACTCTTGTCAGTCCTTGTAGTGATGCGAGCTACTATACTTCTATGATATGTAGTGAAGTGAGATATTTTCCACTTGGGTGTTGCGTGAGGCTTTGTTGATTTTAAAATCCAAGCCATATCATCCACTTTGAGATGATCCAAATTCTCCTTTCTCATAATTGTGTGTAGTAAGTATGTTTTCCACTCGGATAATGACGATGATGTCTCGTCTCTTAAAATTTAACCAACACATTTGTGTTTTTTATTAAAAACTTTTAAAAGATAAACTACGTGTACCCTGATCCCCTATTGCATGGAAGGTGGTACGTAGGAACTAAAGATTCGCAACCGCGGCGGGTGCAAAAATTATAAAAAATAATATACTTCTTTTCTCATCTTCACCATTTAATTTTTATACAACATTTATAGCCAGAATACACAAATTCTCAAAGAGGTTCCTATGGAGTACCATAGATGTTTAGGGTGCTAATACCTTCCCTTTGCATAACCAACCCCCAAACTTAGATTGTCTCCCCCTCTTTTTGGGTCATTCGCTCTTTTCCCATTCCTTTGGAAACAATAAAGCACGGTGGCGATTTTTATTTTGATTTGTGCGAGTCAAGTTAATCCAATGGCTTAGTCTCAAAATTTCTACCACTACATGGAAAATGGCGACTTCAATGGGGAAAGATAGACCTATTGTTGGTCCATTCCTAAGTGGGTTGAGCCTATCTTTGTTTATATCTGTATATGTGCCATTGTTTGTTGTATATTATGTGTTATATATATGTTTGTCTGGATTTTCCTGGTTTTCAGGGTGCTTGGTGATTTCTCATAAGTCTTATACCCGGACTTAGGAAAACTTAAGATAGGATGGGCGGTATAGTCATGTTAACTTTGAGAGAGTAATCCCAAAAAATTAGGCATGAGATCCTTCACTCAGTGGAAGCCCCTTTGATTATAGTGTCGCTTACCAAGTAATCGGGAAAACGTGCTGACCTGGGAGCCTACTGAAACTGAGGACCGTAGAACCTTTAACCCATCTTGGCCTTTTAGGTGTAGTTCAGACTCTATGACGGAGTAATCTGAAATGGTTGTCACGCGGTACTACACTCGTACGAGTTTTTCTTGAGAATATTACTAATTACCGAGTCAATCGAGAAGTTGGTAATATCTGAAGGAAGGATGTAGACTCTGGGAACCTCTTAGAACCCTGTTCAGCAGGTGATAAATTTTAGATCATACCTTATGGGTAGTACCTTCGACCTCATGCTCGTGACATTAAACCTATGAACCATATGTTTGTGGTCTTGTGTGTGATTGTTGCATCATGCATTCATGCACCCATGAGCATCTTCTAAAGGCATTTTGTTTCAAGGAACTTAAAGTTGACTATTTATCAATATGTCAGGTACTTTTTGATTATGGATTTTGGAAAAAGAAAGACTAAGAAGCATTGTTTCAAAGATCCTAAGATAGATGAATTGATGAGTCTGGTACTTGAGATTGAGAGTTCTACAGATTTTTGGAGGAAGTATGGGTCCACCATTTCTCTTATAAAGCTCGGGATGAAGGAGGGCATTCTCTTGACTTTGGTCCAATTCTATGATCTGATGTATCGATGCTTTACTTTCCTTGATTTTCAGTTGATTCCTACATTATAGGAGTATTCTTATCTACCAGGTTTACCTATTACAGATAGTGTTCCTTTTACTAGTTTGGAGGGGGAGACAAAATCTCATGAGATTGCTGCTTTGATCCATTTGGGGAAGTCTGAGGTTAAAGCCCACATGACTACCAAAGGAGGGATTAAAGGGTTACCAGCTAAGTTCTTATTGGAGAAATCTCGCTACTTTGCTAGGATGAAGAGTACCGTTGCTTTTGAGGCCATTTTTTATCTACTTGCTTATGGGTTGTTCTTATTTCCAAATTTCAACAAATTTGTGGATATCAATGCCATCAGGATCTTCATGATTGGGAACCCAGTTCTTACATTATTGAGTGATGCTTATTATTCTATTCATCTTCGAGATTCTTACCATGGAGGGATGATCATTTGTTGTACGTCTTTGTTGTATCAGTGGTTTATTTCTCACTGACCTCAATCTGATGCTTTCTGGGATGTCAGGAAAGAAACTCGTTGGGCTGCAAAGAACATGTCCCTTACTCATTTAGATATTTTTTGGTATCATCAGGCTTACCATAATGTAGAGATTGTTGATAGTTGTGGTAGTTTCCCTAATGTACCTCTTCTTGGTATAAAGGGAGGAATTAACTACAACCATGTTCTTGCACGACGACAGCTTGGATATACAATGAGGGACAAGCCAAATAGTATTCATGTGAGTGGTTTCTTTCTTAAAGAGGGATAAGTTCATAAGGAAGCTAAAGAGGAGATTACGAAATCTTGGTGTCATATTCACAAGAATGGTGGGAATGACTTGGGACATAGAGGGGTTGTTTCATTGGAGCCTTATCTTCAGTGTGTACAAGCAAGAGCCATCAATTTAGAGATGTCGTATTCCCGTGAAGCGCCTTTAGCTTGATATGTTCGTAAATACCACTCCTCCCCTATTGGATGAGGTGGAAGAGCTTCAGCTTGCCTTAGTTAGGATGCAGCAGGAAAAGGAAGTTTGGAAGAATAAGTGTCAGACTCTAGAGGTGTCCTACCGAGTAGACCTAAAGGAGAAAGATGACTTGATCGAGATTCTAGAGAGTCGTGTTTTAGAGATAATAGAGAGGCAAGAGGATTTTGTAGTTGTTTAGGTATTGGCTTGCATTTTTGGCAAAACCAGGTGTATGAATGTCATGACTGATGTCATAACATTCTAGTTTATTAGGTACAGATTTATTAGGTACCTTTGCAGAAAAATATTGTCATACAGGTACTGATGTTTATGAGTGTGTATCTGAGCATTTTGCAAAATGATCACATTTACCAAAATCAGTAAACAGGAATTCAGATGTCATAACAAATGTTAAGACATCCTGTTCTGAACTAACAGGTTTGCAGTTTGGTTAATTCTGAGTTTTTTCAGGAAAATGACTCAGTCTTTCCAGAACAGAATCCTGCGTTTTCTTTGGGTTAACCTAGCTCAACCCTAACCTGGTTGATAAAGTCCTGTGACCTAGTCTTAAGGTCAAATGGAATTAACCCTAGCTTTTTGGGGAAACCCTAACTGAAGATGCAGCTGCTATATATTCAACAGAGCTGCTGTTTTGAAGGTAATCCCTTTTTGACAGAAGATCATTTAGAAGCTGTATAGTTTTAACTATTGTAATCCAAGCAATTATCATTGTGATAAGTGACTTGGAATAGGTTTTTAATTGTAAGGGTTGTGTAGCACTCAAAGCTTTGAAGCAAGAGTGTTTGTATGTCTCTTGACTAAAGCTGTGAAGTAGAGTCAAGTTAGGTGTGTGTATCACTCAAAGCTGTGAAGCAAGAGTGTTTTTGTTACTTGATTAAAAAGTTGTGAAGCTTAATCAAGTGTATGTTTTTTGAAGAGTGTCTTCATCAATTCATTAGTCAAATTGTTTTATGTATCACTGCTGTGATTGAGGGGGAGTGAGTAGGAACTCAGGTTTAAGTTGTACTTAGATTGAAATTGAATTGGGTAGGTCTTAAGTGAAGGAGATAAACTGGTTGGTTTATTCCTGAATTAACATCTCTTATAGTGGATTTCCTCCCTGGCTTGGTAGCCCCCAGAGTAGGTGTTGTTGCATACTGAACTGGGTAAACAATTGACTGTGTTCTTTATTGTTTTTGTATTTACTGTCTTATAGAAAGTCAGATACGGTGTCACAACATTGAACGTGACATTGAGTATCTGCAGCCAGAATTTCAGATTTATTTTCCTCTAATTCTCATTCAGACCTTAGTTGATCACTTTCCGACTCTAATGATTGGAAAAAATGTCGGCAACAAGTATGTTGAAGAGAACCAGAGGTTGAAGGCTCAGATTGCAAGACTCACACCAAAGCGTCAGTGTGTAAAGTGATCTCCATCATCTTTGCTTTCTTAGGGTTTTAGACTTTATTTTCATAATATACTTAGGATTATTGAAATTTGTACTAAAATGTGTAATTCGTTTTGAAGTAATTATAATGATTTTTTCAGTATTTCAAATGTGTTATTACTTTGATATTTGCAAAATTGTCTATAAATCTTTGAGTTCCTTGAAACATTAATAATAAAATAAATCATATGCATTGTATATCATGCATCATATTGTACACACTTCTTGCATGTTTTGAGCATGACCAGGTGTCTTAATGAGCTTCTTTACTTTGTTCAGCAAGTTGTCTCATCAGTACAGTACTCAAGCTAACTTTAGAAGAAAGATGGACAATCTAGAGCAAGAGAATCGCGAGTTGCACGAAGAAGTTTTTGCTCTGAAGGCCGATGTGGCCAATCTCAATGCTCTAATGGAACTTTGGTGGCTGCTCAGAATCAGCCTCAACAGACAATAGTTACTACCGAAGCTCCGACTGTTCCTGTTTCTACTACTCCAACTGATGTTGTTCAGAATCGTTTGTCTCAAGGTTATCCCTGGGAAATGCCAGAGATCTTTATGCTGGAAGGTTTTAATCAGGATTTTCAATTTGCTCCACTTGCTCAAGCTACTTCTACTTCTGCACCTCCTGTGTGTTGTACCCCAATTTTTGCCCCTAAGATTCCTTCATCATATCAATCACAACCAAGTCACACACTAGGGTTTGTTTCCTCTCCCTATCTTTAGTCTTGCTCTACGGGGAATCACCAAGCACCTTGACTTGTATTTTGTGATCATCTATGTTTGATTACTCTTTAATTATCAAATATAATGTATATGAATCCTAATTGTTAATGATGTAGGTGAAAGCACATTGCATTCCGTCAAAGTCAGCTTTTGGATTCATGAGTTCCTTATTTATACCTTCCTCAACAAAGAATGATTGAGATTCAAGACTATATGAAAGATATTTTGAAGTAACATCATGAAAAAGTATTTCATGATTCATTATGCCTCAAGTTGTCAAATTTAGCTCAAAAGTACAAGGGTTGACTAAACAAGTTTGACTCAATTGGATAAGTCTTTGATTTAAATGATAACAAATGCATATCTCCTTCAATTTTAAATATTTGTAAGTGGTTTTGGTTGCAATGGTTTCTCCTTAACATCCTCAATAACTTATAATCACATAACAAAGGTATTTATTCAAGAAGGTTGATCAAAATTGCAAAGATTTCCCAAGGCATTCTGTTGCTCTAGGAGCTAGGGTTTTGAACTTCAAAGGTGTATATCTTGCTCATATTTTGGTATTTATTAGTGATTCCAAAAACATCCTTCTCTTCAAAGGGTTATTAACAAATCACTTTAAAAGTCTCAAGTAAATTTTGTGTGTAAGAAACTTGATGATGAAGAAAGATTACAAGTCCTCTATATGAACCCTCAAATTCCTTCATGTGACTTAAAATGATCATAACTTGATCAATTTTAATCACCTTGAGCCCATTATTTTTCCATAATGATCTTGAATGTGTTAAATTCAACCCATATTCGAAGTGGAAAGTGTGAAAATGATTGGAAGATACCCTAAGGATGCAAAATATTATAGGTCATTTCATGAATTTTTGCGAACTTCAACAAGTCATAACTCTCTCAATTTTTGGATATTTTGAATGGTTCAAGTTAAAAATGAAATTCAAGATATCTACTTCAATCCATCTTTTTTATTCAAGAACAAATTCCAAGTGGAACACCATGTTTGGATACAAGACATTATAAGTCATTTTTGAAGAAAAAACTTAGAAATTTTCTAAGTATGAAAAGTCAACTTCTTTCTTCCAACTTTGACTTAACACAACTTTCAGCTCAAGCAACCATTTTGATGCATTATTTTTCCATTACAAAGCTTGTAATCTCATCTTTATAAAGCTTTAAGAATGAGGCCCTAAGACCCCTTGAGTTGAGAATGCCATTAATTTGAATTTGGTAACTTGAAACTGAAGTTTCATCACAAGTCATATTTTGAAATCTTTTTTTTGGCTTCTAATAACAAGTTTTCCACACGTTTTTGCTTCTAATCATGTTTATAAACTTTCCAAAGGCGTTTAACATCATGAAACGCAAGATTTGGCTGAGTTTTGATGCTAAACAAGTCACACTTTGTTCATGTTGCAGACCAACATGATTTCCCTCCAAACTTCATCATTTCACACGCTTAAGGATCCCATTCATTCTCCTATAAATAGAGTGTCATCCCCCATTCATTTTCTCAAGCTTAGACAGCCAAGATCACCCTGCCAAACTCTCTCTTGAACCCAATTTTAAGCTACTTCGAATTTGCTATTGCAACATCCCTCAATCATTTTTCTTTGTCAGTTCACCATCATTGAACTTCCCTGAAGCTAACCATACAATTACCTTCAAGAATCGTGACCTATATTGATCCACAAAAGTCTAGTTTCAGAGCTCTACAAGTTAACTTCAATAGGTAGATTCCTTCACCAATTCTCTAAAACTTTGATACTATTGTAAAGCTCTCATCACCCTAGTTCTAGTTGCAACATTTGTTTTTAACTGGAAGCACGTTTTGACCATGAAATTTCAAATCCCTTTTCAAAACTTCTCTTCCAAATTGTTTGAGCTACAGTTTACATAAATTTTTCGCGAAGGTGTGATTGTCTTCGTCTTGATGAGACGAAGGGAATGGTACCAGTCTCGTGCTCTAATTTTAAAGTTTGAGTGACCTGGTTTTGAGACTAGATGGAGGTTGAAGATGACCAATGTGTCATCCTTCAACCAATGAAACAACATCATTTGGAATTTTTGAATTTCTGATTTTATATTGAATCTTGTGCTTTATTCAGTAATGACCATGATATGCATAGCGCGCCAGATCTGTTGGATTTGATTACAAACGCGTTTTGACTCTCATCCAATGGTCCATATATTTTTGACTTTATTTTTTATTTCATATTTTTATATTTAATTGTTTTAAGTTTCAAAAATTCATAGAAAATTCATTTAAACTCCAAAAAATCTGTAAAACTTATGGAAAATACTTTTGATTTTTCTCTTTCTGATTTTTATTTTTTCATGATTTTATTTTGTGTTTTGATATTTTTTATAATTTTTCCCTTGATTTGATTTATTTTAAATGTTTAAAAATACTTTTATACATTTTTAAATTCTAGAAAAAAATAGGGAAGGATCCAATGACATTGTGACAAATATTGGTGACCTCATTTATTTTTTATTTCTGAATTTGTTATTTTTCATCATTTTTTGTTTATTTTACCTATTAATTTTAATTTTAAAAATATTTTCTGACTTTAGAAAATTACCAAAAATTTTATAAAAATATTTGAGTCCATTTCTGATTTTTCTATGGTCTTACTTATTTTTTCTTGATTAATTTGAACATAGTTTCCTTTTTTTATCTATTATTTTCATTTTTAATCATTTTTAAACCCTTATTCTTTTATTTTAAATACAATTTTATTTTTGTATATTTTTTGCCTGATCTTAGATTGAAATTTTGATCATGAACTTTATTAACATCATTGGATATATGGTGTTGAGTTTAACTCCATAAATATGGATGAATGATTTTAATAATAGTTTGATTAAATTTTGATTCAAATATCATTAAACTAAGTGTTATAGGAGTGTGATTTCTATATCATGTCTCAAAACAAATGGTGCATATATTGCTATTGACCGACCTCAAAATAGGTGCGACTTCTATGTAAGTCCACTTACGATTGCTTAACATAGCGCTAAATTTTGTCCCTGTGATCCAATAACCTTGAGATCCATTGTTAGGAGGCTTTGCTTCTACCAATCCTCTAATGGAACTTCATCAATTTTGGTCAAAGTGGATCACTTAAACATCATTGACCATTAAGATACTTTGAGATTCTTAAAATGGATGATATACTTGACAAAAAGCAAATGCAACTTATTGTTGAGAGCCTTTGGTTCTACCAATCCTCTAATGAGTTCCAAATGCAAGTTTCAAGATGGTCATCTAACTAACCATTAACTTCTAAAAATTGACTTTATTTTATGCTTTTATTTTATGCTTTTACTTTATGTACCATTTACTTTAGCATTTACATTTCATGCTATTTTCATCTTTGCTCACTTGAGCCTTTATATTCATGTCATTTTTAATTTGCTCACTTGAGCTTTTCATTTCTTTTTGAATATACCTAATAATCAACTTAAACCCTAAAAAACTTTAATGTTGCTTGGACTACTTGGTTACTATCCTTGGCATTATGGAGTTATGGACTTCTTGGACATAGGAGTAGAAACCTTGACCTATATTGGAGACCTTGTGACCTTAATTGATATTTTGTCTGGAGTTCTTGGGGTTTACCTCAAGACATTGGGTTGTTTCTTTGTTTTGTGTGCAGGGTATTCTGATTATATACTTTGTCTGTAATCTGGAACTCATCTGTATACATTCGTTACTCTGCCCAATTTTTGTGAAGACTAAATACATTTGAAGTTGGTCTTTTATAGAGGTTTAGTATCCTTGCTTGGCTTCAATCCAAAGAATGGTAATTCTACCTTGACTCATAATGTCAAGTGTTGGCTTCTTGTTGGTTAGATGGTTCTTTTCCCTAGCTTTTACATTATGCTTTAGGATAGTCCCTTCATCTCCTCCCATCTTCTTTAATTTCAAAAATCTTCTCCCTCCTTTTGAAAACTCTTCTTTTTTCTAAACTTGAACCACTTTCATAATAAACTTGGACTTAGGTCCATGCATTTTCAAAACATTTTCATAAAAAAACTTTAATCAACTTAATAATACCTTACACTTTTGTGAGAAGACTAAAAGTCAATCAATCTCATTCAAACAATCTTTGCCACTTTAGCTTTTTGCGTTAAAGCTTTTCTCAAAAGATTGGACTCTTGACAATCCTTGTAGTGATGCAAACAACTATACATCTACAATATGTAGTGAAGTGAGATATTTTCCACTTGGGTGTTGAGTGAGGTCTTGTTGATTTTAAATTCCAAGCCATATCCTCCACTTTGAGATGATGCAAAGTCTCCTTTCTCATAATTGTGGGTACTAAGTATGTTTTCCACACAGACAATGATGATGATGTCTTATCTCATAAAATTAAACAACACACTTGTGTTTTAAATATTTTAAAGAGGAACTACGTGTACCCTGATCCCCTATTGCATAAATGGTGGTATGTAGGCACTAAAGATTCGCAACCGCGACAGGTGCAAAAATCATAAAAAATATGCTTCTTTTTTCTCCTCCCCACAATCCATTTTACAAACAACATTTTATAGCCAAAATATACAGATTTGTCAAAGAGGTTCCTGCAGAGTACCGTAGATGTTTAGGGTGCTAATAACTTCCATTTTCATAACCAACCCCCTTACCTAGAATCTTTCCCCCTTCTTTTGGGTTGTTGGCTCTTTTCTCATTCCTTTGGAAACAATAAAGCGCGGTGGCGATTTTTATTTTGATCTGTACAAGTCAAGTCAATCCAATGGCTTAGTCTTAAACATTTCTACTGCTACATTGTGGTGCATATAACCCTGCTGCTAGAAATGAGATTCACTATGTTGCACCTCCCTCGGCGAATGTGGTACCATTTTCTAATGATGAAGTGTATCACCCTATTCCTCCACCTAGTGAAAGATTGGGTGTCTATGATCGAATGGACAATTTTCAGGATCAGTTTCATAGGATGCAGAAAGAGTTGAAGGCCCTCAGGGGAAAAGAACTGTTTGGGCATAATGTGAATGATATGTGTTTAGTTCCAAATGTGAAAATACCTACAAAGTTGAAAGTACCAGAGTTCGAAAACTATAAGGGAAACACTTTCCCTCGTGCTCACTTAGTGATGTATGTGAGGAGAATGTCTACTCATACGGATGATCAACCCCTGTTGATTCATTTCTTTCAAGACAGTTTGACCGGTGCAGCATTGAAATGGTACATGAGCCTGGACAGTGCCAGAATTCATAATTTCAATGACTTGGGTGAAGCGTTTATCAGAACGTACAAATACAATGAGGACACGGTGACTGCCTGTGATCAACTCAGGGCCATGGTCCAGAAGGACAAGGAGTCATTTAACCAATATGCACAAAGATGGCGTGAAGTAGCCTCCCAGGTGATTCCTCCAATGGAAGAAAGGGAGATGGAAAATATTTTTCTGAAGACATTAGGTGTATTTTATTATGAAAGAATAGTAGCTAGTGCACCCAGTGATTTTATCGAGATGGTGGGAATGGGTGTCCGTCTGGAAGAAGCTGTAAGAGAAGTTCATTTGATAAGATGCAAAAATGCTGGTAGTATGAAGACACCATCATACGGGCTTGCTAAAAAGAAAGAAGGAGAGACAAATGTTGTTATTCAAGAAGGAAGGGTAAATCCTTCTAGAAGAAACCATCAACTCCATCAACAGGTTGCCTCAGTAACTTCAGTTGTTAATGCAGCTCTAATTACAGCCGCTTTTCAAAGACCAACCCCTCAAGGAAATCAAGGGCAAAATCAAAGGAGAGAGCCTTTTGACTCTATCCCTATGAGCTATGCAGAGTTACTCCCGACATTGATCCAGAAAAAGTTGGTCCAGACTAGGCCACCCTTGCTATACCATCACCTTTACCTTGGTACTACAAGGCAGATCAGACGTGTGCTTTCCATCAGGGTGCACTAGAGCATAATTTGGAAAACTTTTATCCTCTGAAGTCCGAGGTACAAAAAATGGTGAGATCTGGCCTTTTTTCCTTCAAAGATGTCAGCCCAGATATCAAAGATAATCCTCTTCCAAAGCACGGAGGAACGAATGTTGTTAACATGGTTGTTGGTTGCCCAGTGGACTTCCGCATTTATGATATCAACTTCGTCAGAGGAGACTTGGTAAAGAAGCATGCAGACCTTTGTGAGTTTAATAACTATACTCATGACTGTGCTGATTGTGATATCTGTAGTACTGACATACAAGGTTGCAAAAAGATAAAGGATGATTTGCAGAAGATGATGGATGATGGCCTCATCCATATAATTAGACCTAAGGCAGAATATGAGGAGGAAGTGAACATGGTCTTTAGATGTCCTGGAGAGTTCCATATCTTTGATGTAAACCATATGAATGACGATCTGGTGCAATTGCACGCTACCTTCTGCCATATGGAGGGTCAAGTAGAGCACCACTATGGATCTTGTCGGGTTTGCAGTAGGGATTCCCGAGGTTGTTCAGTTGTGAAAAGAGGTATTCAGTTGTTATTGGATAATGTAACTATAAAAGTTTCAAGCCAAAGATATAATTACCATGAGGTTAATGAAATTTAAGTTTGCTTGGTTGAGGATGAATCAGATGATGAATATGCTTCTGCAGATGAATTCTTTTCCTCAAATGAGAATGTATTCTTCGACGATGATTCTTTGATGACCAATTTTTCTTAAGAAGGAGTGAACGTAATTGTGCCTTGTTTCAATGATTATGCCCATGTTAAAATTGAATATTATAGCAAGCCAGTTGTTGCCCCTGTGGTGATTTGCTTGCCAGGGCCCGTTCCTTACAAATCAGACAAAGTTGTACCGTACAAGTACAATGCTACTATTTTAGAGGATGGTGTGGAAGTTCCCATCCATCCTTTTATCCAATATTGAGAATATTGATGAGGCCAGTATAATGACCCACAATGGTCGTGTATTTGCACCAGTTATTCAGGGAAATGATAATATCGGTAAGAAAGTTGTGGAAAGTGCTGAGAATAAGAAAGTTATAGGGGAGTCCAGTGGTGCTACCTTGGAGAAAGACGTGGATGATATTTTCAAGATTACCAAAATGAGTGACTACAGATTTGTAGATCAGCTATTACAGACTCCTTCAAAGATATATCCTAGCATTGTTGATGAATTTTGTTGTCCATAGAGAATCTTTAATGCGGATGTTGGACCAAGCCTTTGTGGAGTGTGATATGTTGTTAGATCAATTCAGTAGTGTGGTAGGTAATATTACATCTTGTAATAACCTAAGCTTTTGCGAGGATGAATTGCCTGACGAAGGGAGGAATCATAATCTAGCCCTCCATATATCAGTGAACTATAAAAATGATTCATTGTCAAATCTGTTGATTGATAATGGGTCCTCCTTAAATGTTATACCAAAGAGCATGCTTATGAAGTTGAAATATCAAGGGGTTCCCATGCGCCCAAGTGGAATTATTGTAAAAGCTTTTGATGGATCAGGGAAGTTAGTTATTGGGGAAGTGGATCTGCCCATCCACATAGGCCCACACCTTTTCTAGATCACTTTCCGAGTAATGGATATTGTGCCTGCATACAGCTGTTTACTGGGACGGCCATGGATACATGAGGCAGGGGTTGTCACTTCAACTCTACACCAAAATCTGAAGTTCGTGCGTGAAGACAAAGTGGTTATTATAAATGGAGAGCGAGCATTGTTGATTTCTCATTTATCATCTTTCAGTGTTGTAGAAGCAGATGAAGTCGCTATTGGAACGTAGTTCCAAGCTTTGTTCGTTGATAATGTGAGAGAGAATGATAATTATATGGCTTCATTCAAATATGCTCAACGGGTTGTGCGCAATGGCCCTAGTAAAGTATGGGGGTAAATTGTTGATTCGTCGGTAAACAAGAACAATGCTGGTTTAGGATACTCAGTTAAGAATGGCAAAGTTGAGACCCTGAAGTCAAAGTCTACTGTGAGCAACTATCTGGATATTTTCCACAACAGAGGTTACCTCCATCCAACTATTTCTAGAATCAATGCTATTGTGGAGGATGAAGAAGAGTAGAAAATGCCGAATTATGTGATGCCTGGAATCAGAATCCGGAACTGGGTCACTTTTGATGTTCCCTCTTGCATCCATGTCTCAAAGTAATTTGTTTTTGTTTATCTTTGCAAAAAGATTTCAGTCTTCCCAAGGTGAAATTTAATATTGTACGGGCTTATCTGTTTGCTTTGCTCGTTAAAATCATAAATAAAAGTAGTCTTTGATTCCCAAATTGTGTTTTTATTTTCTTCTATTTTCTTGGAAAATGGTAATTAGAAAAAACCTTTTGAAATAAATAATAGCTGAAAATAAATCTGCATAATCACTTGATATATGTGTCATTTTCTAAAAGAGATCATAAATCATATGTGCAGATTATTTAATAAACTCGTTGAATACAATGACCCTACACCCTCTCTTAACTTTGAATATCCTGTGTATGGGGCCGAAGAACAAGAATATGATGACATTCCAGAAGAGGTTTCACGGTTGCTCGAGCGCTAGGAAAATGCTATTCAGCCTTATAAAGATCCATCAGACACCATCAATTTGGGTTCAGAGGAAGAGGCAAAGGAGGTCAAGATTGGAGCATTATTGCACCCCGACATGAAGAGGTAGGTTCACTGAGCTGTTGAAAGAGTATTTGGACATCTTTGCTTGGTCTTACCAAGATATGCCTGGTCTAGATACTAATATTGTGAAGCATCATCTGTCGATGAAGCCAGAATACCCGCCTGTCAAGCAAAAAATGCAAAGAACTCACCTTGATATGGCAGTAAAAATTAAACAAGAAGTATTAAAGCATATTAATACCAGTTTTCTTTTGACGTCAATGTACCCTCAGTGGATTTCCAATATTGTCCCAGTACCAAAGAAATACGGAAAATTTCACATGTGCGTTGATTATAAAGATTTATATAAAGCTAGTCAAAAAGATAATTTTCCATTACGACATATTGATATGTTGGTTTATAGTACAGCAAAATTCAAAATATTATCGCTCATGGAAGGATTTTCTGGATATAATCAAATAATAATTGATCCTGAGGACATGGAAAAAACAATGTTCATCACACCCTAGAGAACATTCTACTATAAAGTGATTCCCTTCGGGTTGAAGAATGTTGGTGCAACATACCAGATGGCTATGAAAACCCTATTCTATGATCTGATGCAAAAGGAAATTGAGGTATATGTTGATTATATGATTTCCAAATCATAGACTGAAGAAGGTCATGTAGAAGATTTGTTTAAGTTATTTCAGCGCTTGAGGAAGTATCGTCTCCGCTTGAATCCAAACAAATGCACTTTCGGTGTCTGATCAGGGAAATTTCTAGTTTTCATTATCAGCCAAAAAGGAATTGAAGTTGACCCTTATAAAGACAAATCAATTCAAGAAATGCATGCACCAAGAACTGAAAAGCAAGTTACAGGTTTTCTTGGGCGGTTGAATTACATTTCCAAATTCATTTCCCACATGACTGCAAGGTGTGAACCGATCTTTAAGTTGTTAAAGAAAGATCAGGGTTGTGTATGGACATATGATTGCCAAATGTTATTTGAAAGTATTAAAGATTATCTGCTTAAAATTCCTATCTTGCTCTCTCTTGTTGAAGAAAGACCGTTGATCATGTATCTGACAGTGTTAGATAGTTCTATGGGCTATATTTTGGGACAACAAGATGAAATAGGAAAGAAGGAATATGCCATTTATTATCTCAGCAAGAAGTTTACTGACTGGGAGTCACGGTGTTCTATGCTGGAAAAGACATGTTAAGCTCTGGCTTGGGCAGCAAAGCAGTTGCGGCAATATATGTTGAATCATACTACTTGGTTGATTTCCAAAATGGATCCAATCAAGTAAATTTTTGAAAAGCCTACTCTTATTGGGAGAATTTCACGTTTCCAGATGTTGTTGTCTGAATATGATATTGAATACCGTACTCAGAAGGCTATAAAAAGTAGTGTGCTGGCGGATTATCTTGCTCACCAATTGGTAGATGATTACCAATCTGTTAAGTATGATTTCCCTGATGAGGATGTTATGTTTCTGAAAGCGAAAGATTATGATGAACCTTTGCATGGGGTAGGTCATGATCCTCAATCCTGGTGGGGTATGGTATTTGATGGAGCTGTGAACGATTATGGAAAAGGAATTAGTGATGTGATTATCACTCCACATGGGTTTGCTTTTACTGCCAGGCTGACATTTGATTGTACCAATAATATAGCAGAGTATGATCCTTGTATCATGGGTCTCGAGGAAGCCATTGATCTCAAAATCAAATTTCTAGATGTATATGGTGATTCAGCTTTAGTAGTTAATCAAATTAAAGGAGAATGGGATACTCGTCACCCTGGCTTAATCCCTTACAAAGATTATGCTAGAAGATTACTACCCTTATTTAACAAAATTAAATTCCATCATATTCCTAGAGATTAAAATCAGATGGAGGATGCTTTGGCAACACTGGCTTCTATGTATCAAGTGAATACTTGGAATGATGTGCCTCGTATCATAGTGCGACGTTTGGATAGACTCGCTCATGTGTTTGCAATGGAGGAAACAACAGATGAAAAGCCTTTGTATTATGATATCAAGCATTTTCTCCAGACTTAGGAATACCCGGTTGGTGCCTCGAATAAAGATATTAAAACATTGAGAAGGTTGTAGGTAGCTTTTTCCTCAATGAAGATGTGTTGTATAAAAGAAATTATGACATGGTCTTGCTCAGATGTGTGGATAGATATGAAGCAGACATGTTTATACATGAAGTCCATGAAGGTTCATTTGGTACTCATGCCAATGAAAATTCGATGGTGAAAAGGATGCTTAGGGCAGGTTCTTATTAGCTGAAAATGGAATATGACTGTTACAAATTCGCAAAGAAGTTCCATAAATGCCAGATTTGTGCTGACAAAATCCATGTGCCTCCGACACTTCTCAATGTAATTTCTTCCCCATGGCCCTTCTCTATGTGGGGTATTGATATGATTGGAATGATTGAACCCAAGGCGTCAAATGGAAATTGTTTCATCTTGGTGGCAATTGACTTTTTCACCAAATGGGTGGAAGTAGCTTCATATGCTAATGTCACTAAGCAGGTGGTGGTGCGCTTCATCAAAAACAATCTCATATGTCGGTATGGTGTACCAAGCAGGATTATCACCGACAACGACTTAAATCTGAATAATAAAATGATGAAAGAACTTTGCAAAGAATTCAAGATTGCCCATCATAATTCATCTCCCTACATGCCAAAGATGAATGGGGATGTTGAAGCTGCTAATAAGAACATCAAGAAGATCATTCAGAAAATGGTTGTCACTTATAAAGATTGGCATGAGATGCTCCCTTTTGCTTTGCATGGGTATCGAACAGTTGTCCACAGTTCAACAGGAGAAACCCCTTTCTCTCTTGTGTATGGCATGGAAACAATGCTCCCCATTGGAGTTGAGATTCCCTCTTTATGCGTGTTAATGGAAACCAAGTTGTCAGATGCTGAATGGGTCCAAAACAGGTTTGACCAGTTGAATTTTATTGAAGAGAAAAGAATGACGGCCTTGTGTCATCGCCAACTATACCAGAAGAGAATGAAGAAATATTTTGATAAGAAGGTCAAAGCTCGTGAATTTACAGAAGGTGACCTCGTTGTCAGGAAGATCATGTCTTTCAATGTTGATTCTAGGGGCAAGTGGACTCCCAATTTTGAAGGCCCATATGTTGTCCAGAAATTCTCTCTGGCGGTGCATTGATTCTTGAAACAATGGATGGCAAGTAGTTCCCACGTCCTATGAATGTTGATGCAGTCAAGAAATACTTTGCCTAAAAAATAAAAAGAACAACTCGCTAAGACGAAAACCCGAAAGGGCGGCTTAGGAAAAAAGGAGTGTCTCGGTAGGCTAAAAACCCGAAAGGGCGGTCTAGGCAAAAATTAGAGACATAAACAGAATAAATTTTCCTGCTAGGTTGAAAAACCACTAGGGATTTCTTGGCAAGTAACTGTATTAGACAATACTTGATCATTGAAGCAACAATCTTCTTGAATCCTCACAACTCTTCAACCGAAGTCGCTGCTCAGAAATTCAAAGTTGTTAGGGAGAATAGTTGTCATTGTATTTCAATGTATCTTTTCCAAGATATATTACCATTTTCCAAACTTTGTAATCATCTATGGAGTCTCTCCATTTGCAGATAACCATTCTATTAATAAAGTTTGAGCTTTTGTCCAATTCTTTGTAATTTTTATTTTATTAGCTTACGAAGACTTCATTTATTATTCATAGTAATTTTCAAAGCAAATAGATTAAATAACGGGAAAAAAAATTTTGAAAAGAATTTACAAATTACTTCTTGCTTTAGATTTTTTGACTCAAAGAGAACAAAAATAGTGACACCAAGGATCGACGAATTCTGAAATTTTGGAAGTATGAATTGTAGCGATAAAAAATGTAGCAGGGTAAATCAGAGATCGAGCTATTAATTAACTCGTCTCATAAAAGCAAGAGTCGCCACCGCGCTTTATTATTTCCAAGGGAAAAGGGAAAAGAGCGAAATAAAACCCTAAAATATGCAATGTAAGATAATACTTTAAAAGTAATGAAAATACAAGGCGTTTTGAAAAGAGGTCTAAAGTTCGGGGGTTGTTTATACAATGGGAAGCTATTAGCACCCAATTTATCTATAGTATTCTATAGGAACCTTTTGAAATATTTGTTTATTAAAAAATGTTTGTTTGATTAAAAATAAATTGTTTGGCCAAAAATGGGTATGGACGAGTTTTTTTGAAGATACGACAACCTAACGTCGGAGTTTTGCCTTAAAAGTATGAGTTTTGAAAAATTGAATATTTGGGAAAATTATCTTAAGTTTTTAACAAAATAATAAACGGAAGATGAATGAGGGTATTTCGCACGATGTGTTTGATGACATGAAGTCGACAAAAATTAAACAATTCCCTTGGATTTGAGACGAACGAAAGATATAAAGATTAACGATAAAATTAATTAAAATTACAATTGAATAATTAACTCATGTAAATTAAATCCTACTAGCATGCATATTAACGATTAAATAAATAATCAAAGTACATGAAGATCAAATTATGAAATCATGGATTTTTAATAATTAAACAAATAACAAAAACTAAATCATGAAATATGTACTTTTTGAATAATTAAATAAACAACAACACACAATACAAATAAAACTAATAGTATGTTGACAAAAATTAAATAAAAGGTGAATTTTAATTAAGCATTTTTTGTGTGTTTTTATAATAATTAATAATTATACAGCAAAGTAAATTAATGTAATCAAATTAAAGGAATAAAACTTAAAAGAACTAAAAGGAATACCCTAATAAGAGTTGAACTCAGGTCTCTAAGATTGCTGGTAATATAATTTTCCAGTTAAACTATGCTGTTATTCATTTATATTAGGATTTAATTAAAAGATAAGGAGAAACGGTATTGAAGCTGGACCAGAATAGGCTCAATGGGCCATCCGGGTCATGGAGGAAGAAACAAAAAAAATATGTAACCCTAATGTGCTAAAGGAAGGGCGCGGTGGCTGCATATGCTGGCATGGGGAAAGGAAAAAAAATTAATTATATTTACTGCTTTTGTTGGGAATAGGGAAAGAATAGATTTTATATTATTATATTTTCAATAAAAAACAAAAAAACAGTAATATGAGTTTTTGTAAAATAAAAACAAAGTCACTTCCTCTCTCTCACGGATTCACTCCCTTCTTCCTTGCCTCACCAAACAGATCCCAAACTTCCTCTCTCTCACGGATTTGTCTTCTCTTCTTCCTCTCTCTCACGGATCCGTCTTCCTCACCATCATTGCCTTTCCACTCCAACAAAAAACAACAAACCGCTTTATTCTCTTGCGTTGTGGGCATACAAGTAATTGTTCACGACCAACTCGCCTCACCGCCGTTGCTGCATCTTGTAGTTCTTGTTTACGGAATCGTGAGACGCGGCTTCCATCTCCATGGACATGTGTGACGGTGACATCAGACGGTGAAACTAAAGGAGAGGGCGAAAGTGAGAGTGAGTGGGAGATGAGTCTGAAATTGTTGGTTTAGAGGTGAGCCGGGTTCTTTGAATATTGATAACAAATCAGTAAGTATTAAAATTTATTTTATTACAGTATCAATATTTATTAACAAATGATTTTTTTACAAGAAACCATAGCAGAAAAAATAGAAGATGTTGGAATAAAAAACTTATTGCTAACGTGTTGGATTGACAGCAAGTGCGGAGATTTACTGGTTTTATGGTTTTGTGTTGGTATCAGATTTCATGTGGTTAACAAGGATTTTGGTACAGCAAGTGTTATTGGATTTTGTAACAGCAAGTGGTTTTTGAATTTTGTAACAGCAAGTTGGACAACATGTTTTTTGGACAACAAGCTCTAAATTGGTGTTACGCGACGGAAGAAGTATGCTCTTTTTTTATTACACTCGTTATTTATTACCGATATTATGAATACTAAACACGTTTAAATGCTAACAATCATGCAGCAGCTCAACTCAAATACAGTACAACAAAGAAAAGAATGATACGGCAAACATTGCATGGCAAAGGAAAAAAATGGTGCAGCAAGTGATGAGTATATGCAGCAGTATATAGGGAGGAGGAAAAAGTAATACCTATTGGAGCCTCTCCGATGGGGCTTCTAAAAAATAGTAAGTTTTCTTGAATTTGCTATGTTTTCTTCCTTGCTGGATTTTTAGAACAAAGACTCTATTTTTTTTTCCCACTTGTTGAATTTTTGAACAAAACTCTATTTTTCTGTTTTTCTCAACTGCTGAATTTTAGAACAAAACTTCTATTTTTTCTATTTTTCTCACTTGCTGAATTTTATCTTCTCCTCCTTTTTGTGTTGACAAAGGCCTCCATTTATAGTGGAGTGTGTGGGATTTTAGGGGGGGAGAGCAGTAGAGATTTGAACTGTTTTGGCAAGTTGCTTCCATGCTTTGTTCATCTAATTTATTTTAGCCATTTTGATGCAAACTGTGGCTACTTTGATGCAGGTTGGAGCAGATTTTGGCAGCATTTGGGGTTGTTGTATGTTGCTGTTTTTTCAGGCTATTTGTAGCATTTTACAACATTTTTCTTTGTTGTTTTTTTAGGCATTTGTAGCATTGTTGACCAATAAAAATACAACAAAATTGGGCTTGAAGATGGGTTGCAAAAATGGACTGCATTATTAACTTTGCTGAATTTTTAGTGTTGAAAATATATTTTGTACAAGCTTGTATCTTCTTTGCAACTTTGTAATAAACTCAAATAAATTGAAACATGAATAAACATGCATTCTTCAATATATTCTCAATTCCTTTGGTAGTTATAAATAATCTTGAATCTTCACATAAACATGAATCTTGATATATCTTGATAAAAATTCAAGATCTTCCATTTAAATTTGGGAAATAATTGAATAATACTTGGATGAATTGTTGAATGATAAATAAATAATAATGCAAGTCTTGGACTTTAATCTTGCACTTTTGTAATAGAGATCCAAATAAATCACATGGATTAATTTTGTAATCAAATAGAATTCCTCATGTAATTAAATAGAATTCCCCACTAACTTCTTGAAATAATGCTTCATGTATTAAATAACCATGATGTAGATCCACCAAAATAATCACAAAAGTAATCTTGAATAAGTATTTCATGCGATAAATGAATATTCTTGGATGAGATCTCTTTACAGCTCCTCTTTAATTATCACTTGGATTCAAATAAAGAAAATTCCAAATATTCTGAATATTCCGAATAAATTCTTCTAGAACGGTTTTAAATTAATTATCCCATTTTGACGAAATTCAACCCGCGTCATGAGAAAATTTGCAGATGACTTTTGGTTCAAGAAATCGAAAATGACGGTATAACCTGTTTTTTCTTGTATTTTAGAACAATGTGAAACACACATGAACCAAAGCCGGTAGAATTTTTACTGTTCTTCCTAAAGAAAAATATCCGGAGAAAACAGAGACCATCCATTGGACAGAGTATGGAAATAAACGCACAATTCTATGAAATTCTTTGATGAACCCGTCTTTTGGAAATTAACGAACGACAGCATTTCTGTCTCGAGACTCGAAATCCTAATCGACGTACAACGTCTGATGCTCTTCTTTCAGACCTATTTTCTGCACATGAAAACAAAACACCAAAACATACACTTCGTGCTTGATTAGTGGTTAGTCATTCATAAGATAAAACGCTCACAACACTCGATAATCTCTACACAGTTAAAGCTCGAAAGCGAAACGTCCGGAACTTACCATACTCTGTCACCTTGATGTGTATATAAAATAATGCAGATGAAGCAGGAATCTTAGGTCAAAAATTGGGGTATGACATGAATCCCCCAGGAAGTTTCTCCCAAGGCACTTTCGCTGGATTGGGTATGTTTCTTCATGGTTTTTCTTAGATAATTGAAGATTATACAAATCAATGTATGGTGCGGTATTTAGTTTGTAATCCCTTTTTCCCAGTCAAGTCTCAGTTCATTTTGATTTCAGGTTTGCAGGATTTGAAGTCTCTATCCCGTTTTCCCCAATGAGGCAACCAGACAAAGGCAGTGTCTTTTATAAGAAATGTTGAAACATTGTCAACTTTTTGGGTTTTCTTCCGCCAAGTGCTAGATCTGATTTAATACCCCCATAAGTTTGATTTCTTGTCGTAATGTCTGACTTCTTAAATCCCTATATATGGTTATCCCCGTGAAGTTTCATAAGTTCTCCCTAGAGAAGTTAGTGCAATCCTCGCTATCAGTATTGAAGAATGTATCTTGGTTTCCCCTCGGCGATGTGTTATTGCCCTCCCAATGAAGTCAGTACAATATCTGCAGTTGGTGTCTCAACAATATGGTATTGTTTCCCCCATTGAAATCAGTATCACAATCTCCAGTAGAAGTACAAACCATGAAACATTTGTTTTCCCCATTGAGGTCTGTGTGATATTCCCCAGTAAAGCCTGGAGGAGGATGTTATACCCCTATAATTGTACTGATTTATTGCTATGATTTGATTATTTTCGGATTATGTTCCTTCCCAGTGAAGTTTAGCCATGAAGTAGGGATTTGTTTCCTCAATCGGTGCTTAGTTTCTCATGAAATTTTAATCTTGGATGTGTTTAGCCGAGTATTGAATGTACCCAAGTTGGTTTTGTCTGGTTATCCCCAGTGTTATACGTCTGTTTTGTCAGCATGTACATGATAACATTCATACAATCATACATACATCATGCATAGTTGAATTTAGAAAATCATTGTTCATTTGCATTCATTAATATTTTGTTGACATATTACTCCGCTTTGCAGAGTTGTGTTATCCTCTCTCCAATAGAGTGTCAACCTTAAGCAGAAAGTGTATATTCTTTCAATTTCCCCACCGAGTTATCCCTCATGGAAGAATTTTTGCTTTAGCGTTCCGGTTCAATTCATCATCTGGATGGAATGTAGTTCCCTCTTGAGTTTATTTCTATGAGGTGTTATTTTGGTTGACTGATTCATTCCGGCTTATTTCTGGATTAAACCTATGGTCCCCGGAAATATTATTTTTTTGATTTCTGCAAGCTTCAAGCCCTAGTTTGAGAATGTGCATTTATTTTGCACGTGAAGATTTTATCTCCTCGACAGGAATATATTGACATTTCCCCAGGAAGCCATATTTCTTTCCCCGGGAAGCCATATTTCTTTCCCCAAGAAGCCATATTTCTTTCCTCATGAAGCCATATTTCTTTCCCCAGGAAATCATTATTGCAATTCCTTTTCATAACAGCAAGTGGCAGGTCTCTTTATTTGAGCAACTTGTACTCCTCCAATAAGTCTGACAGTTCCCAAAGAAGATTCAGATTTGTTACTCTAATGAATGGTAGCCTTGTCATTACGGGAGGTAGTTTGTTGTTGAGATTTGTTACTCAAATAAATGGTAGCCTTGTCATTATGGAAGGTAGTTTATTGTTGAGATTTGTTACTCCAATGAGTGGTAGCCTTGTCATTATGGAAGGTAGTTTGTTGTTGAGATTTGTTACTCCAATGAATGGTAGCCTTATCATTATGGAAGGTAGTTTGTGGTTGAGATTGTTACTCTAATGAATGGTAGCCTTGTCATTATGGAAGGTAATTTGTTGTATAGATTTGTTACTCCAATAAATGGTAGCCTTGTCATTATGGAAGGTAGTTCATTGTTAAGATATTTTTCCGATGAATGGTAGCCTTATCATTATGGAAGGTAGTTCGTCGTTGAGATGTTATTACTCTGAAGGAATTCATTTGTTTCCAGTTGTAAGTACTAGCCACTCACCCTAATATTTGTATTTACCGGTACTATCTTACAACTTCCTTCCCCCGGTAGGTCGATGTTACTTTTTTGCTATCTCCTCAATCAGTGGATAGTTTGCAGTCATTTGTCGATCAATTTTATCCTTTACTTTATTTCCTTAATCTTTGAGTTGATGATGCTTTATCTCCTCTATGGGCTTTACCCCAATAGAATAAGGTCTTTGGTTCACTAGTGATTTATTTTCCTGGTCGGGTCTTCCTTTTGATCCTGTTTTATTTGCTACATCCCCAGTGGGGTCTTGTGTCCTTTTAGATTTGTTCATTTGCATCCATAATCATAAGAGTTGCATGGCATCTTAGGGCCAAAAATAAGGCTTGTTTTATGTATAAGTATCCTCAATCGCGTTGACATGAAGATTTTTAACCTTCGCATCTCCGGATAGAAGACACTTAAATAAGGGCAGTTGTTGTACCCTAATGTTTCCCCTAAGATTCCTCTATCATATCATATCAACTCAATCACAACAAGATCATATTAGGGTTTGGCTCTTCTCCTTATCTTTAGCTTTGCCCATGGGGAATCACCAAGAACCTTGATTTGTACCTTGTTGTCATTTATGTTTTGACTAACTTTAAACTAATAACAATTAATGTTTGCTCTAATTGTGGATATCATAGGTGAAAACATAACCTACTCCATCAAGTTGCTCTATAGGTTCATGAGCTTATTCCTATGCCCTCTTCAACAAAAGCTTCATTGAGATTCAAGCTTCATTATTGAATATACTTTGAAATAATATCATGACAAATTCTATTATGATTCATCTTGACTCAAGTTGTCAAAAATAGTTCAAAGGTACAAGGGTTGATTGAATAAGTTTGACCTAGTTGGACAAGTCTTTGGTTTCATTGATCACAAGTGCATTACTCCTTCAACCCTAAAGATTTGGAAGTTGTTTTGATTTTTATGGTTTCTCCTTATCATCCTCGACAACTTCTATTTACATGACAAAAGTATTTGTGCAAGAAAGTTGATCAAAATTTAAAAGGGTTCCCAATGAATTTTGTTGCTCTAGGAGCTAGGGTTTTGAACTTCAAAGGGGTATATCTTGCTCATCTTTTGGTATTTTTGAATGATTCCAAATACATGCTTCTCTTCAAAGGTTTATCAACAAATCACTTCAAAAGTTTCACGAAATTTTTTTGTGGAAGATACCTAATGATGAAGAAATATTACAAGCCCTCTAGATGAACAATCAAATTCCAATATGTGACTTCAAAAGATCATAACTTCGTAAATTTTTATCACCTTGAGCCAATTTGTTTCCACATTGATCTTAAAGATATGAACTTAACCCTTTTTTTTAACTGCAAAGTGTGAAAATGGATAGAAGATGCCCTACGGATGCAAAAGATTATAGTTCATTTTATGAATTTTTGCCAAATTCAACAAGTCATAACTTTCTCATTTTTCGGAGATTTGGAATGGTTCAAGTCTCAAAATTCCATTCAAGAGGTTAACTTCATGCCATCTTTTTTTGTCAAGATAAAATTTCAAGTGGAAGGCCATGTTTGGATGCAAGAGATTATAAGTCATTTTTGAAGAAAAACTTAGAAATTTCTGAAGTATAGAAAGTCAGCCTCTTTTTCTCAAATTTGACTCATTGCAACTTTCAGCTCAAGCATCCATTTTATTCCATTTTTTACACATTGTAAAGCTTGTAATATCATCTTTCTAAAGCTTCAAGAATCATGTCTTAAGACCCCTTGAGTTGACAATGCCATTAATTTGAACTTTGTAACTTGAAACTGAAGTTTCTTCAAAAGTCAGAATTTGAAATCCTTATTTTGGCTTCTAAACACAAAATTGCTGCGCGTTTTTTCTCCCAATCACGTTAGTGAAACTCCATAAGTGATTAGAATGTTAAAACGCAAGGCTTGGATGAGTTTTGATCAAATCACAAGTCACACTTTTCTTGTTTTCAAGTTCACACAATTTCCCTCCAAATATCATTATTTCACGCGCTTGAGCATTTAATCAGCTTCCCTATAAATAGAGGATCATCCCTCATTCATTTTCTCAAGCTTCGAGAGCCAGAATCACCCTGTCAAACTTCCTCTTGAACTCAATTTTTTGCAACTTTAAATTTGCCTATACAGCCTTTCTCAATCATTTTTCTTTGTCAATTCACCTTCCTTGATCCTCACTGAAGCTAACAGAAGAAGAATTAAGCTCTAAAACTTCTTGAGTCATGCTAGCCAAGTCCAATTTCAGAGTTATGCAACTTAACTTCAATAGGTATATTCCTTCACCAATTCTCTTAAACTTTGATACTATTGTGAAGCTCTTATCATCCTGATTCTAGTCGCAACGTTTGTTTTCCACTGGAAGCACATTTTGACCATGAAATTTCAAATCCCTTTTCAAAAATTCTCTTCCAAAACAATTAAGCTACAATTTATATAAATTTTTCGCGAGGGTATGGTTGTCTTCGTCTTGATGAGACGAAGCGAATGGCACCGGTCTCGAGCTCTAATTTTACAATTTGAGGAACCCGATTTAGAGATTGCTGGAGGTTAAAGATGACCAACGTGTCATCCTTTAACCAATGAAAGCGTGCCATTTGGAATTTTCAAAATTTGATTTAATATTTGATTCAATGCATTATTCACTAAAGACCATAATATGCATAGCACGTCTGATCCATTGGATTAACTTACTAACGTGTTTTGACTCTCATCCAATGGTCCATATTTTTTCACTTTATTTTATTTTCTGGTTTTTATATTTAAATTGGTTTAAACTTTAAAAATTCATAGAAAATTCATTTTCACTTCAAAAAATCTGGAAAAAATTATGAAAAATACTTTTGATTTTTCTCTTTCTGATTTTTATTTTTTCACAATTTTATATTGTGCTTTGATATTTTTTATAATTTTTCATTTTATTTGAATTTTTTTTAAATGTTTAAAAACACTTTTCTTCATTTTTAAATTCTGAAAAAACTAGGGAAGGATCCAATGATCTTTTGACAAATATTGGTGACCTCATTTATTTTTTATTTCGTACTTTACTATTTTTCTTCTTTTTTGGTTTATTTTGTCTATTTCTTTTAATTTTAAAAATAGTTTCTGACTTTAAAAAATTACCAAAATTTTTATATAAATATTTGAGTTCATTTCTGATTTTTCTATGGTCTTGTTTAATTTTTCTTGATTATTTTGAATATAATTGCTATTTTTCCTATTTATTTCATTTTAAAATCATTTTTAATATCTTATTTTCTTATTTTAAATACAACTTTATTTTTTATATATATATTTTGGTTGATCTTGAACTATGAAATTTGGATCATGAACTTTATTAACATCATTAGATCCATGGTGTTGAGTCTAACTCCATAAAAATGGATGAATGATTTTAATAATAGTTTGATTAAATTTTTAGTTCAAATGTGGTTTATTCCTCACCCTATCCCTCTTCATCTTATCTCATTCTTGTTGTACTAAATGTTATTGGAGCATTCTTTCTGTATCATGTCTCAAAACATATGGTACATAGATTGCTATTGACTGGCCTCAAAATACGTGCAACTTCTATATAAGTCCACTTATGATTGCTTAACATAGCGTTAAATTTTGTCCTAATTTGAGAAAATGTTCATTCATGGCCCAAACCCATATTTGTAAGCTCAAGTATGTTAATTTGAACCCTTTGATCCAATAACCTTGAGAATTTAAATGAATGACATACTTGACAAAAAGCAAATGCAACTTGTTGTTGAGAGGCTTTGATTCTATCAATCTTCTAATGAATTCCAAATGCAAGTTTCAAGATGGTCATTCAACTAACTACGAATTCCTAATAATTGGATTTATTTTATGCTTTTATTTATGCTTTTTACTTTATGTACAATTTATTTTAGCATTTACATTTCATGCTATTTTAATCTTTGCTTGTTTGAGCATTTATCTTTTATGTCCTTTTTTTTTACTTTGCTCACTTGAGCTTCTCATTTTATTTTTGAAGATACCTAATAATCCACTTGAACCCTAAAAAAAAATAATGTTACTTGGACTACTTGGTTACTATCCTTGGCATTATGGAGTGATGGACTTTTTGGACTTAGGATTAGAAGCTACGACCTACTTTGAAACCTTGTGATCTCAACTGTTATTTTCTATGGAGTTCTTGGGGTTTACCCAAAGACATTGGGTTGTTTGTTTGTTTTGTGTGCAGGTTATTGTGATTACATGCTTTGTCTATGATCTGGAATTCATCTGTATCCATTTGTGACTCTGCCCAATTTTTGTGAAGACTTAATGCAAATGAAGCTTGGTTTTCTTAAAAGATTTATTGTCTTTGCTTGTTTGGTTTCAAATCCAAAGGATGGGAATTATACATTGACTTATTGTGTCAAGTGTTGGCTTCTTGTTGGTTAGATGGTTCTTTTCCCTAGCTTTTACCTTATGATTTAGGATAGTCCCTTCATCTCCTCCTATATTCTTTAAAATCAAAAATCTTCTCCCTCCTTTTGGAAACTCTTCTTGTTTCAAAACTTGAACCACTTTCATAATAAACTTGGACTTAGGTCCATGCATTTTCAAAAAAAAAAATTCTTAATCAAAACTTTAATCAATTTAATAATACATTGACATTTTTGTGAGAAGCCTATCAGTCAATTAATCTCATTCAAACAATTTTGCCATTTTGGCTTTTTCCTATAAAAAATTTCTCAAATGATTAAACTCTTGTCAATCCTTGTAGTGATGTGAGATACTATACTTCTACGATATATAGTGAAGTGACATATTTTCCACCTGGGTGTTGAGTAAGGATTTGTTGATTTTAAAATCCAAGCCATATCCTCTATTTTGAGATGATGCAAATTCTCCTTTCTCATAATTGTGGGTAGTAAGTATGTTTTCCACTCGGATAATGAAGATGAAGAATCGTCTCTTGAAATTTAACCAACACATTTGTTTTTTTTTTTAACTTTTAAAAAATGAACTATGTGAACCTTGATCCCCTATTATACAGAAGGTGGTATGCAGGAACTAAAGGGTCGCAACCACGGCGGGTGCAAAAATTATATAAAATAATATACTTCTTTTCTCATCTCCACCATCTATTTTTTATACAACATTTATAGACAAAATACACATATTTTCAAAGAGGTTCCAACGGAGTACCATAGATGTTTAGGGTACTAATACCTTCCCTTTTCATAACCAACCCCCGAACTTAGATTCTCTTCCCCTCTTTTTGTATTATTCGCTCTTTTCCCATTCCTTTGGAAACAATAAAGCGTGATGGCAATTTTTATTTTGATATGTGCGAGTCAAGTCAATCCAATGGCTTAGTCTCAACATTTCTACTGCTACAACCACCTAAACCCAATTTAGAAGCATCACAATATACAAAAAACGATTCTTTAGGATTAGGTAATATAAAAATCATAGTCGTCGTCAATTTCTTCTTTAGATCGGTGAAACTTTCCTCACACTGAAATTTCACACAAATTCTTTGCCTTTACAAGTTAGTTGAGTCAAAGGAAGTGAAAACTTAGAAAAGCTTTCAATGAACTTTCTATATTAACCAGCCAAGCCTAAAAAGTTTCAAATTGATGCACTCGACTTCGGAGTCTCCCACTACAATACCGCATCTACCTTAGGGGGATCTATAGTAATACCATCGCTTGAAATATTATGACCAAGAAAAATAACTTTCTCTAACCTGAATTCACACTTTGACAACTTTGCATATAGCTTCTTCTCTTTCAAGACTTACAATACAACTCGCAAATGCTAAGCATGCGCTTCCTCTGATTTAGAATATATCAAAACATCATCATTGAATATGACTACAAACCGATCCAAGTAAGTGAGAAAGATATGGTTCATATACTCCATAAACTCTCCTGGTCATTGGTAACATGGAATGGAATCACTAAATACTCATAATGTCCAAATCGAGTCCTGAAAGTTGTCTTATGAATATCGTCATCTTTGACTCTAATCTTGTGATGGCCTGATCTCAAGTCAATCTTACTAACTACACACGCACCCACCAGTTGATCCATCAAGTCATCTATTCTTATAAGTGAATAATTGTTTTTTTAATTGTTAATTTATTCTATTATTGATAATCAACAGAATCTCATATTACCATCCTTATTTTTCACTAGCAACACTAGAGCTCTCCAAGGCGATACACCTTGTCTCAACTGATGACAAAGGCTTGATTGGAACATCCATGCCATCTTCCAACATGGTGGCAGTATACTTAAAAGGAACGAATTTATCGGACTCGTCAGGAACAAGTCCAGGTAAACAAATGACAAGAGGAGTAACAGTAGGCTTACTTTGATATGTAGTCTCCACAGGTGTGGGAATATAAAAATGAGGCACTATGACATTCAGTTATGCATCTTCAACTCTTCCTCTATAAACAATGGTCTCAACCTCTGTATCGAGACAATTCTTAATTGTCGGTACAGGATGAGGTGAAACTTTTGTATTTCTTTTTCCATTTGTAGTAATATCCATCGCTCCATCCTTAAACAAGCCTAACCCTTTCAATATTTGGAAGTCTTTCCTTAGAGTCACGCACCCATGAGGTCTTCCTTCACATTTTCGAAAACTATCATGGCTAAAATCAATCAACCCCAGTTCAACGTACTTGGCATACATCTCTATAGGAGTTACCTTGTCAAGATCTGAAATTATAGGCTTATCTGAATAGCTTCCAACCATATTAACCCTATTGTACTCATCTCTCTATCTGCATACTTGAATAAGACCTTGGTCCATCATCTCTTGGAGATCTCTTTTCACCACAACACAGCATGAGAACTTCTTGTACAAATTCTACAAGTTGAATAATTATGCTCGTGATGATTGCATTTGCATAGAGTAACATGCATTTCTACCAGATCACCACTTATTAGATTCACATTAAAGATATAAAACTTATTGGGACAACTATCATTCATATTAACTGCATTTCCCCCATGTTTAGGCAACGGGTTTGCTTGCACATTCGGCCCCATGTCATTAACAGAAAAAATACCAGCCCTTACTAACTTTTGAACCTCAAACTTCAGCGGATAACAATTTTCAATGTCGTTCCCTACGGCTCCTTGATGAAAATCACAATTCAAATCAGCTTTGTAATACTAGACAAGTTTTGCATGAATGGTAGGAGGATACCTAGTAATAGGGTCAAAGGGTTCCCTCTTCTAATTTTGTCCTTAACTATTATGATGATAGGGCTGCTGATGCGCTCTTTGAGGAGGTTGATAAGCAACTATTGTAAGAGCTATGTTGACAACTAGAGTGACTGAAGAAATGTGCTGCCAGTGATAGTGATTTCTTCAACGTGGTCTTCCCTTCCTTTCCTGGGAAATGGCATTAGAACCTCCTCCTTTATTTTTTGAAAACCCATAGGAATGCTTCTTAGATGAACTACCAGAACTCTCTTCTCTTGACAAACGACCTTCACAAACAACTTCTTTCAAACAAACACCCATTTCGACCATATTTCTAAAATCACTTGGCGCACTGGCACCATATTCTCATAATAGAATGATCCAAGGGTATTTAGCAACACTTTGGTCATTTATTTCTCCTTCGTGGGGGGTATAACTTGTGCTGAAATCTCGCGGAAATGTTGCACATACTCTTTAAATGACTTCTTATCTTCTGAGCCAGAGCAATGAGTTGATCATGGTCAGGCGCCATATCCACGTTATACTTGTACTTCCTGAAAAAAGCTTCACCAAGGTCATTGAAGCTATGAATTTTAGCATTGTCCAAATCCATATACCATTTCAACGCAGCTCCGGTTAAACTATCCTAGAAGTAATGGATCAACCGACGCTTATCGTCGGTGTGAGTAGACACTTTCCTGGCATAAATCACAATGTGACTCTGAGGACAAGGGTTTCCCTTGTATTTCTCAAATTTGTAAACTTTGAACTTGGCTGTCGCATTGGCATTAGGAACAAGGCAGAGATTAATGACATTTTTACATAAAAAAATCGTTTCCCCTAAGGGCTTCCATTTCTTTCTACATTTCCAAGAACTAGTCCAGAAAATCATCCATACGGTCATAAATCCCCAAGCTTTCACTTGAGCTTGAGACTGAACAGGAGATATAGCATGATTCTGAGTTCGGGCTTCAACCAAAGAGTCAACCAGGGCAGTCAGATGGTCCATATCGGTCATCAAAGTGGTAACTTCTTCCCTTAGTTCTCTGTTTCTTGCTCGATTTTCTCCATTCTCCCCTTGTGATTAGCGTGTGTGTTGTAGGGATGCGACAACATGTTGTTAGAAGGCCAAGGGACAAGGATAAGACTCTTGAGAAACTTATAAAATGCAAAATTAAGTACGAAATAATGCATGACATGCAATGCAAATGACTGATTTTGTTTATTATTTTCAAGGAACTTAAAGAATTGTAATAATTGCAAACATAAAAGAGATAACACTTTTAAACTACTGAATAATCTTATTTCATTAATAATTTGGAAAGATTAAAACTAGTAAAATTTTCAATAATCCTAAAATACAATAGAACGTAAGCTATAATTTATGGTTTGTAAGGAACCACATTTGAATAATACCCCACTCCCTGTTGACGCTTCCTTTTGAGCCCCTTAACATGACCCTTCAATTGGTTATACTCTATTATAAACTTGTCAACAACGCCTTTCCAAGCACCGGTGTTGTAACCGGTTTTAAAATATAGAGTCGCCACCTTTAATTTTTATCCATGGGAAGGGAATATAAAGGTTAACCCTAATTTGGGCAGAGATTTTAAGTTGTTAACTCGTTTTTAGACGATGGGAGGTGTTAGGCACCCCTTATCTACCTTGTTCACAAGGATACTAGGGTTTAAAAATGGAATCTTTAGGAAATAGGGTTTTTAATTTTTATTAGGGGAACTCGCCACGATTTTAGTCGTATGCCTATGAGTCCTCTTATGAGTCGTATGCCACGATTTTAGTCGTATGCCTATGGATTACGAAGATATTTGAATTCCCCTTGTACTTAGTCTAGGTGTGTAAATAGCAAAGTTTGTTAGATAAAGTGCGCAGTCAATTAAAATATTTGTAATCCTTTTTTGAAAATTGATTGTTGAGTTAATTTGATTTAATAAAAAAGTTTATTGTTGGTTAAATATGTTTTAATGTATTAATTACAAAATATCTTATTAATGCATGATTAAAAATAATTTTAATGCAATTAAAATAAATATTTGAATGAGTTTAGAAAATAAATATTGATTTATAATAATAATAATAATAATAATAATAATAATAAATAATATTAGTATATTAAAATATAAAATATAAAAATAATAAAAGAAAATAAGAAAAAATGCAGGGGGTGTGAATTGTATTGGGCTAGTAAAATAGGGGGTATGTGTAGCAAGGTCCTGAATTCAGATGTTAAATTTAGGCCCAACGATGGAGGGCGTTTGAATTTGAACTGCACAATGATTGTTGGGGGTGCAGGGAGTATGAGTCCATGTTCAGATGTTAGACTTGACCCATTAGGCTAAGGGGATGAGGATTTCTTTATGCAATAGAAAAATAAAGCAAAGGGGGTGGGCTTACTAACAGGCCTGGTCCAAAGTGTTTAAGGTCCATTAGGATAGGTTGTGGGAGGGCGTATGGGAATATCATGGACGCGCGTGTCCGTAATGCATGGTGGGGATCACATGGTCATGATGGAGGGTGCATGGTGAGGCACGAAGCATAGGATTATAATCCAAATATATATTTTCTATTTTTACAAATATCTCATTTCATTTTTCGTCCCTCTCTCTCTCCGATCTCATTCCTCTCTTATCCCTCTTCAAACCCTAAACCACACCAAAACACCCTAATCTCTACCACTACTTACAAACCCTAATCGGTGGCGAGCTCGAACCTAAACCCCACGATTAAACCCTAAATTACCCCAATCATGAAATAAAACATAAAAAATTAACCAGGGCTAAGTATATACCGTTTGTGACGTGAATCTTGTAGCTTCCTTCTGATTTTGGGTCTGAATCGTTCTAATTTCCTCTTATTTCTTTCTGTTTTGCAGGCACTTGGATAGTGGTGAAGAAGAAATCAGCGGCGGCGCGAAAGAGACAAGCTATGGTTTCAGATGTTGAAACCCTAAGCTGATGCGTAGCGGCGATACACGAGAGTTGATGGCGGCGCAACAGAGAAGAGCTCGAATCTCCTTCTTCTCTGTGAATTCTCCCTCCATAGAACTGTTTTTCTTATATAAAATTTTATTCCCCAATTTTTTCTTCTCCTTCTGTCTTAGAACTCTAGGCTTTTATAATGTTAGATTTAGGTATATTAGGAAGGTTTTGTGAGATTGTCGTCATTCTTTTGATTGATTAGAGAATTATGTCTCTCAGAGATTATGTTCTTGGACAGTCCAATGTAAAGATTCGATTTGTTTTTATTTTTTATTGATTCTATTTCTGGATAATTTTAATGTATAAAGAATTTGTTTTTAGTAGGATTTGCACAGTATTTATTTAACCTTTAAAACATGCATTTTTTCTTTTAATTTGAACAATGCATGTTTTCTGATTTGAAACCAAGCATTTCTTTTTTCCTGATTCAAACATTAAGTGTTCTTTGACTGGGATTGGGCTTGAAATGGACCGTGTGATTAAGGAATTCCCTTTAGGGGATGAATAAAACAAAGTTTGATAACACATTGTTGTATGGAGACTGATGCAATGGATTACACAAATTTTGTTATGTTTACTACAACCTAGGGAGTAACCAGTATGAGGATGAACATGTGCATTTATCACAACCTATGGGATAAAAGACAACAAGGGTAGGCTTACGTTATTCATCACAATCTATGGGATAAATAATATAACCCTGAAAATTCGCATATCTATTGCAACCTAGGTGATAGATATTTGAAAAGGGTTGATAACAACATCGCTGCATGAAGACTGGCACAATGAGTTATATCGTATGTTTCGTCATGTTTACTAAAAACTAGGGAGTAAATAGTATGAGGATAAACCTATGTATTTTATCGCAACCTAGGGGATAAAAGACAATAGGGGTGGGTTTACGTTATTCATCGCAACCTAGGGGATGAACAATATAACCCTAAAAAATTGCATATCTATCGCCACCTAGGGATATATATTTGAAAGGGCTTGATAACACATCGCTGCATGAAGACTAACACAATGAGTTATATCGCATATTTTTTCTTGTTTACTACAACCTACGGAGTAAACAGTATGAGGAGGAATTCACGTATTCATTGCAACCTAGGGAATGAATAATATGAATCTGACAATTTGCGCACCTACCACAACCTAAGGGGTAAATGATCGAAGAAGTGTTTTTAATGATCAAATCTTAGATAACTAGATCAAAGGTGAGATCAGATTTTTATCGGTTGTGTCTTTTCTCAACCAAGGTAAACGTTTGTTCTGACAAAGGGCCCAAAGATATTGGTTTCGCCCAAAGTATGATCAGGAAAATGCCATGTATGATGTATATGCATAATGTCCTAAATTGATATGGAATCTAGGGTGTATGCGCGTTAAGTATGTTGTGTATGCCCTAAATATTTACCTATGTACCAGATGTGTTTGTATGGCCCAAAATGTAATGAAAATGTTTTTGATATTCTCTCCTTTTAAACCATGGGTTTTGTGTTACCAACTGACGTTGTATGCTGCATCGTCGTGGTATTTTGAATTGATTTAAATAAGATAGATACGTGTCAGTAGGATCTTGATATTTGTATCGTAGGCGCAGGCGTAGGTGTAGACGTGGACATAGACATAGACATGGACGTAGGCGTGGGCATGGACATAAGCGTGGATTTTCTTTCGATATTTTTCTAACCAAAATGATTTTTGATGTTTCATAAAATGCTTTTATTTGTCAAATCCCTAAAATGATTTCAATGCAGTATTCATAAAAAATAATCGTAGTACTTTGCAAACAAGTTTGAATAGGAAAAAAATAAAATTGAAAGATTTGAAAAAGTCAATGTTTTATTGATACATATGCCTCTGAATAGGCTAGAGTACAAGATGTAATTCCTTGAAAGAGGTAATTACATAATGTTTTAAATCGGAAATGGCAATGAAAATGATAATTGCTACTGATGTTTCCCTAATGTCCTTTTGACAACTCTAATCTCCTTTGCTTCAGAGTTAAATGATTTGGATCAATCTCTTTCTTTGTGGTTTGTAGTCGTAGTTATTAGATCACAATCTTTTTGTTCTTTATTTCTAAATAAGATCCCTAATTTTTTCCTGGATCGCCCTCTCGGGTTATCAATCCAACGGGATAAATTTTTTTGTATGTCCCTAATTTTTTCCTCTATTGCCATTTAAGGTTTTCAATCCATCAAGATGCTCCTTTTTGTCTAAGTCGCCTGTTTAAGGTTTGATCTTAGTGAGCTTTTTATACATAGTATTTTTTTACTGCGTCTGAATTTTTCGAATATGGTAGTTCTTCCCCATCTATTATTGTGAGGATGAGGCCACCACCGGAGAATCTTGTTTTTACCACATATGGACCTTTATAGTTGGGTGTCCATTTACCACGTGAATCGATGAGAGGTAGAAGAATCTTCTTCAGCACCAAATCCCCTTCTTTGAATACTCGAGGGCAGATTTTCATGTCAAATGCTTTCTTCATCCGCTTTTGATATAACTAACTGTGGCATAAATTTGTCAAGCATTTCTCTTCAATGAGGTTGAGTTGATCAAGTCGCATCTGGACCCACTCTTCTTCTTCAAGCTTTGTTTCCATTAGAAATCGAAGTGATGGAATTTCTATTTCAACTGGGAGCTCTTCCTCTATGCCATATACCAAAGAGAAAGGAGTTGCACCTCTTGATGTACGCACAGAGGTACGATAGCCATGTAGGGCAAAGGGAAGCATTTCATGCCAATCTTTGTAGGTCTTTACCATTTTTCGAATGATTTTCTTGAATTTTTAATTGGAAGCTTCAATGTCCTCTTTCGTCTTGGGTAGATATGGTGAGAAATTATAATGCTCGATCTTGAAATTGTTGTGTGATATGGTGGGAAGAACTGACTGTTTTTTGGAATGCTGGTTTGCGTTTTGTGTTTTGTGTTTGCAAAATGTCGCAGTAAGCAAGAGTGGCCACCGACTTTTATTTTATCCAACAAGGAAAGGAAAAAAGCACAGAAAAATTCCTTTTTTGAGATATTTCTCGGGTTCGGGGGGAAGATTGTAGAAAGGGAAGGTGTTAGCACCCTTTCTATCCGTGGTTATCCACGGGCTCTTAGGTACTTGCTCAATTGTTTTCAAGATGGTTTTATTTGTGCTTGTGGGTTTGAAAAAAGTTTTTGTTTTTAACTTCGATTTAACTCTTGCTTCTGTCCTCAAGACCGTATGAAGTGTTTTTGAAAACTTTGTTCGAAAAGTGTAAGTGTGAAAAGTTTTTTTGTTTTTCTTGAAAGAGCAAGTATCTAAGAACCATCTACCTACTCGAAAAAGGAATCATTCTATGCTAATTTCCTTTATACAATGCTATCCCACTATTAATGAGTAAGAAGCACCATCGTTGGAGTTTGAGGGTCAATTCGAATAAGGGACCGACGGTCACTAAAGCAATGTTAGGATGCCTTAGCGGTAACCCTGATGTCTTAGATCATTTGTTTGAGGCAACAATATCCGAGGCAACCATTTCGAGGCGACTATGATCTTTTAGACAAGAGGACGACCTCTAAAGTGACCTATACTCAATGACCGTGTACGAAGGCAACCAAGTGAGGTGTACCCTAAGAGTGTGCATGTGCGAGTGTGTCGTTTTCGGTTATTTTTATCTTTTCACATATTAAGGGTGATCTAACTGTTTTTTAAATTAGGCATTCATTCTTGTCATGCAAGCCATATTATCAAACATCTAACAATTGTATAGTTTGCAGAAATAAAATGCGGAATTTAAATTACAATGCTTCGGGTATTTACATCGCCAAAGACAAACCCTTTGAAAAATAAAATAAAGCAATAAAAATAATTAAAAGTCCTATTTACTATTACAATTCGGGAGCAAGTACATTATTGGATAAAAATAAGTAACGCGTGCGGGAAATTAAATCGAGCGCATGATTAGGGTTTTGACCCTTTTTGGTTAAAGAAAATAAGTCTTTTTTATTTTTGTTGTTTTTAAAATTAAGGAAGAAATTAAACCTAAATTAATCACTAAATTAAATTAATAAATTAATTAAATGAAAAAAAATTAATTATGACATATTTTTTTTATTTTTGTTATTTTAAGAAAGAAAAATGAAATTAATTAAATTAATGGTTAGTACCTAATTAAATCTAATTAATTATTTATTTACAAAATAGGTTAAAATTATTCTAGAATTAAGAACCTAAATTAATTAATTAGTGTTTATTAAGAAAAATAAAAGTTTAAAGTTTAATTAAATATAAAAATATTTTTGTGATTTTATTAAAAAAAGAAATTTTGATTGGTTAGAAATTAAACAAAAATAATAAAAACAATTAATAAAAACAAAATAAATAGAAGAGAGGACGGGTTTGGGCCTGAATTTGGGAGTATGAGTAGCAATCTGAAGGCCCAAAAACGCTGGCCTTTGTGGACTTTGCAAATCTAGTGCGCATGCATTGACTAACGCCTTGGTAGTCCTTCAATCCATAGCCATCAGATATGGCCATTGGCCATCTGTCTCTTGGATGTATGAAGGTGCATGGTGAGCTGCAGGCCAACACGCGCATTGGAACACCTGAAAGACAAAATTAATAAGAAATTGGGGGACTTGGGATTCGAACCCAGGTCCTAAAGGATGATACACGCTTGCCTTGCCACTACACCATCTTGTTTTGTTTGTCAATATAATGAAAAAAGTATATTATATAATAAAACAAGTCAATGGCCAGAAAAAACAAAAAAAAACACGCGCGCGGTATTTGAAAGAGCCAATGGGCAGGGGACACCTCATCGTCCCTATCCTGAAACCTGTAAAAGATTACCTGCGGATTTGAATCCGCAGCTAAAAACGCAAGCCTGTCCTAAAATCTTCTCTAGGCCATATAAATCCATTCCAGGAACATGGTTGGGTTTGTTATGGCCTCCTGATCAAAGCTATGCCCTTCTTGTGGATCAATTATCCCTGAAATAGAAAACCCCAAAAACGCTTCCAAGAACCCTAGCTATGGTGTTTTGCATTACAGGTTAGATAAACGAAATTAAATGATGCCAAAAATTTACAAATAATGTGAGGATTACAAATATGCAGTTATTTCATTCAATGGATGCAAGAATGATGAGTTTCGTTTTCAAGAACAGAGCTGGGTTTCGTGACACTTACAGTGCGTTTGGACTTCTGAAAAAGCTTGCTTTGGATTGGTTAAGCTCGAGTGAATGCCCAGGAAGCGATTGGGATAGGTCTTGGCCTCTGAAAATGCCTCCAACTATGATTTCGATCTCAATCTTTTTTGTGAATTTTTCAAATCTGATTCAGCCTCTCTCTGCACTTTCCAACCCTTGTTTCGTCCCCTTTTGCTTGCTTATGTAACATGCTTTGCATTAGGGTAGAAATCATGGACTGAATCCCTCCAAATCAATGCACATGAATATGATTTGATTCCTATTTACAAACTTGCCAAATTTGATTTGTTTCAATCTTTTTGCAGATGATTTGCCTTGGTACGAGTTTGGAGATATGCTAGTTGTCCATTGAAGCCTACAATCAATAAAAAATCTTTGGTTATCAATTTTTTTGATTTTATATGATTTAATTTGATTTAAAATGAATAAATTCAAATAAAAATCAAATTAAATAATAAAAATGATATATGGACACATGGCTGAAGCTAGGGCACGTGGACAATGATGCAAACTCAAATCAAGTGGAAACGAATGGGCCCATTTGACAAAATTTGAAGTTTTGGGGAAAGTTGACTTTTGGCAATTTTGCAAAAAAGTCCAACTTCAACAATACATAACTTCTTCAATTTTGAATTTTTTGAAGCGTTCTTGGACTTTATAGAAATCTTGGGATGTCCTATAATCAACCCTTTTGGTCTCATCTCATTTTGATATTCCACGCTCAAGTTATAAGCTTTGGCAAAAAGGGTGTTTTTGTTGACTTTCAAAAATGACCTATAATGTCCAAATTTATAACTTCTTGTGAGTGCATATTCTGATCTTGGGGTATGAAGATGGATTGTAGGAAATTGCATCCTATTAAAAATTATCTTTGGATGGGTCATTTCTCATAACGTATGAGAAAGTTATGCTTGGTCAAAGTTGAGTTGAGTTTTCCTATAAAACCCTAATTTAGCAACTTTTGAGTCTTGATGAATTTTGAGCAATCCTTGATGAATCATGATCAAACCTTGATAAAATGATGAAATATCCTTCAAAATGAGAATGTTGACAAAAAAATCTTGAAGTTTGACTGTATTTGGGTCACAGTTGACTTTTGCCCTAGCACAGTCGATTTTTGGGCCCTTTGAGCAATTGACTGAGCAAACTTCCTCGACAAGGCTTGAAATTTGACATGGATGACCTTGAGAACATATTAGGACATTGGGGAGCACTTGAGGTCCTTTGGACTCAAGGATATTGATGCAACACAAAACCCGAATTTGAGGTTGACTGCCTTAGGAGATGATTTGACTATCCAACTCTTGAGCAATCTTGAGCCACTTGGAGAATTTTCTTGCAATGTTTGGAGAAATATGAGAGGGAAAATTTTGGGGTACAACATCTGCCCCTGTTCAATCTTCTTAAGCCTGAGGATATAGATTGGCTTTCGTGCCTTTCGTGATCCGAAGGTGGAAGATGATTGAACACTAGAGTGCCCAGAATTTTGCACTCGCATGAAGAGGTATCAGCCTGGTGATGTTGGGAATGGGATTACAGATGCCATTTGGAGATTGTTGATAGGAGGATGGGCTTACAGATGCCATCTGCAGGAGTGTAGATTGCATAAGAGATTCCTTAGCTGGAACTTGCATACCTGTTGTTGTAGAAGATTCCGCTGGGGAAGTCTATCTTTTATTGAGATTTAGGAACTTGCCTGTACCTTAGCTGAGAGAACATCTCTGCTGAGTTTTAAGAACTTGTCCATAATTCAACCGGGGGAAACATCTTCATCAAGATCTATGAACTGTCTGGTCTTCAACGTAGTATACTGTTGAGATTGTAGAACTCATCCACACTATGACGGAGGAAAATTGTCGAGATTGAGAACCTTATCTGAAATTCAACCGAGGATAATTCAGTTGAGATTTTAGAACCGGTCAGGTCTTCGACTGAGGGAAACATCTTCATCAAGATCTAGGAACTGTCTGGTCTTCAACAAAGTATACCGTTGAGATTGTAGAACTCGTCCATACTATGACGGAGGAAAATTGTCGAGATTGAGAACCTTATCTGAAATTCAACCGAGGATAATTCACTTGAGATTTAAGAACCTGTCAGGTCTTCGACTGAGGGAAACATCTTCATCAAGATCTAGGAACTGTCTGGTCTTCAACGGAGTATACCATTGAGATTGTAGAACTCGTCCACACTATGACGGAGGAAAATCGTCGAGATTGATAACCTTATCTGAAATTCAACCGAGGATAATTCAGTTGGGATTTAAGAACCGGTCAAGTCTTCGACTGAGGGAAACATCTTCATCAAGATCTAGGAACTGTCTGATCTTCAACAGAGTTTAATGTTGAGATTGTAGAACTCGTCCACACTATGACGGAGGAAAACATCTTCATCAAGATCTAGGAACTGTCTGGTCTTCAACATAGTATACCGTTGAGATTGTAGAACTCGTCCACACTATGACGGAGGAAAACATCTTCATCAAGATCTAGGAACTGTCTAGTCTTCAACGTAGTATACCGTTAAGATTATAGAACTCGTCCACACTATGACGGAGGAAAACATATTCATCAAGATCTAGGGACTGTCTGGTCTTCAACGTAGTATACCGTTGAGATTGTAGAACTTGTCCACACTATGACGGAGGAAAACATCTTCATCAAGATCTAGGAACTGTCTGGTCTTCAATGTAGTATACCGTTGAGATTGTAGAACTCGTCCACACTATGACGAAGGAAAACATCTTCATCAAGATCTAGGAATTGTCTGGTCTTCAACGTAGTATACTGTTGAGATTGTAGAACTCGCCCACACTTTGATGGAGGAAAACATCTTCATCGAGGTCTAGGAACTGTCTGGTCTTCAACGTAGTATACCGTTGAGATTATAGAACTCGTCCATACTATGACGGAGGAAAACATCTTCATCAAGATCTAGGAACTGTCTAGTCTTCAATGTAGTATACCGTTGAGATTGTAGAACTCGTCCACACTATGACGGAGGAAAACTGTCGAGATTGAGAACCTTATCTGAAATTCAACAGAGGATAATTCAGTTTGAGATTTAAGAATCGGTCAGGTCTTCGACATGGCTGAGAAATTTAACTGTATCTTTCCTGAAAAGTAAAGGTCAGTCGTATGCAATGCATGATATATACCAAGCAATGATGTTCTCAAAATAAATGAGACTGTATTGTATGATGTGTATATGCATGTGTCATGATGTATGGAAATTTAATCTTTTAGCTGGGGCAAATAAATCCCGGATAGTTGCTGGAGAATAGAGTTGGATTCTTCGTTTCCGCTAGAGATGGTGAATGAAGATGATTGTGAGAATAAACCTGCGGGAGAGAATAACTCCGTTGGGGAATAAATTGGTGAGGAGATTACTCTGTGGGGAAGAGATATTCTGCTGAGGATTCCACTGATAAATTCCGTTGGGGATGAATTATCATTGCTGGTGATACTGAATCCTGCTGGGGATTGAATTCCTGTTTGTGAAAGGAAAGAACTCCGCTGGAGATGATCTTTCCATTGCGACTTCACTGGGGATAACCTTTTAGACTCTAATGGGGATAATCCTTTGAGCTTTGCTGGGGACAATCTTCCTTTGAACTCGGTTGGAGATATTTATTTTTATACTCCGCCGGGGATGAACTTCCAGAGTCTACTGGGGAAGATTTTTCAGACTGCGCTGGGAAAATTTTAACTCCACTGGGATATCTTGTATTCTTCCGGGGAATATTCTTATACTCCGTTGGGGAATATTAAGACTACCGGGGATATTAAGCCTTTTCAGTGTTGATGGTAGATAAACTCTGCTTGGGGGAGAATATTACCGACTCATTCATTCATAGTTGCAAGTCTCAACTGGGGAGAGTTATCGTTACTGTCTTACTTTGCAGGGAGTGAAAGTACCTTAGCCATATTCTTCAACTGAATTTACCTTGTACCTGGCGGACAGAGCAACTGTACAGTTTGGACAATTCTTATTTCCCCTGTTTCTGATATTACCAGTAATCGTCTTTTGTTTCGCATGTAAATATTTATGAGCAGCAGTTAATGTCAAGTGCATATATCAAAAATGAACATTAGACGTTCTTTGCAAAACAAAACAGAAAAGAGAAAAACAGTTTGAAATTTCTCTGAAAATGAATTGTATTGATTTGAAGTTTGGCCTGTAAATAGGCGTTTTTGTACAAGAGGTTGACGTCCTAGTAAGGGAACTCCACCGAACACATAGAATTTATACAAACTATGAAAAGAAAACAAAACGGCTATGTGAATAATCCCACTGGGTTCCAACTCTGCTATTGCCTTTATGTCCTTGAGCATCTCATCACTTTGTTACTTGGTTGAAGGTAGATCAGATTGATTAGTGTCGTCTGAGCTTAATAGTCAATACCGAAGTCTGGTTGCAAGGTGATCCAATGATACATAGTGTTACGCTTTAATCCCTAATTTTTGCCTGGACTGCCCTTTCGGGTTTTCTGTCCACCGGGATACCCTTTTTTGCCCAAGCCGCCTTTTCAGGTTTTTGACTTGCCGGGTGTACAGTTTCTTTTCATTTTCATCCCTTATTTTTTCCCGAACCCTTTTGGTTCGCCGGGAAGCCCTTATTTTTGCCTAGGCCAGTCAACCTAGCGGGTCTTTGATTATGCGTAGTATCTTTTCACTATGTCTGCATTGACGGGGTGAGGAAGGTCGTCACCATCCATGGTGGTTAGAATCATAGCTCCTCTTGAGAAAATGTTCTTAACCACAAATGGCCCTTCGTAAGTAGGGGTCCATTTTCCCCTGGGATCACCTTGAGGTAATATGATGCGCTTGATAACCAGGTCCCCAACTTGATACTCTTGCCGTCTGACTTTCTTGTTAAATTCCTTGATCATCCGTTTTTGGTACGTCTGACCATGACAAATAGCAGTAAGTCTCTTTTCATCGACTAAGTTCAGCTGATCAAGCCGGGTCTGAATCCAGTCATCTTCGCTCAAATCTGCATCCTTCATAATCCGAAGAGAGGGTATCTGAATTTCAATGGGCAAGACTGCCTCCATGCCATATACCAGGAATAGGGTGTTGCCCCTGTTGACTTCCGTGCTGAGGTACGGTACCCATGAAGACCAAATGGTCATATCTTGTGCCAATCTTTGTATGTCACAGTCATCTTCTGTATAATCTTCTTAATGTTCTTATTAGCCACTTCAACCGCCCCATTCATCTTCGGCCGGTAGGGAGACGAGTTGTGATGCTGTATCTTGAAATGCTTGCAGAGCTCAGTGATCATCTTATTGTTGAGATTTGTACCATTGTCTGTTATGATCCTCTCTGGTACACCGTATCGACAAATCAGATTGTGCTGAATGAACCATGCCACGACATTCTTGGTTACTGAAGCAAAGGAAGCTGCTTCCACCCACTTTGTAAAGTAATCAATCGCTACCAGGATGAAACGATGCTCGTTGGATGCTGTAGGTCTGATCTCGCCGATCATATCAATGCCCCACATTGCAAAAGGCCACAGAGCCGTCAAGACATTCAGAGGAACTGTAGGTATGTGCACCTTATCAACATAGACCTGGCACTTGTAACATGTCCGAGAATGCTGATAACAGTCGGCTTCCATAGTGGACCAAAAATATCCTGCCCGAAGGATTTTCTTTGCCATGGTATGTCCACTAGAATGGGTTCCGAAAGTACCTTCATGTAACTCTGTCATGATATTTTCTACTTCGTTCTTATCCACACATCGCAGTAAGGTTGAATCATGGTTAAGCTTGTAAAGAATGCCATTGATGATGAAGAATTTCGCCACGAACCTCCTCAAAAACTTCTTTTCATTAACAGATGCACCCTCGGGGTACTCCTGAGCTTCAAGATACCTCTTTACCTCATGAAACCAGGGTTTATCTGCTACCTCTTCAGTCTGAATGTCACAACAATGTGCAGGTTCGTCCAATCTTTCAATGATAATCCGGAGAGCTTCGTTGTCCCAGTTGACTTTGAACATAGAAGACATTGTAGCCAGCGCGTCCACTAACTGATTCTCCTCTCTTGGGAAGTGTTCAAAGGTTATCTCCTCAAAGTGCGGAATTAAAGTCAACACATACTCCTTGTAAGGAATAAGATTTGGGTGTTTCGTATCCCACTCGCCTTTGATCTGACTGATCACAAGAGCGGAATCTCCGAAAACAATTAGAAACTTAATCCTAAGGTCAATTGTTGCTCAAAGACCCATGACGCATGCTTCATACTCCGCCATGTTATTGGTGCATTTGAAACATAGTCTGGCAGTAAACGGAGTATGAGATCCTTTAGGAGATATGATCACGGCGCCAATGCCATTACCCAAAGTGTTCGAAGCTCCATCAAAGTACATAGACCATCGGTATCCCTCCTCAGGTCCTTCATCCGGTCCAAGTGTCTCACAATCAATCACTACCATGATACTCTCATCCGGAAACTCAAAGTTCATAGACTGGTAATCATCCACTGTCTGATGTGCCAAATGGTCTGCCAACACACTTTCCTTGATTGCCTTTTGGGTCGTATACTGGATGTCGTATTCAGTCAAGATCAGCTGCCATCTTGATATTCTTCTGGACAAGGCAGGCTTCTCGAAGATATACTTGATTGGATCCATCTTTGATATCAATAGAGTATTGTGAGTCAGCATATACTTGCTCAGCCGGCGAGCAGCCCATGCCAAAGCATAGCAAGTTTTCTCGAGCAACGAGTATCGGGTCTCGCAGTCGGTAAACTTTTTGCTAAGGTAATAAATAGCATGCTCTTTTCGGCCAGACTCGTCATGCTGACCAAGCACACACCCCATTGAGTTGTCGAGTACTATCAAGTATAATATCAAAGGTCTCCCTTCAACTGGCGGCATCAGAATAGGTGGCTCTTGGAGAAACTCTTTGATTCTTTCGAAAGCGGCCTGGCATTCATCATTCCATCGTACCACTTGATCTTTCTTCAGTAACTTGAAAATTGGTTCACAAGTAGCAGTCAGGTGTGAGATGAATCGGGAAATGTAGTTCAGACGTCCCAGAAAGCCTCTAACTTCTTTTTCTGTTCTGGGAGATGGAATTTCTTGTATAGCCTTCACCTTTGCAGGATCCACTTGAATACCCTTATTGCTTACAACGAAACCCAGCAGCTTACCATATCTCACCCCGAAGGTGCACTTGTTCGGGTTTAACCTCAACTTGTACAACTTCAACCTGTCAAATAACTTCTGAAGGTGGTCAAGATGCTCTTCTTCAGTCTGAGATCTTGCAATCATGTCGTCGACGTATACCTCAATCTCATGATGGATCATATCATGGAACAAAGCAACCATGGCACGCTGATACGGTGCCCCAGCATTCTTCAGTCCAAAAGGCATGACCTTGTAGGAAAAGGTACCCCACTGAGTAACAAAAGTTGTCTTCTCTATGTCTTCGGGAGCCATTTTAATTTGATTATAACCGGAGAAACCATCCATAAAGGAGAATACCTTATGCTGTGCGGTGTTGTCAACCAGAACGTCGATATGAGGTAGAGGGAAATCGTCCTTGGGGCTCTCCCTGTTCAGATCCCTATAGTCAACACACATTCGAACCTTACCATCCTTCTTTGGCACTAGAACCACATTGGAAACCCACTGTGGGTAAGAAGTTACTGCTAGAAAACCGGCGTCAAACTGTTTCATAACCTTGGCCTTGATTTTCTCAGACATATCTGGGCGCATTCGGCGGACCTTCTATTTTACTGGAGGACAGTCTTCCTTGGTAGGCAGGCGGTGAACCACAATATCGGTATCCAACCCAGGCATATCTTCATAAGACCAGGCAAAGATCTCAATGTAGTCATGCAACATCTGAATCAACCGTTGCTTGACACTAGGTTCCAGATTTGCACCGATCTTGACCTCTTTCTTGTCCTCTTCTGTACCCATATTCACTGTTTCCACTGGCTCTTCATGTGGTTGTATAGCCCTCTCTTCTTGGAGTAGCAGTCTAGCAAGTTCACCAGGCACTTCACAATCATCTTCACCTTCGTCTTGAACTAAGTTGATCGGACTTTCGAAGTCATAACCGGCAGTAACAGAGTCGTTACCAGTAAGATCCAGAGTGGATGAAGACCTGTATATGTGAGTGTGTGTAAAATAGCTATTTTGCAATATGTAATAAAAGAAAAACAAGGAGCGCAAAATTTGAAATGAAAGAAAACGTCCAATGCTTTTATTAATGATATATGAAAATGACACACATAAAGCCCTCATAAATGAAGCCATAGTGCCCCGGGTAAGACACCGGGCCATAAAGTCTAAAACATTGTCTGTTACAAATTCAAAACAAAAAGTCTCATTACTGGGTAACAAAATAAATTGGGATGAAGTCCTTTGCTGTCCAGTTGCTTAGTCCACTGTCGGTCGTTGGGCAGATCCAGCTGTCAATGTCAAACTCTTCATCATCGTCATCCCCGATAGCATTCACTCCCACATCCCGTTTAGGCTTTTTTGGTGCTCTGAACTCAATCTCCTTCACATCGATCAAGTCTTGTACCTTGTTCTTCAAAACCCAACAACCATCTGTATCATGCCCCCGGGCTATCAGAGTGAAAAGCACAGCGGGCATTAGGGTTGTACTTTGGTGATGTTGTATTTGGGTTCTTCGGGGCCTCCCTTGGAATCACTAGATTGGTTTTCAATAACTGCGGCAGAATCTGAGATAAAGTCATGTTGAGCTGAGTGAATTATCTTCGAGGTTTCTCGGCCCTTAGCTGATTGTTACGCTGAGGAGCACCAGCAGGTCTTGAAATAACAACTGCATTAACAGCTTGGCGGCGTTCAGGTCTATTTTGGCTTTTCGAGCTGTAAACAGCACTGGATTCCTTCTTAAAAGGCTTCTTCTCGGTGCCTGATGAAGCACCCTTTTGTATTTTACCAGACTTAATACCAGCCTCAATCCTTTCCCCGGTCATAATCAGCTCCGTAAATCCGGATGATAAACTCCCAATCAGATGGTTGAAATACAGACCAGATAAGGTCCCCAAAAACATATCAACTAACTCCCTATCAGCCAAGGGTGGTTGCACTCTTCCAGCGAGGTCCCTCCACTTCAGAGCATAATCTTAGAAACCTTCGCCCGCACCCATAGACATACGCTGGAGTTGGGTACGCGTGGGAGCAAGGTCGGCATTGTATTGGTACTGCTTGTAGAAAGAAGCAGCCAAATCTTCCCATCTACGGATACTGGCTCCTTCTAGCTGGTAAAACCATTCAAGCTGAGTCCCTGAGAGACTGTCTTGAAAGAAGTGGATCCATAGGTTCTTGTCAGCGGTGTATGGCTGAATTTTCCTTACATACGACCGGAGGTGCAGTTTCGGACAAGAAAATCTGTCATATTTAGCAAATGCTGGTGCTTTGAAATTGTGGGGAATCACCACCCCAGATGACAGACCTAAATCGCCAAAGTCTAGACCAGGCACTTTCTATACTTCCATCGCACTCAATCGGTCTTCCAGTTGCTTGTATCTATCCTCGGCCAGAGGATACTGGTCTTCGTCGAAGTCCGTCTCGTTGTCTGAAACCACATGGCTAGGAGCCCTCCTTTCTTCCTGACTATCTTTCCCTCCATATGAGGTGGTCAAATCAACTTCATCTCATAGCCTGTTTCCAAACCTGTGGCCCATGTTAAACAGGACCGTCTTCTTCTTATTCTTCTCTTTCAAGATAAGGGCCTTCAGATCTTGCTGACCCTTAGCTAGATTCATGATCAACTCTTGGAATTGGGAATTTTGAGCCTGCAGATCCTTGATTGCTTGTTCAGTTGATTGTTCGGAAGACATGATGCTGAAATAAACAGCGAAGAAGATGAGAAAACCCGTAGGGGTACCTGTTATGAGGTGCATGGAATGAAATGTGTATGCTATGATTTCAAAGACGTCGAGAGATTCAAATTCATAAACCAAACATGGAACACACTTTTATTAGATAAACGTGAAATTCAATTGTTCAACAAATTGCCCTTAAGGCGTTACAAGAAAGGAAATACTGAAAAGTAAATAAAAACTGGAAATAATCAAAGGACATCAGCGCTCCCATGGTCGTTTGCCTTTAGTGCTGACATAGTCGTTGATGATCTGTTCCCTCTCCAGCTGCCTAGTCAACTTCTGAATCTTCTGCTCTTGCTCGAGATACTTTTCTCGGTAAGTATCTTGTTCTTCTCTCAGCTGCATCCAGGACCTCTTCAATGCCCCAATGTTAGTAGGCATATAAGGGTGTAAGATAGTAGGAGGAACCCCTTCCTCATCAGCAACTTCAACAATAATGGGTAAGACGGCTTCATAGGGAATTCCCAGCTTTTGGGCACGGATACAAACCCATCGGAGATATGGTTCCATTGGTAGAGAAGTCTTCGCACCCAGCTCGTGTGGATCAGATATGTGTACTCTATCCCAAGCCCTTATGAATCTGCGGCGTTGCTCGTCACTATCCCCTTGGAAATAAAAGATTATACTAGGAATTAGCAGCTCATGAGGTCCTTCCCTTCTGGCTCGCCCAAACTGACATAAGGCCAAGCATGGATTGTAAGTAATTCCTCCATTGGTCCCGATCAGTGGAACATTGGGGTATTCCCCATAGCGATCAATAACGGCCACCTCATCCATACCCTTAATAGTCCAAATGATATCATTGTGAGAGAGAGAGACATAACCCTATAAGCCCAGCACATGCCTTCTTTGTTCTTCAAAACTGACTTGGGGAGGTGAGAAATAAGCCACCTCGCCAACAATGGAGCACAGCACATCAAGGTTCCCCACTTCCGAGCAGTACGGGCATAAAGCTGATGAAGAATGTCAGCCAGGAGAGTGGGTACAGGATTACCAGAGATGAAGATTTTTACCGCATTCACATCAACAAAGGAGTCAGAGTTAGGAAACAATATCAAGCCATATATCAGAAGAGCCAGAATATCTTCGAATGCTTGGAAGTCTAGACTATCCTAGAAATGATTAGCCTTACCAACCAAGAACTTAGTCAGAAAGCCCTTTGCTCCACTTCTAGTTTCCCAATTTGACATTACCTCAGCCTTTGTCAGATGAAGGGATGAAGCAATCTCTTCCGGCCTAAGGATCTTCTCCCAACCTGTAAACGGGGTCTACTCCAGAATAGAGATACCGAGTAGGTCAGAGAAATCTTCCAAGGTAGGGACCAACTGGTAGTCCTGAAAAGTAAAGCAATGGTACAGTGGATCAAAGAACTGGACTAGGACACTCATCATCTGCTCGTCCAATTTGGAGGTGACCAAACTAAGAAGATGCCCATGTCTTCTGATGAAGGAGGTAGTATCAGACATCTTTGCAACCAATTCTTTAAGCATGGTGGGAACCTGGACAAAGTTGATTCGGATGGTGTTCCTACACATAGGTGCCATGACCTACAAGACAGAACAAAGATGAATCCCTCCTGTCTTTGAAATAGGTTAGTCCAATGCAAGATGTATGCAATGTTATGATGTTATAATGTCATGATAGAAAACACACCAGAAGTATCCACAAATAGCAAACATGGTAACGGTACACAAGTCACACAGCGAGCCCTTAGATTTCAGGCTGGAAAGAAGCTTAGGTACTACCCTCTTTCAGTTCAGTTGGTTCAAACCTGTCCTAAAAATAGTAACCGGGTTCTAGAGGATCTCAATATCACTGACTACCCTCAATCGGTCATAATTCCAGTTTAGCAACCTTTTCTTGCAGCCGGAATCATCGCGAGAGTTTAGTCTCAATGAGTGTAGCATATTGCTACTGTTCTATGGCCAAGTTGGTCAATTTAAAGGTTCTAAGGTCAGTTGGTGCTTAATGACCCCTTAGCAGACCCATATTCTCCTCGTTGTGCCACAAGGGATATCGGTACATACTAAAGTGCCACACCAACGTAGCTACTACTTCAACCGTATCAGTCTACGTCGTACAATTCCCTCACAGTTTATTGCTACTTACCTAAAGGGTGTCCCCATATCTGGGTTAGGATCTATAGTAACTCCGATACAAGCCCACAAATATAAAGCATACAAAGCAATCAATTGAAAACATTATGAACTATTCCTAAGGTACACCCCACTTATAAGATATCCCCAGCAGAGTCGCCAGCACTGTGATACAGTGGGAAAGAACTGACTGTTTTTTGGAATGCTGGTTTGCATTTTGCGTTTGTTTTCACAAAATGTCGCGGTAAGTAAGAGTCGCCACCGAATTTTATTTTATCCAACAAGGAAAGGAAAAAAGCACAGAAAAATTCCTTTTTCGAGATATTTCTCGGGTTTGGGGGGTAGATTTATAGAAAGGGAAGGTATTAGCACCCTTCTATCCGTGGTTATCCACGGGCTCTTAGGTACTTGCTCATATTGTTTTCAAAATTTTTACTTTCTTTGTGATTGTGGGTTTAAAAAAGTTTGTTTGAAAACTTCAATTTAACTCTTGCTTCTGTCCTCAAGAGCGTATGATGTGTTTTTGACAACTTTGTTCGAAAAGTGTAAATGTGAAAAGTTTTTGTTTTTTGAAAGAGCAAGTACTTAAGAACCATCTACCTACTCGAAAAAGGAATCGTTCTAGGCTATCTTCCTTTAGACAATGCTATCCCACTATTGATGAGTAGGTAGCATCGTCGTTGGAGTTTGAGGGTCAATTCGAATTTAGGGACTTACGGTCACCAAAGCAATGTTAGGACGCCTTAGCGGTAACCCTAAAGTCTTAGATCATTTGTTTTGAGGCAACAATATCCGAGGCAACCGTTTCGAGGCGACTATGATCTTTTAGACAAGAGGGCGACCTCTAAAATAACCTATACTCAATGACCGTGTACGAAGGCAACCAAGTGGGGTGTACCCTAAGAGTGCACATGTGCGAGTGTGTCATTTTCAGTCAATTTTATATTTGTACATGTTAAGGGTGATCTAAGTTGATTTTAGGTTAAAACATTCAGTCTTGTCATGTCATCCTATTATCAAACATCTAACAGTTATAATTTGCGGAAGATAAATTGCGGAAATTAAATTACAAGGCGTCGGGTATTTACATCGCCAAAAGCAACTCTTTGAAATTTAAATGCGGAAAAATAAATAAAGCGATAAAAATAATTAAATGGTCCTAATTATCTATTACATTCCGGAAACAAATACAATATTGAATAAATAGATCGCGTGTGGGAAAATTAAATTGAGCGCAAGTTTTAGGGTTTTGACCCTTTGTTATTAAAGGAAAGATTTTTTGTTTGTTTTTGAATTATGAAAGAAATTATCTAAGTTAAATATTAAATTAATAAATTAAGTAATTAATTAATTAATTAATTAATGAAAATAAATATTTTTGGGTTTTTTTGGTATTTAAAGAAATAAAATAAAATTAATTAATGTTAGTAAAAACCTAATTAAGTCTAATTAGTTTTAATTATTTACAAAGAAATATTTTAAAGTTAATTCTAATTAATGGCCTAAATTAATTTATAGATTTGTTAATAAAAAATAAAATGCTAAAATTTAATTTAATAAAGAAAATATTTTTTGGTTTTAATTTTGTAAAGAAAAATAAAATTTGATTGGTTAGTTAATTAAATAGAAATAATAAATAAATAATTAACACAAAATAAAATAAAATATAGAGAGATAGGGGGTATGGGCCTGTTAAGGGTGGTTTGAGAAGCAATCTGAGGCCCATTTGAATCTGGCCTCGTTTGACTTTTTTGATTCCCTGTGCGTGTTTGGACTTGGCCTCATGGTGGACTCTCAATCTGGATCACCAGATCTGGCCTTGGGCTATCTGGCACTTGGACATGTGAAGGCACATGGTGAGCTGCAAGCTTAGATCTGCATGTGATTATCTTAAGAAAAATATATATTGAGAAATTGAGGGGACCTGGGATTCAAACCCAGGTCATGTTGGATGTTGCCAGCGCTCGCTTGCCACTAGGCTATTGTGTTTCAACTGTTAATATATTAAACAATAATCATAATAAAAGAAAATGCCTCATATGCCAGAAAAGACAAAACCAAAGCGCGCCATGTTTGAATGGGCGAATCATGCTTCGCCAGGCATCATCTTTAACCCCCGTCCGTAGCTAAAAACCTGTAAAAACCTATAGCTACGGACACAGGCCGTCGCTACAAGTCGCGCCTCCTTCAAAATTTGTCGTAGGCCATGGAAATAAGTTTTAAGGGTAGGGTTGTGCTCGTCTCCTCATCCCGGTCACAACCATGCCCTTCTCGACAACCAATTTTTCCTGCAAAAGAAATACCCAAAAACAAACCACGAAACCCTAGCTATGGTACCTCACAGCATAGGCCACATAAACGAAATTGGATAATGCAGAATGCTTGGAAACTTGATGAGGATTATGAATATGCAAATAATTTGTACAAAAGATGCAAGAATAAAGATTTGTGAATTCAAGAAAGAAGCGGATTTTTGTGACACTTACAGTGCTTTGTTATGTGTGTGGACGCTTGCTTGGGATTGGTTCTGCTTCAGTGATCGTCAAGGAATCGATTGAGATCGTTCTTGGCTTCTGAAAACACCTCTAGACACGATTTTGATTTCAAACTTTTTACCACTTTTTTCAAGTTTTGTTTTGCTTATTCTTGCAGCCTCTAGCCCATGATTCGTGTCCTTTGGCTTCTATATGTATCATGGAATGCATTAGGTCAAGAATCATGAATCCAATCTCTCTAAATCAATTCACACATATTTGATTTGATTCACTTTTGAAAACTTGCCAAATTTGTCAAAAAACCATCTTTTTTCACATGATCTTGTGTGATACAAATTTGATGATGATATTGATGAGAATCCAATCCTGAAAATAGCAAAAAATCTCATGTAATCAAAGTTTGGGATTTTATTTGATTTAATTTGATTTAAAATGAAATAATTCAATAAAAAATCAAATAAAATAATAAAATTGATAAATGGACACATGGCTGAATCTAGGACACGTGGACAATGATGCAAGCTCAAATCAAGTGGAAAAGAATGGGCCCATTTGACAAAATTTGAAGTTTTGGGGATAGTCGACTTTTGGCAATTTTGCAAAAATGCCCAACTTCAACAATGCATAACTTCTTCAATTTTGAACTTTTGTAAGTGTTCTTCGACTTTTTAGAAAGCTTGAGATGTCCTATAACCAACCCTTTTTGTCTCATATCATTTTGATATTTCATTCTCAAGTTATAATCCTTGACAAAAAAGGTGTTTTTGTTTACTTTCAAAAATGACCTATAATGTCCAAATTTAAAACTTCTTGTGAGTGCATTTTCTGATCTTGGGGTATGAAGATGGATTGTAGGAAATTTCATCCTCTTCAAAATGAGCTTTGGATGGATCATTTCTCATAAAGTATGAGAAAGTTATGCTTGGTCAGAGTTGAGTAGACTTTTCCTGTAAAACCCTAATTTAGCAACTTTTGAGTCTTGATGAATTTTGAGAAATCCTTGATGAATCATGATCAAACCTTGATCAAATGATTAAATATCCTTAAAAATGGGAATTTTGACAAAAAATATTGAAGTTTGACTATTTATAGGTCACAGTTGACTTTTGCCCTAGCATTGTCGATTTTTGGACCCTTTGAGCAATTGACTGAGTAAACTTCCTCTGCAAGGCTTGAAATTTGACATGGATGACCTTGAGAACATATTAGGACATTAGGGAGCACTTGAGGTAATTTGGACTCAAGGATCTTGATGCAACACAAAACCCTAATTTGAGGTTGATTGCCTTAGGAGATGACTTGACTGTCCAACTCTTGAGCAATCTTGAGCCACTTGGAGATTTTTCTTGCAATGTTTGGAGAAATATGAGAGGGAAAATTTTGGGGTACAACAGTGTGATTCTTGGAACAGATGTAATTCTAACAGGCTTTCTCGAGGAAGCCTGGGAAGAATTGTCGAAAATGGTGATGATAGCAACTTCTTCAGTAGGAACCAAAGGAACAAAAGTCTTCTCAAACAAAATTTCTTTATTATCCATCAGGCGTTGGACACATGACTTCAAAAGATGGCAATCGATAGGTAGGACAGAACACATACGGCAACCTTCGTCACAGCCCAGAAATAAATCGGCTAACAAAAGGTTCTTCTTCACAGTCATCAAGGGAGTAACGATGTCTTTCACAGAAACCACAAACGAGTCTTCATCTATAGCATTCACTCCATGCTTGGGCATAAGAGCGGTCACAACATTAGGTCTTTCAGGTGCCTCAAACTCAATCTCCTTAGCATCAATCAAGTCCTGGACCTTATTCTTCAAGACCCAACAGTTATCTGTATCATGCCCCGGGCTATCAGAGTGAAAAGCACAGCGGGCATTCGGATCGTACATCGGTGATGTTGTATTGGGACTCTTTGGGGCCTCCCTCGCAGTAACCAGGTTGGTCTTCAATAACTGCGGCAGAATTTGGGATAAAGTCATGTTGAGCTGAGTGAATTGTCTTCGTGGCCTTTCGTCCCTTGACTGATTGTTGCGCTGAGGAGCACCAGCAGGCCTTGATATAACCACCGCAATAACAGCTTGGCGGCGTTCAGGTCTATTATGGCTTTTTGAACTGTAAACAACACTGTACTCTTTCTTAAAAGACTTCTTCTCGGTGCTTGACGAAGCACCCTTCTGTATTTTACCAGATTTGATACCAGCCTCAATTCTTTCCCCGATCATGATCAGCTCTATAAACCTGGACGATGAACTTCCAATCAGATGGTTGAAATACGGACCAGACAAGGTCCCCAGAAACATATCCACTAGCTCCCTGTTAGCCAAGGGAGGTTGCACTCTTCCAGCAAGGTCCCTCCACTTTTGAGCATAATCTTTGAAACCTTCGCCCGCACCCATAGACATACCCTAGAGTTGGGTACGCGTGGGAGCGAGGTCGGCATTATATTGCTACTTCTTGTAGAAAGTAGCAACCAAATCATCCCAATTACGGATACTAGCTCCTTCGAGCTAGTAAAACCATTCAAGCTGAGTCCCTGAGAGACTGTCTTGAAAGAAGTGGATCCAGAGGTTCTTGTCAGCGGTGTATGGCTGAATCTTCCTAACATACGAACGGAGGTGCAGTTTTGGGCAAGAAACCCCGTCGTATTTAGCGAAGGCTGGTGCTTTAAGCTTGTGGGGAATCACCATCCCAAACGACAAACCCAAATCACCAAAGTCCAGACCAGGCACTTTCTGAACTTCCATCGCGCTCAACCGGTCTTCCAATTGTTTGTACCTATCCTCAGCCAGAGGATACTGGTCTTCGTCGAAGTCAGTCTCATTGTCTGAAACCATGGGGCTAGGAGCCCTCCTTTCTTCCTGATTATCTCCCCCTCCAAATGAGTGGGTCAGATCAACCTCTTCTCACAAATCGTTTCCGAATCTGCGACCCATATTAAATAGGATTGTCTTCTTCCTCTTCTTCTTCTTCTCTTTCAAGATAAGGGCCTTCAGATCTTGCTGGCCCTTAGCCAGGTTCATGAACAATTCCAGGAACTGGGAGTTTTTAGCTTGCAGAGCTTTGATTGCTTGTTCAGTTGATGGTTCAGAAGACATGATGCTGAAATAAACAGCGAGGAAGATAAAAGACCTGTAATGGGTACCTGTTATGAGGTGCATGGAATGAAATGCGTATGATATGATTTCAAAGACGTCGAGAGATTCAAATTCGTAAACCAAAATGAAACACACTTTTATTAGATAAACTTTGAATCAATTGTTCAACAGATGCCTTTAAGGCGTTACAAGAAAGAAAAACTGAAAAGTAAATTAAAACTAGAAATAATCAAAAGACAATTAGTGCTCCCATGGTCGTTTCTTGTCGGTGCGGACATAGTCATTGAGGATCCGCTCGTTCTCCAGCTGTCTTGTCAACTTCTGAATCTTCCGCTCTTGCTCGTGGTACTTTTCTCTATAAGTATCCCATTCTTCCCTCAGCTGCATCCAGGACCTCTTCAATGCCCCAATGTCAGTAGGCATGCATGGATGGAGGATGGTAGGAGGAACCCCTTCTTCATCAGCAACCTCAACAATTATAGGCAAGACGGCTTCGTACGGTATTCCCAGCTTTTGGGCACGGATTCGAACCCATCGGAGATATGGCTCCATTGGAAGAGAAGTCTTTGCACCCAGCTCGTGCGAATCAGACCTGTGTACCCTATCCCAAGCTCTTATGAACCTGCAGCGTTGCTCGTCACTATCCCCTTGGAAGTCAAAGACAATACTAGGCATTAGCAACTCATGAGGTCCTTCCCTTCTAGCTCTCCCAAACTGACGTAAGGCCAAGCACGGATTATAAGTGATCCCTCCATTGGTTCCTATCAGTGTAACATTGGGGTATTCCCCACAGCGATCAATAATAGCCACGTCTTCCATACCCTTAATAGTCCAAATGATGTCATTATGAGAGAGACATAATCCTATAGGCCCAACCCATGCCTTCCTTGTTCTTCAAAACTGATTTGGGGAGGTGTAAAATAAACCACCTCACCAGCAATGGAGCATAGCACATAAGGATTCCCCGTTTCCGAGCAGTACGGGCATATAGAGAGTGCAGAATGTCGCCCAATAGAGTGGGCACAAGATTACCGGATATGAAAATCTTCACTGCATTCACGTCAACGAAAGCATCTGAGTTAGGAAACAATACAAAACCATATATGAGAAGAGCCACAATGTCTTCAAATTCCTGGAAGTCTAGACTGTCCCAGAAATGATTAGCTTTACCAACCAAGAACTTAGTCAAAAAGCCTTTTGTCCCACTTCTAGTCTCCCAATTAGCCATTACCTCAGCCTTTGTCAGATAGAGGGCTGAAGTATTCTCTTCCGGTCTAAGAACTTTCTCCCAACTTGTGAACGGAGTCTGCTCCAGAATAGAGATACCAAGCAGATCAGAGAACTCCTCCAGAGTGGGAACCAATTGGTAGTCCGGAAAGGTAAAGCAATGGTACAGTGGATCAAAAAACTGGACTAAGACACTCATCATCTATTCATCCATCTTGGAGGTGACCAAACCAAGAAGGTGCCCATGTCTTCTGATGAAGGAGGTAGTATCTGAATCCTTTGCAACCAATTCCTTAAGCTGAGTGGGAACCTAGACAAAGTTGATCCGAATGGTGTTTCTACGCATGGGTGCCATGACCTACAAAATAGAACAAAAATGAATCCCTCCTGTCTTTGAAATAGGTTAGTCCAATGCAAGATGCATGCAATGTCATGATGTCATGATGTCATGATAGAAAACACACCACAAGTATCCACAAATAGCAAACATGGTAAAGGCACACAAGTCACGCAGATAGCCCTTAGATTTCAGGTTGGTAAGGAGTTTAGGTATTACCCTCTTTTAGTGTAGTTGGTTCAAACCTATCCTAAAAATAGTAATCGGGTTCTAGAGGATCTCAATATCACTGACTACCCTCGATCGGTCATAATTCCAGTTTAGCAACCTTTTCTTGTGGCCGGAATCATCACGAGAGTTTAGTCTCAATGAGTGTAGCATACTGCTACTATTCTATGGCCAAGTTGGTCAATTTAAAGGTTCTAAGGTCAGTTGGTGCTTAATGACCCCTTAGCAGACCCATATTCTCCTCGTTGCGCCACAAGGGATATCGGTACATACTAAAGTGCCACACCAACGTAGCTACTGCTTCAACCGTATCGGTCTACGCCGTACAGTTCCCTCACAGTTTATTGCTACTTACCTAAAGGGTATCCCCCAGATCCGATTTAGGATCTATAGTAACTCCGATACAAGCCCACAAATATAAAGCATACAAGTCAAGCAATTGAAAACAATATGAACTATTCCTAAGGTACACCCACTTATAACAAATGTCCCCAGCAGAGTCGCCAGTTCTGTGATACGGTGGGAAGAACTGACTGTTTTTTGGAATGCTGGTTTGCGTTTTGCGTTTTGTGTTCGCAAAATGTCGCGGTAAGCAAGAGTCGCCATCGGCTTTTATTTTATCCAACAAGGAAAGGAAAAAAGCACAGAAAAATTCCTTTTTCGAGATATTTCTCGGGTTCGGGGGGTAGATTATAGAAAGGGAAGGTGTTAGCACCCTTTCTATCCGTGGTTATCCACGGGCTCTTAGGTACTTGCTCAATTGTTTTCAAAATGGTTTTCTTTGTGCTTGTGGGTTTGAAAAAAAATTTTGTTTTTAACTTTGATTTAACTCTTGCTTCAGTCGTCAAGAGCGTATGACGTGTTTTTTAAAACTTTGTTCGAAAGTGTAAGTGTGAAAAGTTTTTTTGTTTTTCTTGAAAGAGAAAGTATATAAGAATCATCTACCTACTCGAAAAAGGAATCGTTCTATGCTAATTTCCTTTAGACAATGATATCCCACTATTAATGAGTAGGTAGCACCATCTTTGGAGTTTGAGGGTCAATTCGAATAAGGGACCGACGGTCACTAAAGCAATGTTAGGATACCTTAGCGGTAACCCTAATGTCTTAGATCATTTGTTTGAGGCAACAATATCCGAGGCAACCATTTCGAGGCGACTATGATCTTTTAGATAAGAGGACGACCTCTAAAATGACCTATACTCAATGACCGTGTACGAAGGCAACCAAGTGGGGTGTACCCTAAGAGTGCGCATGTGTGAGTGTGTCATTTTCGGTTATTTTTATCTTTGCACATATTAACGGTGATCTAACTGTTTTTTAAATTAGGCATTCATTCTTGTCATGCAAGCCCTATTATCAAACATCTAACAATTGTATAGTTTGCAGAAAGAAAATGCGGAATTTAAATTACAAGGCGTCGGGTATTTACATCGCCAAAGACAAACCCTTTGAAAAATAAAATAAAGCAATAAAAATAATTAAAAGTCCTATTTACTATTACAATCCGGGAGCAAGTACATTATTGGATAAAAATAAGTAACGCGTACGGGAAATTAAATCGAGCGCATGATTAGGGTTTTGACCCTTTTTGGTTAAAGAAAATAAGTCTTTTTTATTTTTGTTGTTTTTAAAATAAGGAAAAAATTAAACCTAAATTAATCACTAAATTAAATTAATAAATTAATTAAATGAAAAAATTAATTATGACATATTTTTTTTATTTTTGTTATTTTAAGAAAGAAAAATGAAATTAATTAAATTAATGGTTAGTACCTAATTAAATCTAATTAATTATTTATTTACAAAATAGGTTAAAATTATTCTAGAATTAAGAACCTAAATTAATTAATTAGTGTTTACTAAGAAAAATAAAAGTTTAAAGTTTAATTAAATATAAAAGTATTTTTGTGATTTTATTAAAAAAAGAAATTTTGATTGGTTAGAAATTAAACAAAAATAATAAAAACAATTAATAAAAACAAAATAAATAAATAGAAGAGAGGAGGGGTTTGGGCCTGAATTTGAGAGTATGAGTAGCAATCTGAAGGCCCAAAAACATTGGCCTTTATGGACTTTGCAGATCTAGTGTGCATGCATTGACCAACGCCTTGGTAGTCCTTCAATCCATAGCCATCAGATCTGGCCATTGGCCATCAGTCTCTTGGATGTATGAAGGTGCATGGTGAGCTGCAGGCCAACACGCGCATTGGAACACCTGAAAGACAAAATTAATAAGAAATTGGGGGACTTGGGATTCGAACCCAAGTCCTGAAGGATGATACACGCTTGCCTTGCCACTACACCATCTTGTTTTGTTTGTTAATATAATGAAAAGACTATATTATATAATAAAATAAGTCAATGGCCAGAAAAAAACAAAAAAAAACATGTGCGCGGTATTTGAAAGAGCCAATGGGCAGGGGACACCTCATCGTCCCTGTCCTGAAACCTATAAAAGATTACCAGCGGATTTGAATCCGCAGCTAAAAACGCAAGTCTGTCCTAAAATCTTCTCTAGGCCAGATAAATCCATTCCAGGAACATGGTTGGGTTCGTTATGGCCTCCTGATCAAATCTATACCCTTCTTGTGGATCAATTATCCCTGAAATAGAAAACCCCAAAAACGCTTCCAAGAACCCTAGCTATGGCGTTTTGCATTACAGGTTAGATAAACGAAATTAAATGGTGCCAAAAGTTTACAAATAATGTGAGGATTACAAATATGCAGTTATTTCATTCAATGGATGCAAGAATGATGAGTTTCGTTTTCAAGAATAGAGTTGGGTTTCGTGACACTTACAGTGCGTTTGGAAGTTTGAAAAAGCTTGCTTTGGATTGGTTTAGCTTGAGTGAATTCCCAGGAAGCGATTGGGACAGGTCTTGGCCTCTGAAAAGGCCTCCAACTATGATTTCGATCTCAACCTTTTTTGTGAATTTTTCAAATCTGATTCTGCCTCTCTCTGCACTTTCCAACCCTTGTTTCGTCCCCTTTTGCTTGCTTATGTAACATGCTTTGCATTAGGGTAGAAATCATGGACTGAATCCCTCCAAATCAATGCACATGAATATGATTTGATTCTTATTTACAGACTTGCCAAATTTGATTTGATTCAATCTTTTTGCACATGGTTTGCCTTGGTACGAGTTTGGAGATATGCTAGCTATCCATTGAAGCCTACAATCAATAAAAAATCTTTGGTTATCAATTTTTTGATTTTATATGATTTAATTTGATTTAAAATGAATAAATTCAAATAAAAATAAAATTAAATAATAAAAATGATATATGGACACATGGCTGAAGCTAGGGCACGTGTACAATGATGCAAACTCAAATCAAGTGGAAAATAATGGGCCCATTTGACAAAATTTGAAGTTTTGGGGATAGTTGACTTTTGGCAATTTTGCAAAAAAGTCCAACTTCAACAATACATAACTTCTTCAATTTTGAACTTTTGGAAGTGTTCTTGGACTTTATAGAAATCTTTGGATGTCCTCTAATCAACCCTTTTGGTATCATCGCATTTTGATAATCCATTCTCAAGTTATAAGCTTTGGCAAAAAGGGTGTTTTTGTTGACTTTCAAAAATGACCTATAATGTCCAAATATATAACTTCTTGTGAGTGCATTTTTTGATCTTGGGGTATGAATATGGATTATAGGAAATTGAATCCTCTTCAAAATGAGCTTTTTATGGGTCATTTATCATAAATTATGAGAAAGTTATGTTTGGTCAAAGTTGAGTTGACTTTTCCTACAAAACCCTAATTTAGCAACTTTTGAGTCTTGATGAATTTTGAGCAATCCTTGATGAATCATGATCAACCCTTGATAAAATGATTAAATATCCTTCAAAATTAGAATTTTGACAAAAAATCTTGAAGTTTGACTGTATTTGGGTCACAGTTGACTTTTGCCCTAGCACAGTCGATTTTTGGGCCCTTTGAGCAATTGACTGAGCAAACTTCCTCTGCAAGGCTTGAAACTTGACATAGATGACCTTGAGAAATATTAGGACATTTGGTATAACTTGAGGTCATTTGGATTCAATGATATTGATGCAACACAAAACCCTAATTTGGGGTTGACTGCCTTAGGAGATAGCTTGTCTGTCCAACTCTTGAGCAAACTTGAGCAACTTGGAGATTTTTCTTGCAATATCTTGAGAAATATGGGAGGGAAAATTTTGGTGTACAACATGTTGCATAACCCCCTCATCATTTTATTGTTCATATTAGACCTGTTGCCCGTAACGATTCGGCTTGGAACCCCATATTTGCATATGAGATTTTGTTTGATGAATCGAGTAACCACTTGACTTGGCACATTCACGTAGGATGATGCTTCTACCCATTTAGTGAAGTAATCAATGGCAAGTAGTACGAACCAGTGTCCATTAGATGCTTTCTATTTGATCACAACTATCATATCAATCCCCCACATCAAAAATGGCCAAGGAGAGCTCATGACATTCATATGAGTTGGTGGTACATTCATTTTATCGGCGTAGGTTTGGCACTTGTGACACGTCTTTGTATAATGGTAGCAATCAACTTTTATTGTTAACCAGTAATAACCCGCTCGTGGGATTTTTCTAGCCATGGCATGCCCATTTGTATGAGTTCTAAAAGAACCTTCATGGATTTCTCTCATAAGTGTATATGCTTCTTGTTTCTTCACACACCTTAGTAACACTGTTGTACCTCAAAATTTTCCATCCCATATTTCTCAATACATTTCAAGTGAGGTCCTCAAATTGCTCAAGGAAGTCTAAGGGTTGACCAGACAAACTCTCTCCTAAGGCAGTGTACCCCAAATTAGGGTTTCATTTTGCATCAAGATGTTTGAGTCCAAAGGATCCCAAATGCTAACCATTGTCCTAGTATGTTCTCAAGATTATCCATGTCAAGTTTCAAGCCTTGCAGAGGAAGTTTGCTCAGTCAATTGCTCAAAGGCCTGAAAATCGACTATGCTAGGGCAAAAGTCAACTGTGGCCAACATACAGTCAAACTTCAAGATTTTTGGTCAAAATTCTCATTTTGAAATATTATTCATCATTTTATCAAGGTTTGATCATGATTCCTCAAGGATTTCTCACAATTCATCAAAACCCAAAAGTTGCTAAATTAGGGTTTTACAAGAAAAGTCAACTCAACTTTGACCAACTATAACTTTCTCATAATTTATCATAAATGACCCATCCAAAGCTCATTTTGAATAGGATGTAATTCCTTACAATCCATCTTCATCTCCCAAGTTTAAAATATGCACTCACAAGAAGATATGAATTTGGACATTATGGGTCATTTTGAAAAGTCAACAAAAACACCTTTTGGGTCAAAGCTTCATACATAAACATGGAAGACTCAATTGAGATTATACCAAAAGGGTTGTTTAAAGGACATCTTAAGCTTTCTAAAAAGTCCAAGAACACATGTCTAGGGTCAAAATTGATGGAGTTATGCATTGGCCAAGTTGACCCTTTTTGCAAAATTGCCAAAAGTCAAATGTGGCCAAAATTGCATTTTTAGTCAAATGAGCCCAACTTTTTATGCTTGCACTGAGTTTGTAATGTGACCCACGACCCATGAGCTCTTCCATTTGTTATTATTTTATTTTTGTCATTTATTTTGATTTTATTTTATTTAAAGCAAATAAAATCAAAATAAAATAGTAAAAATATCAAAAGCTAATCAAATCTTGAGATTTTTTGCATGTTTAGGTCTATTACACAGCTGGAAATAGGATCAAATCGTGCAAGGCTCATATGGATACAAAAAGATTGCATTTTACTTGATTTGGAAAGATTTGCACAAAGGATCAAATCATAAATCAATAATCATAATTGAGGGAGATTTGATACAAGGTGGCAACCCTAATTCATTCTATGGTACATAAGGAACATTGGCAGACCAAAAACAAATAGGTTGGAGGCGTGTAAAAGAGAAAGCAAGTTTAAAAAATTCAAGAAAAGTGACAAACTGATTTCCACGTTTCAGATCAATTCAAAGCATTCTAGTCATCCCAATCAATTGCTGGACTCCCCAGGATCAAGATTCAATCGTTAGCAAGCATTCTCGCGCCTTGAAACATGCTATAAGGTTCATATGATTTATCACTTTTCTTGAATTCAAAAACCTTAATTCTGACATCTTTAACATGATTGATTGGCATATTATTAAACCTTCTAACTCAAGGCATACTTTCTCGTATTCTTCAGTCTTTTAGGTGAGAAGCCTTTCTTCCCTCATCCTTTCAAGGTGTTCCCCTATCTATGATTCTTGGCTATCCTGGAGTCTGGTGGTAAGATACTTCATTTGTTCTTATTCATCTAAATAAGCTTGCGCCAAACTTTGGATTTGATCCCTTAGATATTCTTCCATCACCTTCTTGTCTTGCATTTCCTTTTCACACCACCTATTTAAATTCCCGATTTCACTAGAAGCATCCTCTAACCTTTGGTTCTGGGAATCCAAATTGAAAGTAGCACTTAACAACCCTTCTGTCAAACATTTCCGCTTATGACTCTCCATCTTAAATGCCTCTCGATCTCTCCTAATATGTTGGTCTTTTGATTCAAGTATGCGCTGCATTTTCCTTTTATCTTTAGTTAAGTTATGGAGGTTAAGCTCAAATTCTTATTTCTCCCTCTGAGCTTATTTTAAATCATTCTTCAAATCGTCTATTTCTTCTAAGTACATAGGTTGAGCCTCTGTGACCTTTGGCTTGTATTCAGGATCTATATCAAATGGTAACTGGACAACTCATACCCGATCCGAAACCCATCGAGTGTAGGGTTCTATTGCCACAACATTCTTTCTTTAAACTTTTCTTTTACTAACCCTATTCTAAGCCCGGATGACTTTGTTGAGAAACTCTTGGTCATTTTTGCCCATGTCATGAATGATTAATTGTTGGAGTTATTCATCTGAGGGTTTATCTTCCAAAGGATACCCTAGTTGTCGTAGGGCCAAGGTAAGGTTGTAATTGATGCAACCTCACGATTCGATCAGTGGAACATTAGGAAAGTCTCCACAGCTATAGATGATATCTCCAATGTCCATCTTCGTCGCATATTACAATACAGAATTGGTAGTAAGAGACATTAACTTTTGAGGCCACACATACCTTGTCTGATTCAGAATCATGTAGTCTTCCTTGTAGAGGTGAGTCATAAACCAAGAATATAGGAGTGGGATGCAACAATTTAGAGTACCCCTTCCTTTTTCGTACCGCGTATGAAGTGCAAAATAAATGTCAACAAGTAAAGCGGAAGTTGGATCCGTATTGAAAATATTTGTGCCCCTAAAATATGCTAATAGTCGTAGAGTCAATATAGTCCAAAGTTCATGGAAATAATATTACACCAAATACAAGCAGTCCTAAATAATCGATACAAGATTCCTATTATTTGTTATTGGCTAAATCAAAAGCCTTAGTCTCCAAGTAGCATCTCTTAATCCCTCGTACGTCACCTTCTTTCTTGTAATTAAGTGACAATTCGGGATAAGGGATCCCTAAACCCTCTGCCAAGATTTTAACATCAATAGTCTTCCGGATACCCACATAAGCTTTTTCTTTAGAAAAGTTCAAGAGTCTGTTAAATTCTTCTAGAGACAGTGCTAGCTGAAAGTCTTGAAAAGTGAAGCACCTCAATGGAGGGTCGTAGAACTGAATTAGGGAAGAAACATCATCCAATTGGACCTCTACTTTTGCTAAGTCAAGGGTATCCCCATAGCAACGAGTGAGCATATTCAAAGCTCTTTCAGATATTTTTCCTTTTATAGCCTTGGTTTTTGTCATATCTTGCTTGACGACATTGATACAAACAAGTTGTTTCCCTTTGGTACTAATTTTTTTATGACACTTCACCAAAAACCTTTATTATTATTTTTTACCTTTTGAATAAGACAAACAAAAAGAAATAGATGGTAATGAATATATGAAATGCAAAAATGTATGAATGCATGGATGTGGGGCTTAGTGATGGGATTTTTATGAAAGGTACCCTTAGAAGGTAGGCTCCTAGTTTTTGCCTACGAATAGTCTACCCTCCCAATAAGGTGTTTTCCTTAAGGGTATCATGAATAACACTAGATGGAAAGGCACAAGGGCCTCTCTTAAGTGGACCCTCTTTGCAGACCAAAACTTTTGTCACTAGGTCATGAAAGGTCTCTTCATGAGATTTTGCTTTAAAGGTTATACAAAGAGTCATGGGTTTCATTAGATAGTCCTAGCCCCCAAGAGGATATCTCTTGAGACATATTCCTTTCACGAAATTCCACCGACTCTAGGCTAAGTCGTTACATAAACTCATAGGGTTAATGTATCCCCTTGGCTAATAGACGAACCTTCTTTCTAAGGGTTTTGAAAAATATATTTTTTGAAATAATAAAATCCCACCACAGATGAATAAATGTAATAAATATAATAATAAAAAAATAATAAAGCTAAAATAGAAGAATAAATAGAAAACCCTAAACCAAAAGAAAAGGTTTATAAACCCTAGGGTTGAAGTCCCCAGCAGAGTCGCCAGCTAATGTAACCGGTTTTAAAATATAAAGTCGCCACCCTTAATTTTTGTCCTTGGGAAAGGAATATAAAGGATAAACTAAATTTTGGAAGAGATTCTATGTTGTTGACTCGATTTTAGACGAAGGGAAGTTGTTAGGCATCCCTCGTCTACCTTGTTCATAAGGATACTAGGGTTTCGAAATGCAATCTTTAGGAAATAAGATTTTAATTTTTATTAGGGGAACTTGTCACGATTTTATTCGTATGCCTACGTATCCTCTTATGAGGAATGAGAGTCCCATTTTGTAGTTCACCGTGTTTTTTATGGATTACGAAGATATTTGAATTCCCCTTGTACTTAGTCTTGGTGTGTAAATAGCGTAGTTTGTTAGACGAAGTGCACAATAAACTAAAATATTCGTAATGCTTTTTTGAAAATTGATTGTTGACTTAATTTGATTTAATAAAAAGAATTTATTATTGGTTAAATATTTTTTAATGTATTAATTATAAAATATATTACTAATGCATGATTAAAAATAATTTTAATGCAATAAAAATAAATATTCGAATGAGATTAGAAAATAAATATTGATTTATAATAATAATAATAATAATAATAATAATAAATATTAATATATTAAAATATAAAATATAAAAATAATAAAATAAGAAAAACACAGGGGGTGTGAATTGTATTGGGCTAGTAAAATAGGGGGTATATGTAGAAGGGTCCTGAATTCGGATGTTGAATTCAGGCCCAACGCAGGGGGAGGGTTTGAATTTGAACTGCGCAGTAAAAGTTGGGGGTGTAGGGAGTAAGGGTCCCAATCCAGATGTTGGACTTGGCCCATTAGGCTGAGGGGGTGAGGATTTCTGTACGCAATAGTAAATTAAAGCAAAGGGGGTGGGCTTAGCAATGGGCCTAGCCCAAACTGTTTGAGGTCCGTTTGGACAGGGTGTGGGAAGGCGTATGGTAATACCATAGGGGCGCGTGTCCGTAACGCATGATGGTGATCACATGGTCATGATGGATGGTGCATGGTGAGGCGCAAAGCACAGGATTTAGGCTTAAAAAACACCAAAAAACCCTAATCACCACCACTACTTTCAAACCCTAATCGGCGGCGAGCACGAACCTAAACCCCTTGATTAAACCCTAACTGACCCCAATAATGAAACAAAACAGAAAAAGCAACAAGAGTTAAGTATTTACCGTCTGTTCCGTGAATCTTGTAGCTTCCTTTCGATTTTGGGCCTGAATCATTCTGATCTCCTCTTCTCTCTTTCTATTTTGCAAGGACTTGGATGGTGGTGACAAAGAAAGCAGCAACAGCGCGACAGAGACAAACTAGGGTTTCAGATGTTGAAACCCTAAGCTGATGCGGAACGGCGATACACGAGATTTGACGGTGGCGCAAAAGAGAAGAGCTCGAATCTCCTTCTTCTCTGTGAATTCTCCCTCTGTAGAACTGTTTTTCTTCTGTAAAGTTTTCTTCACCAAATTCTTCTTCTCCTTCTATCTTAGAACTCTGGGCTTTTATAGTGTTAGATTTAGGTATATTGGGAAGGTTTTGTGATATTGTCGTTATTCTTTTGATTGATTAGAGAATTATGTCTCTCAAAGATTTGGTTGTGATTTGTAATAACAGGTTTTTGATACGGTCTGATTCTGTATTAGGTTCCTTGAAAGTCCAATGTAAATATTTGATTTTTTTTATATTGATTTTGTTTTCGGATAATTTTAATGTTTAAAGATTTATTTTTATTTGGATTTGCACAATATTTGTTTTAACCTTTAAAACAAGCATTTTTTTCTTTTAATCTCAATACTTCATGTTTTCCTATTTGCAACAAAGCGTTTCTTTTTTCCTGATTCGAATGGTAAGTGTTCTTTAATTGGGCTTGGGCTTGAAATGATTCGTGTGATTAAGGCATTTCCTTTAGTTTATCAGTCAATGTTTTTTTTAATAAAAAACAAATATAATTCTTAATTAAGTCAAAAACAATAACGTTAATGCAAAACAAAAAAACCTAATAATGGCCTAAGCCGTATCAATTATTAGGCCTTTAAAAATGAATTTCTTTTGGGCTTTAACACAAACGAATTACTTATACACCCTTCAAACTTATTTTAAACTTAAATGGGTCATTCTGATTTAGAAGTTCCTGAGAATTCTCAATAATATAAACCCCCTCCATATTTGAAATGGGCTGAAAGTTAAACCAAAAAACTTTGACCCAAAGTGAAATGGGCTTAGCAAATTGGGTGCTAAAACCTCTAACCAAGGATGCACCTTTTCATTAGAAAGTGGAGTTTTAATGGGCTTTAAGACAAAATCAAAAATGAGTTAAGAAATCCATACACCTCATCTAAATACCTAATGGACCATCAACTTTTCATGGGATTTTCTGATTTAGAAAAGCCAATTAACTCTCTAATAGGACAAAGCCCCCCTTTTATAAACTCAAACCCCTGCAAATGATAATTCTAGAAATTAATAAGAGATAGAAACCTAGTAGAGAAAATTTAGGGTATGACAACCGGAGGTAAGAAGAATGTGAGAAAAATCCTAGACACTAGGAATTGGATGAATGCTAGAGGAAAATAAATCATCTTGCTCTTCTATCCTATCCATAACATGTCTCTCAAGAATCTCAATCAGGCCATCTCTCTCCTTCAACTTCTCCTGAAGTTCTGAGTATTCCCTATCCATAGTCTAATACTTATTCTTCCAAGCATCCTTCTCTTGTTGCATATTGACTAAAGCAAGTTGAAGCTCTTTAACATCAGTCAAAAGAGGAGGAGGAGGCTCTATAAAACTTGTAGGTAGAGGTTCCTGACAAGGATAAGGCATCTTCAACTGAATTTACTTTGCTTGCACCCACTAAAGATAAGGTTCTAAAGAAACGCAACCTCTCCTTCTTAATACTTCTCTTCCCTTCCTATGTATGTGACGTCAGGCTTGATCAATACCTTATTTGAATTCTTTTTTGTCTTCCCCCCTCCCCCACCCCCACCCCCTTAAGAAAGAAACCACTCACTCGAATGTTACTTATTTTATCCCTCATTGGATATCCATGTTGATGACACGCCAAAATCATGTTCTAGTTGATCCCTCCCTTTATACCAAGAAGAAGTACACTGGGAAAACTACCACAACTATCAATAATACTCACTCCATCATAAACTCGATCATACCAAACAATATCAGAATGAGTAAGACACATGATCTTCTGTGACTAATGTAATCCATCCTTGAGATCCCAAAAAGTCGTAGACCGAGGCAAGTGAGAAATAAACCACTTATAAAGCAAAGGCGCACAACAGATAATAATCCCCTCTTTGTAAGAAATCCTGAGATGGATGGAGTAATAATCATCTTCAAGCAACATAGGGACTGGATTCTCAATCAAAAATACCCTAATAGCATTAATATCAACAAAAATTTCAAAATAAGGGAACAAGAACAATCCATAGATGAGTAGAGTAAGAATAGCCTCAAAAGCGTCAACACTCTTCTTTCTAGAAAAGTAATAAGCTCCCTCTATCAGGAACTTGGCATGAAAACCCATAATACCTCTCTTAGAAATCACATGAGCTCTCTCTTCAGGTGAGTGGCTGTTGCAATATATTAAGACTTGGATTCTACTTCCAAACTAGAGAAAGATACATGATCAGTAATAGGTAGACAAAGACGATAAGAATACTCATCTAATGTAGGCATAAGCTGATAATTCAGAAAGATGAAACACCGGTAAAACGGATCATAGAGCTGACAATATGGTTGGATCATAGGTTCAACTCACTTAGAGATTTCTCCCAAGTGAAGTCGCCAATTTATATGTAGCGGTGGAAAGTTGAGATTAAGCTATTGATTAACTTAACTCACAAAGTGAAAGTCACCACTACACTTTATTGTTTCCAAAAGGAAATGGGAAAAGAGCGAATAAAACCCAAAATAAAATAGAGATCAAGGTACGGGGGTTGGTTATGCAAAGGGAATGTATTAACACCTTAAACATCTACATTACTCCACAGAAACCTCTTTGAAAATTTATGTATTTGGCTAAAAAAATAGTTGTTTGCAAAAGATTATGGAGATGAGAAAAGAAATGTTTTTTAAAACTTTGTTCGGTAAAACTACAATGAGCTTAATGCATACGTACCATCAATATGCAATGATAAAATCAGAACCTAGTAGTTCTTATTAAAAAGGACAAAAATTATGTGTTGGTTGATTTTAAGAGAAGAGATCTCACCCAGGAGCTTAATGGATCTCACCCCAAAGGTGCACTTGTTCGGATTCATATTCAGCTTGTACTTCTTTAGTATCTCAAACAGCTTGTGTAGGTGGTCAAGATGTTCTTCTTCAGTCTAAGACCTGGCAATCATCTCGTTGATGTAGACCTCTATCTCGTGATGTATCATGTCATGGAACAAAGCTACCATAGCATTTTGATATGTTGCACCAGCGTTATTTAACCCAAAAGGCATAACCTTGTAGCAAAAAGTGCCCCACTGTTTGACAAAAGTAGTCTTCTCCATGTCTTCAGGTGCCATCTTGATTTGATTATAACAAGAGAAACCGTCCATGAAGGAAAACACTTTTTGCTGAGGAGTGATGTCAACTAGAACATCAATATGTGGAAGCGGAAAGTCATCTTTGGGGCTTGCCGTATTTTGATCCTTGTAGTTTACACACATACGCACCTTGACATCTTTTTTCGATACTAGAACCACATTTTCAACCCATTGAGGATAAGACATAATGGCCAAGAAACATGCGTTGAACTGCTTCATAACCTCAAATTTTATCTTTTCAGACATCTCGGGACGCATACGACGAACTTTTAGCTTTATTGGAGAACAACCTTCTTTCATTGGGAGACAGTGAACCACAATATTAGTATCAAACACTGGCATGTCTTCGTAAGACCAAGCAAATATCTCAACATAGTCACACAACATCTGGATTAATCTTTTCTTGATAGTTTCTTCTAGGTTAGCACATATCTTGACTTCTTTCTTGCCCTCTTCAGTACCTAAGTTCATAACCTCGACTGGCTCTTCATGCCGTTGTATGGATCTTTCGTTTTGCATTAACAGCCTAGCAAGCTCTCCAGGTAATCCAAAATCTTCCTCATGTTCGTCCTCGGCTTGGTAGATCAGATTTTCGAAGTCATAATTGGCAATAGAAGAATTGTTATCAATGGGATCCATTATGGATATGGATCTGCAATTTGTTGTGTCGGTGTGTGTAAGAACACATAAATATTTTGAAAGTAATAAAGTAAAACAAAGGCATAGAGAACCAAATTTGAATGCAAACGTCCAATCTTTTATTGAATAAAATGAAAACCCTAACAAATGGACCGTTGTGCCCTGGGTAAGGCACAAGGCTTACAATTATTATTTTGTAATTTGTCAAGAAGTTGGCCCCAAGTAGTACAACCACCTTCTTCTACCACAACTCTTGCATCCTTCATAGAAGCCATTCTCGGCGGAACCCTAGTAACTTTAGAAATAGCATAAATGTCTTCAGTAGCAGTAGTTGTCCGAGGAATAACTTCAAAAGTCTGGCAGGGGGTCTCGATGAATTTGTCGTTCATCTCAACATACATGAATGAGTTCATGTGACTTACCATGTACTCTTCTTCACCATAAATTGTGACAACCTTTCCTTTCACGGGATATTTTAGCTTTTAATGTAGAGTGGAAGTGACAGCGCCAGCCCCATGAATCCAGAGGCGTCCAAGTAAACAAGATTAGGTCGGACGAATGTCCATCACATAAAAGGTAGAGTCGAAGACCTACAAACCTACTTTGATCAGGAGATCCACCTCTCCATGCACCATCCTCTTCGAACCATCAAAGGCTTTGACCATAATGTCACTAGGTTTCAGCATAACCCTTTCACAGTCAATCCTGTCTAAAGCACCCTTCGGTAAAACATTTAATGAGGAACCCGTATCAACCAACACATGACCTAAGGTAGTGATCCTGCATTAAATAGAGACATATCGGGCCTTGTTATGGTTCCTTCCTTCGGGAGTCAAGTCAGCAATAGAAAATCCTAGCCCATTATCAGTGGTCAGGCTAGCAACATGAGTTTTAAATTGATCAGATATTTTTTTTGAGGGAGTCTTCCCCAAATTGATCAGAGATTTTTTTCGAATGATTTTCAGTACCTCCTCCATTTCTTTCTGGGAAGTATCTTCAGCGGTAACTACTTTAGGTGCCTCCGTCTGGGCAGGCTCAGTCATTTGTTCTATGCCCCGAGTCTCAGTAATTGACTCGGTAGCGGTAACACGAACTGGTGTGGTGATGGTCTTTGGAGAGATTTCGTGAGAGAAAACCATTCCACTTATAGTAACTTTATTGACCCCAACAATATTGTCAATGTTGGAATCAGTAACTTGAATACCCTCACTTTCAATAATCAATGGTTCTTGCTTGACGCCATGGTAGTATACTTCGCCCCATAATTCTAGGGGACAACCTTGTCAAAGGAGTATGGGATTGGTCTGGGTGCGGTGATTATCACAGGGCCTTTGGTAGTGATCCTTATAGGAGTACCAAAAATTATAGATACCTCTTCAAGCTCCAAGTCTTGAAACAAAATCTCAATAGAAGGAGTCTTCTCAACTAGAATTATGTGGTTATCCATCAGATGTTGAATACCTTCTTTTAGCAGTTTGCAGCCATTGGGTTGGGCTACACAGAAGTAGCATCTCTCAATGCATCCTGGAAATAAACCGGCTTGCAACATATTCTTCTTAATAATCATGAGTGGAGTAGTCATGTCATTTACATTTGAAACATACAAAACATCATCAATAGCACTAATGCCTTTGTCGTGCTTAGGCATAGGAGTGGTAATCACATTGGCGGTCTCGGGAGGATCAAATTCAATCTCTTTATTATCAATCATATCTTGAATTTTATTTCTCAAAGCCTAGTATCTATTTGCTTCGTGTACGGGATTATTGGAATGATATGCGCATCTTACATTTGGATTGTACTTGGGGGAGGAAGTGTTGGGATTCTGAGGCGGATCTCTTAACGTTATCAACTCTGCCTTCAATAGATCTTATAATGCCTTAAACAATGGCATGTTGATCTTAGTAAATTGTCTCCTGGGTGCGTGTGATCTATGTTGACTTCCTTGTTGATGTTGTTGCACTGGCGCAGGATTAGTAATTAGCACAGCTCCCACAGACTGGTTGCAATCATTTCTATCACGACCCTTCTATCCATACACAACATTAGTATCTTTTTTACCATTGAACGTGTTCTTCATAGTACTTGAAGACGCAGCCACCTGAATTTTTCCACTCCTGATTCCACCTTCAACCTGTTCCCCTGTTAATATCAGCTTGGTGAATCAGACTGAAGAGCTTCTGACCTGTCAAAAGTTCCCATAAACCTATTAACCAACTCCTTATCAGATAAAGGAGGTTGAACTCTTCCAGCTAGATCCCTCCATTTCTGGGCATACTCTTTGAATCCTTTGTTCAGGCCTAGAAGTCAGATATCAACAAATTAAAAAAGTGGCCTTAGCCCTTATTAACGTGGGGAGGAGACTTAGATATTACTTCCTGACCCACACGGTCATCGTACGAACAAGTCAACCCGTGAGACAACTCCTAGGTCGACCAGACATGGTCGGTCGAATGCTAAAATGGTCCCTAGAGCTTTCGGACTTCGACATGCAGTACGAGAGTAGGAAATACCTTAAAGCCCAAGAATTGGCCGACTTGTTGTGGAGATGACCACCCACGAACCCCCTGTAGGCGGGAAATATAAGTGGACCATCTTCATAGACGGAGCTTCCAGCTCGACGGGAATTGGAGCAGGAATTCTCCTCGAAAATGAAGAGGGCGTCATGATTGAACATTCCATCATCCTCTCTCTTCCCACGTCCAACAACCAGGCTGAGTACGAGGCCCTGCTCGTGGGATTAAGGCTTGTCAAAGATCTAGGTACCTGATAAGTACAAATATTCACGGACTCCCAACTCTTTGCTTCTCAAGTTCTAGGAGAATATCAAGCTAAGAATGATAGCCTCATTGAATACCTGAACCTAGTCAAAGAACAGATGAAAAAGTTCGACCGAGCAGAAATCAAACACGTACCCCGCCAACAGAACATGCGGGCCGACGTACTCTCAAAACTCGCGAGTATAAAGAAGAAATGTGGGAACAAATCCATCATCCAAGAATCCCTTTCTCATCTGAGAATCGAAAAACCCACTGCACCGCCCAAGGTGAATGCCATCAGGGACAATTCGTGTTGGATGACCCTGGTATTTAACTTTCTCATGAAGGAAGAATTGCCCGCTGACCAAAAAGAGGAAAATGCGACCAAACGATGAGCCTGCTCTTACATGGTGGTCGAGCACAAACTTTATCAGCAAGGATTCTCCATCCAACTCCTGAAATGCGTTAAGGAATCCAAAATCCCCGAGATATCACAGGAAATCCACGAGGGAATCAACACCAACACTTGGGCGGAAGATGTTTGGCACGAATGGTGCTGTGAGTATGCTATTACTAACCCACCATACAGCAAGATACAGAGGAGCATGTCAAAAAAAAGCGACAAATGTCAAAGACACGTTGACATGCACCTTGTACCCCCACACAAACTCAAAACACGGTCATCTCCGTGGCCATTCGCCTGGTGGGGGATGGACATCCTCGAACCATTTGTACAAGGATCATATCAAAATAAATTCCTGATTATGGTCGTTGACTATTTCTTGAAGTGGATAGAGCCTGAAGCCCTGGTCAGAAACACATTACAAAATTGTCTCTGTTTATACAAACAAAATGTGCTTGCCTGATTTGGCATTGTGATATGGTGGCATAATTGACTATTTAATAATTGCGTTTGTGTTCGCAAATGTTGCAGTTAGAAAGAGTCATCACCAAATTTTCTTTTATCCAAATTAAGGAAAGGGTGAAAAGAACAGAAATAGATCTTTTCGAGATTTTTTGAGTAAGGGGGTAGATTATGGAAAAGGAAGGTGTTAGCACCCATTCCATCTGTAGTTATCTACGGGCTCTTAGAGGTTTGCTCATTTTGAAAGTACTTTTGTGCTTTGTGTGTTTGAAAAATGTTTTGAAATGCCTAGTGCAGCGATTTGCTTTAGGTTAACTCTTGTATCAGTCCTCAAGAGTGTTAACAAAGCAAATGTTTTTGAAAATTGTGTTTTTTGAAAAGTAGTATTTGTGTAAGTGCAAAATGTTTTGAGCAAACTTCTAATAGTTGTCTACTTTATACTCGAAAAGGTGGTTCTTTTCCTCCTATACTTTAGATATCGCTATCCTACTATTAGTGAGTAGGTAGCCCTATCGTTGGATGTATTAGGGACATTCGAAAGGGACGTTACAGTCACGAAGACAACTTGTGGAGACACTTTAGAAATTTTGTTTAGGGACTAGATCATTTACCTTGAAGGAAATTGTAGGGTCATCGAGGGACTATGATCTTTTTTATTTACATGTCTTTCCTAAAGCGTCCCCGTTTTAAGAGACATGACTGCTTTATTTCCAAAGTCAACCAAAGTGGGATACCCTAGAGGTGCATATGTGCAAGTGTGTTATGTTTAGTTATTTTTGTCTTTTTGTTAAGTTTGCTAGCATTTTGATTTCAGTCTTTTCATACACGCCTAGTTACTAGCAGTTAATATATATTGCAAAATATAAAATGCAGAAGGTAATAACCTAGACTATTATATGGCTTCGGAGGGGGGTGGGGGTATTTACAATATATAAAACTGGGGGAAAGTTAAAATAAAGAAAGAGATAAAAAGGACTACTTAATCTATTACATACCAGTATACAGTTACATTATTGTGAAAAATCAAAGAACAAAATAATACGCACGAAACGAATATTACGTCTAAAAGAAACCTAAGGAATGGCTAAGTAAAAATCCTTTTGATTATTTTTGTTTATTTAGGACAATGGTCAATTATCCTAAAGTCTATATAATAAAATTAAATTAAGAAAAATAATCTAATTTCTTTTTAGTCTATTTTTATTATTATGAAAAGAAAATAATCAGTCCTAAATTCTAATTCATTTTTTAATTAAGAAAAGGTTAAAGTTTTAATTAATTAACAAAATTTAACTTGATTAATAAAACAACTAGCCTAATGTTTTTTGTGATTTTGATTTTACTGCTAAAATAAATAAAAGAAAAGGTCAATAAAGAAATGAAAACAAAACTAAAAAATAAAGGGGCATCCTTCAATTGCTGGGAGAAAGGGGGCTTTTTCGATCCAAAGAGGAGGCTGCCTTTGATTTAGAGGAAGATGGGATTTTTGATCCAGGAGGGATGTTTCTTGTTTCGATGGAAGGAAATGCTTCCTTTCGATCTAGGAGATGCAATCTTCTTTTCGATTCACATTTGTATGACAAACATTAGAACAAATAAAGATTCAGGACCTGGGTGTCGAACCCAGGTCCTTTAATCTTGTGCGCGCTGGTCTGCAAAGATATGGTATCAAACGAAAATTATGACATGGGTGCCAACCCCAGGTACTTCGATTCCTTGCAACAAGTGTTAGAAAATAAAAAGAAACAAATACAGGCTTTTTCCTTACCAAAAGTGGTGTATGGATCTGTGGTGTTGGACATGCATAGTGATTGGGAACGTTCTCTGCCAACTTCAAGGAATGAGTAGAGTATTGTTGAAGATTCCTTTGATTTGGACTACTTAGGAAGTTTTTGACAATTTTGGTAGCGATGAGGCAGCGTGTGTGTATATCAATATGTGTGTCATAGGCTTGTGTCCCTGGTCTCCTTATATAGAGGGGATGGAAGGGACAAGAAGGCAAAGGTTTAAGCATCCATAAACAAGCGCATTCAAAGCCACGAATAGTGTTTTGTAACGTTGCAAAAGTCATGGGAACTTGTCTCTTTTTTTTGAATTTGAATGAACCTGGACATTTTGGCTCCTTCGAATTCCCTCCAGTGTTGCTCTTCGATTGGCCTCAGATTGCCTCTTTTGACTGGACTTCTTGAGTGTCTTTCTAATGGGCCTTTGGTTGCCTCCTTCGAAGGGGTCTTTTGAATGGACCATTTGTGTACCCTTCGAATGGGCCTTTGGTTGCCTCCTTTGAAGGGACTTCTTAATTGTCTTTCGAATGGTTCCTTCGTTGGACCCAACTATTTTCCTTAGTTGCTTGACTCCAATAGCCCTAGTGAGGACTTCATTCTGGCCAATCGAAACCTCCTTTGTCATGAATGAGATTGTGCAGGGGGCTTGGGTTTGGCAGTATGCAAGACTTTGGTCAGACTCGTCAAAAGACAAAACAACACTTGTCTTCAACCATTATGTGTCTTTCGACTGGACTAAATGCATTCCCCTTCGAAGGCACAATTTGTGTGTCCTTTGAATATCCCACATGCACTCCTTTGTGCCTACTTCGAATGACTCTCCAATGTGTTTCCTTCGACTGGACCTTTGGAAATCTCTTTCGAAGAGGCCATATTGTGCTATAGTGCATAAATTAAGCCGAGGAGTCTTGCCTTGTGCATCAAAGGCAAGTCGAAAGAAGCCTTTTGCCTTGTGAGCTGAAGGAAAACTGAAGAGGGATTATTGGCCTAGTTGAAGCAGGAATTGAGCATGCTCTGAAGAAATCAAATGCCCAATCGAAGAAAGAATTAAGCTTTCTCCAAAGAAACCAAATTCCCAAACGAAGCAGGAATCCAGCGTGCCTGTAGGTAGCCATTGCATTGTGAATCAAGCTAGCATGCAAAGCCAATGGTTCAATTGAAGGAGCACTAACAGGAGGCCCTTCCTCTTTGGATCGAAGGAGGCTGTTTCAGAGGAAACACATGTCCAATCGAAAGCTTGTAGACAATAAACAAGCAGAATGCCAAGGCTTCAATCGAAGCTTGGAAATTTGAGGCAACCTTGGAGGAAGTTAGGCGCTCAATCGAAGCCTGTCAAAATGCCAATCGAAAGACACCTTGTTCATGCCAATCGAAAGACCTTGTTTATTTTCAAAAATTTTATTTTTCTTTAATCAAGTGTTTGTAATCACCTATGTAAGAGAAAAATCTTGGGAAATTTTAGGGTACAACAGGCATACCACAAGCGATCGTCACTGACAAGGGGATGCAGTTCACCAATCAAAGTTTCCAAGAGTTTGTCGCGAAGCTCGGCACCAAATAGCACTTCACTTCCTCGAGCATCCTCTAACCAACGGGAAAGTCGAAGTTGCGAATAGAGTAATCTTCTGAGGACTCAAGTGCTGGTTGGTGAAGCCAAAAAGGGGTGGGTTGAAGATCTACACAATGTCGTGTGGGCCTACCGAACAACACCGCACTTGACGACCAACGAAACCCTAATTCGGCTAACCTATGGTACCGAATCCGTAATCCTCGTTGAAATCATGGAGCCATCTTGGCGAGCTGAAGTCCATTTAGAGCAGGAAATAAATGGCGAGGCTCTAAGGGAAGAGCTCGACCTAGTCGAAGAAATCCAATCAGGAGCAACTTATCGCAAAGCCACATTGAAATAATTGATAGCCCTGCGTCATGACACCAAAGTCATAAAATGAAAATTTCATGTCGGCAACCCAGTCTTGCAATGTGTAGCGGTAGAATTGTTTAAGACTAAGCCATGGATTGACTAGACTTATACAGGTCAAAATAAAAATCGCCATCGTGCTTTATTATTTCCAAAGGAATGGGAAAAGAGCGAGTAACCCAAAAAGAGGTGGGAAGATTCAGGGTAAGGGGGTGGTTATGCAAAGGGAAGGTATTAGCATCCTAAACATCTATGGTACTCCGCAGGAACCTCTTTGTAAAATCTGTATATTTTGGCTATAAAATGTTTGTATAAAAATAGATGATGGAGGTGAGAAAAGAAATATATTTTTATGATTTTTTGCACCCGCCGCGTTTGCGAACCTTTAGTGCCTACATACCACCTTTCGTGCAATAGGGGATTAGGGTACACGTAGTTCACCTTTTAAAAATTTTAAAACACAAGTGTATTGGTTAACTTTATGAGATAAGACATCATCGTCATTGTCCGTGTGGAAAACATACTTACTACCAACAATCATGAGAAAGGAGAATTTGCATCATCTCAAAGTGGAGGATATGGCTTGGATTTTAAAAATCAATAATGCCTCGCTCAACACCCAAGTGGAAAATATCTCTCTTCACTACATATTATAGAAGTATTGTTGTTTACATCACTACAAGTATTGACAAGAGTCTAATCTTTTGATAAAGGTTTTAAAATAAAAGCCAAAGTGGCAAAATGGTTTGAAATGAGATTGATTGCCTTTTAGTCTTTTCACAAAAATGTCAAGGTATTATTAAATTGATCGAAGTTTATTTATGAAAAGGTTTTGAAAATGCATGGACCTAAGTTCAAGTTTATTATGAAAGTGGTTCAAGTTTAAAAACAAGAAGAATTTTCAAAAGGAGGAAGAAGATTTTTGAAATTAAAGAAGATGGGAGAAGAAGAAGAGACTATCATAAAGCATAAGGTAAAAGTTAGGGATAAGAACCATCTAACCAACAAGAAGTCAATACTTGACATTATGAATCAAGATAGAATTCCCATTCTTTAGATTGAAACCAAGCAAGCAAAAATACTAGACCTCTTGAAGGAACCAAACTTCAAGTGTATTAAGTCTTCACAAAAATTGGGCAGAGTAACAGTTGTATACGGGTGAATTCCAGATTACAGACAAAGAATATAATCACAATAACCTGCATACAAAATAAACAAACAACCCAATGTCTTGAGGTAAACCTCAAGAACTCCAGACAAAATATCAATTGAGGTCACAAGGTCTCCAACGTAGGCCAAGGTTTCTAATCATAAGTCCAAGAAGTCCAATGCTCCATAATGCCAATGATAGTAACCAAATATTCCAAGTATCATTAAAGGTTTTTATGGTTCATGTTGATTATTAGGTGTCTTAGAAGAGAAAAGAAAAGCTCAAGTGAGCAAAAATAAAAAATGATATGAAATGTAATTCTTAAAGTAAATGGTACATAAAGCATAAAAAATAAAAGCATAAAGTAAAAACAACTTAATAATTAGTGGTTAGTTGAATGACCATCTTGAAACTTGCATTTGGAACTCATTAGAGGATTGGTAGAACCAAAGCCTCCACACAACAAGTTGCATTTTCTTTTTGTCAAGTATATCATCCATTTAGAATCCTCAAAAGTACCATTTAATGATCAATGATGTTTAAGTGATCCGCGTTAACCAAAATAGTTGTAGATCCATTAGAGGATTGGTAGAACCAAAGCCTCCACACAATGAATCTCAAGGTTATTGGATCAAAGAGATCAAATCAACATATTTGGGCTGGCAAACATAGGTTTGGGCCACGAATGATCATTTATTCGAATCAGGACAAAATTTAGCGTTGTGTTAAGCAATCATAAGTGGACTTATGTAGAAGTCGCACCTATTTTGAGGTCGGTCAATCGCAATCTATGCACCATTTGTTTTGAGACATGATATAGAAATCATGCTCCAATAACACTTAGTGCAATAAGAAAGGGATAAGATGAAGAAGGGTGGGAAAGAATATACAAACCACATTTGAATTAAAATTTAATCAAACTATTATTATAATCATTCATCCATTTTTGTGGAGTTAGACTCAAAACCATGGATCCAATGATGTTAATAAAGTTCATGTTCAAAAATTCAACCCAAGATCAGCCAGAAAATATACAAAAAATAAATTGTATTTTAAAATAAAAGAATTAGGGGTTTAAAAAATGATTAAAAAATGAAAATAATAGATAAAAAAGGAAACTATGTTCAAATTAATCAAGAAATATTAAGTAAGACCATAGAAAAATCAGAAATGAACTCAAATATTTTTATAAAATTATTGGTAATTTTTTAAAGTCAGAAACTATTTTTAAAATTAAAAGAAATGAGCAAAATAAACCAAAAAATGATTAAAAATAACAAAATCAGAAATAAAAAATGAATGAGGTTACCAATATTTGTCACAATATCATTGGATCATTCCATAATTTTTTCAGAATTTAAAAATGCACAAAAGTATTTTTAAACATTTAAAACAATTCAAATAAAGTGAAAATTTATAAAAAATATCAAAACACAATAAAATTGTGAAAAAATAAAAATCAGAAAGAGAAAAATCAGGAATATTTTTCATATTTTTTTCAGATTTTTCGGACTAAAAATGAATTTTCTATGATTTTTTGAAATTTAAAATAATTAAATCTAAAAATCAGAAAAGAAAATAAAGTCAAAAATATGTGGACCATTGGATGAGAGTCAAAACACGTTAGTAATCAAATCCAAGGGATTTGGCGCGTTGTGCATATCATGGTCATTAGTGAATAAAGCACTGAATCATTAATTAAATCAGATTTTCAAAAAAAACAGATGGCGCGTCTTCATTATTTGGAAGATGACACGTTGGTCATCTTCAACCTCCAGCCAACGTGAATTATAGGTCTCTCAAACTGTAAAATCAGAAGCTCAGACCTATGCCATTCGCTTCGTCTCTTCAAGACGAAGACAACCACACCTTCGCGACAAATTTATAGAAACTGTAGCTCAAGCAATTTGGAAGGAAAGTTTTGAAAAGGGATTTGAAATTTCATGGTCAAAACGTGTTTCCAGATAAAAGTAAGTGTTGCGACTAGAACCAGGGCAATGAGAGCATCACAATGATATCAAAGTTTTGAAGAATTGATGGAGAAATATACCTATTGAAGTTGAGTTGCAGAGCTCTGAAACTGGACTTCTATGGAGCAATATAGGGCACGATTCTTGAATGTAATTGTATGGTTAGCTTCAGGGAAGATCAAAGAAGGTAAATTGATAGAAAAATTGGATTGAAAAAGGCTTGAACACTGATTTCGAACTTACAGAAATTTGAGTTATGGAAAAAGTTTGGCAGAGTGATTTTGGCTATCCAAGCTTGAGGAAATTAATGGGGGATGACCCTCTATTTATAGGAGAATGAATGGGATCCTCAAGCGTGTGAAATGATGAAGTTTGGAGGGAAATCGTGGGAGGTCTGCAGCATGAACAAAGTGTGACTTGTTTAGCATCAAAACTCAGCCAAATCATGTGTTTCATGATGCTAAACACCTTTGGAAAGTTGATAAACATGATTAGAAGCAAAAACGCATGGAAAACTTGTGATTAGAAGCCAAAACAAAGATTTCAAAATCTGACTTGTGATGAAACTTCAGTTTCAAGCTACCAATTTCAAAACAATGTCATTTTCAACTCAAGGGGTCTTAGGGCATGATTCTTGATACTTTAGAAAGATGAGGTTACAAGCTTTGCAATAGAAAAATAATGGAATCAAATGGATGCTTGAGCTGAAAGTTGCGTTGAGTCAAAGTTGGGGAAAAAAGGTTGACTTTCCATACTTAGAAATATTTCAATTTTTTCTTCAAAAGTGACCTATAATGTTTTGCATCCAAACATGGCCTTACACTTGAAATTTTTTCTTGACCAAAAAATATGGCATGAAATAGACCTCTTAAATGACATTTTGAGTCTTGAACCATTCAAAATCTCCAAAAATTGAGAGAGTTATGAATTGTTGAAGTTGGCAAAAAATCATGAAATGACCTATAATCTTTTGTATCCTTAAGGCACCTTCCATCCATTTTCTTACTTTGTACATAAATTAAGGAATAAAGTTCACATCCTCAATATCATTGTGGAAAAAGAGTGGGCTCAAGGGGATAAAAATTGACCAAGTTATGATCATTTGAAGTCACACATGAGAAAATGAGGGTTCATCTGGAGGACTTGTAATCTTTCTTCATCATCAAGTTTCTTCCACATGAAAAAACTCCTTGAAACTTTTGAAGTGATTTGTTAATAACCCTTTTAAGATAAGGATTTATTTATAATCACTCAAAAATACCAAAATATGAGCAAGATATACTTCTTTGAAGTTCAAAACCCTAGCTCTTAGATCAAGAAAATGCTTTGTGGAACTTTGACAATTTTGAACAACATTCTTGTACCAACACTCTTGCTTTGTAAATAGAAGTTATTGAGGATGATAATGAGAACTCATAGCCATAAAAACCACTTCCATATCTTTAGAATTTAGAGAAATATGCACTTGTGACCAATGGGAACAAGGCCTTGTCCAACCATGCAACTTCTTCAATTAACCCCTTGTACTTTTGAATCAATCTTGATAACTTTGAAATGTGATGAACCAAAATAAACCTTCCCATGCCATTTCTTCCGGAAAAAATTCAATTGTGAGGTTTGAATTTCTCAAGTTTTATTGACTAGGGTAAGGAAATAAACTCATGAACCCATTGATCAACTTGCTAAGCCACATTGCCTTTTCCTACATTATTAACAAGTAAGGCAAGCCAACATTGTATTTTATTAATAAAAAGAAAAATCAGGACAAAACATTCATGATCACAAAAGAAAACAAGTCAAGGTGCTTGGTGATTCCGTAATGATCAAAGCTAAAGATAGGGAAGAGAACCAAAAGCCCTAATGTGATCTTGCTGTTATTGAATCAACATGGTATGGTGAAGGGATCTTAGGTGCAAAAATTGGGGTACAACATAATGAAATCAGAAAGATTTGCATGATGGAAAGTTGTCCACCAACTGGAAAGGGTTGTACTTCATTCGTGGGGCAACGAGCAGTGGAGCCTACTACCTCGAACGCCTAAGTGGAGAAATGCTACCTCGACCATGGAACGCTACAAAGCTAAAAAAATATTACAACTAGGTCCGTGATAAACGTCGGGCCTAGTAGTCGACGTGCCCTCTCCAACAAACGAGAAAGCACGCTCAACCACGAAGGCATGTTGAGGTACAAACATAGCCTCCAACCAATAATGAAAGGAAAGTTTCTTGCTCATTGGTTGAGCAGAACCTTAGCTCGACGGGGACACCTTGATCAAGCTCCACTGTCAGAGTATCCAATAGGCAAAACACCCACCTCACGATGGGCAATTCACGCCATGAAGTCAAGACCCCGGCCGTGATCTTGAACTCGTCTCTACAGACTCATACTCCCCCTATTCAACACATCACAACATGTGTCGACCATAACTTAGGTCGAGCACACATCTCCACTCATGGAAATTCCACATTTCACGAAATAAACAAGTCAAGCGCAACAACAACCAAATATTTAACAATATAATATAGAAGCAAAATAAAGGCATTTACAAATGTTAAAATAATATGGGCATGCAGACCCCGGTACAACAATTACAAATTACGGGCATGTAGGCCCCAAACATAAATAACTAAGTCATCAAGAAAATATTACTCTCTCCGCGAAGTACCCTCTTTGATATCTAGATTGGGAGAATCGGGAGGAGGGACAACCTTTCCATCAACTACCTTAGACAAAACTCTGGAACCATTAATGTTGAGCCCTGGATTCAGCACGACCAGCTGAACCATCGCGATCTCAAAACTGTCGGTCAGAGCATCCACACAGTCCGACTCGAGGACCTAGATTTGAGCAACCAATTTGAATGAGTCTTCAAGCTGGTGATTCTCTCGGGCTCGTCTTTTGCGGGAAGCGTGGTAACCTTTAAGTCAGTGACCTCCTTCTCTAGGTTTTTTCTCTCGAGCAGCGATGAGTCCCTTTCCTTATAGGATTTAACCACCTTCTCCTTCTCTCTTTCCAACCCATCAGCCTGCCCCAGAACTTTTCCTCACTTCGTTTGAGTGCAACCTTCAACTTCCGCGCCTTTTCCTGAAGAGTTGCCTTCTTCGACTCTCGTTGGCTCACTATGGCAGAAGACCTGGAACCCTCACCTAAGAGGACCAAAACCATATTCGCGGCCTTTATCAGACTGACCATTCCCGAGGCCAGATGTTGCCTCCTACCTTCCTCATCAAGCCTCTTGATGATAGTAGATTCACCATAAGACACAACCAAGGGAAATCCTTGGAAGCAATCCTTCTAAACAATGCAAATAGGAAGGGTGAGGACTTGAGAAGTTGACCCCTCGTCAGCTAAATCCGTAAGCCCACCTTCAGAACAACTCCTCTTTTTTCCCGACAAGGTCGCGCGCTGAGCAACAACGCAAGTACCCGACGTACTTCTTGACCCGTCCCTGACCTACTCAAGAATAGTTCCAAGGTGTATGGGCTGGTTAGGCTTCACTAACCTTTTGTTGTTCTTTTTCTCCTAGGTCAACTTCAGGAGACTTTCACTACACTCGATCATATTACATGCAAAAACAAAAGCAACACGCTCAAGTCAACCTCGTTAGAGGGACATGTCCAAAACAAGTTAAAAACAGAATGCAATAGAGTCACGCGGATAGAGACCCAGAAGAGCCATAGTGTCCCCGTAGGTACGACACTCAACAAGAGCCTTGGGGTTGATCGTGCAGGCCTGGAACATAGGTTCTCCATTTTCATCGAGAACATCATCTTCTTCCCTTATCTCCCACCTGGATGGAAAGAAACCATCGACGAATTTGTTGAGGATACCAAAGGCCCCTTCATCCTCGGCACTCATGCTACTAGAAGGAATGTGGTAGTGGTCAGGCCCTGTGGTCGTAGTGACCTCACCACCAAAGGATATGGAACTTAGAGAGCCTCCAAATCTCTTTGTTCCCATCCTCGTCATAACACACTTCTCCGTCCTTATCTATGAGAGTAACTTGGTCGAACACCACGTCCACTATATCTTGAGACGAAGGATACACGACATACTACTTGTCTTGGATTGTTTGAAAGAAACCCAACTATGTTATCCTCCCCCAGATTGCCGTTGAAGATTGAAACCCCTGAAGAACAAAGGAATTGTCGCCCTAATCCTTAAGTACCGACATGTAATCTCGAAAGTTCGTATAAAAGCAATCGCGTCAGGGTGAAGTTGGGAGGGATCCAAGGACAAATGATTGAATACGTCCATCTGAAAGTCACTTAAGGGAAGACAAAGCCCCATATCCCTAAAGAAGATCTCGTAAATAGGGAAGCGATCTTCCGGGAAAGACGAGCATATTCTAGCCGTAGGTGTCGGGCGAAAGACCGTGAAATTCCACCAGAAACCCTCTTAGTTGCTGCCATATTCGATGACAGTGTATGCTTCCTGTTGTACCCTAAAATTTGCCCTCGCATTTTTCACAAGAAATCACAGCTTCAGGCGTTTCCTGATTTTTCAAACTGGCTCAAGAATCGGTCAAGCAGACTTTTCTCGTCAGTCAGACAAAATTAGGGTTTTCATTGGTTTTCATGGCTCTAGAACAGTTCACACAGTTTGCTTAGGGATTTGGTTGATTTTGGTTCAGCTTCGATCAGGCGAATGTTTCTTTGGCATTTGATCAGAATCAGGGTTTTTATGCGCGCATTCTCAGAAAGAATTAAATCCCCACAGTGCTTTTCAAGTTATTCCGAGATATGGGCTGAGACATTTGGATTGAATTCGCATTGTTTGACTTAATCAGTGAAAAGTTGCATTTGGATTGAATTTGCAGTGTTTGGTTAAAATCAGTAAAAGGAAAATACGTTTGGGCAGTTGTTGTGTTTGACTGTGCTTTGCTTTGGATTTTTGGAAGCGCCAAGTTTAATTGATCAATGCCGAAACAATGTTTATTTAATTATTTATTATTCTGAATTTAAATGATTGGAATTTATTTTCCATTATTATAATTTAAAGAATTTTAAATAATAAATAAACAATTGGAGAAGAAAAGAATTAATCAAATAAAAGGACTTTTTATTTATCTTTAAATTATTTGTATAATTGTTTTTGTTTACAAAATGTTTACAATAATAATATTACATTTATTTAAATTTAAATAAAACTATCCTAATATTTTTCCAAATCTTCAATTCTTCATCTTCTATCCTTTGCTCCCTCTGCCTCATTGGATTCTATCTGCAAAGAATAAGAAAGAAGAAAAGTCAGAAGCAGAAAGATATTTAAAGAGACAGACAGATAAAAAGTTCATCATTAAAAGCAAACGGCCGGAATCAGTTTTACCCTCTCTGCAAATCACGGGATTTCTCCCGGTTCACAAAGAGGGATGAAAATGTTTTCAAATTAAAAATGAATGCACAAGTATTGAAATGCACAAATTCAAATTTTGTCAAAACCAACTGCATAGTCCAAAACCAACTGCATAGTTCAAAGCAAGACAGCATGTGCAAATACAAAGTCACAATTTCAAAACTAAGTCCAAAGTCAACAAGCTGCCAAAAGATATCTCAAGATATCAAAATACCCAAGATGCCAAAACTGTAACAAAGATGCAGGAGAGCTGAAGAAGGAAAGTATGCAGAGGAAAAGTGTTTTGCAAGCAAAATTTCAGTTTCATCATTTCCCATGCCAGTTTGCTTTTTCAGAATAAGTACATACAACATTATTTAAATGTTTTAACTGTACTAGAGAGAGAAAGAAAGAGAGAGAAGAAGTTGGGCTTACAGGTTTAGGCTTGAGGCATAGAAAAGATATAAAACAATCTGCCAATGAAACAGTAAAGGGGGGAATATCACAAAAGAAAAATATAGAACTACCAAGTCCCAAAAACCTGTATTGACCTCCAAAAAATATCAAAGCCATTAACCTGCATCAACACCTAAGCCTTAAACTTTTGCAACAAAAACACAAAACGGCACCAGTCATCAAGCCTAAAGCCTGAAAGCATCAAGCCAAAACATTCAAACCTTAACCCCTGTCAAAAAGCACAAATCTGCATAAGCCATCACCAATAAACATCAAACCTGAACCATCAAAAAGCCATAGCACAAAAATCCTTAACCCTGTCAAACTTAAGGCCTTCAACCTGTCAAACCTGAAAACCAGTAAGCCAAAGCCATATCCAAAACAAACAAACCTTAAATCTGTCTAACTTATCCAACAGAAACTCACAAATCATCCTCAACCTGAAAACCAGGCCAAAACCAGTATTCAAGCATACAGCATCAGTAGCCTAACCAACACAAAAAACCATCAGAACTGTGTTCATCACAGGGACTAACATACCAAACATACTGGAGCATACAACAAGCCAACATTCAGAAGAGGAAAGCTAGTCAAAAGCCAGTGTTTCAACAATAGCATTCAAAAGCAGCACATAGGAGCCCTCAGAGTGTCCTCATCATTGGGATAGTAAGCAAATATACAAAGCAATTGTCAAGACATACAGAATATCTCAGTAAACCATCATTGAAGGCAACTCAGCAAGCAAATATACTCAGAAGCATATCATCATACAAGAAAAGGCAACAGAAGTGTTCAAAGAGGAAAATAAGCGAGCGTTTCAAAAGCAACAGAAGTGAAGGGCAAACAGAAGAAGAAGATAAAGAGGTGTTCTCAAACATCATCATCGAATCAACACTCAAAAAGGCAAAAGATATACATAATACCAGGGTTTCCAAGCAAAGCGCACATCATCACCAAACCTCACCCTGTCCACCCTAGGCGCCTCCAACTCTCTCCTCCATTTTCCAAAGACAACGAAGGTATAAATTTTCCACCTTTTTCCTTCACACCTCATATAACAGTAATCATGTTCAGAGATTAGGAATTTATCAAAGATTAAAAAATGCACGAATTGGAAACCCTAAAACATAAACTGTAAGTTCATTACCTTTGCAAACATCGCCCAGACATGACCATGGGAAAGGAGAGAGGATAGCGCCTGGTACAAGGACGAAGGATTTTGGCTCAGAAGCCACGGCATGGGAACGAACAAAGAAGACGAAGTGATGAAAGAACGACAACGGCGCCGTAACTCACGAACCCAAACCCTAATCCTCTTTCTGAAACAAAAATCAAAGAACCCTAAAAACGTTGTGAAGCATTGCCTTGGGCCTTACCCTTTCCATCCTAAAGCCCGCGCATACCCCCCTTTTTTTATGTTCTGATCAATCTTCACATGGACTAAAGCAAAACCCTACATGCCCATTTGCTATTTTTTGATTCATTTTCTTTTATTCATTTTTTTTCTATTTTATTCAAAACTAAATATTTTTGGTTATTCTCTTTTTTTTCATATAATGCTATGTATTTTGTAAATAAAATAACACTTTTTTTTTTAAATATTATTAATTGTTATATTTTAGAAAAAAATACAAACATTAACCTTTTTCTTAAAATTTGAAATATTTTTCTTTTCTTTTTATACATAAAAAAGGATTAAATTTAAATACATTGATTTGTACATATTAAAGAAAAATACAAGATTACAAATTAAATAAAGAAAACATCTAATTCTTTTCATTAAGTAAACAACACTTAAAAATACATTTAAAATCACATCTCGCGCTTGTAAATAATTCTCATACACTTACACTTACACTTACACAATACATTTCCTATTTGATACATTATACATTTGATATTATTACACTTTGATATACATTACATTTATTACATTTGATCACAATTCGATTTGGTTGTAATTATTTAAGTCTCATCCCCATTTGTGAATTTGTACCCCCACTCCCGGATACCATTTGTAATAGCGTAGACTTTAAAATTCCCGCAATTTATCGCTTTCGAATTATACCATGGTTAGACCTAGGGTTTGTATGTACATAAAATCGAACTCTAGATAACCTAATACAAAGACAAATGCATGAAATCAATACACAATCACACTTGCACCCCCTAGGGTAATCCCACATGTTGCCTTCCAAAATGGGCCATGCTTGCACGTCGAGTTTCTTTGGCAAAACAAATTCAAATGATCATAAGTCCCTGATGACGCTTTCGAAAGTTGCCTAAACGGAATGATCATAGTCCCTTCAAGCAAATTGCCAAAGACACTTGGCACCATTGCATTCATGGTCCGTACGATGACCCGCGCCTGTCCCAATCACATCCTAAACGCAAGATTGTCCACCAAATTCAATGGTGGAACAAAATTGTTAAAAAGGGTTAAAAACATAGAGAAAACCTTTGAGTACAATAGGGGTAGACCAAACTCTTAGTTACTTGAGATCAACTTGCAAAAACACTTGCGTCCTTTTCAAACCACACTCCACAAACACTTTCAAAACAAACTCTCAAACAAAAAAACATTTGAAACATCTTTTCAAAAAGATACACACTTTTGTAAAACACTCAAACACGAGTCAATTACATTGGTTGCCGAAACAAAGGCGTCTATTCCAAAACATTTTCAAAACACACACATACACCATAATTTCAAGCAATCAAAAATCAAGGCAAGTGATCTAAAAACCAAGTAACTAAGATCCCATGGATAACCATGGATGAAAAGGGTGCTAATACCTTCCCTTTTCATAATCTACCCCCCGAACCCACGAAACATCTCAAAAAGGTTTTTCCTGTGCTTTTTAACCTTTCCTTTAGGATAAAATAAAAAGTCGGTGGTGACTCTTGCTAAACCGAACAAGTGCGAAAACAAACGCAAAACCTCAAGTCAGTTCTCCCACTGTATCACAGAACTGGCGACTCTACTGGGGAATATTCAAAAGTGGGGTTACCTTAGGGTTTAGATCACCTTTGTTTTCAATTGATTGCTTTGTTTGCTTTTACATTTGTGGGCTTTGCATCGGAGTTTCATAGATCCTAACCCGGATCTGGGGAATACCCTTTTAGGTAGCATAATCTGTGAGGGACCTGTCCGGGGTATACCGACATGGGTGAAGCAGTGGCTACGTTGGTGTGGCACCTTGGTCTGTACCGATATCCCTTGTGTTGAAACGGGGAGAATATGGGTCTTCCAAGGAGTCATTAAGCGCCAACCGACCTTAGAACCCTAAATTGACCCAACTTGGCCATAGAACAGTAGCAGTATGCTACACTCATTGAGGCTAAACTCTCGCGATGGTTCCGGCCGCAAGAAAAGATAGTGATGCTGGAGTTATGACCGATTGAGGGTAGTCAGTGATATTGAGATCCTCTAGAACCCGGTTACTTTTGATAGGACATGTCTTAACCAACGAAACTGAAAGAGGGTAGTACCTGAACCTCATGCAAGCCTGAACTTAAGGACTTGTTTGCTTTGTGTGAATATGATTACCTGTATATACACTCACTTGCTTTTTGCATGCATATACATCATAACATCATACCATAGCATTTTCAAATAACCATTTCAAGGATCTCGAGGGTTCTGTTGATGCAGGGATACGTTGAACCAGACGTCTACCAAGGGGCAAAAGGTTTCTCCTCTAACCAATGCCAATCAAAGATCAAGTGCAACAACTTGAATCAGTGGCTATGACCCACTTGACATGGTGAGCTTGATTCTCGTGGAAAGACATCCACAAGGGCAGAGTTCTCCGATCAAAGTTCAGCCTCTAACATTCTCTTGTATTTACCCCAAGAGATCCTTGAAAACATTGCATATATATCACACATATCATTGCATAACAGGTTTCTCCCATACAGGTCTCCTTATTCTTCCTACTGTTTATTTCAGTAAGATGGATATGGAACAAATAGTGAAAGATCTTCAAGCTCAAAATGCTCAATTCCAAAAAATGTTGTTGGCTATGGGTAAAGGGCAAGAGGATCTGACAGCTCTTCTTCTCAATGACAAGAAGAAGAAGTCCAAGAAGGCAGCCCGCATCCTGAACTTGAGGAGAAGGCCTAAGACCCAAGACCTTGCAACTCCATCCAACACAGGAGGTAGTCTTGAAGAAGACCACAATATGGAGATTGTTGAAGAAGAAGCTGACTACTCTGAAGGGCAATATCCTCTCGTTGATGACAAGTACAAAGAGTTGGAGGATCGCCTCAGTGCTATGGAGATCCAATAGATACCTGGCTTGGATCTAGGAGACATGGGCCTAGTTCCTGGATTGGTCATCCCTTCAAAATTTAAAGTTCCTACCTTTGCTCTGTACGATGGAGTCTCTTGCCCTAAGATGCATCTAAAGTCTTATGTCCGCAAGATTCAACCATACACAGCTGATAAGAGGCTTTGGATCCATTTCTTCCAAGAAAGTCTGGTAGGGGCTTAACTCGAGTGGTTCTATCAATTGGAGAGTTCTCGCATCCACACCTGGGAAGATCTAGCCAGGGCTTTTTACGAACAGTATCAGTACAATGCTGATCTCGCACCAACTCGAGTGCAATTGCAGAGTATGACCATGGGTTCTGACGAGAGCTTCAAGGGATACGCCCAAAAGTGGAGAGATTTGGCTGGTAGGGTGCAACCCCCTTTAACTGACAGAGAGTTGATTGACATCTTCATGGGAACTTTGACAGGGCCTTTCTTCAAGCACTTAATTGGAAGCTCCTCAGCTGGGTTCACCGAGCTAATACTGACCGGCGAAAGGGTCGAAGCTGGCATCAAAAGTGGAAAGATCTAGGGAGCTACAACCTCCGATACTCAGATAATTCCCTACAACGGAAAGAAAGAGTCCAATGCCGCGAGCAGTCAAAAGGGTCGTCATGACCAACATGCAGGGGCAGTCCTGATCTCTAGTTCTACGTCACACCGACAACAGCAAAGGGGAAGTCAGCAACGACCAAACGAGCCTAAGAGACAGTTCACCAACATCAACATGACGTTGTCTCAAGCACTGCAACACTTGTTGAAGATGAATCTGATTGCATTGATAGGGCCTCATCCAAACCCCAAGACTTCATCTCCTAACTACAATCCTAATGCAACTTGTGCTTATCATTCTGACAGTCTGGGACATGACACTAACGACTGTTGGGTATTGAAGTACAAGATTCAGAATTTGATTGATGCCAAGGAGATTGAGTTAGGTCCTCCAGAGGCCCCAGCATGATCACTGCTCCTATGACAGCTCATTGAGACTGTGTTTGTTTCGTTTTGAATTTTCAAAGTTGTAATATTTTGTTATTCAAACAATTATCTGTTGATGTTAAACTCTGTTTCATTAATGCATTGCATATGTTTGTCTTGAATTCATACATTCGCTTTCATTGCTCTTATGCTTTCTTTTTGACATTTGACTCTTGATAAAAAGCCGCAAGCCTTTAGAGGGAGGATGACGAAACAATACCATAATCTCATACAGTATGCTTTTGAACAGACCTTGCTGATGATGTACAGGCATTTCTTTCAATTCCCAAACACTGGAGTTATAAGGAAGATAATCCCTAGTCCACCCCTTCGGGCCAAAGAAGTAGGAGTTTTATGTTCTAAACAATCGAAACCTTTGATATAAACCTGGGGCAGGGTAGTATCTCAGTTAATTCAAAGGAAAAGGCGCGTTGAAATCGCAAACTCTTAGTTCGTAACACAATGAACGACGTCAACAAGAAAAACATTCCCTTGGAATCAAAAGACAGCGATGGTTCCCTATCACCTAGGCAGTCAATCTCTCAAAAAAGAAAAGCCCACTAAGTCAAAATCTGAAAAGGAGGCTTAAGAAAGCTGGGGCATCCCGCTGACTGTCATCTCAAAAACGGGAACAGTCAGGTAAAAGTTAGGGATAACAAATCAAAATCAAAATAGTGAGGTCATGACAAATCCTCAACAACATGAAAAATGTTGAAAAGAAAAGGAGATGATGACTGTCTCCCAAATTCAATTGGTGAACCATCACCCAAAAGGTCGTTCCAAACTCAACACAGAGTGCGACACACAATTAACTGAGCTTAGGGATGAAGAACATCACGAAGAGCGGGTGGATACAAATACACTTTGAGCCTTTACCCTTTGTTTCTTAAACCGTGAACCAAGCCACATTACAACCCTTTAAAAGTCCTAATTGAAGCATGGGTTAGTTCGAAAGCATATTGTTTCAAAAGGTACCCTGACTCCTGTAAGGCTTTGCTCTAAAGTCTTGTGTTGATTTGTCTTATGAAAAAGTTTTCTGCTAAAAAACGCATTCTTCAAAACTTCGAGACAAACATAAACTTTGCATTGCTTGAATATCACTGTTTGCATTTGGCTATTTGTTTGACAGCGAAGAAATTCATACAGCGAATGTTCGGAGGAACGGAAACTCTCTCAGCGAGTTAAAATCACTTCAAAAGAACGACACTTCCAACGACAAATCTCCTATCAGCAAGGGGCATGACATGTCACCATCCAATTAACCTGGGGCAGTCCAGTCAAGGTTTCAACAGATCTTTCAAAGTTCAGTTAACCTGGGGCAGTCCAGTCAAGATTTTAATAAAATCTCAATTGCAGATTAACTTGGGGCAAGCCTACCTCACCACCACTTGGGGCATTCGAATGTCAAAAGTGTTCAACAATTCTTTCTCAAATCCAAGATGCAGTTTTACAAGAACTCGTCATCAAGCAACCCTACACCGGTTCCTTCTCAATTTCCAGATGAAGTCTTACACAGACTCACCCTCCACAAGTAACCCTACACCGGTTCCTTTTCTTTCAGAAAAATTCTTACACGGACTTACCTCAGGGTAACCCTACACCGGTTCCTCCCAAAGTCTTACACGGATTTATCCCAAGGTAACCTTACCCCGATTCATCAAGAAGTTTTACACGAATTTACCCCGAAGAAACCCTACACAGGTTCCTTCTCAAACTTCAGATGCAGTTTTACACGGACTCATCATCAGGAAACCCCACACCGGTTCTCTCTCAACTTCAGATGCAGTTTTACACGGACTCATCATCAGGAAACCCCACACCGGTTCCCTCTCAACTTCAGATGCAGTTTTACACAGACTCATCATCAGGAAACCCCACACCGGTTCCCTCTCAACTTCAGATGCAGTTTTACACGGACTCATCATCAGGAAACCCCACACCGGTTCCCTCTCAACTTCAGATGCAGTTTTACACGGACTCATCATCAGGAAACCCCACACCGGTTCCCTCTCAACAACAGATGCAGTTTTACACGGACTCATCATCAGGAAACCCCACACCGGTTCTCTCTCAACTTCAGTTGCAGTTTTACACGGACTCATCATCAGGAAACCCCACACCGGTTCCCTCTCAACTTCAGATGCAGTTTTACACGGACTCATCATCAGGAAACCCCACACCGGTTCCCTCTCAACAACAGATGCAGTTTTACACGGACTCGTCATCAGGAAACCCTACACAGGTTCCTTCTTTCAACTTACAATTCGACACATCTCCAGTCAATTATCCATCCTACCTCCAGATGGCATCTATAAGCCCATCCTCCTACCAGCAGTCACTAGATGGCATCTTTAAGCCCATCACCAAATGGCATCTGTAAGCTCATTCCCGAGATTAAGTGCCTACGGCAATCAGAAGATTCTTGCAATCCCCAGCGGAGCTAAAACTTCCAATTATCAATCCCCAGCGGAGCTAAAACTTCCAACTATCAATCCCCAAGCAGAGTGAAGACTCTCATTCCCAGCATCTCGCAGAATATTCGAATATTCTCCGGTGAAGATCTCCTTAAGACAGGATTCCCCAGTAGATTGGCATACAACCCAAGCTTCTGATTTCCCCAACAGTGGTCCCAGGACTTCTCATTTTCAACGATAAAAAGATTATGGCCCTCCACAGCAGCAGCCAAGGATTTTCCCTCCACAGCAGCAGCCAAGGGTTTGCTCTCCCCGGCAGCAGTCAAGATTCTTTTATCTTCAGCCATCCAGGATTCGTCTATCCTCAGCAAGACAGCTCATCAGCTTACATGCGCATTCATCACATTCATATCATAAACATTGGTGTAACATACATTGCATCATGCATCATGACATTGCATACAGCTAACTCTGTACCTTTTCAGGTAAGATCAGTCGACAGACAAAGATCATCATCTTCCGAGATTCTTTCTAGAAATAGTTCAGATGTGACCCAGACACGGCGACATTCTGATACTTATTCCAGATTCATCCAGATGCAGTTTTACACGGACTCATCATCAGGAAACCCTACACCGGTTCCTTCTTCAGACTTCTGAAAATAGTTTATGGATTCTTCCCAACACCGAATGTTAATCTATCACTTGTTCAGATGCAACTTTTGAAAGCAGTTTACGGACGCTTCCCAACAACGGATGCTGCTCTATTACTTATTCCATTTCAACTCCTGAAAACAGTTTACGGATTCTCCAAACACGGATGTCAATCTATTGCTTGTTCGGACCCCCAGTTCAGAGACGTTCCAAAACATGGATACCTTTCTGATACTCGTCCACTCACCAGTGACATACAGTTCAACAATCATTTCCAGATGGCATCTATAAGCCCATCCTCCTCAACAAACATTTCTAAATGGCATCTCTAAGCCCATTTCCAGATGGCATCTATAAGCCCATCCTCCTACCGGCAGTCACTAGATGGCATCTTTATGCCCATCACCAAATGGCATCTTTAAGCCCATTCCCTCTACCATCACATTACCGAGTGCAAATTTTCTGGGCACTCTAGTGTCCAATCTCCTTTTACCCTCGAGTCGTGAAAGGCAAACTTGCCAATCTAACTCTTCAGGTCCAAGAAGATTGAACAAGGGCAACTGTTGTACCCCAAAATTTGCCCTCGCATTTTTCACAAGAAATCACAGCTTCAGGCGTTTCCTGATTTTTCAAACTGGCTCAAGAATCGGTCAAGCAGACTTTTCTCGTCAGTCAGACAAAATTAGGGTTTTCATTGGTTTTCATGGCTCTAGAACAGTTCACACAGTTTGCTTAGGGATTTGGTTGATTTTAGTTCAGCTTCAATCAGGCGAATGTTTCTTTGGCATTTGATCAGAATCAGGGTTTTTATGCGCGCATTCTCAGAAAGAATTAAATCCCCACAGTGCTTTTCAAGTTATTCCGAGATATGGGCTGAGACATTTGGATTGAATTCGCATTGTTTGACTTAATCAGTGAAAAGTTGCATTTGGATTGAATTTGCAGTGTTTGGTTAAAATCAGTAAAAGGAAAATACGTTTGGGCAGTTGTAGCGGTGAAAATCGGAGATCAAGCTATTAATTAACTTGACTCACAAAAAGCAAGAGTCGCCACCGCGCTTTATTATTTCCAAGGGAAAAGGGAAAAGAGCGAAATAAAACCCTAAAATATGCAATGTAAAATAATACTTTAAAGTAATAGAAATACAATGCGTTTTTTGAAAGAGATCGAGAGTTCGGGGGTTGGTTATACAATGGGAAGGTATTAGCACCCAATGCATCTGCGGTACTCCGCAGGAACCTTTTGAAATATCTGTTTTTTGGTTAAAATTGTCTGTTTGATTAAAATGATTCGTTTGGCTAAAAATCGGTGTTGGAGAGATTTTGAAGAGACAGCGACCCAATGTCGAAGTTTTGACTTAAAAGGTGTGAGTTTAAAAATTGAATCTTTTTGGGAAAATTATCTTAGGTTTAACAAAATAGTAACAAACAAAAGATGAATGAGGGTATTCGCACGATTGGATGAGATGTGTTTGATAACATGAAGTCAACAAATTTAAATCTTTTCCTTGGAGTTAAAACCACAGACAGATAAATAAGCTAAGAGTATATCAAACCTCAGGTGAAAATAAATCACAAGCCGACAGCGTCAAAAAAACCAGATGTAAGATAATACTCCCAGCAGCGAATAAAGCGCAATGAACCACAAGCGAGAAGTGCAACGCGTGAAAATAAATCACGGAAGAAAGAAATCGTGGATGACGCTCACGGTATAAGATTCCCGACTAATATAACACTTATTTCTTCTTCTTAGTAGGTGGTTGAAGAGCCGCCAGTTTAAAAAAACGCCAAAACAGTATGATCTACAGTTGTCCACAATCGGCGATCACAACAGGCTTAGAGGTCTTGCCAGAGCCAGATCCAACCTTCTCAATATCCCTCACAATGTTCAATCCATCGACAACCTGACCGAACACGACGTGTTTCCCATCGAGCCAGTCAGTCTTGGCAGTGCAGATGAAGAACTGAGATCCATTGGTTCCGGGTCCAGCGTTCGCCATGGATAAGATTCCTGGACCGGTGTGCTTCTTGATGAAGTTCTCGTCAGCGAACTTGGAACCGTAGATCGATTCTCCTCCGGTGCCGTTTCCGGCGGTGAAGTCACCTCCCTGGCACATGAAGTTAGGGGTCACACGGTGGAAGGAGGAAGATTGAGGAAAAGACGGAAAGGAGATGATTTGGTGATGGAGGTTTTTAGGCGAAGAGATGAGGGAGGAGAAGCTTTAGTGACGCCATGGGAGGGGGTAACGAGTAGCGTCAAGTGTGAGAGTGAGGAACATGAAAGTGGAGAGAGAGTGAGGAAAACCAGTGACAGTGGCGAATGGCGAAGAGAGAGAGTGTGTGTGAACATAGTTTAAGTGTTTGAGTTATGAGAGATGTTGGTTGTGATGATGTAGTTTATATGCAGCTTGCGGAAAGGAGGATGGTGTGGAGTTGATAGTGGACATGGTTGACACACACTCTATGCAGAGATCCAGGGTTTTAAGTTACAAATATGGTTCAGAAAGGATTGGAGAGAGTGGTCCTCACATTGATCTCACGGTCACGGCAACAAGGCATGCATGCCAACATATAACATATGGATAGAAAAAAAATGAGACATCAAACTGTATCAAAATAATAAATCGAGCATACCGTCATAATCTACGCGAAACATGGATTCATAAAAATGATCAGTAAAAGGTGAAAACTTGAAATATTTTTCTCGCTATTTTTTCGCACAATATCGAATCGTTTTTAACAGTCTGTCTATAAAACCGAAATATTTTTATTATCGACATATAAACAACTTGGAGCAATGCAAGAAAATAGTAAACAGATAAAAATGAATGAAGTGAAATGTCGGGTATTTTACAACTGAAAGACGATGCAAACTTTGATTTAAACTGACTTTTCTGGTCAACTTAAATACGACTAATGATGCAAAATGTGATGAATGAAGATATTTACTAATGATTGTGACCAAATGACAGAATATGGTATGAATGTGCGACTGAAAAAATTAAGGGCGAAATTAAGGGTGCAACGGTGTGCCTTAATGAATCAGTCTTCGAGAATCCACAATCAATCGTACTTCTGGCTTGGGAGACTCAAAACCTTAATCGAGGCGCGACACCTGATGCTCAGACCTGTCTCTGCACATGACACAAAAGAAAACATGAACATACACCTTTGTATGCGATTAGAAATTAGTGATACATATGCTAAAAATGTTCAAAACACTTGACAATCTTCGCATAGTCAAAGCTCGAAGGTGAGAGGTTAAAACCAACCGTATTTCGTGACCTTGGCTTATGTTTAAAAATGCAAAAATAAATATGGGATCTTAGGTCAAAAATTGGGGTACAACAGTTGCCCCTATTTAAGTTTCTTCTATCTGGAGATATGAAGATTGGGATCTTCATTTCGACGAGATTGAAGGGACTTAAATATAGAATACACAATTTTTGGCCTTAAGATACCGCGATTATGTTCATGATATGATATGAATGTAATGCTCTGAATTTTATGGGGAATGACGCCATACGAGACAGACTATGCTGGAGAAAACAAGCACATTACACAGTAATCCCACAGAGGAAGAGGTCGTAACTCCACTGGGGAAACAGAGTCATAGACTTCAAATGAGAGACTCTTGAATGATTTACATCAGTACGAAGACTGGAAAAAGAAATGATTTACATCAGCATTGAGACTGGAAAAGCATATGATTGACATCAGCATTGTGGCTGGAAAACAAAATGATTGACATCAACACTATGGTTGGAGATAAACATCTCTGATATCTGAATTTTACCAAGAACGGTAACACATTTCTTCTTTAACCAAGATATCGCTTGAAAAGGATAAAATAACAAACTTCCCCACGGGACTTTTCCGAAAGGGATGCCATTTGCTGAGTAGACATTATTGTTGGGGATACACAAGCTGCTCAAATAAAGAGGCCGCCACTTGCTTCCTTTCAAAGGTGTCAGTAACATACAAGCTGCTCATGAAGAGACCGCCACTTGCTGTCTTCAAAGAATATTAAAGCACACAAGCTGCTCATGAAGAGTCCGCCACTTGTTGCCAAAAAACCCACAAGCTGCTCATAAAGAAGCTGCCACTTGTTGTCTTCAAAAAGTGTTGATAACATACAAGTTGTCCATGAAGAGACTGCCGCTTGCTGTTTTTTTTTAAAAAAGGGTTGATAACATACAAGTTGTCCATGAAGAGACTGCCGCTTGCTGTTTTTAAAGGTGACAATAACATACAAGTTGCTCATGAAGAGACCGCCGCTTGCTGTTTTCAAAGGTGACAATAACATACAAGTTGCTCATGAAGAGACCGCCGCTTGCTGTTTTCAAAGGTGACAATAACATACAAGTTGCTCATGAAGAGACCGCCGCTTGCTGTTTGTCAAGAGTATCCATAACACACAAGTTGCCTCATGAAGAGACTGTCGTTTGCTGTTTTTTCAAAGGTATCAATAACATACAAGTTGCTCGTGAAGAGACTGCCGCTTGATGTTTTCTCAAAGATATAAATAACATACAAGTTGCTCATGAAGAGGCCGCCGCTTGCTGTTTTCTCAAAGGTAACAACAAAGTATCGTGAAGATATTGCTGGAGGTGAGAATCAATAATTTCCTCGGCGACGGACAAACTGCTCATGAAGAGACCGCCATTTGTCGTAGAGAAATCAGAAATAAACAAACTGCTCAAATAAAGAGTCAGTCGCTTGTTGTCATGTCGATATTCCAGAAGAAGGTTGTGATAATCCTACTGGGGAATAAAGTTCATCTTCAATGGGGAACCATGAATAAATCCTTCTTGAGGAGACCAAGTATTTATATTGCAAAATAAATGCACTTTCCATCTAGGTTTCACAGCCTAGAGATATTCACAAGGTATCATTCACAAGAGACAAAGCTCAATCCAGGAATAAACTGGAGAGAAAATAGTCAAACAAGACTCCACCCAATGAGGAAACAACTCAAATAGGGATTTATCCTATCCAGAGATGGAAAAGGAAAGCTAAAGCAAGATTCTTCCACGAGAGTTAACTCAGTGGGGAATTAGAAAAAAGGCACACTTTCTGCTTAAGTTGACACTCTATTTGGAGAGATCAAATACGCTATTTGAATAGACATAACCAAGGTATACGTACTCAAAGACATCATCAAATACAACTGTGCATGCATGATGCAAGTGTGAATGAATAAATGAATGTCATGTATATGCTGACAAAACAGACAGGGGAGATAGACAGAAAATGATAAGACATCACAGTACAACTCGACACTCAGCTAATCTCAACAGGATGGTAACATTACTGGAGATAGACAACAAAAGCCATCATTGGAGCAAAGTCCTTTTACAAGGCTTAAATATCTATGGAGGGAAAGATATTTTCAGGTAGAAAACCCAAAGTCCAGTCTTCTATTGCAAACAATCCATTGAAAGGATAACAACACGAACAAAGTTTCAGCTGGAAAAAAGTCTTGCTTAACTGGAGATACTGGGAACACCACCCTCTGATAATGTGTGCAATACATATCACATATCTTGACAAATCTGGATTGCCCCTGGGACTAATTTTGGATGCCCCAAGTTTACTGTTGATAAGCTGGGTGTTGCACGACAATTCTTGCAAATAACTTCACTTCTAAAATGCCCCAAGCTATATGGCTGATGAGGAGAAATCGTCTCAAGAGGATTTTACAAAAGACCTGGCATCCACCATGCTCTGGTGTCTTCAAACTCTTAGAGAGATTCATCGAATCTCGACGTGATTGCCCCGAATTGACTGTAGTTGTCACAACAAAGTCTTCAAATTTTGCCCCAAAGGGTAAACAAGTTGGGAAAGCATTAACTGGGAGAAGCAACATGTTCGTGCTTACGGTCTTCAGGTGACATGCCTCTGGATATGATTTTTTTGAAATGATTCGCCAATTGCTCAACATAGTTTCAGGCCTTAAAAGAATAAACTCATCGCTAGTGCTTATATGTGAGCTTCCTTAATATCAAACAAACGTTTTGCAGTTAGAAAATTTTATTATGAGAATGAAAATTCTAATGCAACAGTTATGTAAGTCTTGAAGATTTTGAAAAGATATCGCACAAATGTTGCGAGTTAGAGCACCATTTATTTTTGTAGAGGAAAAACATATGATACCAACATAACTATTTAGAACATTCATGGGAGTCAGGAACACTATCTCATTGAAGTATGCTTTCAAAATAACCTTGCTTCAATTAGGACTTTTGAAGGTTGTAACGTGGTCTGGTTCATGGTTTTTAGAAAAAAAGATTTTAAGGCTCAAAATATTTGGTTCCCACCCACTTCATGATGTTCTCCAATCCTATGTTCAGTTAATTCAACATGAGCGTTCATCTCTCAAAAGGATTTTGTGACGGTCAAGGAAACGACGAGGCTTTCGGAGTAGAAACCACCCTCATGTCTTCGTGTTTGTAGTCACCAATTTGTTCTTTGCTGAGGACTTTTCTTTGTAGTCCTTTCTTTGCAATTTTTATTTTCCCTAATTTTTGCCTGAACTAATTTTTTGAATTGATAGTCCAGCGGGATGCCTTAATTTTGCCTAAGTCACACGTTTTTATGTTTTTTTTTTACTTAGCAGGCTTTTCTTTTTCTTGATTTTTGACTTTTTGAACAAAATGTGTGACATTAGCTTGTCTTTGCTTGTTGAGAGGATTGTGATTGCCTCGTTTCTTGATGAATGAGGGATAACATTGTGGTTCCACATCCTCTAGATTCATTATACATGAAGGATAGCCCTCGTAGTTTCTCTTCAAAAAACATCTTCCTTATGAATTTTGAACACTCAGTCAGATTAACTAAAAACTACCCTGCCCCAGGTTAAAATTCAAGGTTTTTTTGTATAGAAAAGAAACTTCTTCTTCAAAGGCTCAAAAGGGGTTAGCAAGGGATTATCTTCCTTATATCTCCGGTGTTTAGGGATTTGAAACAATGCCTGTACATCATCAGCAAGATTTTATCCAAAAGCAAATAACCAGAGATTTTGTGTTCTTTAGATCATCATCCTCCCTTCAATCTCTGCCTAGGCAAGAGAATGAGCAACAATTTGGTATCATAGTGCAAAAACAATTTAAAATTTGAAAACAAATATGAGTGAAACGAATGAATTTCTTCAAGACAAACATGTTCATTGTATTAAGATAATCATTCAGATTCCAACAAGTTCTTACATGCAAACAATATTTTGATAAACAAGAAAAATTACAAAAAGCATAAATAAGTTAATAATCTGGGAAGGCTTTCCCTCTGGACTTGAATTACCAAAAACATCCTTCAAAACTCAAAGTGACCATCAATCGTGTTTACTCTTCGGCGCATGCTTGATTTGAACTTCAAAACCAACGTCCTTGAATGACAAGATACCACTTCTGACCAACTTCTGAACCTCAATATTCAAAGTAAAGCAACCCTCCAAGTCATGCCCAGGAGCACCTTGATGAAAAGTACAAGCCAAAACAGCTTTGCAGTACCCATGTTTCTTCTCAGGAACCTTCGGTGGAGGTCGGGTCTGAACCAAATTCCTCTGCATCAGGATAGGGAACAACTCTGTATAGGTGATTGGAATTGGATCAAATTAAGTTTTCCTCTGATTAGGAATTTTCTAATGATGTTGATAAATGGGAGAAACATGATGATTCTGATGATGATTATTTCTTCCTCTGGTTCTCTTCTTGGAAAAGTCATTATCAACTTCTTCACACCATTAGCTGAGCTACCATCTTCATATAAACATCCCTTTCAGACATCTTCTTCTAGACGCACTCCCACATTCACCTTGTCAGGAAAGTCATTAGGTGCATTAACCACCACCTTCTCATGAGAGAATGATTTTAGAGTTTCAGTGAAGACTTTTATCAACGCTTCCTCCCTCCTAGAAGGATTGACTTGGGCGGCAACCAGAATTTCAACCAAACCAGTTAAGTGCTCCATACTAGCTTTCAAATTAGTCATCTCTCTACGGAGTTCAGAAATCTCTTGCTTGATATTCTCCATTGTTCTCTTAGCGTCAGTGTTGTACTGGTGAGACCAAAAGAAAAATAAGACTTGGAAAAAGACCTTTGAAAGTGAAACAAAAAATGTAGGATGATGCATGATATGCAAAAGAGAGTTTTTATTTGATTTTCAAGGAACTCAAGATATTAAGTTGTAAACATCAAAGTATGAAGATAGAAGATGAATTTTAAATTGGCTCCAAACATTTATCAAGTTATCATCAAGATCAATCATCCATTTTGGTGGATTAGGGTTTTCGCCCTATCAACACCCAAGATCCATTGAGCTTGACGAAACTTGTGATGTTTACAAAGAAATACCTCCAAATTCCTTCAAAGTCAAGTGAAAAGGGTTTTATGGATGCATGAATGCATGGCTATGCAACAACCACAAGCAAGGTCACAAATAAAGTCGAAAGGCTCAACGTCACGAGCATGGAGTCAAGGTAAGGAACACCCCCAAGGTATACTAACGGTTTAATCACACCTGTAGAACAAGGTTCTAAGAGTTCCCGGAGTCTACATTCCTCCTTCGGATATTACCAACGTCTTGATTACTCAATAATCAGCAATATTCTCAAGAGAAACTCATACGAGCGTAGCATCGCGTAACAATTACTTCCGGATTAATCCGTTATAATCTCCGCGCTACACCTAAAAGGCCAAGATGGGTTAGGGTTCTACGGTTCCCAGCTTCTCTGGCTCCTAGGTCGAAAATAATAATGTCTTCCCGATTACTCGGTAAACAAATATTACGTTCAAAAGGGCCTTCCACTGAGTGGGGGATCTCATGCCTCCTTCTTCGGGATTACTCCCTCAAAGTTAACATGACTATACCGCCCGTCCTATTCCTAAGTGTAACTTAGTCCGGGTATAGGACTTGTCCTTTGTAAATATTATCAACACCCAAATAATCATAATATATACATATAATCAAACAATCAAATAATGATAAAACAGATAAAACAAATTAGGCTTAACCCACTTAGGGATGGACCAGCAAGAGGTCAATCTTTCCCCAGCAGAGTCGCCAATTCTGTAGCGGTGAAAATCGGAGATCAAGCTATTAATTAACTTGACTCACAAAAAGCAAGAGTCGCCACCGCGCTTTATTATTTCCAAGGGAAAAGGGAAAAGAGCGAAATAAAACCCTAAAATATGCAATGTAAAATAATACTTAAAAGTAATAGAAATACAATGCGTTTTTTGAAAGAGATCGAAAGTTCGGGGGTTGGTTGTACAATGGGAAGGTATTAGCACCCAATGCATCTGCGGTACTCCGCAGGAACCTTTTGAAATATCTGTTTTTTGGTTAAAATTGTTTGTTTGATTAAAATGATTCGTTTGGCTAAAAATCGGTGTTGGAGAGGTTTTGAAGAGACAGCGACCCAATGTCGAAGTTTTGACTTAAAAGGTGTGAGTTTAAAAATTGAATCTTTTTGGGAAAATTATCTTAGGTTTAACAAAATAGTAACAAACAAAAGATGAATGAGGGTATTCGCACGATTCGATGAGATGTGTTTGATAACATGAAGTCAACAAATTTAAATCTTTTCCTTGGAGTTAAAACCACAGACAGATAAATAAGCTAAGAGTATATCAAACCTCAGGTGAAAATAAATCACAAGCCGACAGCGTCAAAAAAACCAGATGTAAGATAATACTCCCAGCAGCGAATAAAGCGCAATGAACCACAAGCGAGAAGTGCAAAGCGTGAAAATAAATCACAGAAGAAAGAAATCGTAGATGACGCTCACGGTATAAGATTCCCGACTAATATAACACTTATTTCTTCTTCTTAGTAGGTGGTTAAAGAGCCGCCAGTTTAAAAAAACGCCAAAATAGTATGATCTACAGTTGTCCACAATCGGCGATCACAACAGGCTTAGAGGTCTTGCCAGAGCCAGATCCAACCTTCTCAATATCCCTCACAACGTTCAATCCATCGACAACCTGACCGAACACGACGTGTTTCCCGTCGAGCCAGTCAGTCTTGGCAGTGCAGATGAAGAACTGAGATCTATTGGTTCCGGGTCCATCGTTCGCCATGGATAAGATTCCTGGACCGGTGTGCTTCTTGATGAAGTTCTCGTCAGCGAACTTGGAACCGTAGATCGATTCTCCTCCAGTGCCGTTTCCGGCGGTGAAGTCACCTCCATGGCACATGAAGTTAGGGGTCACACGGTGGAAGGAGGAAGATTGAGGAAAAGACGGAAAGGAGATGATTTGGTGATGGAGGTTTTTAGGCGAAGAGATGAGGGAGGAGAAGCTTCAGTGATGCCATGGGAGGGGGTAACGAGTAGCGTCAAGTGTGAGAGTGAGGAACATGAAAGTGGAGAGAGAGTGAGGAAAACCAGTGACAGTGGCGAATGGCAAAGAGAGAGTGTGTGTGTGTGAACAGAGTTTAAGTGTTTGAGTTATGAGAGATGTTGGTTGTGATGATGTAGTTTGTATGCAGCTTGTGGAAAGGAGGATGGTGTGGAGTTGATAGTGGACATGGTTGACACACACTCTATGCAGAGATCCAGGGTTTTAAGTTACAAATGTGGTTCAGAAAGGATTGGAGAGAGTGGTCCTCACATTGATCTCACGGTCACGGCAACAAGGCATGCATGCCAACATATAACATATGGATAGAAAAAAAATGAGACATCAAACTGTATCAAAATAATAAATCGAGCATACCGTCATAATCTACGTGAAACACGGATTCATAAAAATGATCAGTAAAAGGTGAAAACTTGAAATATTTTTCTCGCTATTTTTTCGCACAATATCGAATCGCTTTTAACAGTCTGTCTATAAAACTGAAATATTTTTATTATCGACATATAAACAACTTGGAGCAATGCAAGAAAATAGTAAACAGATAAAAATGAATGAAGTGAAATGTCGGGTATTTTAGAACTGAAAGACGATGCAAACTTTGATTTAAACTGACTTTTTCTGGTCAACTTAAATACGACTAATGATGCAAAATGTGATGAATGAAGATATTTACTAATGATTGTGACCAAATGACAGAATATGGTATGAATGTGCGACTGAAAAAATTAAGGGCGAAATTAAGGGTGCAACGGTGTGCCTTAATGAATCAGTCTTCGAGAATCCACAATCAACCGTACTTCTGGCTTGGGAGACTCAAAACCTTAATCGAGGCGCGACACCTGATGCTCAGACCTGTCTCTGCACATGACACAAAAGAAAACATGAACATACACCTCTGTATGCGATTAGAAATTAGTGATACATATGCTAAAAATGTTCAAAACACTTGACAATCTTCGCATAGTCAAAGCTCGAAGGTGAGAGGTTAAAACCAACCGTATTTCGTGACCTTGGCTTATGTTTAAAAATGCAAAAATAAATATGGGATCTTAGGTCAAAAATTGGGGTACAACAGCAGTTGTTGTGTTTGACTGTGCTTTGCTTTGGATTTTTGGAAGCGCCAAGTTTAATTGATCAATGCCGAAACAATGTTTATTTAATTATTTATTATTCTGAATTTAAATGATTGGAATTTATTTTCCATTATTATAATTTAAAGAATTTTAAATAATAAATAAACAATTGGAGAAGAAAAGAATTAATCAAATAAAAGGACTTTTTATTTATCTTTAAATTATTTGTATAATTGTTTTTGTTTACAAAATGTTTACAATAATATTATTACATTTATTTAAATTTAAATAAAACTATCCTAATATTTTTCTAAATCTTCAATTCTTCATCTTCTATCCCTTGCTCCCTCTGCCTCATTGGATTCTATCTGCAAAGAATAAGAAAGAAGAAAAGTCAGAAGCAGAAAGATATTTAAAGAGACAGACAAATAAAAAGTTCATCATTAAAAGCAAACGGCCGGAATCAGTTTTACCCTCTCTGCAAATCACGGGATTTCTCCCGGTTCACAAAGAGGGATGAAAATGTTTTCAAATTAAAAATGAATGCACAAGTATTGAAATGCACAAATTCAAATTTTGTCAAAACCAACTGCATAGTTCAAAACCAACTGCATAGTTCAAAGCAAGACAGCATGTGCAAATACAAAGTCACAATTTCAAAACTAAGTCCAAAGTCAACAAGCTGCCAAAAGATATCTCAAGATATCAAAATACCCAAGATGCCAAAACTGTAACAAAGATGCAGGAGAGCTGAAGAAGGAAAGTATGCAGAGGAAAAGTGTTTTGCAAGCAAAATTTCAGTTTCATCATTTCCCATGCCAGTTTGCTTTTTCAGAATAAGTACATACAACATTATTTAAATGTTTTAACTGTACTAGAGAGAGAAAGAAAGAGAGAGAAGAAGTTGGGCTTACGGGTTTAGGCTTGAGGCATAGAAAAGATATAAAACAATCTGCCAATGAAACAGTAAAGGGGGGAATATCACAAAAGAAAAATATAGAACTACCAAGTCCCAAAAACCTGTATTGACCTCCAAAAAATATCAAAGCCATTAACCTGCATCAACACCTAAGCCTTAAACTGTTGCAACAAAAACACAAAACGGCACAAGTCATCAAGCCTAAAGCCTGAAAGCATCAAGCCAAAACATTCAAACCTTAACCCCTGTCAAAAAGCACAAATCTGCATAAGCCATCACCAATAAACATCAAACCTGAACCATCAAAAACCCATAGCACAAAAAGCCTTAACCCTGTCAAACTTAAGGCCATCAACCTGTCAAACCTGAAAACCAGTAAGCCAAAGCCATATCCAAAACAAACAAACCTTAAACTTGTCTAACTTATCCAACAGAAACTCACAAATCATCCTCAACCTGAAAACCAGGCCAAAACCAGTATTCAAGCATACAGCGTCAAGAGCCTAACCAACACAAAAAACCCTCAGAACTGTGTTCATCACAGGGACTAACATACCAAGCATACTGGAGCATACAACAAGCCAACATTCAGAAGAGGAAAGCTAGTCAAAAGCCAGTGTTTCAACAATATCATTCAAAAGCAGCACATAGGAGCCCTCATAGTGTCCTCATCATTGGGCTAGTAAGCAAACATACAAAGCAAATGTCAAGACATACAGAATATCTCAGTAAACCATCATTGAAGGCAACTCAGCAAGCAAATATACTCAGAAGCATATCATCATACAAGAAAAGGCAACAGAAGTGTTCAAAGAGGAAAAGAAGCGAGCGTTTCAAAAGCAACAGAAGTGAAGGGCAAACAGAAGAAGAAGATAAAGAGGTGTTCTCAAACATCATCATCGAACCAACACTCAAAAAGGCAAAAGATATACAGAATACCAGGGTTTCCAAGCAAAGCGCACATCATCACCAAACCTCGCCCTGTCCACCCTAGGCGCCTCCAACTCTCTCCTCCATTTTCCAAAGACAACGAAGGTATAAATTTTCCACCTTTTTCCTTCACACCTCATATAACAGTAATCATGTTCAGAGATTAGGAATTTATCAAAGATTAAAAAATGCACGAATTGGAAACCCTAAAACATAAACTGTAAGTTCATTACCTTTGCAAACATCGCCCAGACATGACCATGGGAAAGGAGAGAGGATAGCGCCTGGTACAAGGACGAAGGATTTTGGCTCAGAATCCACGGCATGGGAACGAACGAAGAAGACGAAGTGATGAAAGAACGACAATGGCGCCGTAACTCACGAACCCAAACCCTAATCCTCTTTCTGAAACAAAAATCAAAGAACCCTAAAAACGTTGTGAAGCATTGCCTTGGGCCTTACCCTTTCCATCCTAAAGCCCGCGCGTACCCCCCTTTTTTTATGTTCTGATCAATCTTCACATGGACTAAAGCAAAACCCTACAGGCCCATTTGCTATTTTTTGATTCATCTTCTTTTATTCATTTTTTTTCTATTTTATTCAAAACTAAATATTTTTGGTTATTCTCTTTTTTTTCATATAATGCTATGTATTTTGTAAATAAAATAACACTTTTTTTTAAAATATTATTAATTGTTATATTTTAGAAAAAAATACAAACATTAACCTTTTTCTTAAAATTTGAAATATTTTTCTTTTCTTTTTATACATAAAAAAGGATTAAATTTAAATACATTGATTTGTACATATTAAAGAAAAATACAAGATTACAAATTAAATAAAGAAAACATCTAATTCTTTTCATTAAGTAAACAACACTTAAAAATACATTTAAATTCATATCTCGCGCTTGTAAATAATTCTCATACACTTACACTTACACTTACACAATACATTTCCTATTTGATACATTATACATTTGATATTCTTACACTTTGCTATACATTACATTGATTACATTTGATCGCAATTCGATTTGGTTGTAATTATTTAAGTCTCATCCCCATTTGTGAATTTGTACCCCCACTCCCGGATACCATTTGTAATAGCGTAGACTTTAAAATTCCCGCAATTTACCGCTTTCGAATTATACCATGGTTAGACCTAGGGTTTGTATGTACATAAAATCGAACGCTAGATAACCTAATACAAAGACAAGTGCATGAAATCAATACACAATCACACTTGCACCCCCTAGGATAATCCCACATGTTGCCTTCCAAAATGGGCCATGCTTGCACGTCGAGTTTCTTTGGCAAAACAAATTCAAATGATCATAAGTCCCTCGATGACGCTTTCGAAAGTTGCCTAAACGGAATGATCATAGTCCCTTCAAGCAAATTGCCAAAGACACTTGGCACCATTGCATTCATGGTCCGTACGATGACCCGCGCATGTCCCAATCACATCCTAAATGCAAGATTGTCCACCAAATTCAATGGTGGAACAAAATTGTTAAAAAGGGTTAAAAACATAGAGAAAACCTTTGAGTACAATAGGGGTAGACCAAACTCTTAGTTACTTGAGATCAACTTTCAAAAACACTTGCCTCATTTTCAAACCACACTCCACAAACACTTTCAAAACAAACTCTCAAACAAAAAAACATTTGAAACATCTTTTCAAAAAGATACACACTTTTGTAAAACACTCAAACACGAGTCAATTACATTGGTTGCCGAAACAAAGGCGTCTATTCCAAAACATTTTCAAAACACACACATACACCATAATTTCAAGCAATCAAAAATCAAGGCAAGTGATCTAAAAACCAAGTAACTAAGAGCCCATGGATAACCATGGATGAAAAGGGTGCTAATACCCCCCGAACCCACGAAACATCTCAAAAAGGTTTTTCCTGTGCTTTTTAACCTTTCCTTTAGGATAAAATAAAAAGTCGGTGGTGACTCTTGCTAAACCGAACAAGTGCGAAAACAAACGCAAAACCTCAAGTCACTTCTCCCACCGTATCACACTTCCCTCCTCATATGGCTAAAGAATGAGGCTATTCCTTAGGGTTCTAGCCTGACCCAAGACAATGACAAATTGGTGACCGTGTCAATCAATTAGACACCCTCGTCAGCTCCACTTATTTCTTCTACCTCGACCTACTCGGATGTCTCATTTGGTTCATCCATTTCACCTGTAAAGCAGAGGAAACTAGTGAATTTGACAGCTAAATCAAATCCACCCTTCCACCGCAACACAAGTGAAAGTCGGTTTCTACGACCAAACCAGTTCGACGGACCCTCGTTTAGTAAAAGCAAACAAACTCGTGAGCGCCATGAGGAGAATATAAGTCCCTCGAGCAACCTCATGAAAGTGGCGAGGATAAGATAAATTTCCCGAGCAGTTTCATGAGTTCCGCGGGGAGGGGATTAGTTCTCTGAGAAATTTCATGAGTTCTGCGGGGAACAGGGGAATTTCACGAGCCATTCCGTGAGTATTACGAAGAGAGGTATGAATATCCCAAGAAAAAATCCCCCAGGTAGTGAAATTCGTCAAGATTTATCATAAAAACCAACCATAAACGACAATAATCACTGGAAAACACTTATTTGATCGAAGTTGGCAGGGAGACTGCGGTGGAAGTTACGTCGGTGCTTACGGTTGGAGAAGGAAATTCAGGAAGATAGAAAATGCTTGGTTTAAAACTACCCATAGGGTTCTGAGTTCAAGTCTTAGGTTTGTCACATTTTTACTTAATAATATTTCTACAATTTTTCAAATAAACCAATAAATTGGTCTTTAAAACAATCGATTTATGGAAAACTTACTATTTTCAGGAAAACCAAAATATCATTTGAATCAATCGACTGATGGCTTAATGTAATAAATTGTCCTGACAAAATATTGGATATTTTCACATAAAAATCCTTGAACCAATCGATTATTTGATTTTGGGTGAAATTTGTGGTTTTCTCAAATATCTATATATTATATTTATGTATTTTAATTTCTTTGTTATTTTATCAAAACATTATTTTTGATATTTTATAACTTTTATATTAATATTTTGTTATGAACCTAACAATTTATTTTTATTAATGTACCCGTACCTTGATTTTTTTAATACTGTATCCCGTATCAGTACCAGTACCTGTAACACCCATTTCTACCCAACGAATTATATAAAATCAGAGTTACAAAATTTCAACATTTACATAAGATGCTACACTTTAAACTTATAAAACCGACATTTAATCGCATATAAAACAGATACATAACACTTAAATCATCAGATGAACAAATAACAACAATTTTAGTCTTTAAAATGAAACAACTTTATTACTTAAGCAATGGAAATCACAATTTTCAACTCAAATGACATAACATCTTTGTCCAACTGAAAACAACTTCAAAACAACCAGTACTTAATGAAAATAACTTAAAATTCATCAACAGAAGTAAAATCAACAATAAAGCAACAAGCATTCATCCCCCCGAGTGTTACGTATCAGAGCAACGACACCGACTCGAACTACTGAAGGTAAACAACCTTCACTTTGGGTTACCTGCACGTTACCAACATAAGGGCAACATTCAAATAGAAGGGGTGAGATATCGAATAATAAAATAAAACACATGATAAATAGTATATTAGAATCAGTTCATACAAAATCACCACTTCGAATCTCTTTAACAACATTTAACATAATCAATTCACCCATACAACAACACAGGATGCAACATGAAATGCGACTTGTTATTATGCACATGCATGTGGTATCAACAGAGAAAAACTCCCAACTTAATAATCTGCCAATTAATAGAGGCATCAACAAGGCATAAGCCTTCAAGTTTATGTTTGCTAATCCAGGCCAACTTACCGAGCATGAGCTCCCAAATTAATATGCTATGTATGTGACAACAATATAAATATAGTAACAACAACAACAATAATTCAACAACTACTCAATACAATCCAACATTGGCCATAAGCCTACGACTTAGTCTTAGCCAATAAATAGAGGCAATACAACAATATATTCACCAGCAACTTCAACAATTAATAACAATAACATCATAGTAACTTTATATATATATATATATATATATATATATATATATATATATATATATATATATATATATATATATATATATATATATATATATATATATATATATATATATATATATATATATATATATATATATATATATATATATACACACACTAATACTATTATCGACCAAGTACTATTAATTTAATTCCACTAAAATATTCCACTGACCAATCATTTTTAGTTGAATCAAAGAAGTTATTATTTTATGACACAAATTTACCTCTACTTCTATTTTAGTTTATAGAGATTTTTCTGTTATGACTTTCCTACTACTAATGTTAAGGCCATCCTGCTAAATACTTACTAACTATATGATCATATCCAATCATCTATTTCATTACTCTTCTAAATAAGTCAGTTCTACAATTTTTGTACTTAATCTTTGCTATTAAATAATTAATAGAATAAGGTAACAGATAGAAAGGAAACAAAGCAAACAAAAGAAAACAGAAAACATATGTTTGGGGTGTGCCCCTTGTCACCCAATTGTGTCCCTCGGCACAAACTAAAATAAACCATGTCGCTCGCCATGGAGTTGTGCCGCTCGTCACACTCCTCTCCATACCATTTCGGTCGGCACGCTCGTGTGCCCCTAGACACGGGCTTACTGATTCAAACACAGAATTCTCCAAATCTTTCTTCGAGTAACAGTATTTTCAATACAACATGATATAATGCAGTATTACATTGACATAAAAACTTAACAACAATTATAGATAAAATCTAACACAGACAATTATTATCAACAATTTTGCAGACGAATTTCAACATCATTCAGGAACACAACACAATTACACATACAGCAATTACACCAACCCAAATTCCTACATACTACTCATCATAATTCCCATTATAAAGTCAGAACCCCACCCTTACCTTGGATTGAAGGTTGCTTTGTAACTCTATGATTGTCCTGGCTTTGCCTCTTTTCCTATTCCTCTTCTCTTTAACTTCTCACGTGCTACTCTAAGATTCTTCTTCACCTTTATAATTAACCTAATTTCTTATTATTATAGTTAAACCTGATAATAATAATAATAATATTCCTAATGGGCTCAACTTACACACCCATACTATTACTACTTCTAACCACAAAAATAGGTCCAAGTAATATTCTACTAATATTCTATACTTTCTAATATTGTTTATTAATATTATTAATCAACTTAATTAATCAAAAAATAACAACTTAGCAACATAAAGCAACGTCTCATACAATTCAACAAATAATTCGAAAATAATTTAAATAATCAATTAAATTAACGGGCGTTAAAAATCTCCCCCAATTATAATATTTTCGTCCTCGAAAATTTACCTTGTTCGAACAACTCAAGATAAAAGTCTCGCATCTTGCTTTCCAACTCCCACGTCATGCTTTCTCGGGAAGCTCCTAACCAGACTACTTTCACCAAAGCAATATGTTTGCCTCTTAGCGTCTTCATTTCATGATTTGCGATTCGTACAGGCATGGTCTCCACAATGAGATTATCCCTTACTTGCACATCATCCATATGAATCACATGAGATAGATCTGAAATATACTTCCGGAGTTATGACACGTGAAACACATCATGTGAATTCGAAAGATTAGGCGGTAAAGGCAGTCTATAAGCAATGTTCCCAACTCTGTCTGAAATCTGATACGGACCAATAAAACGAGGAGTGAGCTTCTTAGACTTCAATACTCGCCCAACATCGGTCACAAGCATGACTCTCAAAAACACATGATCACCCTGTTGAAATTCTAAATCTTTCATTTGCTTGTCATGATAACTCTTATGTCTACTTTGGGAAGTTTTTTCATCTTTTCTCGAATCAACTTAACCTTCTCAGTGGTTTCTCGAACCATTTCAGGTCCAAGTACTGCACTCTCTCCCGATCCAATCCATAATAAAGGAGTTCTACATCTCCGACCATACAACGCTTCAAAAGGTGTCATTCTAATACTAGAGTGGTAACTATTATTATAAGTGAACTCTATTAACGGAAGATAAGTGTCCCATGAACCTCCCTGCTCAAGAACACATGCTCTCAACAAATCTTCTAACGACTGAATAGTCCTTTCAGTTTGACCATCAGTCTGAGGATGATACGCCAAACTCAACCTCAACTTAGAACCCAACGTGTCTTGCAAACTCTTCCAAAAATCTAAAGTAAACCTCATATCTCTATCTGAAATAATACACAAAGGAATACCATGCATCTTTACAATTACACTAGTATAAATCTCTGCCAACTTTGATACTGGAAAACTGATGTTAATAGAAATAAAATGAGCCAAGTTTGTAAGCCTATCAACAAGCACCCAAATCTAATCATGTCCCCTTAGAGTATTAGGTAACCCCGTCACAAAGTCCATTGAAATGATATCCCATTTCCATTCTGGAACTTCTAATGGTTGCATCAACCCTGTAGGCTTTTGATGTTCAACTTTCGACTTCTGAAAAGTTAAACATGCATACACAAATCGAGCCACATCACTCATCATTCCAGGCTAACAAAACAAATTCTTTAAATCTTGATACATTTTTGTAGCTCCCGGAAGAATACTTAACTTGCTTCTATGACTTTCCTCGAGAATCACTTCCTTCATCTCTACATCATAAGGAATACAAATTCGATTACGGAATCTCAACACATCTTGTGCATCTAACTTGAAATCACTATTCTCAGACTGACCGATCCCAACCATCAAATCTACCGATTTCACATCCCCAACATAACACTTTGCGGTGTCGCCTCAGAAACTAAGCTCATATCTCTGAACTATTCATTTAATTCTAACTCTTTTACCATCCTTGCCGACATATGTAAAGTCTTTCGACTTAAAGCATCGGCCACCACATTTGCTTTTCTTTGATGATAATTCAAATTGAAATCGTAATCTTTTAACAACTCCAACCATCTTTATTGTCTCATATTCAATTTTTTCTGATCAAAGTAATACTTTAAACTCTTATGGTCGCTAAATACTTCAAATCTAGAAGCATAAAGATAATGCCTCCAAATCTTTAACAGAAAAACAATTGCAGCAAGCTCTAAATCATGCGTAGGATAGTTCTTCTCATGAGTCCTCAAGTGCCTTGACCCATAAGCAACTACCTTTTCATTCTGCATAAGCACACCTCCTAAACCCATCTTAGAAGCATCACAATATACCACAAAAGGTTCTCCAGGATTAGGTAATGTCAAAATCGCAGCCGACGTCAATCTCTTCTTTAATTCCGTAAAACTTTCTTCACACTGAACATCCCACACATAAGCTCTACCCTTACAAGTAAACTTAGTCAACAGAAGTGTTGACTTAGAAAAACCCTCGATAAATCTTCGATAATAACCAGCTAATCCCAAAAAGCTTCTAATATCAGTAGCCAACTTTGGAGTTTCCCACTACAATACAACATCTACTTTAGATGGATTTACAGCAATGCCACTACCTGAGATAACATGACCAAGAAAACTAATCTCCTTTAACCAAAATTCACACTTAGATAGCTTTGCATACAACTTCTTCTCTTTCAAGATTTGCAATACTATTCATAAGTGTTATGCATGTTCTTCATCCGATTTAGAGTAAATCAAAATGTCATCAATGAACACTACTACAAACCAACCCAAAAAAGTATGAAAGATATGGTTCATGTAATCCATGAATACTCCAGATGCATTAGTAACACCAAAAGCATCACCAAATACTCATAATGTTCATAACACGTTCTGAAATCCGTCTTCTGGATATCTTCATCCTTCACTTTAATCTGATGATAACCCTATCCCAAATTAATCTTACTAAACACTCGAGCACCCACCAATTGATCCAATAAGTCATCTATTATTGTAAGTGAATACTTGTTCTTAATTGTCACTTTATTCAATTGCCTATAATCAACACAAAGCCTCATACTTCCATCTTTCTTCTTTACTAGCAACACTTGAGCTCCCCACGACGATACAATTGGTCTCACAAACTTCTTTTCAAGTAAATCTTCCAATTGCTTATTTAATTCTGACAATTCAGATGCAGACATCATGTATGGTGCCATAGAAACAGGTCTGATACCAGGTACAAGATCAATATCAAATTCGACTTCTCTCTCTGGCGGTACATCAGTAATTGCATCAGGGAAAACTTCAGGAAATTCAAGCACTACTTGTTATTCCTTAATTATATCTTGATTCTCGATAAACAGCGACGCCATCAATGAGAACATCTGAGCCTCTTCTTGCATCAACTGTCTCATTTGTCTAGCAGTAATATACCAGCTTCCTCCTCCTTATGAGAAGAAAACCTCACTGACTTGTTATAACAGTTAATATGAACATAGTTATGCTCTAACCAGTTCATACCTAAGATCACATTTAACCCACTTAAAGGCAAACAAACTAAATCAACGGTAAAGTCTCTGTCGAAGATCGACAACGGGAACTTTAAACACACAAAAGAAGTAGTCATTGATCCCTTAGCTGGAGTATCGAAGTCCATCTCTCCATTCATAGAAGACAACATAAGACCCAATATTTCAACACAATCAGCAACAATAAAGCAATGAGTAGCACCAGTATCAATAATAGCAATTAAAGGAGTATTATTAATGAAACATGTACCTGTGATGAGTCTATCCTTTTTAGCCATGTGGTTCTCAGCCAAAGCGAACACTTTTCCACTGGTTTGCGCCTTCTTTGGTTTCTGACACTGATTACCAATGTGTCCTTCTTCACCACAATTGAAACAAATCATATATTTATGCTTGCACTCAAATATAGCATGTCCCATCTTACCACAATGAAAACATCTCTTCACCTCAGCAATACACACGTTGCTCTTATGACCAGGTTTTCCACATTTGAAAAAAACCACACCAGCAGGAGCATCTCCCACACTAGTTCTCTGACCCTGAGCAAATTTTTGTTTACCTTTACCAGCTGGGGCATCGTAAGGCTTACCATGGTTATGTTAGTGCTTACCCCACTTCTCATTGATAATCTTATAATGAGCATTATTATTCTCGTCATAAATATGGCAACTATCAATTAAATCGGCAAAGACACGAATCTTCTGGTATCCAACTGCCTTCATGAACTCTGGGTGCAACCCGTTCTCAAACTTGATGCAGGTAAAACTTAGCCAACTTAATTTCCTTGCTTCAGCTCAAGAAACATAATTTCCTTTTTACCATGAACGTCTTCAGGGAAATATTTTCGTAGAAATTCCCTACGGAACATAACCCAAGTGATATTTTCACCTGCGGCTTCCAATTTCTGACAAGTCTCTAACCACCAGTCATCAGGCTCGACTGCTAGCATGTGAGTACCATATTAAACCTTCTGCGCTGGAGTGAAGTCCATCACACAAAAGATTCTCTCAATATCATTCAACCAATCCAATGCCCTGCTAGAATCATACTTACACTTGAAGGTATGCGGATTCTCCCTCTGGAAGGTCGCCAATCCACGAGATCTAGCATTCCCGTCAACATTCGCTGATTCTCCATAGCATGCGTCATCACTTCCAAAGCAGCAGCAAGTGCAGCATCATTCCTTCCAACCATCTCAACTTATCGCTACAACATAAACAATGGTTAGAACCCAAGTTAACAATGCTCGATTATTAGACAAATCTACGAGTCGACAACTTGGTCGGACTGGCCGACCTGCTCTGATACCAACTAATGTAACACCCCATTTCTATCCAACAAATTATATAGAATCAAAGTTACAAAATTTCAAAATTTACATGAGATGCTACACTTTCAACTTATAACACCGACATTTAATCGCATATAAAATGGATACATAACACTTAAATCATAGGATGAACAAATAACAACAATTTTAGTCTTTAAACAGAAACAACTTTATTACTTATGCAGCGGAAATCATAATTTTCAACTCAATTGACATAACATCTTTGTCCAACTGAAAACAACTTCAAAACAACCAGTACTTAATGAAAATAACTTAAAATTCATCAACAGAAGTAAAATCAACAATAAAGCAACAAGCATTCATCCCCCCGAGTGTTACGTATCAGAGCAACGACACCGACTCGAACTACTGAAGGTAAACAACCTTCACTTTGGGTTACCTGCACGTTACCAACATAAGGGCAACATTCAAATAGAAGGTGTGAGATATCAAATAATAAAATAAAACACATGATAAATAGTATATTAGAATCAGTTCATACAAAATCACCACTTCGCATCTCTTTAACAACATTTAACATAATCAATTCACCCATACAACAACACAGGATGGAACATGAAATGTGACTTGTTATTATGCACATACATGTGGTACCAACATAGCAAAACTCCCAACTTAATAATCTACCAATTAATAGAGGCATCAACAAGGCATAAGCCTTCAAGTTTATGTTTGCCAATCCAGGCCAACTTACCGAGCATGAGCTCCCAACTTGATATGCTATGTATGTGACAATAGTATGAATATAGTAACAACAACAATAATAATTCAATAACAACTCAACACAATCCAACATTGTCCATAAGCCTACAACTTAGTCTTAGCCGATAAATAGAGGCAATAAAACAATATATTCACCTGCAACTTCAACAATTAATAACAACAACATCACATCAACTTATATATATACTAATACTATTATTGACCAAGTCCTATTAATTTAATTCCACTAAAATATTCCACTAACCAATCATTTTTAGTTGAATCAAAGAAGCTATTATTTTCTGACACTAATTTACCTCTACTGCTATTTTAATTTATAGAGGCTTTTCAGTTATTACTTTCCTACTATTACTGTTAAGGTCATCCTGCTAAATACTTACTAACTATATGATCCAATCCAATCATCTATTTCATTACTCTACTAAATAAGTCAGTTCTACAACTTGTGTACTGAATCTCTGCTATTAACCAATTAATAGAATGAGGTAACAAACATACAGGAAACAAAGAAAACAAAAGAAAACAGAAAATAGATGTTTAAGGTGTGCCCTCGTCACCCAACTGTTCCCCTCGGAACAAACTAAAACAAACCATACCGATCACCATCGAGTTGTGTCACTTGTCACACTCCTCTCCATATCATGCCGGTCGGCATGCTCGTGTGCCCCTCGGCACGTTCCTTCATTTTGTGTCGTCCGGCACAAGACTTGTGCCCCCCAAAATAGAGTGTTTCTCATGCAGCTTCATCACAAACTTACTGATTCAAACCCAGAAGTCTCCAAATCTTCCTTCGAGTAACAATATTTTCACAACAACATGATACAACACAGTATTACATCGACATAGCAACTTAAAAACAATTATATATAAAATCTAACACAGACAGTTATTATCAACAATTTTGCAAACAAAATTCAACATCATTCAGGAACACAGTTACACATACATCAGTTACAGCAACCCAAATTCCTACATATTATTCATCGTAATTCACTATTCCAAACAAGCACATAGACAGTGCTTTTTTGGCCATAGACAACGCTTTAAAGCGTTGCCTAAACTAGCACTGCTATAAGTAAATGCAACGCTTTGGATTAATGTAAAAGCGATGTTATATGTCTCCTTTAGGCAGCACATTTAATTTAAAAGCTCTTTCTTATGCACCCCTTTAGCATCACTTTCTCTTTAGAGAGTGCTTTGGTAAGTACCCCTTTAGCAGCACTTTTGGTTATATTTTAGGCATTGCTTTAGACAACGCTTTTCTTTAAAAGCATTGTCTGTTCCCCACTTTAGGCAGCACTTTCCCATTTTAGGCAGTGCTTTTCCCCACTTTAGGAAGCGCTTTTTCCCCACTTTAGACAATGCTTTTCTCATTAAGCGTTGTCTAACGTTCACAGTTTTTTTTAAATATTAGACTTATTTTCACTTACAGAAAGCGCTGTCCAATATCTACAATAAATTTTCACCAGATTTTGCACCATGTTTTCACCATATTTTACACCAGATTTGGTAGCTTCAATCCAATAAATATGCACCAAATTTGCATATACAAAAAATCTACATATATATAATTGATGATATATACAACAACAACTTGAAAATTAAAAAATTCTAAATTGATGTTTAATCTACATGTTACTATCTTGGAGAATTTCTAAAAAACAACAACAATGAACTTGTTAGCTCTATCTTCTACATATTCACCTATAACCTAAAACAAAACCAAAAGATCGAAATTCATACCATGATAAAACAAAACTTTATTCAAATTTGTACTCAAAACTCGAAAGTTATACTCAAAATTCTCATCAATGAAACAAAGACAATATACCTTATAAAATTCTCAACTTTATAATGAATTAACACCATTCCTCCATAAGTTCATCCAATTGATCTTTTGAGTAATGAGCACAATTGAATTCGTCAAAGTACTACATAGTAATATAACATAGTATGTGATTTAGTTAAAACACTATGCCATTTTATGAGAAATATTAAAATAATTCCTAAGTTAGAAATTCATACCGTGGACAGAATCTCTATTCGGTCCAAAAGAAGCGTTTCTTTCATAAACCCCAAGATGAAATAACTGCAGTCCATACCACTACGTTAACATGGACACTACACATGGAAAGAAAATATAGATATATATCAGGATATGCCCCTTAACTTGTTTTATCAAGTATCATCACTAATATAATCAAAATTGTGAAAACATACCTCTTTGTGATCGAAAAGCTTGTAGAACGCTATAATAAAATATAAACGACTATTTAGAACAATCTCACATAGATAAATAAATATGCACACGAATATTTAGAATAATCTCACTTACGTATCAATCATCTTCTTCAAATCTGGGTATGTTGTCCAATCATTGTATAACGAATCTAAATAGTATACAATTTCTCTTTAAGGATCAATCGCAAGCAACAATTATTATCCACTGTAAAATTAAACAAATGTTAGATGGAAAGTTTCTACATAACGTAAAAAAACGAAAAATTATAATAGATGAAGTTAGGATGAAAATCTAACCCGTTTCCAATATTATATGGAAAAAAGAACAAATATTGTGTATCTTTGCTGGCCACAAATAAACCGAGTACATACGATATGACATCATATGGTTTTATTACGATTAACCTTGCGTTGACGGTGTTGTGAGCTAAGAAAGCGAATATTTCTTCCAATCCACGCGGGCGCATCACTTTGTCATACAAAAACCTTAAATAAAAACATCATTAAAATTAGACTATATTCATTGAAATCAGTAAATAAGTTCTTTATTTAATTAAACAAAGTTGATCGGAGTATACCTGATGTATGTATCGATAACACTGAGGCCTAAAGTCAAATGTTGAAAAACTTGATCCATATCTTCTCTACCAATTTCTTCCATGTATTCATAACCAAAAATGTCTACCGGCATAGGTATAAGATGAGTACCACTAATTGGAATATTTGTTATTCCTATATATGTCCGAAGGCACGACCTATACTGAGAAGTAGGTTTTTTGCTAGCCGCGGTCTTCTTACCCCTACTGACTTGTTCAATCTCCTTAGCATGCATCTAAATATCATATAATTAGTTAGGTGAAGTATAAGATCATTATATGCATAAATATCATATAATTGTGTTATACCTCTTTTTTTGATGCAACGACTCGGTTTGCCGCATCATCCCCTTATCTTTTGATTTCGGTTTTATAGGAGTCTAACATTACCATGTAAAAAAAATGTACGTAAAATGCTCATAAAAACTTTGAATACTCAAAGGTTCATAATTGTTTTAAGCATACCTAATCATCTACACGAATGAGGCTTGACGGCCATGCAACATACGCACCTACTACCTCTCCAACTAATGTTGCATCTAAAATATCGTCTGATATTGGTAATAATGCACCCCCTCTAAAGCAATATCAATTGATACCTTCAAATATCCATCAGGGAGAGGTTTATGGTGAAGTACTTCTCCCAAAGTATTATGAACTTTCCCCTTGCCAACCATCCGATAAGTCGGTGACGATAATTAGAGTTAACATGATGAAATGCCCTAAAACCAATAATAAATATGACATTGTTAATGTGTGTGTGTGTATATATATATATATATATATATATATATATATATATATATATATATATATATATATATATATATATATATATATATATATATATATATATATATATATATATATATATATATATATATATATATATATATATATATATGTGTGTGTGTGTGTGTGTGTGTGTGTGTGTGTGTGTGTGTGTGTGTGTGTGTGTGTGTATGTGTGTGTGTGTGTCTGTGTCTGTGTCTGCGTGTGTGTGTGTGTGTGTGTGTGTGTGTGTGTGTGTGTGTGTCAATTAAATAAATTACACTAATTTAATTTCATAATGATATATATAATTACCTCGGGAGTATTCGGTTGAACATTACAATTGACACTAGCTTTGTCACTAGTATCTTTAAAACCTAAAGCTTCCCTTTCCGATTGATCTTTTTCTTTTTCCTTTCTCAATTCACGAACTTCATCTTCTAATGCATGCAACTTTGCATGCAGTTCTTTATTGCTAGGGGATTTTGTCTTTGGATTTTTCTTTGTCAAGGATGTTGGAGTAACCCCATGTCCCATACCCCTCACCCGACCGGAATACTCACGAACATCTAATGCTCGACTAAGTATGCTCCTGGAATCATTGTAGTCATCTGGAGATATAGACTGAGACAAATTCTCCTGAAATTCATATGAATATTGAAAAAGCATGAATATTATATGTTAATAAACTTTTGATTTAATTAAAAAATTAATGTTATACTTACACATTTCTCAAAAAAAAATTGAACCTCTTTTTTAACAACTCCATCCTTACCCACATGGCTCAACCTCATTGTCATTATACAGAACATACAAATGCATGTGATCCCATTCATCCCTAGATATTGTCACAATTTTATTTCCAATTTATTTTTTACCTTCTATTTTTTCGAAAATATGAGATTTAGAGAGTCCAATAGATTGTACATTGGACAAATATTCAGTACAAAACTCATCCGCTTCTTCAACAATGTATCGTTCAACAATATAAACCTCTGGACGACTTCGGTTTTTCACGTACCCTTTTAATATTTTCATATAACATTCATGAAGGTACATCCATCTCATATAAGCTGGTCCACATAACTGTGTCTCTTTTACAAGATGAACAACTAGATGTACCATTATGTCAAAAAATGAGGGAGGAAAAAACATTTCAAGCTCACACAAAGTAATAACTATTTCTTTTTGCAATGTCGGTAAGATCTCAGTATCGATCACCTTACTACAAATTGACCTGAAGAAAAAACACAATTTAGTTATTGTTCTTCTTTACTTTTTATGGAAAAATAGAATGTATACCTATTGGTAGAAACTGTTCCATTATGACATGGCAATCATGTGTCTTTAAACGCTTTAACTTGAGGTCTTTCATAGACACAAGTCTTATGATATCTGAAGAGTATCCTTCAGGAACTTTAACTTCACTTAGAAACTTACACAATCATTTTTTATCCTTTCTAGATAGAGTATGAGCAGCAGGTGGTAGATATGTTCTTCTTCCTTTCTTCACGGGTCCTAATTCAGTTCTTATTCTCATCTTTACCATGTCCTCCCTTACTCTAAGGCCATCCTTAGACTTTCTATTTATATTGAGTAACGTACCAATAACACTTTCAAATACATTTTTTCAATATGCATAACATCGAGAAAATGTCTCACATACAAAGACTTTCGATATGGAAATTAAAAAAAATCGACCTCTTCTTCCACCCACCTTTAACAATCGTATGTTCAAAAGTCTTGCTAAACTGAGTACACATATCTTTTACCTTTTCAAAAATTTGGTCACCTGACAATGCAGGTGGAGCTTTAAGTTGTTTGGTGTCTCTATTGAATGGTTTTCTCCACCCACGGTAGTGATGTTTATAATTTAAGAATCTATAGTGACCTAGAAAGACATTCTTATGACACTGGTCCAGTCGTGTCATATCGGTTCCATCTTCACAAACAGAACACGCTTTTTGACCTTTAATGCTATACCCTGGTAGATTCTCGTTTGCTGGAAAATTATTAATTGTGCCAAATAACATCGCCCTTAAATTGAAACTTTGTTTCCTATATCCATCATAAACCTCCACATCATTCTCCCACAAAATATTTAAATCTTCGATCAAAGGTGTCAAGTATACGTCTATGTCATTCCCTGGTTGTTTAGGCCCAGAAATTAACATAGATAATATCATATACTTACACTTCATACATAGCCATGGAGGTAGGTTATAAATCATAAAAATCACAGGCCATGTGGCATGTTAGATACTTTGAAGACCATGTGGATTCATTCCATCTGTAGATAACACGAAGCAAAGGTTTCTTGCTTCTTCTCCAAAATCAGGAAAATAATTATCAATTTTCTACCACTATGGTGAATCTGCCGGATGTCGATACTTTCCACCAATAATTCTTTCATCTGCATGCCAAGTTTAGTGTCTTGCATCGATTTCACTATGAAACATGCGTCTAAATATCGGAATTATAGGAAAATACCATAAGACTTTTGTTGGAGATAATTTTTTCTTATATCGAGATAAACCGCATTTAGGGCACTCATTTAATGATGCATATTCGTTTTGAAACAAAATGAAATCAATTGGACAAGCATGGCTCGTGCCAATAGAGCACAACCGTTTTTTGGCCTCATAGGTTCGATTAGGAAGAACATCATCCTCCGGAAGCATATCTCTCATAATGGCTAATAACTCTGTGAAACTTTTATCCAACCATCCATTTCCCGCCTTTAAGTTGTACATCTTTAATACCGCAAACAGTCTTATAAATTTAGTACAACCTTTATACAATAGTTTATCTATATCGCTTACCAACCTCTCAAACATTTTGGGATAATCCTGAAGATCTTCTTCAAGTGCTTCTGCAATCTCTTCGACTTTATCACAATCGTATGTATCTATTCCATTGTCGTCTGAAGCATATGTCGTACTATCCCCCGGTTCAACATTCTCGTTACTTTTCTCACTATGGAATAACCAACATGTGTAACTTCGATCAATTCCACGCCTCAATAAATTCGATTGCAACCCAACTGCGTCAACCCGACCCACAAAACAACAACTTAAGCAAGGACATTTCATTCAATTGGCATCTTCGGCGTGTTCAATAACAAACTTAATGAATTTCAATACCTAATTATCGTACTCTTTGGATAATCGATTGACAGACATCCATTTTTTATCCATGGTCTTATTATTAAGTAAGCTAAACAAAAGCAATACTTAAAAAAAGGACAGAGACTAAAAAGATTAATACCAATTAGGCATATTCATAGAAAATCATAGGAGCATAGGAGCAATTTCTAATGGAATATAAAACATAGAAGGTTCTCTAACCTTAGTGTAAAACAAGAATTTTGACTTGTCCAACCAACTTAATTCAAAATCGAAGGTCTTCAAGTATAATTTTGTCTCCAAAATGTGTAACCTGGATACAAAATGAAGTTCAAATGAGAATATTGCAAAAGTGAATATATAAGATACCAAAAGTCAATGCCTACAATCTGAGAAAACACAAACATATTATGTAACAGTCAATAATTTAGAGATGACACTAAAAGTTATACTTGCGTGGTTGTTTCACCGCTACAATATTATAAAGTACGCATATAACACAAATGAGAACAAAATTAACAAACATCACATACGAAAACCAAAGTCTAAACTCATGCCATAAATACAAAATGGAATCACAATCTAAACATGAACGCAATGCCGATTTCAAACGAATTTGAAGCCAATTAACAATTAAACAACGCAAAGGTAATCATGAAAGATTAGCAAGGCATACAAACTCGAACTTCCTGATCACACAGATTTGAATGCAAATAGCATAGTCACGTCTTATGTTTCGACCAACTTTCAAAACCGACTCAGAACAAAGCAAAGTGTGGTGTTCATATTTAATACGAACATGATTCTCATAATAAACGTATCAATGCATCCAAAGCGGTATTCATTTTTAACACGAGCATGATATTGATACGAAATACATCATATCTCGACACCAACACAACATTATATTGTGAACAAAATTTTTTCACAGATTTAAACCAGTACATCAAACTGAGCAGAATTCAACATGCGATTTTTCAACATAACAGTTCATAACTCAATAATAAGATCAAAATCGGCAGAAGCATCATTTCCACAGCATAATAGTTTAACACAAATAAGAATGAACTTGCAACTTACCAACAATGGCAGATGAGATTGTGGAAGCAGAAGCTTGAAATAAATACGAGAGTATTGATTCCTAGCTTGAGTCGGAAGGTGCTTGAACGAGAACGGAGGGGTATGCTACTGGGAGTCTGAGCGGCGATTTGACATAATTGAAGGCTGTTGGAGAAAGATGGTTGAACAGATGGCGAAGGGAGTGTGAATCATGATGGATGATGGTGATTCACGATGAAGTTGGACGGAGGGATTTGGAAGGTGATTACGGCAGATGCTTGGAGATGAAAACGCTGAGAACTGTTGAGAGACGAAGGTGAGTAGCAGAAAGAATCGTGTTTTATTATTTTAGGGTTTAAGAGTTTTAATTTTAGAATTTTTAAAAGGCAACGCTTTCAAAAACTACAGGGATTGGTGCTACTGAAGGTTGCCTTTTAAAAAATCTAAAATTAAAACTCTTAAATCGTGTCTATAGTGATTCCCATTATAGAGTCAGAACTCCACCCTTACCTTGGATTGAAGGTTGTTCTGTAACTCTATGATTGTCCTGGATTTGCCTCTTTTCCTATTCCTCTTCTCTGTAACTTCTCATGTACTGCTCTAAGACTCTTTTTCACCTTTCTAATTAACCTAATTTCTTATTATTATAGCTAAACCTAATAATAATATTATTATTCCTAATGGGCTCAACATACACACCCCACCTATTACTACTTATAACCACCAAAATAGGTCCAACTAATATTCTACTAATATTCTATACTTTCTAATATTATTTATTAATATTATTAATTAACTTAATTAATCAACTTAATTAATCAACTAAATAAAAACTTAGCAACATAAAAGCAATGTCTCATACAATTCAACAAATAATTAGAGAATAATTTAAATAATTAATTAAATTAACGGGCGTTACAGTAGTCGCACCAGGTACTGAAAATGTACCTATGTGTTGTAACCGGCAAAAATAAGAGAGTCGTCACCACTACTTATTTGTTCTAAGGACGGGAAAGGAACGAAAAAACTCTAATTGTTTAGAGATTGATGGATTCGAGATTTGATTAGATAAAGAAAAGGTGTTAGACACTATTTACCTCCATTGTACTCAAGGGAATCCTTTTTAGACATATGACTTAGAGGGAATACTTCTTTATTTTACTCCTTGTCCGTTTATGTCATTTATTCTATCATATATCATATACAAGAAAGAAAAAAGGGAAAATCAGTTTTTTTTAGTTAGTGGACTCGCCTTAGTTTTTCAACTGTGTGCCTACGTATCTTCTTAAGAAGAAATCAGAGTCCTTCGTAGTTTGAAGTTATTTTATTAGTGTTTTTTATAGAATCGTGTTAAATTTCTTTTGAATGGTTTTGAACTTTCCTGAGTTTGAAAATTGAGTGATGGTATGCGAAGTTTTCATATCCATGTAGAAAGTAACTGAAAAATCCTTTATTGAAAAAAAAATTCTTGGGTTTGATTATGTTAGTAAGAAAAAGGATTTTTATTGGTTAGCTGCTTTAAGTCTAGTTGATTGATAAAGAGTTGATCTTATTTAGAATTAGATCGTGTTAAGCGAAGAAATTGATTTTGGTTGATAATGTTAATCTTTATCATAATTAAATCGTGTGAGAGGAAGAAATTGATTTTTGTTAGTTTGGTGAGTTTTAGGTGTTTTTATTTGAATAATTAATTTGTAAGACGTTAAGCCAACCACTTAATCACTCGAGGATGTTTATCTTATTATTTACGAAATGTTGAATTAGTTTGATTAAGAGAAAAAAATTGATTTATATATAGATTAGATAATTACAAAGAAGTGATACTAATTTTGACATTAAGATCGAGAAGCCTTAAAATTATGCACAAGAATGATTTTTTTCAGTTATTTTTGTAATTATCAATTTATGTACAAATTAACAATTTAATCAACTAACGAGTTTAATTAATTTAATTAGACTACAAAATAAATTATTTAAAAGATTAGAAAATCTAATTAATCTAATAACCTAATTATTTTAGTGAAACTAATTACATACAATGAGATTGATTTTTTTAATTGTTTACCTATAATGATCAAATTGATTTATAAAAAAAAAAACTAAAATTCTAACTTAATTAGCTTCATTATTATGGGAGTACAATGACATATTAGAATTGTATAAATTAATAAAACATTATTAGTCCAGGCCCAATTATTAAAAAACCCTAATTAATTTAAAACTAACAAAGATAAAAAATTCTGGCGTGGTTCCCCCTATTACGATAATGATTCCAATATTTTAGGAATATAATAACAACCGAAGCTAACTTATTAATATTATGACAATAATACTCAATGACCTATTCAAATCTTTTCCAATTCACCACTTATAATATGACACGTGGAATTGAAATTAATTAAAACCAAACAAATAACAATTACCACTTACTAATATATGTTCACATAGAGAGAGAAAAATTACACAATCCAACCCTCCCTCTTTCTTTCACGATGTAATTTCTTTTCTCCCTTCTTCCAATTTTTTCTTCTTTTTTAATTATCAACATAAAACTTGCAGAGAAAATTGGGAGTGGATTTTAAACTGTTTTTTTATAAAATGTCCAACTAACTTTTAATATGAGTACAAAGTAATTTATATATAAAATCACATGATAGAATAATAAAAGTTACAACATTAACTATTTCTAGATCTTTAAGGAATAAACGTCCCGCTGTCCAAAGAGAATCTGCCTTTTGTACTACCCAAGACGAAGTTGAATTTAACTAACGAAATTCTCCCATAAATTTAAATATTTCTTTGATCCATCATCCCTAGCATTTTCTTGCCTCTGTCGAATAGTTCCTTCGACACTGGTTTTGTAAGAATGTATGCTGCTTGATCCTTGCTTGCAACGTGCTTCAGTTCGATGCTTCCATCCTTCACATGTTCTCGAATAAAATGGAATCGAACATCAATGTGCTTGCTTCTTTCATGATTGACTGGATTCTTTGCCAGTTCGATTACAAATTTGTTATCGACTTGAATTATTGTTGCATCTTCCTGTTTCGATTCCATCCTGCTCAGCAATCTTCTCAGCCATATTGCATGGCATACGCACCAATATGCTGCCACATACTCTGCTTCACATGTCGAAAGAGTTACTATGGGTTTCTTCCTTGACAGCCAGGTGAATACAGTGTTTCCCATGAAGAACACATATCCTGAAGTTCTCTTTCGATCATCTATGTCACCACACCAATCGCTGTCAGAGTAGCTAGTCAACTTGTATTCTTCTGCTTTCAAATAAAACATTCCAAGTGACACAGTTCCTTGGACATATCCAAGGATTCTCTTCAGATCTTTCCGGTGTGCAAAAACTGGTTCTTCCATGAAACGACTCACAATTCCAACACTCAGCGAAAGATCTGGCCTTGTGCATGTGAGGTATCGAAGACTTCTCACCAAGCTTCGAAATTTGTTTGCTTCGACACGCTCTCCCCCATCAAATTTCGAAAGCTTTGCTCTTGGTTCCATAGGAGTCGAAATTGAATTGCAGCTTTCCATTTTAAATCTTTTCAGGATATCTTTTGCATATTTTTCTTGTTAGATGAACATTCCTGCTTCTTCTTGTCGAACCTCCAGACCAAGAAAGTATTTCATCAGGCTTAAGTCAGTCATCTCAAATTCTTGTGACACTGTGCCTTTGAATTCTTCTATCATTTGATTATTGTTGCCCAAGAAAATTAAGTCATCAACATAGAGAGCATGTTCGTAGGGACATTGATGAAATCCATTTTCTTTGAAGTATGTGTCAATTCGTGTATTCCATGCTCGTGGTGCCTGCTTCAGCCCTTAAAGTGCCTTCTTTAGCTTTAGCACCTTTCCTTCATTTTTGATTTTCATGTATCGAATGGGTTGTTCAACATAAACTTCTTCTTCGAGCACGCCATTCAAAAAGGCTGACTTGACATCCATCTGATATATTTTCCATTTTTATTGAGCATCTTGAGATATGAGCAATCGAATTGTCTCCATTCTTGCAACAGGTGCAAATACTTCATCATAGTCGATTCCTGATTTTTGCTTGTATCCTTTCGCCACAAGTTGCGCCTTGTATCTTTCAATTTCACCTTGTGCATTTATCTTTTTCTTGAACACCCACCTCACACCAATTGTTTGACTTCCTTTTGGTAACTTTTCTAGTTCCCAAGTATCATTGTGTTCGATGGCCTTAATTTCTTCATTCATAGCATCCTTCCATTTTTTTTCTTATTGCTTCGTCGAAACTGACATCTACAGTGTCTGCTAACAAATATACGAGATGCACTTCTTCTATATTTTCATACAAGTCTTGTAAACTTCACAACTTGGGCTGTGAGATTCCTTCTTCATCATCAGAGTCTTCTGGTTCTGTCGAAGTGTTTTTTGATATAGCATCTGGTAATTCGACCATAATTTCAGTTGAGTTATTCCAGTCCCGCTTGCTTCCTTTGTTTACTGGAACATCTCTACTCACTATCACCTTTTTGTTTGTTGGGTTGAAGAGTCTGTAACCTTTCGTTTTCTCATCATACCCAATGTGTATGTATTTCTGGCTCTTATCTTCCAGCTTTGTTCTTCTTTGATCAGGTACATGTGCATAAGCCACACTTCCAAACACTTTGAAGTGAGACACAGTTGGCTTTCGTCCGCTCCAAGCTTCTCGAGGTGTTAAATCTCCCAACTTCAAATGTGGACATCTATTTGAACGTAGATTGCATATTGTACAGCTTCTGCCCAAAATTCCTTCGACGTGTTCTTGCTCTTAAGCATTGATTGAACCATGTCAAGGATTGTTCGATTATTTCTTTCCGCCACACAATTTTGTTGAGGTGAGTATGCAGCAGTCTAAAATCTCCTTATGCCTTGCTCTTCACAGTACTTCATAAAGGTTGTCGAAGTATACTCCCCACCTCTATCTGATCGAAGAGCTTTGATGTGCCTGTCTGTTGCTTTCTCCCTCATTATCTTAAACTTTTTGAATACTTCTAAGGCTTCTGACTTTTCTTTTAGAAAATACACCCAAGTTTTCCTTGAGAAATCATCAATAAAGGATATAAAGTACTTTTTCCATTGAAGGATTCTGGGGTAATTGGTCCACATATGTCAGTGTGAATCAATTCCATAATTTTTTTAGCCTGATATTTTGCCTTCGATTGAAATGAGGTTCTCATCTGTTTTCCAAACACACATTCTTCACAGAACTTTCCTTCGAATTCTACGTCTGGAAGTCTATTCACCATATTTTTCTTTGCTAACATCCTTAGTCCAGCCTGATGTAGATGACTAGAGTGTAGATGCCACAGGGATGCTTGGTCTTCGATATTGACTTACAAACACTTTTCTTGAATGCTTCTCAAATTCAACTTGTACATTCAATTTCTCCCCATTTAGACTTGAGCAACTAAACGTCCTGACTTGTCTTTTAAGTGCAAGCTTCGATCTTCCATGAGAATCGAATAGCTCTTTTCTGTGAGTTGTCCCAAACTCAAAATATTTTCTTTGAGGTTTGGTACATAGTACACATCTAGGATTGATCTAACAAATCATCCTTCTGCAAGAAACTGATTGTTCTTTTTCCTTCGACCCTTACATTCGAAGCATCTCCAAAGGAAACATGACCATCCTCAATTTTCTTTATTTCTTTGAACAAGTGCTTATGACCATACATATGGTTACTTGCTCCTGAGTCCAGGTACCACATAGTGTCATTTTCTACATCTTCTTCCTTTTGAGTCATTAACAGAAATCCTGCATTCGATTCTGTTTCTAGGGAAAGATTTCTTGTTTTTTCTATCTTTCTTCTGAGTCGATAATCTTTTGCAAGATGTCCCATTTTACCACAATTGTAGCAACTGTAGGAGTTGCAATCTTTCACATAGTGCCCCTGTTTGTTACATTTGTAACATTCAATATTGTTGTAATTCGACCTACCACCTCTCTAGCCACGTCCTCTGCCACGCCAGTTTTGTTGGCTTGATTGTCCTTTGTCGAAGTTGTTATTTTAGTAACTTCGACCATCATTACGTCCTCCACGACCATGTCCTCTCCCACGCCAATTTTGAGAGAATAGTGCCTTTTCGTCTCTGTTGGGTTATGCATCCTCAAGTGCCCCCTCCTTCTTCTTTATTTTGCGCTATTCAGGTGCCTCAGCGAACCAGCCACTTCTTCGACAGTGATTTTCGATAGGTCCTTCGCTTCTTCTATTGCGCGTATTATGTTTTCGAACTTGTCTGTCAAAGATCTCATAATATTTTTGACAATACGAGCATCAGTCATTGCTTTTCCATTTCGATTGAGTTGATTTTCCACCGTCTGCACACGAGTGATGTAGTCCGATATGGACTATGTATCCTTCATCTTCATTCTCACCATTTCTCCTCGAAGAGTCTTCAATCGAACTTGTTTGACTCTATCTTCGCCTTTGAAAGCCTTTTCTAGTGTGTCCCACGCCTCCTTCGACATAGTCGAACCAGCAATCTTTTTGAAAACTGACTCGTCGACTGCTCTGAACAGCATGTATAATGTTGTTTTATCATTTGCTCGTGTTTCTTTCAATGCCTTGTTCTGAGCAGCTGTGTTTGTCGTCGTATTTGATGGTTCTTCAAACCCGTCGTTAGTTACTTCCCATACATCTAACGATCCCAGCAGCGCCTTCATCTGGATACTCCAGTTCTCATAATTCGACTTTGATAGTCGTGGAAGTGGCATTTGACCCATCATATTTGCCATGCACTCTGATACCAATTTGAAGATATTGAAGAGAAAATTGAGAGTGGACTTTAAACTGCTTTCTTTATAAAATGTCCTACTAACTTTCAATATGAGTACAAAGTGATTTATATAGAAAATCACAAGATAGAATAATAAAAGTTACAATATTAACTATTTCTAGGTCCGTAAGGAATAAACTTCCCACTGTCCAAAGGGAATCTTCCTTTTGTACTACCCAAGATTTAAATTTAACCAACAAAACTAATAACCATCATAAAATTATGAAATCAAAAAGGAATATAAGACTTACATGGGAGCCAAAAGAGGTTTAGAACTAACAAGGGTTGGGTGTGGTAGATCTCGCGCGTGCGGCTGACGGATCGGAGGGAAGAACACCGCGTGCAGTGCTTCGTTGGTTGAGCATGGCCGGGAAGTCGTGGTGATGTTTTGTCTGTCGTGGTGTGTGGCTAAGATCGTCGTAGTTACGGTGGGGGGTTTCAAGGTAGTGATTGATTTTTATTTTATTTGTGCTTCTTATTTTCTTTTAATCTTCTTCCTTCTCTTTTCAACAGTAACCGGAAAGCAAGATCCAAAAAACGACAAAAGGAAGGAAAAAAAATAAAACTACACAATTACGGCGACAACAACGATAAGTTTCATTTTTTTTTCCTCTGCGTTGGTTGTATTGATGCTAACCACGATTATTGTTGATTTTTTTGTCTGAGGTTTTGAAATTTGTGTTGATTTAATGAAGATTGTAAAATTTGTAAATTTGTGCACAAAAGTTTTGTACGGATGAAAATTTGCAGGGTTTGAAATATTATTTGGACTATGTATTTGTGAAGAGGTTTAAAACTACTTTTGAGACAATGATGAAGAACTGTGGTTGTATTTGAGATATAAATCTATAGAAAGTTTATGCAAAAAGTTGTTTGACATAAAAATCTATAATAGATTTATGCTAAATGTTGTGTTCCGGTTTTTAAAGTGAGGGAATTGATGAAGATGGTTTTGACGGTGTGGTATTAGTGAATTTTAAGACTACACTAAAATATTAGAAATTATTTGTTTAGAAATTGTAAAAAAAAATATACAAAGCTTTGTGTGGGGATGTTATATACAATGGTTAAAAATAGTTACTAATAAGAAATAGAAACAAAAAATATAGTAATAAATAGATTTAAAAATAATAGAACCATAAAAAAAAATTCATCATACGATTTAAATAACAAAAGAATTTTTTGTCATTTTTTTGTTTGAACTGGAAAGCTGAAACAAAAAATAAGTTTATTGGACCTGAACCGTTGAGCCTTTACTATTTTACTTCATTAAACATCTTGATCCATCGCTATACCCCCTACTTGCATTATTTGGATTTTATTTTCTTTTCTGTTAATTGATTTTTGTTTTAATAATTCTTTTCATGAAAAAATGATAAAAATATAGAAATGTCATGATTTGTGTTTTTAGGAATTTTATTTTGCCATTTTCTATTATTTTCTTTTTGTGTTAATGCTTAATCATATTTGTGCCATGTTCTTAATGACTTTTCTTGGTGATTTTGATGGTGCTTGATGATTAATTTTCTTGATACTTATTGTGCTTGTGTGCTCATATGGTCCCTTAAGCTTCAACAATTTAATTTTAATCTTTGATTAAATTGGATTAAGTTAGGCATTAAGCTTGAATCCGAGAATAACAACATTAGGATTAAGTTTCCCTTCAAAATTAATTTTAAGTCCATATGACATGACAGCAATTAGGATTGAAATCCCTTTTCTTTTTCTCTTTCCTTTTGCATCTCATTTATTTCTTTAAAAAACAAAAACTTCTTTTCTTTATCAAATACCAAAATACCTAATAAATACAATACGTATAATACGCCATGAGCCTTAAGAAAATGGGGAGAGAATTTTTGTATGTGAGACGCTTGGCTCATTTGTACAAAGTATCCTCTTTCATTTCATAGACTTTAGTATAATATGTATCTCAAAAAGTTTCAAGATTAAAGGAGAATATACTCAAATACCCCCAAACTTAAGGGACCATTTGATGTGTCTCCTAACAAAACACTTCAAAAAATTCAAACATTTTTTTCCTCTTGGCTTTTCTCTTGAATCTTTTCAAAAAGGGCATGTTATTTCCGTTCTACCGCAATACAGGCTTTCCTATTGCTAGAGAATGAGCGTTAACATTGTCCATAAAAAACACCTAAAAACCAACATTTTTTAGACAAACTACAGAGTTCTGATTTCTTCATTTCACTATAAGGATACAAAGACACTGAGTTGCAAAATCTGGGCAAACTCGATAATAAAAACCTTTTCTTTTTCCCATTAATTCATTCATTCATTTCTTAGCAAGTTATAGCTTTTGATATACACACCCTTAGAAACAAATAACCGAAGTGGATCCCGTTGAGTACAATAGATGTGAGGGGTTATAATATCTTTCCTTTGCATAACCAACTTCCAAACTAGTACATTGGTGGCAAGATCATCTTATCCTTCCTTTTGAGGTTTTCTCGATGTTTTTCCTTCCCTTTGGGATAAATAATATTTGATGGTGACCCTTATTTTTTTGTGGTGCGTCAATGCCGATGAAGATTTCTAGCTTGAGATTTGAAGTTTAAATGAGATAGAATTCAAGTTAGGGTTTCTGTTGTTTTTTATATTTCAGGTATGAAAATGCCAGCAGTTTTGTGGCTCCCCGTGCTTTCAACAGGGATTAGTGCTACTGAATTGTCGTTTGACAATTTCCCTTGTTTATGAGTTGGATTTAATTAGGTTGGTTTGTATAGAAATAAAAAACTATTAACATGAAGAAAAAAATACATTGTTCAGAGAGGAGAAACTTATCAGGCATTAATTTACACTACTCGTCACAAACTTAAACCTATCGATCAGTTACACTTAACCAACAATACTCATCAAAATATTCAAGTATCTCTCGAGATATACTACAACAATGGTTATGTCTAACGCAGAGTTGAAGACATTCTATTACTCGTGTCGACAATCTCTCCGCACAATACAAACCTGGAGGCATTAAGCTCTGATAGCCACAGTGATTATTAATTTTAAATCTATCTCTAGAATCTAGAACCTAATAGATATCCATCCCTAATTAATATTTGTGAGGTATATGTCTATAACAACCCAAACTCAAACATAAATGCAAAAAGATCAAAGAAGACATCAAGAATGATTTGTAAAGCAAGCTTTATACAACATCATGATCATTACATATACATATATTCAAAGTAAATCTACAAAAAAAACACAACAAATAGAGAAATGCATAAAGAAGAAAAGAAGAAAAATTAAACATCTAATGGGTTGTCAGCGCAGATTGATGAGAAATCCGCCTCCGGATCATCCATGTAACACCCCAATTCTATCCCAAGCAATTATGCAAAATAAATCAGAGTTATAAAATTTCATTCATACACCGAATCGGGACGTCACAAATTCTTCTAACAAATTCATTGCATTCATCATGGATATATAAAACTTTTAATAAAACATCGGATGAACCATCAACATAGCATCTTTAATAAAATAATTCAACAACTACGCAGCGGAATTCTTAATAACATCTCTAACAATTCAGCAACTTCGAATCATCTCATAAGTCATAATCAAATTGAAATTCAACATCTAAAAATCATCAATCAAAACAGCAAGCGTTCATCCCCCCGAGTGTTACATATTAGAGCAATGACACAGACTCAAACTATTGAAGGTAAACAGCCTTCACTCACGATTACCTGCACGTTATCAACATAAGGGCAACATTCAAACAGAAGGGGTGAGATATCTAACAATATAATAAAGTGCATGATAATTAATATATTAAATTAGGTCAACAGTATCACCACTTCTCATCTCATAATCAACGACAATCTCAACAATAATATACATTCATCAACATCAAAACACACCTCTTTATGAAATCATATAATGCGACTCAATACTATGCAAATGCATGTGGTACCATTGGAGCAAAACTCTCATCTCAAAAATCTGCCAATTAATAGAGGCATCAACAAGGCATAGCCTTCATCTCAAAATTTTCTAATCCAGGCCATCTCAACGAGCATAGGCTCCATCTCAAAAAAATGCAATGTATGTGACTCAACCATGAATGTAATGATAACACCCAAGTTAACAACATTTCAAATCATCTCAAAACATCTCAATTTAACAACATCTCAAAATAACAACATCTCAATCATCTTAAAACAACAACATCTCAATCATCTCAAAACAACAACATCTCAATCATCTCAAAACCACCACATCTAAATCATCTCAAAACATCTCAATTAACAACATCTCATAACATCAAAATAATTTATTAAACATCATTTATTATCACAAAATCATCGAACACAACTTCATCAATAACATCTCACTAATACTCAACTGTATATTAATAGTACAGTAATCCATCATGTTATTCTGCTAATTTATATCGTTACTGTCACTAATCCTACTGTCGTAATTCTAACAGCATCCTCTAAACATCTACTATTCATCATTCTGTCCAAAAATCAGCACAACGGTCATCTACGGGAATTAATTCTAAATCCTGAATTATCTTCTAGGATTACACTTTTCATTCTTCATTTAATCATCTAGAATAAAGTTCATCGCGTTAGTTAATCAACACTTCGAACGACATCTCAAACAGCATCCTAAAACTTAAGTTACAGTAATTAAAAGCCGATTCTGTCAAAAACCAGACATTATGTATCGACACAAAACCTTATGGATCGACTCATCCTGCTTCTCCTTTACAACATGGGTCGACGCAAAACCCTATGGATCGACTCATCCTGCTTCATCTATTCACTATGAGTCGACACATCCTCCTTATGGATCGACTCATCCTGGCTTTAAATCACAGCATGTATCGACACATGCACCTCACCGGCCGACTCATCCTGACTCTTGAAATTACCATGCATCGATGCAAACCCTTCTTGTATCGACTCATCTTCAATCAATCAGCCTTCATGTATCGACACATCCAGTTTGGGGTCGACACATCCTGCTACAGTCTGCATAATTTTTGCGTTTTCTTCTGTAATTTCACTACGGGAATTATGTTACAGCCCTACAAACTTTATTATAATCATGGTAATTCATCACCTAACATTAACTTATAATACTACATCGATTACACAGCATCATAACATCATTATTCATCTAAAATTCATCAAATCTTCATCATACATCATTCATAATGCATTCAATTCAAGAACAAACAGCAATCACCTCTAACCCCATATATCAAACATCATGAACCCAATTATAAAGTCAGAACCCCACCCTTACCTTGGATTGAAAGTCGTTCTACAATTTCCGGGTTGAATCTTCGTTCTTGCCGTTTTCCACTTTTTCCAGCAGCTTCACGTTCTCCTCAAATCCTTATTTTCTTCTTACTTCTTCTTTATTCTATTCTAACAACAAATAATAAAATAACCTAATATCCTATTATTCCTTATTTCTTATTGGGCTCAAAACTAACACCCCCTTATTACTTCTATTCTCTCAAAGTAAGCCCACATTAATAATATTACACTTCTAATATTATTTCACCACATAATAATATTATACCTCTAATATTATTATTTCTCCACTTAATAAAATAAATCCAATTTAATTATAACACCACCTTACAAATATTCCAAAAATAGTTTAATTAAATTACGGGCGTTACAACTCTCCCCCACTTAGAATATTTTCGTCCTCGAAAATTTACCTCGACCAAACAATTCAGGATAAGAGTCTCGTATCTTGCTCTCCAACTCCCAAGTCATGCTTTCTCCTACAGCTCCTAACCAAACCACCTTAACCAATGCAATCTCTTTGCTCCTCAGAGTCTTCATTTCACGATCCGCGATCCATACAGGCATCGTCTTCATCGTAAGATTATCCCGTACTTGCACATCGTCCATATGAATCACATGAGATGGATCTGAAATATACTTCCGAAGTTGCGACACATGAAACACATCATGCAAATTCGAAAGATTAGGCTGTAAAGCCACTCTATAAGCAACATTCCCCACTTTCTATGAAATCTGATACGGTCCAATAAAACGAGAAGTGAGCTTCTTAGACTTCAATGCTCGCCCAACACCAGTCACAGGTGTAACTCTCAAAAACACATAATCACCAGCTTGGAATTCTAAACCCTTCCTTCGCTTGTCATGATAACTCTTCTGTCTACTTTGTGAAGCTTTCATCTTTTCTCGAATCAACTTCACCTTTTCAGTAGTCTCACGAACAAGTTCAGGTCCAAGTACTACACTTTCACTAGATTCATGCCAACATAACGGAGTTCTACATCTTCGACCATACAACGCTTCAAAAGGTGCCATTCCAACACTAGAATGGAAACTGTTATTATACGTGAACTCTATCAACGGAAGATATGCATCCCATGAATCTCCTTGCTCAAGAACACACGCCCTCAGCAAATCTTCCAATGATTGAATAGTCTGTTCAGTCTGACCATCTGCCTGAGGATGATACGCTGAACTCAACCTCAACTTAGAACCCAACGCTTCTTGCAAACTCTTCCAAAAATCAGAAGTAAATCTTGGATCTCTATCTGACACAATACACAAAGGAACACCATGCAGATTCACAATCACACTAATATAAATCTCAGCTAACTTTGGCACTGGAAAACTGATGTTAATAGGAATAAAATGAGCTGACTTCGTAAGCCTATCAACAATCACCCAAATCGAATCATCTCCTCTTAAAGTATCAGGCAACCCTGTCACAAAGTCCATTGAAATGCTATCCCATTTCCATTCTGGAACTTCCAACGGTTGCATCAATCCTGCGGGCTTCTGATGTTCAACTTTCGACTTCTGACAAGTCAAACATGCATACACAAATTGAGCCACATCACTCTTCATCCCAGGCAACCAAAACAAAGCTTTCAAATCTTGATACATCTTTGTAGCTCCTGGATGAATACTCAACTTACTTCTATGACTCTCCTCAAGTATCACTTTCTTCATCTCAGCATCATCAAGAATACAAATCTGGTTACGAAACCTCAACACACCTTGCTCATCTAACTTGAAATCACGATTCGCAGATTGATCAATCCCAACCATCAAGTCTACCAGTTTCACATCCAACTTCTGAGCTTCTCTAATACTGTCTAGAAATTCATTATTAATCTTCAACATGCCCAACATAACACTTCGCGGAGTAACCTCGCAAACTAAGCTCATATCTCTGAACTGCTCAATCAATTCCAACTCTTTAATCATCATTGTTGACATATGTAAAGTCTTTTGACTCAACGCATCAGATACCACATTCGTCTTTCCTGGATGATAATTCAAACCAAAATCATAATCCTTTAACAATTCCAACCATCTTCGTTGCCTCATATTCAGCTCTTTCTGATCAAACAAATACTTTAAGCTCTTATGGTCACTAAACACTTCAAATCTAGAACCATAAAGATAATGCCTCCAAATCTTCAATGCAAAAACAACTGCAGCAAGCTCTAAATCATGCGTAGGACAGTTCTTCTCATGAGTCCTTAACTGCCTTGACGCATAAGTAACTACCTTACCATTCTACATAAGCACACCTCCCAAACCCATCTTAGAAGCATCACAATACACCACAAAAGGCTCTCCTGGATTAGGCAACGTTAAAATCGGAGTCGACGTCAACCTCTTCTTCAATTCCATAAAACTTCCTTCGCACTGAACATCCCAAACAAAAGCTCTACCTTTACAAGTCAACTTAGTCAACGGAAGTGACAACTTAGAAAACCCTTCAATAAACCTTCTATTGCAACACAACATCAACCTTCGATAGATCTACATCAATGCCACTACCTGAAATCACATGACCAAGAAAACTAACCTCTTTTAACCAAAATTCACACTTAGGCAGCTTTGCATATAACTTCTTCTCTCTTAAAACTTGCAATACTACTCTTAAATGCTCAACATGCTCTTCTTCTGTCTTAGAGTAAATCAAATATCATCAATGAACACCACTACGAACCGATCCAAATAAGTATGAAAGATACGATTCATATATTCCATGAATACTCCCGGCGCATTAGTAACACCGAAAGGCATCACCGAATACTCGTAATGTCCATAACGCATTCTGAAAGTCATCTTCTGAATATCTTCATCCTTCACTTTAATCTGATGGTAACCTGACCTCAAATCAATCTTACTAAACACACGAGCATCCACTAAATAGTCCATCAAGTCATCTATTCTTGGAAGCGGATACTTGTTCTTAATCGTCACCTTATTCAACTGTCTATAATCAACACAAAGCCTCATATTTCCATCTTTCTTCTTTACTAACAACACTGGAGCTCCCCACGGCGATACACTTGGTCTTACAAACTTCTTCTCAAGTAACTCTTCCAATTGCTTCTTCAACTCTGACAACTCAGACACAGACATCCTGTATGGTGCCATAGACACAAGTCTGGTACCAAGTAAAAGATCAATAGCAAATTCAACTTCCCTCTCTGGCGGTACATCAGGAATCTCATCAGGGAAAACTTCAGGAAATTCACACACCACCTGCAATTCCTCAATTATAGCTTGAGTCTCTACAGATAGTGACGCCATCAACGAAAACATATGTGCTTCCTCTTGCATGAACTTTCTCAACTGTCTAGCAGACAACAAACCATCTTTCTCTTCCTTAGGAGTAGAAAACTTCACTGACTTGTCATAACAGTTAATATGAACACAGTTATGCTCTAACTAGTTCATACCAAGAATCACATCCAAACCTCTTAACAGTAAACAAACCAAATCAACAATAAAGTCTCTATCGAATATCGACAAGGGACACTTAACACACACCGAAGAAGTAGTCACCGACCCCTTGGCTGGAGTATCGACGACCATTTCTCCATTTAAAGAAGACAACACAAGACCCAATCTCTCAACACAACCAGCAGCAACAAAACAATGCGTAGCACCAGTATCAATAATAGTAATTAAAGGAGTACTATTAATTAAACATGTACCTCTAATAAGTCCGTCCTCAACAGTTGTCTGATCCTCCACCAAAGCAAACACTTTACCACTTGACTGAGCCCTCTTCGGTTTCGGACACTGACTACCAATGTGCCCTTCTTCCTTACAGTTGAAACAAACCACACTCTTGTGTTCACACTCATATATAACATGTTCATTCTTGCCATAACGGAAACACCTCTTCACCTCAGTAGTACACACATTACTCTTGTGTCCAGGTTTCCCACACTTAAAGCAAATCACACCAGCAGGAGCATCTCCCCCACTAGTCCTATGACCATGAGCAACTCTCTGTTTACCCTTACCAGCTGGGGCATCATAAGGTTTACCACGATTCTGCGGATGCTTACCCCTCTTCTCACTGATAATCTTGTAATGAGCATTATTGTCTTCCTCAAAAATCCTACAGCTATCAACCAAATCAGCAAAGACACGGATCTTCTGGTATCCAACTGCTTTCTTAATCTTTGGGCACAACCCGTTCTCAAACTTAATACACTTTGAAAACTCATCATTTTCCTCAGCGTAATGCGGATAAAACTTGGCCAACTCAGCAAATTTGGCAGCATACTAAACAACAGACATATTTCCTTGCTTCAGCTCAAGGAACTCAATTTCCTTCTTACCACAAACATCTTCAGGAAAATACTTTCTCAAAAACTCCCTACGGAACACAGCCCAAGTGACATTCTCACCTGCAGCTTCTAACTTTTGGCAAGTCTCTAGCCACCAGTCATCAGCCTCGACTGCTAGCATATGAGTCCCATAACGAACCTTCTGCGCTGGAGTGCAGTCCATCACGCAAAAGAAACTCTCAATCTCTTTTAACCATTCCAGTGCTCCAACAGGATCATATTTTCCCTTGAACGTAGGTGGATTCTCTCTCTGGAAAGTCGCCAAGCTACGAGATCCAGCATTCCCGTCAGCATTCGGCTGATTTTCCATCGCATGAGCCATTGCTTCTAGAGCAGCAGCAAGTGCAACATCATTCCTACCAGCCATCTCAACTTCTTACTACAACATAAACAACGATTAGAACATCAAAATAACAATACTCGATTGTTAGACAACTAAGACTCAACGACAAGGTCGGACCAACCTTTTGCTCTGATACTAACTTTGTAACACCCCAATTCCACCCCAAGCAATTATGCAAAATAAATCAGAGTTATAAAATTTCATTCATACAACGAATTGGGACGTCAAAAATTCTTCTAACAAATTCATTGCATTCATGATGGATATATAACACTTTTATTAAAACATCGGATGAACCATCAACATAGCATCTTCAATAAAATAATTCAACAACTACGCAGTGAAATTCTTAATAACATCTCTAACAATTCAGCAACTTCGAATCATCTCATAAGTCATAATCAAATTGAAATTCAACATCTAAAAATCATCAATCAAAACAGCAAGCGTTGATCCCCCCAAGTGTTACATATCAGAGCAATGAAACTGACTCGAACTATTGAAGGTAAACAGCCTTCACTCACGATTACATGCACGTTACCAACATAAGGGCAACATTCAAACAGAAGGGGTGAGATATCTAACAATATAATAAAGTGAATGATAATTAATATATTAAATTAGGTCAACAGCATCACCACTTCTCATCTCATAATCAACGACAATCTCAACAATAATATACATTCATCAACATCAAAACACACCTCTTTATGAAATCATATAATGCGACTCAATACTATGCAAATGCATGTGGTACCATTGGAGCAGAACTCCCATCTCAAAAATCTGCCAATTAATAGAGGCATCAACAAGGCATAGCCTTCATCTCAAAATTTTCCAATCCAGGCCATCTCAACGAGCATAGGCTCCATATCAAAAAAATGTAATGTATGCGACTCAACGATGAATGTAATGATAACACCCAAGTTAACAACATTTCAAATCATCTCAAAACATCTCAATTTAACAACATCTCAATCATCTTAAAACAACAACATCTCAATCATCTCAAAACAACAACATCTCAATCATCTCAAAACCACCACGTCTAAATCATCTCAAAACATCTCAATTAACAACATCTCATAACATCAAAATAATTTATTAAACATCATTTATTATCACAAAATCATCGAACACAACTTCATCAATAACATCTCACTAATACTCAACTGTATATTAATAGTACAGTAATCCATCATGTTATTCTGCTAATTTATATCGTTACTGTCACTAATCCTACTGTCGTAATTCTAACAGCATCCTCTAAACATCTATTATTCATCATTCTGTCCAAAAATCAGCACAACGGTCATCTACGGGAATTAATTCTAAATCCTGCATTATCTGCTAGGATTACACTTTTCATTCTTCATTTAATCATCTAGAATAAAGTTCATCGTTTTAGTTAATCAACGCTTTGAACGACATCTCAAACAACATCCTAAAACTCAAGTTACAACAATTAAAATCTGATTCTGTCAAAAACCAGACATTATGTATCGACACAAAACCATATGGATCGACTCATCCTGCTTCGCCTTTACAACATGGGTCGACGCAAAACC